>OU343161.1:157391669-158591669 GCA_910595825.1 Philhelius pedissequus
CAGTCTGTCAGTCTGTCAGTCTGTCAGTCTGTCAGTCTGTCAGTCTGTCAGTCTGTCAGTCTGTCAGTCTGTCAGTCTGTCAGTCTGTCAGTCTGTCAGTCTGTCAGTCTGTCAGTCTGTCAGTCTGTCAGTCTGTCAGTCTGTCAGTCTGTCAGTCTGTCAGTCTGTCAGTCTGTCAGTCTGTCAGTCTGTCAGTCTGTCAGTCTGTCAGTCTGTCAGTCTGTCAGTCTGTCAGTCTGTCAGTCTGTCAGTCTGTCAGTCTGTCAGTCTGTCAGTCTGTCAGTCTGTCAGTCTGTCAGTCTGTCAGTCTGTCAGTCTGTCAGTCTGTCAGGTCTGTCAGTCTGTCAGTCTGTCAGTCTGTCAGTCTGTCAGTCTGTCAGTCTGTCAGTCTGTCAGTCTGTCAGTCTGTCAGTCTGTCAGTCTGTCAGTCTGTCAGTCTGTCAGTCTGTCAGTCTGTCAGTCTGTCAGTCTGTCAGTCTGTCAGTCTGTCAGTCTGTCAGTCTGTCAGTCTGTCAGTCTGTCAGTCTGTCAGTCTGTCAGTCTGTCAGTCTGTCAGTCTGTCAGTCTGTCAGTCTGTCAGTCTGTCAGTCTGTCAGTCTGTCAGTCTGTCAGTCTGTCAGTCTGTCAGTCTGTCAGTCTGTCAGTCTGTCAGTCTGTCAGTCTGTCAGTCTGTCAGTCTGTCAGTCTGTCAGTCTGTCAGTCTGTCAGTCTGTCAGTCTGTCAGTCTGTCAGTCTGTCAGTCTGTCAGTCTGTCAGTCTGTCAGTCTGTCAGTCTGTCAGTCTGTCAGTCTGTCAGTCTGTCAGTCTGTCAGTCTGTCAGTCTGTCAGTCTGTCAGTCTGTCAGTCTGTCAGTCTGTCAGTCTGTCAGTCTGTCAGTCTGTCAGTCTGTCAGTCTGTCAGTCTGTCAGTCTGTCAGTCTGTCAGTCTGTCAGTCTGTCAGTCTGTCAGTCTGTCAGTCTGTCAGTCTGTCAGTCTGTCAGTCTGTCAGTCTGTCAGTCTGTCAGTCTGTCAGTCTGTCAGTCTGTCAGTCTGTCAGTCTGTCAGTCTGTCAGTCTGTCAGTCTGTCAGTCTGTCAGTCTGTCAGTCTGTCAGTCTGTCAGTCTGTCAGTCTGTCAGTCTGTCAGTCTGTCAGTCTGTCAGTCTGTCAGTCTGTCAGTCTGTCAGTCTGTCAGTCTGTCAGTCTGTCAGTCTGTCAGTCTGTCAGTCTGTCAGTCTGTCAGTCTGTCAGTCTGTCAGTCTGTCAGTCTGTCAGTCTGTCAGTCTGTCAGTCTGTCAGTCTGTCAGTCTGTCAGTCTGTCAGTCTGTCAGTCTGTCAGTCTGTCAGTCTGTCAGTCTGTCAGTCTGTCAGTCTGTCAGTCTGTCAGTCTGTCAGTCTGTCAGTCTGTCAGTCTGTCAGTCTGTCAGTCTGTCAGTCTGTCAGTCTGTCAGTCTGTCAGTCTGTCAGTCTGTCAGTCTGTCAGTCTGTCAGTCTGTCAGTCTGTCAGTCTGTCAGTCTGTCAGTCTGTCAGTCTGTCAGTCTGTCAGTCTGTCAGTCTGTCAGTCTGTCAGTCTGTCAGTCTGTCAGTCTGTCAGTCTGTCAGTCTGTCAGTCTGTCAGTCTGTCAGTCTGTCAGTCTGTCAGTCTGTCAGTCTGTCAGTCTGTCAGTCTGTCAGTCTGTCAGTCTGTCAGTCTGTCAGTCTGTCAGTCTGTCAGTCTGTCAGTCTGTCAGTCTGTCAGTCTGTCAGTCTGTCAGTCTGTCAGTCTGTCAGTCTGTCAGTCTGTCAGTCTGTCAGTCTGTCAGTCTGTCAGTCTGTCAGTCTGTCAGTCTGTCAGTCTGTCAGTCTGTCAGTCTGTCAGTCTGTCAGTCTGTCAGTCTGTCAGTCTGTCAGTCTGTCAGTCTGTCAGTCTGTCAGTCTGTCAGTCTGTCAGTCTGTCAGTCTGTCAGTCTGTCAGTCTGTCAGTCTGTCAGTCTGTCAGTCTGTCAGTCTGTCAGTCTGTCAGTCTGTCAGTCTGTCAGTCTGTCAGTCTGTCAGTCTGTCAGTCTGTCAGTCTGTCAGTCTGTCAGTCTGTCAGTCTGTCAGTCTGTCAGTCTGTCAGTCTGTCAGTCTGTCAGTCTGTCAGTCTGTCAGTCTGTCAGTCTGTCAGTCTGTCAGTCTGTCAGTCTGTCAGTCTGTCAGTCTGTCAGTCTGTCAGTCTGTCAGTCTGTCAGTCTGTCAGTCTGTCAGTCTGTCAGTCTGTCAGTCTGTCAGTCTGTCAGTCTGTCAGTCTGTCAGTCTGTCAGTCTGTCAGTCTGTCAGTCTGTCAGTCTGTCAGTCTGTCAGTCTGTCAGTCTGTCAGTCTGTCAGTCTGTCAGTCTGTCAGTCTGTCAGTCTGTCAGTCTGTCAGTCTGTCAGTCTGTCAGTCTGTCAGTCTGTCAGTCTGTCAGTCTGTCAGTCTGTCAGTCTGTCAGTCTGTCAGTCTGTCAGTCTGTCAGTCTGTCAGTCTGTCAGTCTGTCAGTCTGTCAGTCTGTCAGTCTGTCAGTCTGTCAGTCTGTCAGTCTGTCAGTCTGTCAGTCTGTCAGTCTGTCAGTCTGTCAGTCTGTCAGTCTGTCAGTCTGTCAGTCTGTCAGTCTGTCAGTCTGTCAGTCTGTCAGTCTGTCAGTCTGTCAGTCTGTCAGTCTGTCAGTCTGTCAGTCTGTCAGTCTGTCAGTCTGTCAGTCTGTCAGTCTGTCAGTCTGTCAGTCTGTCAGTCTGTCAGTCTGTCAGTCTGTCAGTCTGTCAGTCTGTCAGTCTGTCAGTCTGTCAGTCTGTCAGTCTGTCAGTCTGTCAGTCTGTCAGTCTGTCAGTCTGTCAGTCTGTCAGTCTGTCAGTCTGTCAGTCTGTCAGTCTGTCAGTCTGTCAGTCTGTCAGTCTGTCAGTCTGTCAGTCTGTCAGTCTGTCAGTCTGTCAGTCTGTCAGTCTGTCAGTCTGTCAGTCTGTCAGTCTGTCAGTCTGTCAGTCTGTCAGTCTGTCAGTCTGTCAGTCTGTCAGTCTGTCAGTCTGTCAGTCTGTCAGTCTGTCTGTCGGTCTGTCAGTCTGTCAGTCTGTCAGTCTGTCAGTCTGTCAGTCTGTCAGTCTGTCAGTCTGTCAGTCTGTCAGTCTGTCAGTCTGTCAGTCTGTCAGTCTGTCAGTCTGTCAGTCTGTCAGTCTGTCAGTCTGTCAGTCTGTCAGTCTGTCAGTCTGTCAGTCTGTCAGTCTGTCAGTCTGTCAGTCTGTCAGTCTGTCAGTCTGTCAGTCTGTCAGTCTGTCAGTCTCTGTCAGTCTGTCAGTCTGTCAGTCTGCCAGTCTGTCAGTCTGTCAGTCTGTCAGTCTGTCAGTCTGTCAGTCTGTCAGTCTGTCAGTCTGTCAGTCTGTCTGTCGTCTGTCAGTCTGTCAGTCTGTCAGTCTGTCAGTCTGTCAGTCTGTCAGTCTGTCAGTCTGTCAGTCTGTCAGTCTGTCAGTCTGTCAGTCTGTCAGTCTGTCAGTCTGTCAGTCTGTCAGTCTGTCAGTCTGTCAGTCTGTCAGTCTGTCAGTCCTGTCAGTCTGTCAGTCTGTCAGTCTGTCAGTCTGTCAGTCTGTCAGTCTGTCAGTCTGTCAGTCTGTCAGTCTGTCAGTCTGTCAGTCTGTCAGTCTGTCAGTCTGTCAGTCTGTCAGTCTGTCAGTCTGTCAGTCTGTCAGTCTGTCAGTCTGTCAGTCTGTCAGTCTGTCAGTCTGTCAGTCTGTCAGTCCTGTCAGTCTGTCAGTCTGTCAGTCTGTCAGTCTGTCAGTCTGTCAGTCTGTCAGTCTGTCAGTCTGTCAGTCTGTCAGTCTGTCAGTCTGTCAGTCTGTCAGTCTGTCAGTCTGTCAGTCTGTCAGTCTGTCAGTCTGTCAGTCTGTCAGTCTGTCAGTCTGTCAGTCTGTCAGTCTGTCAGTCTGTCAGTCTGTCAGTCTGTCAGTCTGTCAGTCTGTCAGTCTGTCAGTCTGTCAGTCTGTCAGTCTGTCAGTCTGTCAGTCTGTCAGTCTGTCAGTCTGTCAGTCTGTCAGTCTGTCAGTCTGTCAGTCTGTCAGTCTGTCAGTCTGTCAGTCTGTCAGTCTGTCAGTCTGTCAGTCTGTCAGTCTGTCAGTCTGTCAGTCTGTCAGTCTGTCAGTCTGTCAGTCTGTCAGTCTGTCAGTCTGTCAGTCTGTCAGTCTGTCAGTCTGTCAGTCTGTCAGTCTGTCAGTCTGTCAGTCTGTCAGTCTGTCAGTCTGTCAGTCTGTCAGTCTGTCAGTCTGTCAGTCTGTCAGTCTGTCAGTCTGTCAGTCTGTCAGTCTGTCAGTCTGTCAGTCTGTCAGTCTGTCAGTCTGTCAGTCTGTCAGTCTGTCAGTCTGTCAGTCTGTCAGTCTGTCAGTCTGTCAGTCTGTCAGTCTGTCAGTCTGTCAGTCTGTCAGTCTGTCAGTCTGTCAGTCTGTCAGTCTGTCAGTCTGTCAGTCTGTCAGTCTGTCAGTCTGTCAGTCTGTCAGTCTGTCAGTCTGTCAGTCTGTCAGTCTGTCAGTCTGTCAGTCTGTCAGTCTGTCAGTTGTCAGTCTGTCAGCTGCAGTCTGTCAGTCTGTCAGTCTGTCAGTCTGTCAGTCTGTCAGTCTGTCAGTCTGTCAGTCTGTCAGTCTGTCAGTCTGTCAGTCTGTCAGTCTGTCAGTCTGTCAGTCTGTCAGTCTGTCTGTCAGTCTGTCAGTCTGTCAGTCTGTCAGTCTGTCAGTCTGTCCAGTCTGTCAGTCTGTCAGTCTGTCAGTCTGTCATCTGTCAGTCTGTCAGGTCTGTCAGTCTGTCAGTCTCAGTCTCAGTCTGTCAGTCTGTCAGTCTGTCAGTCTGTCAGTCTGTCAGTCTGTCAGTCTGTCAGTCTGTCAGTCTGTCAGTCTGTCAGTCTGTCAGTCTGTCAGTCTGTCAGTCTGTCAGTCTGTCAGTCTGTCAGTCTGTCAGTCTGTCAGTCTGTCAGTCGTCTTCTGTCAGTCTGTCAGTCTGTCAGTCTGTCAGTCTGTCAGTCTGTCAGTCTGTCAGTCTGTCAGTCTGTCAGTCTGTCAGTCTGTCAGTCTGTCAGTCTGTCAGTCTGTCAGGTCTGTCAGTCTGTCAGTCTGTCAGTCTGTCAGTCTGTCAGTCTGTCAGTCTGTCAGTCTGTCAGTCTGTCAGTCTGTCAGTCTGTCAGTCTGTCAGTCTGTCAGTCTGTCAGTCTGTCAGTCTGTCAGTCTGTCAGTCTGTCAGTCTGTCAGTCTGTCAGTCTGTCAGTCTGTCAGTCTGTCAGTCTGTCAGTCTGTCAGTCTGTCAGTCTGTCAGTCTGTCAGTCTGTCCAGTCTGTCAGTCTGTCAGTCTGTCAGTCTGTCAGTCTGTCAGTCTGTCAGTCTGTCAGTCTGTCAGTCTGTCAGTCTGTCAGTCTGTCAGTCTGTCAGTCTGTCAGTCTGTCAGTCTGTCAGTCTGTCAGTCTGTCAGTCTGTCAGTCTGTCAGTCTGTCAGTCTGTCAGTCTGTCAGTCTGTCAGTCTGTCAGTCTGTCAGTCTGTCAGTCTGTCAGTCTGTCAGTCTGTCAGTCTGTCAGTCTGTCAGTCTGTCAGTCTGTCAGTCTGTCAGTCTGTCAGTCTGTCAGTCTGTCAGTCTGTCAGTCTGTCAGTCTGTCAGTCTGTCAGTCTGTCAGTCTGTCAGTCTGTCAGTCTGTCAGTCTGTCAGTCTGTCAGTCTGTCAGTCTGTCAGTCTGTCAGTCTGTCAGTCTGTCAGTCTGTCTGTCAGTCTGTCAGTCTGTCAGTCTGTCAGTCTGTCAGTCTGTCAGTCTGTCAGTCTGTCAGTCTCAGTCTGTCAGTCTGTCAGTCTGTCAGTCTGTCAGTCTGTCAGTCTGTCAGTCTGTCAGTCTGTCAGTCTGTCAGTCTGTCAGTCTGTCAGTCTGTCAGTCTGTCAGTCTGTCAGCTGTCATCTGTCAGTCTGTCAGTCTGTCAGTCTGTCAGTCCTGTCAGTCTGTCAGTCTGTCAGTCTGTCAGTCTGTCAGTCTGTCAGTCTGTCAGTCTGTCAGTCTGTCAGTCTGTCAGTCTGTCAGTCTGTCAGTCTGTCAGTCTGTCAGTCTGTCAGTCTGTCAGTCTGTCAGTCTGTCAGTCTGTCAGTCTGTCAGTCTGTCAGTCTGTCAGTCTGTCAGTCTGTCAGTCTGTCAGTCGTCAGTCTGTCAGTCTGTCAGTCTGTCAGTCTGTCAGTCTGTCAGTCTGTCAGTCTGTCAGTCTGTCAGTCTGTCAGTCTGTCAGTCTGTCAGTCCTGTCGTCTGTCAGTCTGTCAGTCTGTCAGTCTGTCAGTCTGTCAGTCTGTCAGTCTGTCAGTCTGTCAGTCTGTCAGTCTGTCAGTCTGTCAGTCTGTCAGTCTGTCAGTCTGTCAGTCTTCAGTCTGTCAGTCGTGTCATTCAGTCAGTCTGTCAGTCTGTCAGTCTGTCAGTCTGTCAGTCTGTCAGTCTGTCAGTCTGCAGTCTCAGTCTGTCAGTCTGTCAGTCTGTCAGTCTGTCAGGTCTGTCAGTCTGTCAGTCTGTCAGTCTGTCAGTCTGTCAGTCTGTCAGTCTGTCAGTCTGTCAGTCTGTCAGTCTGTCAGTCTGTCAGTCTGTCAGGTCTGTCAGTCTGTCAGTCTGTCAGTCTGTCAGTCTGTCAGTCTGTCCGAGGGTCTGTCAGTCTGTCAGTCTGTCAGTCTGTCAGTCTGTCAGTCTGTCAGTCTGTCAGTCTGTCAGTCTGTCAGTCTGTCAGTCTGTCAGTCTGTCAGTCTGTCAGTCTGTCAGTCTGTCAGTCTGTCAGTCTGTCAGTCTGTCAGTCTGTCAGTCTGTCAGTCTGTCAGTCTGTCAGTCTGTCAGTCTGTCAGTCTGTCAGTCTGTCAGTCTGTCAGTCTGTCAGTCTGTCAGTCTGTCAGTCTGTCAGTCTGTCAGTCTGTCAGTCTGTCAGTTCTGTCAGTCTGTCAGTCTGTCAGTCTGTCAGTCTGTCAGTCTAGTCAGTCTGTCAGTCCTGTCAGTCTGTAGTCTGTCAGTCTGTCAGTCTGTCAGTCGTGTCTGACAGTCTGTCAGTCTGTCAGTCTGTCAGTCTGTCAGTCTGTCAGTCTGTCAGTCTGTCAGTCTGTCAGTCTGTCAGTCTGTCAGTCTGTCAGTCTGTCAGTCTGTCAGTCCTGTCGTCTGTCAGTCTGTCAGTCTGTCAGTCTGTCAGTCTGTCAGTCTGTCAGTCTGTCAGTCTGTCAGTCTGTCAGTCTGTCAGTCTGTCAGTCTGTCAGTCTGTCAGTCTGTCAGTCTGTCAGTCTGTCAGTCTGTCAGTCTGTCAGTCTGTCAGTCTGTCAGTCTGTCAGTCGTCAGTCTGTCAGTCTGTCAGTTGTCAGTCTGTCAGTCTGTCAGTCTGTCAGTCTGTCAGTCTGTCAGTCTGTCAGTCTGTCAGTCTGTCAGTCTGTCAGTCTGTCAGTCTGTCAGTCTGTCAGTCTGTCAGTCTGTCAGTCTGTCAGTCTGTCAGTCTGTCAGTCTGCAGTCTGTCAGTCTGTCAGTCTGTCAGTCTGTCAGTCTGTCAGTCTGTCAGTCTGTCAGTCTGTCAGTCGTCAGTCTGTCAGTCTGTCAGTCTGTCAGTCTGTCAGTCTGTCAGTCTGTCAGTCTGTCAGTCTGTCAGTCTGTCAGTCTGTCAGTCTGTCAGTCTGTCAGTCTGTCAGTCTGTCAGTCTGTCAGTCTGTCAGTCTGTCAGTCTGTCAGTCTGTCAGTCTGTCAGTCCTGTCAGTCTGTCAGTCCTGTCAGTCTGTCAGTCTGTCAGTCTGTCAGTCTGTCAGTCTGTCAGTCTGTCAGTCTGTCAGTCTGTCAGTCTGTCAGTCTGTCAGTCTGTCAGTCTGTCAGTCTGTCAGTCTGTCAGTCTGTCGAGCCAGTCTGTCAGTCTGTCAGTCTGTCAGTCTGTCAGTCTGTCAGTCTGTCAGTCTGTCAGTCTGTCAGTCTGTCAGTCTGTCAGTCTGTCAGTCCTGTCAGTCTGTCAGTCTTGTCAGTCTGTCAGTCTGTCAGTCTGTCAGTCTGTCAGTCTGTCAGTCTGTCAGTCTGTCAGTCTGTCAGTCTGTCCAGTCTGTCAGTCTGTCAGTCTGTCAGTCTGTCAGTCTGTCAGTCTGTCAGTCTGTCAGTCTGTCAGTCTGTCAGTCTGTCAGTCTGTCAGTCTGTCAGTCTGTCAGTCTGTCAGTCTGTCAGTCTGTCAGTCTGTCAGTCTGTCAGTCTGTCAGTCTGTCAGTCTGTCAGTCTGTCAGTCTGTCAGTCTGTCAGTCTGTCAGTCTGTCAGTCTGTCAGTCTGTCAGTCTGTCGTCTGTCAGTCTGTCAGTCTGTCAGTCTGTCAGTCTGGTCAGTCTGTCAGTCTGTCAGTCTGTCAGTCTGTCAGTCTGTCAGTCTGTCAGTCTGTCAGTCTGTCAGTCTGTCAGTCTGTCGTCTGTCAGTCTGTCAGTCTGTCAGTCTGTCAGTCTGTCAGTCTGTCAGTCTGTCAGTCTGTCAGTCTGTCAGTCTGTCAGTCTGTCAGTCTGTCAGTCTGTCAGTCTTCATCTGTCAGTCTGTCAGTCTGTCAGTCTGTCAGTCTGTCAGTCTGTCAGTCTGTCAGTCTGTCAGTCTGTCAGTCTGTCAGTCTGTCAGTCTGTCAGTCTGTCAGTCTGTCAGTCTGTCAGTCTGTCAGTCTGTCAGTCTGTCAGTCTGTCAGTCTCAGTCTGTCAGTCTGTCAGTCTGTCAGTCTGTCAGTCTGTCAGTCTGTCAGTCTGTCAGTCTGTCAGTCTGTCAGTCTGTCAGTCTGTCAGTCTGTCAGTCTGTCAGTCTGTCAGTCTGTCAGTCTGTCAGTCTGTCAGTCTGTCAGTCTGTCAGTCTGTCAGTCTGTCAGTCTGTCAGTCTGTCAGTCTGTCAGTCTGTCAGTCTGTCAGTCTGTCAGTCTGTCAGTCTGTCAGTCTGTCAGTCTGTCAGTCTGTCAGTCTGTCAGTCTGTCAGGCTGTCAGTCTGTCAGTCTCTGTCAGTCTGTCAGTCTGTCAGTCTGTCAGTCTGTCAGTCTGTCAGTCTGTCAGTCTGTCAGTCTGTCAGTCTCGTCTGTCAGTCTGTCAGTCTGTCAGTCTGTCAGTCTGTCAGTCTGTCAGTCTGTCAGTAGTCAGTCTGTCAGTCTGTCAGTCTGTCAGTCTGTCAGTCTGTCAGTCTGTCAGTCTGTCAGTCTGTCAGTCTGTCAGTCTGTCAGTCTGTCAGTCTGTCAGTCTGTCAGTCTGCAGTCTGTCAGTCTGTCAGTCTGTCAGTCTGTCAGTCTGTCAGTCTGTCAGTCTGTCAGTCTGTCAGTCTGTCAGTCTGTCAGTCTGTCAGTCTGTCAGTCTGTCAGTCTGTCAGTCTGTCAGTCTGTCAGTCTGTCAGTCTGTCAGTCTGTCAGTCTGTCAGTCTGTCAGTCTGTCAGTCTGTCAGTCTGTCAGTCTGTCAGTCTGTCAGTCTGTCAGTCTGTCAGTCTGTCAGTCTGTCAGTCTGTCAGTCTGTCAGTCTGTCAGTCTGTCAGTCTGTCAGTCTGTCAGTCTGTCAGTCTGTCAGTCTGTCAGTCTGTCAGTCTGTCAGTCTGTCAGTCTGTCAGTCTGTCAGTCTGTCAGTCTGTCAGTCTGTCAGTCTGTCAGTCTGTCAGTCTGTCAGTCTGTCAGTCTGTCAGTCTGTCAGTCTGTCAGTCTGTCAGTCTGTCAGTCTGTCAGTCTGTCAGTCTGTCAGTCTGTCAGTCTGTCAGTCTGTCAGTCTGTCAGTCTGTCAGTCTGTCAGTCTGTCAGTCTGTCAGTCTGTCAGTCTGTCAGTCTGTCAGGTCAGTCTGTCAGTCTGTCAGGTCTGTCAGTCTGTCAGTCTGTCTGTCTGTCAGTCTGTCAGTCTGTCAGTCTGTCAGTCTGTCAGTCTGTCAGTCTGTCAGTCTGTCAGTCTGTCAGTCTGTCAGTTCTGTCAGTCTGTCAGTCTGTCAGTCTGTCAGTCTGTCAGTCTGTCAGTCTGTCAGTCTGTCTGTCTGTCAGTCTGTCAGTCTGTCAGTCTGTCAGTCTGTCAGTCTGTCAGTCTGTCAGTCTGTCAGTCTGTCAGTCTGTCAGTCTGTCAGTCTGTCAGTCTGTCAGTCTGTCAGTCTGTCAGTCTGTCAGTCTGTCAGTCTGTCAGTTGTCAGTCTGTCAGTCTGTCAGTCTGTCAGTCTGTCAGTCTGTCAGTCTGTCAGTCTCTGTCAGTCTGTCAGTCTCTGTCAGTCTGTCAGTCTGTCAGTCTGTCAGTCTGTCAGTCTGTCAGTCTGTCAGTCTGTCAGTCTGTCAGTCTGTCAGTCTGTCAGTCTGTCAGTCTGTCAGTCTGTCAGTCTGTCAGTCTGTCAGTCTGTCAGTCTGTCAGTCTGTCATCTGTCAGTCTGTCAGTCTGTCAGTCTGTCAGTCTGTCAGTCTGTCAGTCTGACTCAGTCTGTCAGTCTGTCAGTCTGTCAGTCTGTCAGTCTGTCAGTCTGTCAGTCTGTCAGTCTGTCAGTCTGTCAGTCTGTCAGTCTGTCAGTCTGTCAGTCTGTCAGTCTGTCAGTCTGTCAGTCTGTCAGTCTGTCAGTCTGTCAGTCTGTCAGTCTGTCAGTCTGTCAGTCTGTCAGTCTGTCAGTCTGTCAGTCTGTCAGTCTGTCAGTCTGTCAGTCTGTCAGTCTGTCAGTCTGTCAGTCTGTCAGTCTGTCAGTCTGTCAGTCTGTCAGTCTGTCAGGTCTGTCAGTCTGTCAGTCTTCAGTCTGTCAGTCTGTCAGCTGTCATGTCAGTCTGTCTTCAGTCTGTCAGTCTGTCAGTCTGTCAGTCTGTCAGTCTGTCAGTCTGTCGTCTGTCAGTCTGTCAGTCTGTCAGTCAGTCTGTCAGTCTGTCAGTCTGTCAGTCTGTCAGTCTGTCATCTTCAGTCTGTCAGTCTGTCAGTCTGTCAGTCTGTCAGTCTGTCAGTCTGTCAGTCTGTCAGTCTGTCAGTCTGTCAGTCTGTCAGTCTGTCAGTCTGTCAGTCTGTCAGTCTGTCAGTCTGTCAGTCTGTCAGTCTGTCAGTCTGTCAGTCTGTCAGTCTGTCAGTCTGTCAGTCTGTCAGTCTGTCAGTCCTGTCAGTCTGTCAGTCTGTCAGTCTGTCAGTCTGTCAGTCTGTCAGTCTGTCAGTCTGTCAGTCTGTCAGTCTGTCAGTCTGTCAGTCTGTCAGTCTGTCAGTCTGTCAGTCTGTCAGTCTGTCAGTCTGTCAGTCTGTCAGTCTGTCAGTCTGGTCAGTCTGTCAGTCTGTCAGTCTGTCAGTCTGTCAGTCTGTCAGTCTGTCAGTCTGTCAGTCTGTCAGTCTGTCAGTCTGTCAGTCTGTCAGTCTGTCAGTCTGTCAGTCTGTCAGTCTGTCAGTCTGTCAGTCTGTCAGTCTGTCAGTCTGTCAGTCTGTCAGTCTGTCAGTCTGTCAGTCTGTCAGTCTGTCAGTCTGTCAGTCTGTCAGTCTGTCAGTCTGTCAGTCTGTCAGTCTGTCAGTCTGTCAGTCTGTCAGTCTGTCAGTCCTGTCAGTCTGTCAGTCTGTCAGTCTGTCAGTCTGTCAGTCTGTCAGTCTGTCAGTCTGTCAGTCTGTCAGTCTGTCAGTCTGTCAGTCTGTCAGTCTGTCAGTCTGTCAGTCTGTCAGTCTGTCAGTCTGTCAGTCTGTCAGTCCTGTCAGTCTGTCAGTCTGTCAGTCTGTCAGTCTGTCAGTCTGTCAGTCCTGTCAGTCTGTCAGTCTGTCAGTCTGTCAGTCTGTCATCTGTCAGTCTGTCAGTCTGTCAGTCTGTCAGTCTGTCAGTCTGTCAGTCTGTCAGTCTGTCAGTCTGTCAGTCTGTCAGTCTGTCAGTCTGTCAGTCTGTCAGTCTGTCAGTCTGTCATCTGTCAGTCTGTCAGTCTGTCAGTCCTGTCAGTCTGTCAGTCTGTCAGATCTGTCAGTCTGTCAGTCTGTCAGTCTGTCAGTCTGTCAGTCTGTCAGTCTGTCAGTCTGTCAGTCTGTCAGTCTGTCAGTCTGTCAGTCTGTCAGTCTGTCAGTCTGTCAGTCTGTCAGTCTGTCAGTCTGTCAGTCTGTCAGTCTGTCAGTCTGTCAGTCTGTCAGTCTGTCAGTCTGTCAGTCTGTCAGTCTGTCATCGTCAGTCTGTCAGTCTGTCAGTCTGTCAGTCTGTCAGTCTGTCAGTCTGTCAGTCTGTCAGTCTGTCAGTCTGTCAGTCTGTCAGTCTGTCAGTCTGTCAGTCTGTCAGTCTGTCAGTCTGTCAGTCTGTCAGTCTGTCAGTCTGTCAGTCTGTCAGTCTGTCAGTCTGTCAGTCTGTCAGTCTGTCAGTCTGTCAGTCTGTCAGTCTGTCAGTCTGTCAGTCTGTCAGTCTGTCAGTCTGTCAGTCTGTCAGTCTGTCAGTCTGTCAGTCTGTCAGTCTGTCAGTCTGTCAGTCTGTCAGTCTGTCAGTCTGTCAGTCTGTCAGTCCTGTCAGTCTGTCAGTCCTGTCCAGTCTGTCAGTCTGTCAGTCTGTCAGTCTGTCAGTCTGTCCGTCTGTCAGTCTGTCAGTCTGTCAGTCTGTCAGTCTGTCAGTCTGTCAGTCTGTCAGTCTGTCAGTCTGTCAGTCTGTCAGTCTGTCAGTCTGTCAGTCTGTCAGTCTGTCAGTCTGTCAGTCTGTCAGTCTGTCAGTCTGTCAGTCTGTCAGTCTGTCAGTCTGTCAGTCTGTCAGTCTGTCAGTCTGTCAGTCTGTCAGTCTGTCAGTCTGTCAGTGTCAGTCTGTCAGTCTGTCAGTCTGTCAGTCTGTCAGGTCTGTTCAGTCCTGTCAGTCTGTCAGTCTGTCAGTCTGTCAGTCTGTCAGGTCTGTCAGTCTGTCAGTCTGTCAGTCTGTCAGTCTGTCAGTCTGTCATCTGTCAGTCTGTCAGTCTGTCAGTCTGTCAGTCTGTCAGTCTGTCAGTCTGTCAGTCTGTCAGTCTGTCAGTCTGTCAGTCTGTCAGTCTGTCAGTCTGTCAGTCTGTCAGTCTGTCAGTCTGTCAGTCTGTCAGTCTGTCAGTCTGTCAGTCTGTCAGTCTGTCAGTCTGTCAGTCTGTCAGTCTGTCAGTCTGTCAGGTCTGTCAGTCTGTCAGTCTGTCAGTCTGTCAGTCTGTCAGTCTGTCAGTCTCAGTCTGTCAGTCTGTCAGTCTGTCAGTCTGTCAGTCTGTCATGTCTGTCAGTCTGTCAGTCTGTCAGTCTGTCAGTCTGTCAGTCTGTCAGTCTGTCTGTCAGTCTGTCAGTGTCAGTCTGTCAGTCTGTCAGTCTGTCAGTCTGTCAGTCTGTCAGTCTGTCAGTCTGTCAGTCTGTCAGTCTGTCAGTCTGTCAGTCTGTCAGTCTGTCAGTCTGTCAGTCTGTCAGTCTGTCAGTCTGTCAGTCTGTCAGTCTGTCAGTCTGTTCAGTCTGTCAGTTGTCAGTCTGTCAGTCTGTCAGTCTGTCAGTCTGTCAGTCTGTCAGTCTGTCAGTCTGTCAGTCTGTCAGTCTGTCAGTCTGTCAGTCTGTCCAGTCTGTCAGTCTGTCAGTCTGTCAGTCTCAGTCTGTCAGTCTGTCAGTCTGTCAGTCTGTCAGTCTGTCAGTCTGTCAGTCTGTCAGTCTGTCAGTCTGTCAGTCTGTCAGTCTGTCAGTCTGTCAGTCTGTCAGTCTGTCAGTCTGTCAGTCTGTCAGTCTGTCAGTCTGTCAGTCTGTCAGTCTGTCAGTCTGTCAGTCTGTCAGTCTGTCAGTCTGTCAGTCTGTCAGTCTGTCAGTCTGTCAGTCTGTCAGTCTGTCAGTCTGTCAGTCTGTCAGTCTGTCAGTCTGTCAGTCTGTCAGTCTGTCAGTCTGTCAGTCTGTCAGTCTGTCAGTCTGTCAGTCTGTCAGTCTGTCAGTCTGTCAGTCTGTCAGTCTGTCAGTCTGTCAGTCTGTCAGTCTGTCAGTCTATCAGTCTGTCAGTCTGTAAGTCTGTCTTTTTTTTTAGCTCAAAAAATAACGGTACCTGCCATATAACCGTTACGTTCAAACCTATTCTCTCGGAAACGGCTCTAACGATTTTGATAAAAAAAAATCAGTGTGGGTTTTTAGCTACGACCGATCATATAGTTGAAAAAAAATAGAAAAATGTATAAAAACGGTACTTTCCATAGGACCGTTTTTTTTTGCTTTTGAATATCTTTCACAAAAATATAGGTTTAGGTTGCCCAAATTATACTGCGTACCAATATTTTTAAGAAAAAAATTAAAAAATGTATTATTCGAAAACTGCTCATTAAATGTTTTTCAAAAATTATATTTATTTGTATTTTCTGAATCCTTATGAATCGGCGTTTTTGATTTTTTTTTAATGTTTTCAAAAAGTTTTTTAAAAAAAACTTTTTTTCTCAAAGACCGCTCCATAGATTTAAAAAAATTTTGTTCATAAATTCAAATTTATCAAAGAAATAGAATGGCGTACTTTTTTTGAGCTCAAATTAGTTTAAGTATTTATTTCAGAATTTTGAATTATTTTTTCTTTAATTAAACAGATTTAATCTCTTGTTTTTCAGTTTATATTATTAAATATATTGTATATTATCATACGAATTTATTTTAGAACAAAATTAATGAAATTTTGTATATGCATATAGAAAATTGAGTTAAAAATGACTTTAAAAATATATTTAGATTTTTAAAAGAAATCTTTTGCATACGATGTGATCGAACATAAGAGCAAGTTCGTGCGATCCAGTCGTGCATTTTCTTTTTTTAGCAAATGGTTTCTTAAAACTTTTAGCATATAATGCAGTAACTCCAGGATTATTGGCTTTATCTTTTATTTTAGATTGTAATCTAGTCTGCCGCTGAGATAAGACGTCCCCATCAACTGCTTCAAATGAAGGCAGACTTTTGCTTAGGTGAAGCTCATGCAGGGAGGTATAAACCTCACACATTTTATTAAAGCAATCAGCAATAGGAATGTCAATGTATGCATTGTACTTCCAGAAAATATTTGCACAATTTTCAACGGTCGTTTCGGAAATGTTAACACATTGATTATGAAACTTATGAGCACAAATACCACAAGCAATAAGATTTTCAGTAATTGCGCTTTTGCATTTAGTACACTCAGACATATTAGATTAAGGTAAACATGACTAAATCGGCTGACGACTATATGTAGACAGAAATTCGTGGTGATTCTACGAGGAATGCACCTCTAATCACTGCTATCGAGTTCAAGTCCCTCTTTGAAACTGCTGCCCATTATAATGGTACAAAAATGGTGCTTTTATCCAAGAAGCCCCTTCAGTTCTTATTGCTCAACATGATAACCCATTTTAATTGCAAGAATTCAATGTGGTTGTAACTTCTGCAAAAAATAACAAAGCCCCGAGTATAAATGGACCTTATGAATTCTACAAAAATGCTAGTAACCATTTTATTAGCTAGGTACACGCTTCTCTCACACTGAAACGATACCATCCTCTTTCAAGAAATCAATAATTTTCCCACTTTTCAAAAAGGATGATGCAAACATAGTATAAAACTAGCGAGGACTTTCCTTCTTAGATACTTTTTACAAGTTATTCACCATTTCGGTCTTCAACCGCCTAACTACCTGGATTGAGAATAACAACATACTTAACTAATACCAAGCTGCGTATCGAACCAACTATATTATCACCCTTGATCAGATCTACAATCTTTCATGCCTGCTTCAACTACAGCAGCTAAGCGAGAAAAAAAGCTGTGGTTTGTAGATTTGAAGGCTGCTTTTGACAACATCAACAGCCAAGCTCTGGTTCATTAACTGACAGCGCTGGGTATGTAAACGAAAATGAGTTCAATTATTATACTACTTTATCAGGGAGCACGACCAAAGATGTTAGACAAGGATGACTTTTAGTCCCGCCAAGCTACAATCTATTATCAATAAGCTTAAAACTTACTATCTAAAATGGAACCTCGAAGTAAATTTACACAAGTCAAAACTTGTTATAATAAGGAATGTAGGTCGCAGAGCAACCACTGAAAGATGGTACTTTTGTGAAGGTGCAATTAAAATAACAAACCAATACAAGTATCTCGCCGTAATATCTACTTACAACTTAAATATAGTATATATTTAAACTGGTCTGTCGAAAGCATATCTTAAAACACTGAACATTTATTTCGGATACATACGAAAATTTTTAAGTCTTCCTCTTGATAGATTGCCCCGCATCCTCTCAGTGGCAGTACTTCAAAAAAATATTTGTTGGGCCTAGTAATGGTCAGGCCTTTTTAAAGAAAATGGAATAGATTTCACCGTCAATGCCAGCAACTTTGAATGAAAAAATGCTCATCACGTGCTTTTGGATAATCTTAAGGACCAATTATGGAAGTCATTTACCGATCGTGCTCTTCAATCTTTATTTCATGACGAATACTGCAAGTTATCCTTCACGGATTTACCCAATTATTTCGATTACTTAAACTCACGAGAAATGATAAGTCTTATATTTAAAACACGTGTGGGTTACTGGATTTGAATGGAATGGAGTTTAGTTACCACTGACTTGCACTATGTGTAACCTTGATGTAACCAAGAACACATATTACTTCATCAGTATTGTCCCATTTTCAAAACTTACAGCATAATATTTATGGAAGCTGAAACAATCCACCATCACTCGTGGTTAATTAAAACTATTCAAATTCCTTAAATATGGTAAAAAAATATAGAAACTTAATTGTAAATGAATACAATTAAGGTAAAATAAGACTTAAATTCAAGCTAAGCCAACATTTAAATTCTAAAACTTTTAACCTGACAGACAACTCTAATAGTTTATTGTCCTAATTAACTTTGTAAACCAGCATAATCTTGATTTTATAACCACTATCTATCAATCTTATATTCAGTTTATATATGTAAGTCAAAAACGATATCACAAGCATGTCCAATATCAATATATGATATCATAAGATTTAAAATAATGGTTTTTTTTACGGATTTATAAAGACAATGGCGCGTATTTATAGTCATTTTTAAACTGTGTCTAAGTTAAGCCTAGGTTTAGTTGAATTATCGGACGTTGATTCTATTTTTTGAAGTTTGTCATTTCAAAATTTTGAAGCTATTTATGTAATAAAATTAAGGTAATAATCTTATAAAAATATAAAACCAACAATTTGTAACTAAAATCGGTCTGAATTCATTGAGCCAAAATTTATGCTAAACTTTAGTTTAGTAAAACCTGGGCTTATCGGCGACTATGAACATGCCTTAATATGCTTGAGGAACTTCATGAAGAATTTGTAAGAAAAATCTCGTTCTTTAGTAATTCTACAAATGCTGATCAAGTTGATCTAAATACGGATGTTATTTTACAAGCTGTTCGTGGTCTTCAAATAAATGTTAAGTGGGTGATTTTCTTTAAATTAAAATTCTTCCTAAAAACCAAAACACGGATAATGGAAGAGAATTTTTTAATAATATGTTTCAAGATTTAATATAATTACACAATATAGCTCAGTACTCTACATTCAGCTAACTTAATGCAATAATTGTTGAACGTTTTAATTGCACAATTAAAGAGAAAATGTGGAAGGAATTCGATCTTAAAGGTAATTATAAATGGATAACCATTATTATTGATTTGGTGGATGAATACTATCACTCTATGCATAAGACTATAAAAATGTGCCGAATCGATTTGAATCAGGAAAACTCTAAGAAAATCGTATCTGCAACTAATAATAGAATTAAAATCGGTCCACTGGATAAATTTCAAGTTAACGACAATGTAGGGCGAGAGTACGATAACTATGGCGCCAAGATATAATAACGGTTTTTGTTCTGTTCTTTAAACCCAAAAGATTCTTTAATTTTAAAGAAACTTTGCATATAATAAAATTTTCAACCTCCCCAAAGCCTATAGTGAGCCCATGCAGGGGGGTTGTAGGGGGGCAGCATGCCCCCCCTTAGGCATCTCACTGTTTGCATCGTAAATTTCATATATACCTTTGTGATTTTATTACAGTTAATGCGGTTATTTACCAACCGAACTTTGCACTTTTTGAATTTTCCACGGTCATTAAAATATCACAACACAGAGGTGGAGTAGACGTTTTGGAGGGAATTAACCCGATTTCTTCTAAAAACGGGATACTTTTTTCGTTTGTTGACACCAAATCCCCAAACGAACAAAAAATCGAAAAATTATTTAATTTTGGGTGAAGAAGTGGATGCTTAGCCGCCATTCTTAAAAAGGAAACACTACTCTTTCAAACGTTAAATGAAGAATGGCTTTGGTAAACAATAACCTGCACCAAACCTGATAAAAATAACGGTACAAACATCGAATGCTTGCTCTTGTTTTTTATGATCTAACTATATACATACTTTTTACTGTGGCTGCATTATATGTGTGTACATAGTTATATGCATATCTATGTATGATACAAACATATGTGCATATTAAGAAACTATGAGAATTTGCTGCCGTTGTGTTGTCGTAAAGGTAATGCAAATTTTTTTATAATGCAATAAATTTTCATGCTCAAATATATTAAATGTTTAAGTTTTGGCCAAGTACCTAACCAGATATTTAGAAAAAAGAGATTGAAATGGACATGACATATGTACATACGTTTATGTATATAATATCAATTATTTTTTTTTAATCCAGATTCTTTACATGCACCCATCTGATACAAAATTATTTTTATTTGTTTTTCAATTTTCTCAAAAACTAGAGAACATAGAAACGAATAGTTTTCAGTGTTTGATTTAAAAATAATTGGAACAGTTAACTGCATCAATTACTTCTTTATTGGTATTTATAATCATGAGAAAAATAATACTCAAAGTGATTTTTTTTCATAAATTTTGAGTTTGAAGTCAATTATTTCAAAAACTATTGACTGAAACAACTTTACTTAAAATTTATTATAAATTGTAGAGTTCTGACTTTTGAAAAAGGTATAATTTATAACGGTAAGTGTTGCCGTTCTTTTTTAATATTTTTTTTAAAGATTTTAAGTAAATTTTTATAAAATTGCCCCTCCCGCCTAAACGAGGGGAGATAGACCCCCCCCTCCCATAGTAAAAAATGCTTGTATTAAGCCCCTCTACCAAAAACCGTTATTATATCTTGGCGCCAAAGTTATCGTACTCGTGCCCAATGTAGGAATAAACAAGTTCAAACTTGAACAACGGACATTTTTAATATAAAAAAAGTAATCCTAACAAATCTGAAACATATCTCCACTGGCTAACAATTCATGGATTAATAAATCACAATTATAACCATAAAATATTGGTTTATTCTCTGTTCATACATTAGTTCTCCTACATTATCGCCCTCCAACCTACAAATGCATCTCAAATGAACCTATATATTGATTCTGCGCTACCATTCAAAAGCACTCTTTAATTGCCCGCAACTGTCGATCATCTCTCAGGGAGATGGCAGAACAGTTTAACATTCACCTCACCTGATTTGGGTGACGTCACATAGAATATTTTGGGAAACTACAAAGCAGATGACCTTCTCCCAAGAAAATAGATTACACCTATGAGAAAGCTTCTTCAACGACCCCAGTGATCTAAGATAGATAGAGATTCACCAGCTACATCGATCCATTATGTCTCTTCACGTGGTATCACAATGGACCTATCTGAGATCTTAGTGTGTCAGCAGGTTTCCTGACAGCCACTTCCCCTTCATCAATATAGCCACTTTAAACCTACATGCAGCCCATCCAAGAATTGCTTTTTTGAAGCATATACTACACATCCACCACATTACTCTTCAAACCTATAAAAATATCGCCACATGAGTGCTTAAGTGCCCCATAGACCATTTTTTCGGGAAATGGAGTTAATGATGCAGTTATACTAAATTTTCTCTATCGTTTGGTGTTATTCCCGTTGTCCTATCTTCATTAATAAGCAAGTTACAGAAGTCAGGTTTGCTCCATAGACCACAATTTGTTTGGTGCATTTGGTGCTTATTTGACGTATGTCCAAATTGTTTACTACATTGGACATAGATCATTTAAGCTCTCACGATAGATCTAAGATAAATGACATTTTCGGTGCTTAAGTGCTCTATATCCGTAGATCAAATTGCATCTAGCTTAAAGGTCGATAGTGTGCAAATAGGTGAATTAAATAATTATGGCTGATAAAAAAGGTAAGAATTTTTGTTTCAAAATAAATTATTTGAAATTAGTCGAATTGTTTACTAAAATATTTTAAACAAAAAAAATATGTATGCGATTTCTAGAGACAACTCTGCTACACCAAAAATAAATTCTGGTTCTCATGATGACAGATCCTCGTCACCGCCTCCATACTTAGATACTATTGTACAAAAGTAGGTTTTATTTTGTAAGAGAGACCGCAAAATCCTTCCGAATGGAAAAGAGAAGTGCACAAGAGGCATAGAGAACAAGTTAAG
Organism: Philhelius pedissequus; assembly: GCA_910595825.1. Lineage (NCBI taxonomy): Eukaryota > Metazoa > Arthropoda > Insecta > Diptera > Syrphidae > Philhelius > Philhelius pedissequus. Next base: position 157,411,967 of record OU343161.1, read on the forward strand.
CCATATAAATCCCAAAAAGGCCGAAACATGCCTGCCAAGGTCTTACAACCAAGTGGTTGCAATCATTGTTGCGTGTATATATGTACAACGAATTTCACGGAAACAGTGCGACAAATAATACATTCCCAATTTTGGATGCTTAACCATCGAGAAAAGCAATTTTTTTATTCGAAGTACATACTCCGTGAACCTTGCAAGCGCAAAAGAACTTCGGCCAGAGAAAGTCGAAAATCCTTGTCCTTCTCATACTATTTATCAAAAGCACCAACATAAAATAAGAGTTTGCAGACCGTTTTTTCTATCTACAATTTCTGTTTGTGCAAAAAGTATTTAACACTTCTTCAAACATAATTTTAATTTTCTCCAACTGGCTGGCCCCTTCCTTCAAGAATAGGAATGCAATGCAAGAAAGCAATAGATGAATCTAGTTTGAATGAAGTTTGGAAGCACATAAAAAGTTTTCCTGTTGTAGACTCATACTACATCAGGGCAGAAAGCTAAAGGCAGTATTTCGAGCCTTCAGTGCATTCGGGAATTATCAAATAAAAATATCTATGTATTGAAAAGTATTTAATACTGAGTATAATCTATCCTTTCATTATCCCAAAAAGGACAAATTTGTTATATGTGAGGAGTTCGCAAATAATAAAAAAACAATTACTGATAATGAAAAAAAAATGTTTCAAATACACAAAGATCTTATTGAAAAGGCAAAGCTGCGCAGAAATATTGACAGAATTAAAGATAATAAAACAGATGTGATATGTTATGATCTTCAAAATGTTTCCACTTTACCAAAGGGCAATACGTCAAATTTTTTTTACAAAAGAAAATTTTAGATAATATTACTTATTGTGCAATTTGGTATGAGACACAGAGAAGTCGCACAGGCTTACAAGGCGTATTGGACAACCTAGAGATTGAAGTTATAGTAACCGCTTAGCAATGGTTTTAAGTTCTGAATATCAAAATAGGAGGGGAAAATGGAGGCTCGTCAAGGTCAAAGAAAGAATCTCTGTACTTAATAGGATGTCTGAAGTTGCGCTCAAGGCTGAACTAATGGATGAGCATTCTCAGAAGCTCGAGTATTACGGTTGAATAGTCTAAGGAGAGAAATGCAACTGGCTATTTCATTAGACATTAGAAATTATCTATTGAATAACGATAAAATAATTAAAGGCATTGAACAGTGTGGCCCTGTTCAACAGATGTAATTGTTTCAGTTATTGCTCTATCACCTGTCATTCTTATTTAAAAATAAAGGTAAGCTTGTTTTAAGAACATTTCTTATAAGAAACTTCTGTTTTTTCTATCCATGTTTTTTTTATAAGAAACTTGTTTCTTATATCCGTGGTTAGAATATAAGAAACACACGCTTATAAGAAACAAAATTGTGGCGTTTTGCAGTTTACTATAAGCGTCATTTTACTGAATTCTAATCAAGCTCCTACACCAACACCGACTCCTTTTCACCAGGAACAAGTTTGTTGCTACGAGCACCCAATTGTACACTAAGTGTATTCTACAGCACATTCACCCGATCACGGGTCCTTCTCCTAGAGGAACAATTTTGGTGTAAGGAGCAATAATTTTACACTGAGGTGCTGTGAATTATTTCTCAAGTCCGATATTCTAACTTTTTATTTTTTTATTTAAAAAGAACGGAAAAATATCTTTTTGTGTTAAAATTTATTGTCGCGAACGAAATTAATTGTGAAAAAAATTCCGTTTGAATTTTTCCAGATTTGTTACCCCTGTACATAGGGAAAGCGGTGAAAGGTTTTATCTGCCATTAGTTTTAAGCCAGCGTAAAGTCGCCAAAAAACCATGACCCAATATATGCATATATATATATACATATTATATAGGTACCTATATGTAGTTAGTAGGTACGGTACATTTATTATTTTAGTCATATTCTCACAAATAAATTAGTAAAAAAGTTTTTTCTTTAGGTTTCTCATTTAATTGATCTTATAAACGGAAATCTTTTTAATACCTACGTTCTAAGCCATCATTAGAAATTCCCATTTTCATTTTCTAAAATTTGTGCAGTTATCTTACTCAAATATTGTTTGAAATCTAATAAAGTGGGGAAAACATGTATGTATATGCATACTTAAATATGTATATGTAGTCGCGAATTCAACCCTGGTACCCCTCATTTGAATTCAAATAAACACTCCCTTTACTTCTTCTTCATATACATAAGTATGTTTAAGTGTGTATGTTCTGAAATTGTTATATTTCCAACATTCATCCATTAAAAAAATTGCACCCTCTATCTTTAATTTTTGCTTTCTCTCCGAAAAACAAACTGCCCTTTAAGTTTAGAAAAATTAAGTAAGTTCCCAGTGTATACTCTTCTGACAGTGTGGGACCACGTAGAAGTGTTATAAATACAACTGCTCTAAATTTCAAACAGTGTATGTGCTCAATATTTGAGTAGGTATCTATGGAACTAGCAATACTGGATATTAAGTGTTAAAAGATGCTCTTTTCTATTTAATAATTTACAGTGTTAAAAGGCTGCAATATATTAACAGCAGGACTGAATCAATTTTCGACCCCTACAGAATATACAAATATATAGGTACATACCTAGGTACTATACTTGCTCATCTCGTGTGAGAAGAACACAGAACACACCCGATATTCCCAGATCGTATTGTTTGTACAGTGGTATATTCAAACTGGAACTCCAGTATGAATTTGTGTATATGTGAATTTTTGCTCTTGAGTTAAACTTTTAACGAAGGAACAGAAAGGACTACTGGCTTGGTTTTCGATAAGAAAATTTCTACCGCCACATCAGTTGAAGATGGGGCGTCAGTTAGCTTTTGATATTCGTGGTATGTAAAAGGTTTCCCTGATATCATCTAAAAATATCCTACTTTGAGCGGTATAGGTACATACTAATGATATTTTTCGAATACGGCTAAAAGAATATAATTTTCCGCTAAACGTGCATTATAATATTTAGTATAAAACAGATTATATCTTTAAATTTCGGTATTTAAAGATTTATATAAAAAAAGTGACGAGCAAGGAAAGCCAGTGATATTGTCCTGTCACAGCAGTACGATTTTAAAAGTTTACTGCTGTACCGGGACATTAACATTGTTTTTCCTTTAAACTATTATCATCAAATACGGATACCTACTTAAATATACATAACTGAAAACGTTTAAAAAAAACTTCCTTAATTCACAAAAGGAAGAAACAATATGGAATTTTAATAGGAAATAAAAAATGCTTTTGGATTTCCTCAAAGATATAACACCATCAATAGTGCATATGTGCCTACACAAATATACATCCTTTTTCATACAAAATATTAAATATACCTACCTAGTTCATCCTATATAAATATATAATGTAAATGGGAAAAGAATATGGAATTTAATTTTTTTTTAAATAATTGCCATAAGCTAGGTTGGTTAAGAAAAACAAAATGGTCGACCGACAAAATAAAGGTGATGAGGTACCACATCATACCTACTTGCCGATTTGCGTTAAAATTCAAAAATCGATTTTGTACACATGTATGTACGTTTGATTCAAAGGAAACTTTCAATCGGGAACAAAAATGGAGCCGAGTGGGACAAACTCGAAGAAAAAAGTAGTCAAAGTTTCAACAAGTTTTCTTTTTGAACAAGTTTGAAAAGCTTTATATCTTACACAAGAGTTATGCTTTGTTCCCTTGTGAACCTTTGTAGTGATTTTTAAGATTAATGTTTTCGTTTTGTTTTTAAACAATTTATTTTGAAACCCCAAAAGATTAAAACAGATCATTCTTTAATACATACCGTAGAAGCATTTAATTTAAAAAAATATTACGTCAATGATTTTATCACCACTGCAGAAATGCGACTCCCTGTTCCAGTTCACCACCACCACTGTTCCTATTTGGATACAGCTTTAATGTCCATCAAAGAAAATAAGAAAACACAACTATTCGTAGTTGTGAAATGGAAACAAAAAGAATAGTGTAGGTATAGAAGCCATTATACGCCAGTCTCAACCAACGGTGGATCAAAGGGATTGATATTGATTTTCATGTAATATAGGTATGTGTGTATGCATATCTACTAGAACACAATGACCATAAAAAATGCCGAGTGATTCAATATGACATGATAGTTCGCTATTCTAATTTGTGAAGAAAATGTTTTTTTTTTTTCAGAAGTAACATTAACAAAATATTAGAAGGGCTAAACTGCCTTACTTGGCTACGTATATATAGTTTGTGTCCTAAAAAAATTGTTTTAGCAGTACATCTATTTTAACCTCATAATATAATTATTCTGTTTTCCTTATGTAAGTATCTACTTTAAAGCATGTCCTTGGTTTTTCTTGGTAAGTATATTAAATAAACCTTTACAAAAGTTTGACTTCAGTGAGCATTTAATTGCCAATTTAGGGGCAGTTATAGCGATCAGGAAAAAAGTTCTAATGGATAATTTATGATAATTTCACGCGTTTTAAAATACAAATGCTACACTAACCGATGACGAATTTTTTTTGCAAAAAAATATTTGCAATAGAACCATTATTTTTCGTTAAAATATATTTAATTATTTTCCTGATGAAAATTAATTTTTGGTGCCAGCTGATTGCATTTTGAAACAAAATGGAACAAATCATTCCAATGATTTGGGTTCCAATTTCTCTCATTGCACTGACAGAAACGTGGACGAAAAACATTAGTGTGTATTTTTAATCAGAAAACTTAATGGCAGGTTGGTAGTGAGGTGTGCCAAAATTTTGCTGTTTGCTATAAACGACCCTTTACATGTACCAATAAATTTGCAAAAGTTTAATTGGAAGAGTTCGACGTCCTCAAGTAATTCCATCTTATCATTATTAAGAGTAAGTAGAGATTTTATCTCGAAGTTTGAATAAAAATATTTATTAGATTAAAAAATAAAATGCACGATTGAATCGCACGAAGTTGCTCTTATGTTCGATCACATCGAATGCAAAAGATTTCTATTAAAAATCTAAATACGAGTATATATTTAAAGCAGTTTTTTACTTCATTTTTTCTATACACAAAATATCTTTAATTTTTTTCTAAAAAAAATTGGTATGACAGTCTTAAATATTATAATATGGTATAAACTCAAAAACAAAATATTAAATCGGCTTAATCAAAGAAAAAATAATTCAAAATCTTAAATAAATACTTAAACTAATGTAAGTTCAAAAAAAGTACGCCATTTTATTTGTTAGATAAATCTGAATTTATGAGAAAAAAATTTTAAAAATCTGTGGAGCGGTTTTTGATAAAAAAAAGTTTTTTTTTAAACTTTTTGAAAACATTTTTCAAAAAAAATTCAAAAACGCCAATTCATAGGTATTCAATAAATTCATATAAATATAATTCTTGAAAAAAATTAATGAGCAATTTTCGAAATATAAATTTTTAATTTTTTTTAAATGATTTTAAAAATAATTTTTCTGTATTAATTAAAAATATACGCGGTACGCGGTATAATTTGGGCAACCTAAACCTATATATGTGCGAAATTTCGAAAGATTCGATTGAGCCGTTTATGAGATAGTCGAAAGCAAAAAACTATCCTATGGAAAGTACCGTTTTTAGACATTTTTCTAATTTTTTTTTCAACCATATGATCGGTCGTAGCTAAAAAGCCGCACTGATTTTTTTTAGCAAAATCGTTAGAGCCGTTTCCGAGAAAAATAGTTTTCAACATAACGGTTATATGGCAGGTACCGTTATTTTTTGAGCTAAAAAAAATTTTCAATTTCCCCTCTGTACAATACCTAAAAAACTCTATGTACCAAGTTTGAAGCAATTCGGCCCACCCGTTTGGGGTGTAGGTATCTATACATACGTACATACAGACAGACTGGAGGACTGACAGACAGACATGCAGACGGACAGAATTTTTAGACCATCTTTTTTCGTGTTCGCTATCACCGTAATGTCATGTTTAATTGTTATCTCAAAACTTTTTTTTTTCGACGAATGCATAACTTGCCTAAAGTACCTAAAATCGCAAGTAAAAATGTTTGAGAAAATTCGACGGTCCAAAAGTGGGTTAGTGTTAGTGATATATCTTTAAAAAGCATATGAACATTAGATACTTTGCACCTGTCATCATACGAAGTTATATGCATATACAGTTAAGCCCGGATAAGTAACTTTCCAAAAATGTTGACTTCTTTGGGCACTTAACCGGGTGAGGTAGTTAAACGAACCTGTTTAAGAACCTAAATATGGCACATATCCGAATCATAATACCTTCTAACACAATCTAAACAAACAATCATTAGCAAACTGGGAAAAAGAGTAGGTCTATTACCGTTTTACCATATACATATTATGTAATGGATTTGCATTTATGTAAAGTAGGGTACACATTTTGGAACCTGCGTGATATTCTTGTAGGATATCGAACATGCGTCAAAAGTTTCGGGTACACATTTATCAGTTTTGTTGTCCGTCCGCCAAACAAAATTTTCATTTTCAATCAAAGATCTAGCTCAATAAACACATCAAAATATTATTTTTCTTATTCCAAACTGACAAAGATTCAAAAATGAACTAACTTACAACAAAAATACTTGTTGAATGTTGTTCGATGAATGATTTGCATACACATCATCAATCAAGAACGCTGCCTGACAGGCAAAATCAAAAAAAAAAATTGAGCAGTCCTTCATGCGTGTCATGCCATCATACAAGTGTACACATAAGGCGTTTTTCTTTTTTTTTCGTTCGGAGCAGATCACTGAACAGAGTTCGAAGACATAGATTATGCATTGAACTTGTTCAAAGCGAGCGAGCGAGCTCTGAACACTGATATGTTTTTTAAACACACTTGAATCACACAAATCAGAATACATTTTGATTTTTAACCATAAAAAGCAATACCTATACTTTTTTGTACACTGATACACACCAGGTACAGAAAATCAAAAACCAATCAACTTCTTTCGCTATCTTGTGTACCTAATTATTTTTTTCTTCACATTTTCCTTCATGCAATTTACCCACATGCTCAGTCAGTTATGTTCGAGCACGTCGAGTGCGATCTACACATGTTCAGAACGAAAAAAGAAACACACATTTGGAGCTCTGCATGCTCTGAGTTAAAAAGAAACACAAACAAATTTTTTGACACCTCAGACTGCTCTGAACTAAAAAAGAAAAACGCCTATTATTATCGATCGTGAGCAAAACTGTCACGCATATCCGATAATGTGTACACTACTTAACATGCATACAAGTGTGCGCAAATGCACTAAAGTTCGCTGCGATAGAAATTTAAGTAGGGTACACATTATCGAACCTGCGTGACATTCTTGTAGGTTATCTAACAAGCGTGAAAAGTTTCGAGTACACATGTATCAGTTTTGTTGTCCGTCCGCCAACAAAATTTTCCATTTCAGCCCAAGATATTGCTAATAAACACATTAAAATATTATTTTTCTTATTCCATAATGACGGTGCACCTGTCATCCAATAAATCAAGTTCGAGCCCAAGAAGCCTAGGTTTGACTTAGCTTGCCACTCAGCTAGGAAAAGTAATAGTTAAAGCATTTAGAAAACACAATCTTGAAACCTGTAGAAATAATTATAATGCTGCTAACAAACGATACAGGAATTTATGTAAATCTAAGAAGGAAGCTTACTTCCAAAACTTAGTAAATAGTTTAAAAAATGTTAATTCAGCCCGAGATTGGTAGAAGATTGCCAGAAAGATACGAGGCGACAGTTTCAAAATGCCAACATTCTTATCAGCTACTAAATTCAGCATTTATTTTCAAAAGTTGCTGTCACTATTGCCAAACCATGTTGATATCAGTTCCTGTTCACATCAAGTACTAACACCTCAGTTGGACCGCACAATAGAGCTTGAAGAAGTTTTTTCTGCATTATCCTCGTCAAAAGATCATAAAGCCCCAGGTACGTATAGAATTCCATTCGAATTTTACAAAAATGCAAGCCCATCTCTAGTCACTGAAATTCATAAACTATTGTTTAAAATAGTTAAAATATTTGAAACTGCAACTGTCCCAGGCTCATTTAAAAAATCAATTATATATCCCCTGTTTAAGAAAGGAGATGTAAACTTGGTATCTAATTATAGAGGACTGTCCTTCCTTGACACGCTTTATAAGCTATTTACCACTGTTCTTCTAAGTAGACTAACGACTTGGTTAGAAGAAAACAAAATAATAAATGAATTTCAGGCTGTTGATCAAGTTTATAACCTATCCTGCCTCGTACAACTTCAACTCAATCAAAAAAAGAAACTATATGCGTTTTTTATAGATCTTAAAGCTGCTTTTGATAACATTAACAGAAATGCATTATTTTACAAACTTTCTGCTTCAGGAATCTCTACAAAAATGATAACTATTATCAAAGCACTTTACACGAATACGTCTGCTGCGGTTTGGGATGGTCAAGGCTTGTCAGATTTCTTCTGCACCGAAAAAGGAGTCAAACAAGGTTGTGTCTTGAGTGCACTGCTTTTCGTTCTGTATCTAAATGATCTGCACTTTAATCTACCCTTTGGGTTAACTATTAATGGTCTCGGAATTAATGGCCTATTATATGCCGACGACATTGTGTTGCTTTCCGATAATCCTTCCAAGCTACCAGAACTTATTGACAGCTTTAGATTATACTGCATCAAGTGGAATCTTGAAGTAAATCTTGGAAAATCTGAAATGGTCATTTTTCGAAACGGAGGACGTAGAGCTGCGTGTGAGAAATGGTTTTTCAACGGCACGGTGATTATTGTATCAAAACATTAGAAATATCTGAGAGTTGTTTTCAACTACAATATGTCTTGGAACGAACATTTAAATAATAGACTTGCATCCTCAAAAAATTCCATTAACGCTACATGGTCCAAGCTGCTTAGAAATAAATCAGTTCAACACTCAACAAAATTTAAAATTCACGATGCTGCAACGAGATCTATAATGTTGTACTGTGCTCAAGTTTGGGGATATAGAGAAAACACACAAGTTGAAAAGTTGCAACGATTTTTCATTAAAAGATGTTTTCTCCTACCAGAAACAACACCAAACAACGCGTTACCTATTGAAACTGGACTTCCTAAAGCTTTTTTAACGACCCTAGACTTGCATTTTTCTTTTACACGGAAAACACTGCATCTTCCAAACGGCAGGCTACCAAGAATCTTGTCAGAAGCTATAATTAGCAAGAAGATATTCTGGGCCAAGGAATGGCTGGATCTTTTTCATTTTACGTCAATGGACTTTTCTTTCACCACAAATTTAAATGAATGGCAAGAACTGCATAAGATGCTCTTGTCTAAGCTGAAGAAAAACATTGGAATAGTTTTATCAGCAACGCCAATCACTCCCAATTCCATGATGATTACTGTAATCTGCTTTACTCTGAAGTACCAAACTACTTTCATGACTCACTCAAACCCTCGAGATATGATTTCCCTTATCCTAAAAACTCGCTGTGGACTTCTAAGTCTAAATGGAAGATCCTTCCAAAGAGATACAAATGGTTTATGCACACTTTGCAATTTAGACGCCTCTAACCTATCACTTCATTGGAATCTGCCCAATCTTCAAAATGTATAGAAGGATATTTCTTGGAAATGACATACTTTCACGAACACAATTTTTAAACGTTTTAAATGGCAGCTGCTACCTTAATCTCTATAAGTTTTTAAAAGCGTCATTGAAGTATCGCTATCTTATATTAAATGAATTTTCTAAATTATTTTTTTTGTTCAAATCACTAATTTGCTTATCGTCAAATTTAAAACCTGATTTTATGTTGTTGCCATAATTATGTTTATGTTATTGTCTTAATTAATTTTTATACCAGTATATAAAATGTTTTTGTTAAACCTTTTAATGAAATACAATTACATATCTATCTATATCTATCTACTGACAATGATTCAAAAATGAACTAACTAACAACAAAAATACGTGTTAAATGTTGTTCGATGAATGATTTGCATACACATCATCGATCAAAAACGTTGCCTGATAGGCAATATCAAACAATTTTGTGAGCAGTTCTTCATGCGTGTCATGCCACCATGCAAGTGTAGATACACATTATCGATCGTGAGCAAAACTGTCACGCATGTTCTATAAAGTGGACCCTACTTTATAAGTTGTGAATGATGTACTTAAACGAGTGCAAACCCAGCAAATGGGTATAAGAAAATGCACAGTAGAGGGCACTAAACCGAATGCCGTTTTTAAGAGTAAGCGGGAAGCACATATCCATACAAATTTTGTTGGATGTGTTTTAAAAAAACTATAGGGGTATTCACGATCTGGTGTAACAAGTCTTGTAAAATTGTTAAATTTAATTTTTTTACAACAGACTGTGAACACACATTTGCTAATCTATAGCAACACTGAAGCAAATGTCAAAATCTGTTTCACATTTGTTCTGAAGAAGGCTAAGTTTGTGTTAAAAAAAATCTTACACTCTTGTATTTTTCTGATACAATAGGGTTCGGGTATTGTAAATGTGTAAAAGTGTAAGATTTTGACATTCAGTATATTTTGTTGTTGATGTGCAAAAAAATGCTACACTTTTACACTTTTCCAATGATACAAGACCAGATGCATCGGATTGTGAATACCCCTTATAAATCAGAAATTGTTGGGCACTTAAACGTAATGGGTGCATAAGCGTGAAGCACTTATTTGAGTTTTACTGTATAAACAAATATTTTACTACTCGTTACTCTAGTGTGTCTAACCAATGCTATAGCTTAGGATAAAAGTTTTTGTTTTGGTAACTGAAAAAGTGATCCATATCTCAATAAATTGCACAAACAAAATAACTATAAAAGTACCGCATTAAATACTTGGGTTTCAAAAAATATATTAACTAAATATTAATGAACAATTTTTTTGTTATGTACTAGCCGATACGTGCTCGCGTTGCTTCGCAAGCTTTTTATATATTTTTTAATATGACTAAAACATATCAAATGCTTAATTAGACAGACTGCAATTTCTACTATATATTATTAACTAACAAAAAATGTATTAACATACCTACATACGCTTTCCGTAAAAATTAATGATATGTATATTCTCTCACTGAAACAGTTTTCAAAAAAATAGACGTTCGAACATGCATATTTTAAAGCTTCTGGATATACAATATTAGCAGTTTTATTATTTTCACGAAGAAGTAAATACTGATTATTTCTTGAGCCCACTCTTTAAGGGGCTACATAAAGTTGATGAAAAAAGCACTTTCCCTAAGATTTTTTTACACCGAAATATGTAATTTGAAAAAGTTAAAGTGACTCGGCAATAGAAGGACTGACAGACTGACAGACTGACAGACTGACAGACTGACAGACTGACAGACTGACAGACTGACAGACTGACAGACTGACAGACTGACAGACTGACAGACTGACAGACTGACAGACTGACAGACTGACAGACTGACAGACTGACAGACTGACAGACTGACAGACTGACAGACTGACAGACTGACAGACTGACAGACTGACAGACTGACAGACTGACAGACTGACAGACTGACAGACTGACAGACTGACAGACTGACAGACTGACAGACTGACAGACTGACAGACTGACAGACTGACAGACTGACAGACTGACAGACTGACAGACTGACAGACTGACAGACTGACAGACTGACAGACTGACAGACTGACAGACTGACAGACTGACAGACTGACAGACTGACAGACTGACAGACTGACAGACTGACAGACTGACAGACTGACAGACTGACAGACTGACAGACTGACAGACTGACAGACTGACAGACTGACAGACTGACAGACTGACAGACTGACAGACTGACAGACTGACAGACTGGCAGACTGACAGACTGACAGACTGACAGACTGACAGACTGACAGACTGACAGACTGACAGACTGACAGACTGACAGACGGACAGAAGTTTTAGACCATCTTTTTTCGTCTTCGCTATCATCGTAATGTCATATTTGATTATTATCTCAAGACTTTTTTTCGACGAATGCATAACTTGCCTTATAGTACCTAGAATCGCAAGTAAAAAAGAATGTTGGACTTATGTCGCGCGGAGTTATGTCCCTGCGCCGCGCGCCGCCTGAGAACGCTTCACTGTTTTTTGCTTAGATAAATTGGTCTCACACTGCAACTCATAAAGGTTGTGACATTACATTGGTTCTAATAATGTTAAAATATTTTTGAGTAAAATATTAATATGCGAACCTACCAGTTCCGCGGTATGATATTTAGGAGAATAAATTAAGACTTTTTTTTCACGTACTTGTTGTTTATTTAATGCTTACCAATGTCGTGTTGAGTGTAACAATGTTAATGAAAATCTATTTGGGCAACAGTAACAGTAATAATGCACCTTTGCTTCTACGACCCTGCTAATAAAACCTATTTTCTGAGAAAATATTATCAATTTAAATTAAATTATGCAAATAATTTAGCGAATCTCCACGTAACGATATAGCTTGTAGATTATTTGATACCATTCGTGTGCTTGCATAGTGTATATTTCTATAATATCAGACCATCAAAGATAGGATTAAAATATATTTATTGATATAATAAAAACGCTTACCGTAACTTAGATTATTCTAAAAACAATATTGCATATTTTTATTCGTATGTCTACGCAAGAAGTCCGTTATTATGTTTAAATAAAAGTTTTAGACTTCATATCTAATCGCTTGAAATACTGCATTATAACTTAGTGAAAAGTGATATTATTTCTTTAAGATTTTAGTTTAAGAAAAAACTAGTTGAGAATATATTTCATTCCATAAGATTGTACTAATAAAGATATACAACATTGTGTCAGGTATAATATGTATTTTAAACTACCGATATTTCTATTAACATCCGAATTTATTTAATACTTATACTTCGTTTTGATACATATATATTGTATGCACCTAACAAGCAAAAATGTGTTTTATTTAAATACAAAACACGCATATTATCGTATTAAATCTCTTACTATTAAATCGATTAAAATGATTCATGTGCACCTAATATAAGATGTGTTTTTTAAATAGTTGTTAACAAGTGTTGTGAATGTGAAAATAATTCTCGACTGAAAAGGTAAAGTATCTTAAGTCGACTCAAGATATTTCGCGTTTATTTTTGTTGAACCTCAGTGCTATTCTAAAGGACTACAGTTCTGCCTTATCCGTATCGTTCTATCTCATTCCAATGCTTTTTTATCATCCTATGTTCAAAAGACACATCAATACACGAGGTAAAATATCTTAAGTTTATATAAGATTGTGTGTTCTGCTTAATTGTATAACCTAAGATTGACTTAAGATTATATTGGCTTAAGGCCTTTTTTATTGTTGTGAAATCGTAAATCATATTAAATTGACTTAAGTTATTTTCGCGCGAGCAAGCAGAAACAAAAGTCATCCTTAAGTAAACATCAGATAAAATACTTTAAAAAATTCCGAAAAAGTGTAAAAAGGCAAATCATTTTACGTCAACATAAAATGATTTTTGGAATTTAAAACTGCAAAAATTAGGATATTTTACCGTTTGCAAACCTAATAAAATTCCCGTAATAACAAGAACATATTATATTTTAGTAGTTTGGAGAATTTTAAAATCTTTAACACAAAAAAGAGCAATTAACAAAGTAACGGCAAGTTAAGTAAACATTGCATATTAAAATAAGTGCTGCAAAAAATAAAATTCACGATTCTTAGTAGAAACGGCTAAATATATTTTCAAAGTCGTTGTTGTTACTTAATTTTTTATTAAAAAAAATTCTTTAATGGTGTGGGAATCTTATGTAATTAATAATATAAGCTTCAAAATATAATTTCGAAAAAAAAATCGTCATCCGTTTTAGAAATATTAAATTTTTCAAAATACAAAAATGTATTTTTTTTTTCTAAAAATCTAAACGAATATTATTCGCAAATTTTGGTATGCAGTATTGCTTAGCATTTGAAGGGAATCCTATATACAAATGTTAATCGAAACCCGTGAAGAAAGTCAAAATTAAAAAAAAATGGCAGGTTTTTTTTTAAATCAAAATCGTTAGAGTCGTTTTCGATATAATTATCGTAGACAAAATTATATGGTATGTACCGTTATTTTTGAGCATACAAAAACGATTCAAACATCTGTTTGATACAATCATCAAAAGCTTAAGTGCCAAGAAAATCGCTTCGGCCGTTCAGGCTGTAAACCCACTTTTTTGTGTTTCTCTATCATCCTATGTCAAGTTTGATTAAAATTTCGATTTTGATTTATTTTCCAAATGCAAAATTATTAACCTGACTTTTAAAACAACGTACTATCGTTTTCTTTTTGCCAATAGGGATTTTGATCAGGGATTGCAGATTTTTCTTGGCACATGTATAATTGTATGCATGTGTTTTTATTTTTACTTGCGATTATAGGTACTATAAGGCAAGTTATATATTCGTAAAAAAAAATTGTTTTTCTAACAATCAAACATGACATTACGATCATAGAGAACACCAAAAAAGTGGGTCCCGCATTTCCGTCTGTCTGTCTGTCCTCGAGTCTGCAGCCTAAACCGTTCGGTGGATTTGCTTCAAACTTGGTACATATTATTTTTTCGGTAATATGCTCACACGTTTTTTTATTTTTTTTTTTTAAGACGACAAATAACAGTAGCCCCCATACATTTTTTTTTTGGCCAAAAAAAAATCTTATTTTTCTCAAAAACGGCTTCAACGATTTTTATAAAAAAAAATCAGTTCATTAATGAAGGGAAAGGGTACATTTTGATAATTTTTTTTTGGAAAAAAAGTGTAATTTTTGTTACCTCTAGTACAACCATTTTTTTGGTTTTCGATTTTCTCGGAAACGGTTAATTTGTTTTTTTTTTGAAATTATTTACGCAGAAGCTCCTAGAAAGTTTAAACAATATTGTATACCAAAATTTTTCAAAAAAAATTTTTTTGGAAATTAATTTTTTTTGAAAACTCGAAATTTCGAAAACGACTCAGAAGATTTTTTCAAAACTTCGTATTTGGTGGTTTTTTGACATTATCTCGAATAGTTAAAAAAACTATTTTTTTTTAAATAAAAAACAACGGTACCTCCAATACAAATGTTAAAAAGCCGTCAGGAAAAAAATTTATTTCTCGAAAACGGCTCCAAGAGTTTGTATAAAAAATGGTGTGTACTTAAATTAGTACAGTTTACTTTCAAGTATAAAAACATTTTTTTTGTGCGTACTTATTAACGGTACTTCCCATATAACCACTTTTCATATTTTCGATTTTCTCAATATTGGATGAATTTGATTTTATAAAAAGTCTTCCTAAAATTGTTAATAGCTACAACTGCATACGGAAATTTTCAAAAAAAAACGATTTTCGATTTTTAAAAAATAAATAAAATTTTTTTTTGAAAAATCGATTTTTCAAAAACCAGTCACAGAATTTTTTTGAAATTTGAATTTTGTATGTATGTATATTAATAATATCTTAAAAATTGCGTTTCAATTTTTTTTGTTCTCAAAATGTTTTCAAAATTTTATACATAAAAAATTAATTTATTAAAAAACCGCTGTAACGATTTTTGATTTTTTTTTTATATATTCTTATTTATCAATGAATTCATATTGGATCTTTGTTTTCCCCCAAACTATAACGACTAAGCAATATAAAACATTAAATTATGTGTATTATCCATTTATTTCTACCTTATTATTATTCCCTTTTTACGAATTTCTGCGTACGTCACTTAATACTAAATACAATGTAGGCCCTCATACATTTATGTGTACATATGTATGTAACTATTCCTTGAACCATCCATTCGACAATTCATTATAATAAGAATCAAGGTAATCTTACCTACGTAGGCTTTAAACCTGCATAGGATAATTACACCTAACTAACTAAACCTCAATGGTTAGCTACATTAAAGTTGTTAGCCACAAAAGCAAGTTCGGATCGCACGAACTTGTCGTGTATTTTATTTTTTTTTTTACTACGCAAAGTAAACAAAAGCGTTTGAAGTTTCAGCAAATTTACAACCCGATTCTAACCCTTGGGACGAATCACACGTCACAATCCCTTGTGACTATTCCTTGTGAGGATTATTGTGACTCGATAACATTTATCGAATTCTCCCCCATTCGTCAGAAGAAAACTCACAACTAAACTCACCACAGCTATAGGTGAATTGCGTAGTGGCATTATTTGAAGAGCTGAATATTAGAGACAAAATAAAAATTGAAAGTGATGCGGATTATTTATTATAGATGTAATAATTAAGATAAGCAAATATGTTTAAATGAATTTATTTTCGTTTAAGCAACTAAACAACTATCAAAGAGAATCCGTTTCATGCATTTTCAAACAAGAAAAGGCAAAAGGATTTAGATCAGAATGGATAATCACACTATTGTGTGTTTATTGATAAAGGGTTTATGTACGATGCTCTAACCCTTTTTCCTTTTCTCTGGTAGTCGCTACTGAAGTTTTCACCTCAAATTGAAGTTTTATATTTTAGTTTACTTCATGTTGGAATATAAAAGAAATTGTTTCAAAAAATATTATATCGAATATCGCATCGAAATGTCGAAACTCAAACTATTTGTGAGTTGCGACCTTCTCTGAAGTAGATCACAATTTAGATTGTTTTTATGATTTTCACAAGTTTTTATTTTGGGAGAGAATCCGAAAAATTCACAAAATTAATTTCACCTCTGCTGTGAGCTTAATTTTGATGGTGTACAAGTGCGTGTTTCATGTACGCGTAAATGGGCATGTTCAAAAATCGATCCTTAGCTACCCGGATAGGTTGATGTTGTTGTAATCCCATGTAACAAAATAGCTGATGACAAACCAGCTGCTGCAAAAACAAATCTCAAGCTATCCGAAAAAAACTTTGGTATACTTTTGTATCCCATGAGAAATGTCAAAACCATATGCACAAGCCCATACAAATTAAACCTATCCGATGTTGATTGTTCAGGAACTTAAATAGATACTAAAATATCTTAGATAGGCTATCGTACCGACATTTGAATGTACCCAATCCCTCTCTGTGATCCAGGTCTGTGATTTTGATCCGGGATCAAAAAAATCAATAATTGTGAACGCGGAAACTCTTATTTTGGTAGAACAGAAAATGAAGTTTTTTCCAATGAATTTATAATATAGTTTATTTCCTTTTTATTAATTTTAAGTTTTTAATAAAATGGATATACGAACTGAAAATGTCCTTCGAAAACACGAGAATAGAACGCGGAAACTCTTATTTTGGCAGAACAGAAAATGAAGTTTTTTCCAATGAATTTATAATATAGTTTATTTCCTTTTTATTAATTTTAAGTTTTTAATAAAATGGATATACGAACTGAAAACGTCCTTCGAAAACACGAGGCAATATATCTTATCTCAACTTAGGATTTTGGAAATTAATGTAAAAGCCAAAATATCTTATGTCATATTTTTCGTTAAAACGGGCGAAATATTATAAATATCTTTTTGAAATAAATTTAAAAAAAGATCATGAAATTTGACACTTAAATGCTTTATTCAATAAGGTCTACACTTGAAAGATTTTTTAGGAGGTAGATTTGAAGTGTTTTTTTGTTCTCCTAAAAAATCATCAAAATTGACCTAAGATATTTTAACTTTACAGTCCAGAATTATAACCCAGTCCAAATAGACAAACAAATTATAACTTAGCAAAAATTCGCATAGAGCTGAAAATTGGTATAGACGTTTAATAGATCATTAAAAATGAAATGTCAAAAATACCCCCTCGATCCTACTTCTGTAAAATTTTGTAACCAAGGTCAAATGTAAAAAATTCAGGTTTACCCCAGTTTTCTATGAAACCGTTAGTGTTGTCGTAAAAATAGGTTAGACAAGATCATACAATTACCTACAAAAATTGTTCTAATCCTTTTAATTTAAAAAAAAAAGACTTAATTTGATTTCGTACAAATGCGATTCGGTATTTTTTTATTTTTGTGTGATAAAGTGTTTTTGTGAAGTTGAAGTTAATTAGTGATGTTCGGTGAAAAAATTGTGAAGTGTCTTTAGGTATAAAGTAGTTACCTACCTAAAGGTAGGTAGGTACATACAAATATTTTGTTCATATCAAAATACCTAGGTATGTAGGTACCTACCTGCAATGAGTAAAAATGCATTCTTATAATAATAAAATGCGCCACTACTGGATCATACAAACTTGATATTGTTGCTAACAACTTTAATTTAGGTAAGAATTGAAGCTGTTAGAAAGTAGATATTCTAGTTATCAATTGAATATGCAATTTGAATACACAAAATTATTAAACATTTTTGGAAGCATTTCCATTTAAAAAAATTATTTGGATCGGTTCATTCAAAAATGATAAAGTATAAAATATGAAAAATGGTTCTATACCTACATACCTACATATTTGAAATTTAAAGTGCACATATTACATTATATATCAAGCCATGAAATTGAATTGAAATGTAATGTAAATAAATCCGAATGGAATACCTAAATATAAAAATATTTTATGCAATAACAAACATTTAAAATTAAAATTAAAAAATGTTTGCATTATATATTAATAACAAACATTTAATAGCAAACCATTTATCTCTTTTTCCAGTAGGACAATTATATTTCACGTGCACCTACTGCAACCAGGATTGGATTTGACTTTAAAAACTATTCGGAAGATTGCCTATGAATATTTTTAACTTTTTTCAAAAATGCAAAAAAAAATTGTTTCATATCGATAAAGAAAGTAGAAAATAAAATAATCCAGGATTTCGAAAATCGTAAAAAAATGATTCTATGGTTCTATGGTCATCATTATGAATAACCAACGGAGAATTCCACTGAAAGCTAACGTATTTCTATTACTAATTTTCACACATTTATTTAAAAAAATCGAGTTGGAGTTTCGACCAATAACTAAGAGAATAGATCAGTGGAATATTCACTCCATGTGTCAAAACCAATCTATTAAAAAACGTTCTCTTTTCTTCTAACAATCGATTGGATTTTCATAATGATGAACAAAAGAAAACTATGTAAGTATGTGTCTACCAAGTTTGAAGGAAATCACTTCAGCTTCTATCATTGGAATACTTTTGGCTGACGAAGCATATTTTTTAATATTGTACTTGATATATTCTCTGCAAGGACAAACTAATTGGCGAATCTTACGGCAGCTATGTCTGGGGAAGTGGGTGGTGTTAAAAAGAAAGTCCTTGATGCTTGTCCAATGGCTAACTCACGTTTTAAATTTAGTTTTACCCCGATCACTTAAAAGTATATCGGAATTAAAAGTTTTTCTTGGCAGTATTAATACTCGTACTATTGTCCGTTTTTTTTTTAAATCAACTTTTAAAGCAAATAGCCAACCGTGGAAAGCCTGGGTTATCGGAAACTCGCTGGTATAATCATTCGCGGATAATAAACGCCATTTTAAATTGTAGATTAGATATAATTCTAACTTTTATTAGAATATTAGACAACCCTAGTGAATGGGACGCTGACTCGCTTTCTATTGCCGATAACTTGTTAATTATAGTAGAGGCACTAGATTTTTTTTTCTTAATAGTCTTTCTGAAATTTTTACTAGGACTGACTTTCTTTAGAATTGGTTCAAAATTAGCAAACGGATGTTGAATTTGCAAAAAGAGAAATCGAAAGTTTTGAGTCTTGGCAGAGGTCTGACTTTCTTAATAAATTTAAATCCATTTTGGAAAGCACAAGCGATTGCGGGGAAGCACCACGAAAATGATGATTGCTCGAAATTGATTCCAAAACGCGTTATAAACGTCGTTTTGTAGAAAGAAAGACAATATTATACCCCAAGTAAATACAAGATATGAAACTATCACGAATTTATTTTTTTAGATTTACTTATTAAATCAATGATAATTTCGAAGTTTCCAATCAAAATTTAAAAAATATCTTTTTTAATACATTTTTGCCCTAGGCCTTTTGACTTTACTGCCTTAAAAAATAAACTTAAAGTTTTGCATAAAACTTCTTCTCTTCGACAACTTGACGTTTTAGCACTTCATAACCATTTAGAAAACGAAATACTGCGTGAATCATTCCCGCAAATTTATAACTTAACAATAAATTTATTTAAGATATTGTATTTGCATCCGAAAAAAGTTTTCTTACGAAACCGCTTTTATTATGCATTAAGCTCATTGCTACATTTAACTTAAGGTATAACAAATTTGGTTTAAATTTCTGAACCTTATGGTTTCATACTAACTTATGCATTGAACGAAATAATTTCAAGTAAACTTCCGAAATTTAATTTTTGGTGACTAATTTTTTTCGACCTACCTTTATTCACGCCTCACCACTGATACATACCCACCTAAATATATCTTTCACTTTCACTATTATATGTACATATTAACATACCTAGGTTCCATCTATGTATGTATGTACATAAAATATAGCTATTACCTTCCTAATAATTAAAAATAAATCCATTTAAATATACATTTGTAGGCAGGTACCATTCAACAATTTATTATTCTATTTGAACCAGCATAGGCTATACCTACCTACTAACAGCGTCAATGTTTAGCTACATTAAAGTTGATAGCTACAAGAGCAAGTTCGTACGATCGAGTCCTGCATTTGATTTTAATGTGTCCATGTACATTTTTATCTTAATGTCAATTCTTATTCCTTCACTAAACCACCGTCTTCGATGGCTTGGCGAAAGACTAAGTTTGTAAATGTGAAATATCCCAAATTCTGTTGTATTATTAGCATTTTGCACACACTATATGGAATAAGGCCTAAACCTTTATTAATTTAGGTGTATAACTTCCTTATTCATTCCTGTTTTTTTAATATACTGTATTTTAATAATATGTTTTTTTAAGGTTTTCTTATTTTAAAGTTTTAATACTTAACAACCTTAAATATGTCAAAAAATTAAATGAAATAATTTAACATAACAGCAAAGCACTTATAGTAGATAATAGCTATAACATGATACATGACCTAGTTTCTAGGACATACATCGCCCACATGCAACCTATTTAAATAAAAATAAAATTCATTCAAAAATTAATTTTAATTAGAAAAAAAACTTATTCAAAATTTTGATATGTGGAATTAGTTTGGCTACCTAGATCTTCTCAGATATAAAATTTAAGATAAATCCAATGTATACCGTTACCGAAAAAAAATTAAAAACCCTTATATGAAAGGTGCCGTTAATAGACTTTTCCCGTAAACTTGGTCCTTACTAAATGATAGCCAACAAAAAAAATCTAAAACATTTTTATCGGTATCGTTGGAGCCGTTTTCGAGAAAAATAAGCTTTTCCTTAACGGTTGTATGACAGGTACCTTTATTTTTAGTCCTAAAAATAAAATTTCAAATTCCCCTTTGAGGAATGCCAAACAAATACTCACGTACCAAATTTGAAGGTAATCGCTAAAGCCGTTTAGGCAGCAGCTCGTTATACATACAGACGGACAGACTGACATTTTTTGTCGATTACTTTTATATGCTTCTCTATGATCGTAATGTCATGTTTGATTGTTAGAATTTTTGTTTTGTTTTTTACGAATACATAACTTGCCTAGTACCTACCTATAATCGTAAGCCGTATACATTATAAATGTTAATTTACCTACCTACGATTGTTTTAAGCACGACTGAGCCGTTTTGGTGAAGTACCAAAGTACCTACCATATATCAGAAGACATCAACTCTAAAAGCTAAATAAAATAATACCTAGGTACTTAAAATTTGTTAGAATAATTTCTTTTTTCACCAAACCCAAATCATAAAATAACTAAAATCCAAACAATTGCATGTAGGTACACATCCAAACTACCCCAACAATTCAGTATCTAACTTATAATACGTATGTATCATTGTAGGTACGTATTCACGTATGAACAAACAATAAGCGATGGAAGTAACAAAATTACTTACTTTACTACATTAAGGCAAAACGAAAAATAAAATCCATTCATAAGTTCTTTGTATTTATATTCCTCTTTGCCTCATCCTCATATAAAATAGTAAACTACAAATGTGATGTCAAAAAAATATACCACATTTGGTTTTCTCCCTTTTATTCAATATTGCCACAAATAAGCCATAATAAAGATTGGAAACCTTCGTATGTTTCACCCCCCAAAACCCATTTGTTTACATTGTTGTATTTGTAGCTTTGAAACTCTATCCATGAATAGATGGGAAATCGAAAAGCAAAACAAAAACAAATTACTAGGGCTGTGTTGTCTATGTGTCTATAGGAAGAGGAACAGAAAAGATTCTTGTGTGCGTTTTTATCAATGTGTCTATTGGAAGGCGAACAGAAATGTTACTTGTGTGCGTGTTTCAGATTGTAGGCAAATGTCAAATGAAAGCAGAGGTTTCTGGTCTTTAAGTGATTAGTTTATGAATATTGCTATAAGAACAGAAATAAAAATACCTCACCTCTTGTTTTCCCTCTTTTATTTCTCTGCCACGCTCTCAAACAAATAACTGCAAAGGCAAATTTCTCGACACAAGCGCCATCTGCACAGGCACGCTAATGAACAGATTTTCATGTTCCATGGTAGTACTATATAGATATAAATACAATGGATATTCGACCCAGAATTTGTTTGAATGGAATATTGTGAGTTTAATACATGTTCGATGCCAGAGAAGAAAAAAAGCACGAGAAAAAGAATTCTTTCTACATGGTGTCCCAAAAGTCAACGTCGAAACGAAAACGGGTGATAGTGTAGGTGACAGTGACAGCTATCAGAAAAATAATAAAAATAAAATGCACGACTGGATCGTACGAACTTTCTCTTGTAGCTAACAACTTTTGTTTACCTAACCACTCACGCTGTTAGTATGTATAAGTAGTCTAGTTATCCTATGCAGGTTTAAAGCCGATGTAACGAATTGTGGAATACATGATTCAAGGAATGGTTATATAGACTAGACACCTACCTACGTATATTAAAATGGATTTGAATTATGTAAATTTTGAGGGTAATATGTACCTGCTTACATATAGTGAACCTAGGTATGTAAATATGCACATACATATGTATATAATGAAAGTGAATGGTGTATAGGTGGGTAAAAATCGTTTTTTCAACTTCTTGATGCCAAAACCATTTCATTAATCAGTTTCTCGAAAAAACGAAGAACGCCATTAGATGCCACGGATCAATGAAAATTTTACGAAAAAGTATCTCGAAAATTGTAGAACGGATTTTGATGAAATCCTGTTTTTTTATTTTTAGTTTCTTGAACTCGATTGTTTTATGAAATCTTGGTATGCAGTTTTTTAGAGTTTATTAATATACTCGTACATGTGATAAGAATATTTAAAATTATTTTCTTTTTTGATTAGTTTTAAATATATTGATTTTTGAAAAAAAAGTTTTAAAAATTAATTATTATTAGAACACAAAGTTATTCAACATTTTGATACGCAGAACTAGTTTGGCTAATTAGATCTTCTCAGATTTAAGATTTCAAGGAAATCGAACGTACCGTTACCGAGATATCCAATAATTAGAAAACCCGTTATATGAAAGGTTCCGTTACTAGACTTTTCCCGTAAACTTGGTTCATTTTATATGATAGCTATTCCACCAAAAAAATTCTCAAAAATGTTTATCAAATCGAAAATAACATTTTCCTAAACGGTTATATGGCAGGTACCCTTATTTTTAGGCCTACAAATAAAATATCAATTTCCCCTCTGAGGAATGCCAAATAAACGTTCAAGCCGCTTAGGCTGTAGCTCGTTATGCACACATACAGACAGATGGACAGGCATTTTTTGCCGATCACTTTTTCGGACTTCTCTATGATCGTAATGACAAGTTTAATCGTTAGAATTTTGTTTTTTTTACGAATGCATAACTTGCTTGATAGTACGTATAATCGCAAGTAAAAATCGTAGCATGTATTTTGTGAGGTAAAGGCCTTCGAAAAAAAATAGAAAAAATGGTCACCCTGTGACAGTCTTTCAAGTGCCGTGATTACAATTCTTAATTTTTCTCATTTTATTTGTTATGAAACCTTGAATAACTCTTCTAACAATTGCATTCAAAAATTTAAACACACCTACATCAGATTTCAAGAAAACATTACTTCTTTGCCCAACTAACTACTCAACATTTTTACATGACCCTAATTCAATACAGTCTGGTGTAACAAAAAATGGACTACGAAATTTCGGCAAGTTACATTTAAAGTTGGTATGGTCAATTCTCATTTCAAAATGGTATAGCATTTTTGAGAATATTTCATAAATAACGGAAACAAAAATGTTTTTCTTAAGAAGAGGCAATGCTTGTGCTGCAGCTAGGCTTTACCGTGAGAAATATCCAAATGCTGAGCGTTATCCGGATCATCGGGTGTTTGTGAATTTGCATCAGTCATTCTCAAATGGTCGATTTGCATACCAAATGACTAGTGAATGCAGGCTCATCAAGCCCTACGAGAACTTAGTGCCACAAGAAGTCGATCAAGACCCAAGTACATAAGTACATGGGATTCGAATAAGAGCAGGAGTACCCAAAAGTACAGCACACCGTATTTTGAAGAAAAATGAGCTCCATCCATAGCATGTTCAACGACTGCAGAGTCTACTACCCCGAGATTATCCTGAAAGAGCTGCATTTTGTCGAACGATACTACAACGGTACAGGAAAGATCCGCGATTTTTGGACAAATTTCCGTGGTCCGATGAATCAACATTTAAAAAGGATGGATACATGAACCTTCACAATTTGCGCGAGTGGCATGTAGAAAATCCACATTTTATGTGGGAAGACAAATCGCATTTTTGTCTAGCTTTAAGATAGTTATAAGTTAATATTAAATAAAAATGAATTTAAAAAAAAAAAAAAAAAATTGAACGGCGAGGTGTATTAAGTTTTTTACCAAGCCACTTACCAAATTTATTGGAACATGATGACGGCTGCCCAGCATATTATGCTCGCCTATTGATAATATCTTGTTGAAGAATATCCAGACAGCTGGATAGGGCGGTCTGGTACAATTTCGTGGCCAGCCCGTTCACCTGACTTAACCCTCTGGATTTCCTTCTGTGGGGGGGGGGGGGGGGGGGGCAATTAAAGAAAAAGTATACTCAAAACTTAGTCGAGCTGCGCCAAAAAATCACGGAGGCTGTTGCAGACATCAACGCAAGAAGATTCGCCCGTCTTGTACACCGATCTTTTTTAAGAAGATGTAGGTCTTGCATTGCCGTTGGAGGCAAACAATTTGAACATTTGTTATTTCTAATCTAAATAAACTTTTGATGTAATTTTTGCCAAATCAATAGAAATGAATCACTATCTGATAGCCCGCCTTACTCTGGGCCTAGTAGTAGTTACTTATAAATTACTGTTCACCTCCCTCGAACTCAAACTAAGATACGAGAAAGCCTAGAGTGCATTCAAAGTTTTTTTTAATGAATTAAAAAAATTATCTTATTTTGAGAAAAACACACAAATAAGCCATAATAAAGATTGGAAACCTTCGTACGTTTCACCCTCCAAAACCCATTTGTTTACATTGTTGTATTTGTAGCATTGAAACCCTATCCATGAATAGATGGGAAATCGAAAAGCAAAACAAAAACAAATTACTAGGGCTGTGTTGTCTATGTGTCTATAGGAAGAGGAACAGAAAAGATTCTTGTGTGCGTTTTTATCAATGTGTCTATTGGAAGAGGAACGGAAAAGTTACTTGTGTGCGTGTTTCAGCTTGTAGGCAAATGTCAAATGAAAGCAGAGGTTTCCGGTCTTTACATTATTAGTTTATGGAAAAACATTTTCGTTACCGTTATTTATGAAATATTAGGCGTGCTCTCGTGACTATCAAGTACAGCAAAGTCAAAAATGTTATACCATTTTGAAATGAGAATTAACACTCCAACTCTTAACGTAACTTGCCAAAATTTGTCGTACATTTTTTGTACACTACACTCCATTGAATAAGGGTCATGTAAAATGTTTGAGTATTTAGATGGGCAAAAAAGTAATGTTTTCTGGAAAACTGATGCAGGTGTGTTTAAATTTTTGAATGCAATTGTTAGAAGGGTTATTGAAGGTTTCATACCAAAAAAATGAGAAAAATTAAGATTTATAATCACGACACTTAAAAGACCGTCACAGGGTGACCATTTTTTTTCGAAAGCCTATAACTCACAAAATACATGGCTACGATTTTTTTTATTATTTTTCTGATAACTGTCACCACCTACCCTATCACCCGTTTTCGTTACGACGTTGACTTTTGGGACACCCTGTAGATGATGTTAAGATGAACGAACTTGCTCTTGTATCTAACAACTTTAATGTAGTTAAACATTGACAGTTAGTATGTAGGTAATTTGGTTATCCTATGCAGGCTTAAAATCGACGTAGATAAGATTACATTTATTCTTAGTAAAATGAATAATTTTCGAATGATTTATTCAAAGAATAGTTACATAGGTAACTACCTACAAATGCATATTTAAATCTAGATTATGGATTTTAATTATGTAAGTTAGGAGAGTATCTAATATGTAGACAAATACATAGATGGAACTTAGGTATGTAAATATGTAGGTACATATGTTAATGAAAATAAAGGATAGGTTTGTAGGTATGCATATAACTTTATAATTTAAGTGCAATATGCATACATAAGATTCATGTGATTCTTAAAGATATATGTATATATAAATAAATATGAGGGCCTACATTGTATTTAGTGTTCAGTGATGTACGCAAAAATTCGAACAAATGAAATATAATAAGGTAGAAAAAAGTGGATAATACACATAATAAAATGTTTTTATATTGCTTAGTTGTTATAGTTTGAGGGAAAACAAAAATGCCAATTGAATTCCTAGATAAATAATAATATATAAAAAAAACCGATTCAAAAATCGTTGGAGCGGTGTCTTAAAATAATAATTTTTTATGTACATATAAAATTTTAAAAACATTTTTAGAAAAAAAAAATTGCAACGCCATGTAAAATTCAAATTTCAAAATAATTCAGTGACTGGTTTTTGAAAAATAGATTTTTTAAACAAAATTTGTATTTATTTTTTAAAAATCGATTTTTTTTTGTGAAATTGTGTAGGGTAGTTTTATTAATACTTTAAGATAGCATTTGGGTAATAAAAATTTGTTGGATCGGTTCATCCAATAGTGAGAAAGGCGAACATTATGAAAAGTGATTCTATGGGAAGTACCGTTAATAAGTATATACACAAAATAAAATATTTTTATTCGTCAAAGTGGGTCGTACGTAGGTACTAATTTAAGAACCTACGCATATTTTTTTAATAAAAATTCTTGGAGCAGTTTTTGAGAAATAATTTTTTTTCCTAACGGTTTTTTTAACATTTGTATGGGACGTACCGTTGTTTTTTATTTTAGGAAAATAGTTTTCTTAACTATTCAAGATAATGTTAGAAAAAACTACTAAGTACGAAGTTTCGAAAAAATCTATTGAATCGTTTTCGAAATTTTGTTTGCAAAAAAAAAAATTTTTATTTCCAAAAAAAATTTTTCTTCAAAAAAAAAAATGATTTAAAAGTGTTTAACTTTATTAGGAGCTTCTGCAAAGAAAAATAAAAAAAAAACAATTTAACCATTTTCCAGAGAATCGAAAACTACAAAAATGGTTCTACTACAGGTACCAAAAATAACAATTTTTGCCAAAAACAAAAATTATGACAAGGTACCCTTTCGCTTCATTAATGAACTGCTTTTTTTTTAAATCGTTGGAGCCGTTTTTGAGATAAATAAGGTTTTTGTTTGTGGCCAAAAAAAAATGTATGGGAGCTACTGTTATTTGTCGTCTTCAAAAAAGGAAAAGAACGTGAGGGCATAATACCGAAAAAACCATAATATGTATCAAGTTTGAAGCTAATCCATCGAACCGTTTAGGCTGCAGACTCGAGGTACATAACTTGCCTTATAGTACCTATAATCGCAAGTAAAAATAATGAAAAAAAAAAACAAATAACTCTGCGTAGAGTCGGTGTCTCCTGGAATTGATTCTGTTCTTGAGTTCGTCTGTATAACTCGAAATTCAGTTGCTGTTTAATAGAGAATACGCTTTTTAATACATAAGTTAATACATTTTAGGTTTTGAAAGTCAAAGAAAGGTGGAAAATAAAAAGTGTGCGTTGTGAGAAGTGTTATTAATTTGAATATGTAAATTAAATAATGGGGCGCTAAGCGTGAAGCTTACACAGGGCGCTCATTTAGCTCGGACCAGCCCTGGGTTTTATAGGGCAAGTTGTGCATTCGAATCTGCAAAAAATCGAACCTGAGATTTTGATCCAACTTGACATTACGATGATGAATAACCCAAAAAAATGGGTCCCGCAATCAGGGCGGGCTAACTTCAAGTGCCGCTATGGGCTAATAATATTTTGCCGCCCCTCCTATGGATTTTTATGAAAAGAGCAATGTTAATGTTAGTCTCATATTATATCATATCCAAATCCATATTGTAAAGTATAAATACATTCATATACTCGTATATTATTTTAAATTAAATATTATTTTATTTACTTATTTATTTAATACATCAGAGTGTAAATCTCTTACAGATTACTTAAATAACAAACAATTAATGGCAGAATAAGGGTAGAAAACAGATAAGAATTCTTTTTAACACAATCTATACTAAGGCACATATTGAATTCTATACCGACACAATCTGAGTTAGCCTGCATTAAGCAGCGCATTATTGGTTCATTGTTGCCATAATTAATCCTGTGGTAAAGGACAAAAAAAAAGATAATAAAAACGAGTTTCACGCACGGGTACATTAAATTTTATAAGAGACAAAAGAAAGGGACAATTAATTTTCTAACAAATAATATCTCTAGCAAACATTATTTCAAAATTTGATGTACGAACTTCAAGATATTGAATCCCCAATAGCTGGCACCAAATTTTATAAGAAGGTAATCCAACGCAATAATGCCTTCTGGGGTACTTTAAAGCAGCCGGAGAATTCATTATTGTCAAGAACCTTTTTGAAATTCCATGCCTTTTTGAGATTCCATGCTATGACTGGAAGCGACTTTAACCCGGCATTCTTCAGGAAAGGGAAAATTAAACTTTTTACCCTGCTAGAAAAGGGCTCACAATGCCAAAATGAACTATATCCTATTATTGTTAATGACATTATTGTGCAACCAAAAAATTACGTTGATATAATTGATATCACATTGTAATAATAATAATTTCTGGTATATTTCTTTTATGAATACCATTTGCAAACTCTTTTGTGTTATACTAGTCACTAGACTTAAAAAATGGGTGGATGAAAACAATATTATGACTGAACTACAGGCAGGATTGTAAAGACTACTCCACAATTGACCACATCTTTAGCCTATCAGCAATAGTGAAAGCTTTTTAATTCATAAAAAAGATTGACGTACTTTTTGTAGATTTTAAGGCGGCTTTTGATCTCGTCAATAAAAACGCACATTTGTACAAGCTATCACACATAGGACTGTCTACTAATTTCATTCGTATCATTAGGAAAATGTATTGTGGATCCAATGCAGCTGGTTGGGATGGAACTAATTTCTCAGTTTGATTTGAAACAGATAGTTGCGTGAAACAGGGATGCCATCTTAGTGCATTATTATTTACTCTCTTCATTAACGATGTTGTATCCAAACTACCTGGTGGAGTTAGAATCGCAGGCAGCATTATTAATGTTCTACTGTATGGCGATGATTTGCTGGTTTTATCTGAAACACCAGAAAATCTACAGTTGATGATAAACCGCCTGGTTTCATTCTGTGAAAAGTGGGGACTTATAATAAACGCGGATAAATCGAAGATAATGGTTTTTTCAAGAAATACTCGTAATTCGGAGTAATTCAGCACAAAACTATCATTGGTTCCTTCAACGTAACCGCCTTGACGTCGTGAGGGTGTATATGTACTTGGGCGTAAGGCTGAATTCAACACTGGATTTTAAAACCCGCATCGAAGAGAAAACTAAAACCTGCCAGAAACTTATAAACTCTACTTGGAAAAATGTTTTGTATAACGAACACGTTTGCCTGTCTACAAAACACAAAATATTTGATTCAGTGATTAAATCAACATTGTGCTGTGCTGCGCAAGTATGGGGAACTGAAGAATTTGAGGAAATGGAAAAACTGCAGAGTCATCAACAAATTGTTCAACCTTCCAATTAAGACGCCAAATTATGCTGTTAATTAAGAAACATGCTTGCCTATACTTTATACCAGTACGCTTAAAACACAAGCTGACTATATTATAAAAGTGCTCGACCACCCCGAAACGAACGCGACTCGCGAATAAAATGTTTCAGTATGAAATAAGAAATAAGGATTGGCTTATGGAGAAATGACGAAATCTTGGCGAAGTCTACGGAGAAGATACGAACACTATTTCAAGTGATCGAAATACGTTGAAAAATCGGTTGTATCGTACAATTTAGAAGTTTGAAGATACCCAAAGAGAGTTGCTTGTAGTAGAAGGCCAGCAGCCGGAGAGCAGATTTTTGTACTCAAAACTTAACTTTAATCTAGAGGCTGATAACAATTTTTGTGACTTGCTAAGTTACAAGCATATTTCTTTAATTTTCACCATACAATGGAAGTTTGAATCAGTTTTGTACAATCGAAAGAAGACTGCTTTCACCTAATTGGAGTGTGCCCAACTTATGCACTTCAAAGACAACAATACATATTTAGGAGCAAAAACTTTAACGGTGCAGGAAACTGGATCTTCTTAATGGACCAGATTGGAAAAATCTTTATTTCTTCGTAAAAAGTGCTTAAAAATATCGAATGTTATTGATAAATAAATTTGATTAGGAAAATATATATTCGATTTGTTATGTTAATTTCTTAAACCAACATTTTAAAATTGCTTAAATTATTTATTGCCAACTGAGCTGACGGCATTGCCATAGCTTATAATTCGTTTTTATCATGTAAATTTAGTTTCTTTATGAGATTAATAAATGAAGATTACTTACTTACTAATCATTTTTAAAGAATACAAAAATGATGGTGATGCTGACGCTGACGAATATAATGACAAGGAGTTGCAATCATTTTATGGACTTACTGACATTTAACTGTTAATACGGAAATAGAAAGAATTAATTTATTTATTTATGTTTTAAATTAAAAGTACATTGGGATGTTCATAGTCACTATTTAGGCTGTTGGTATGAAAAACTTGATATTATTTTACGATAATTAGATAGGATAAACTAAAGTTTTTCACAGCAACGGCGTAGACAGTGACTATAAATGTGCCCCATTATGTTTTGTGAATAAATTTTAAGTTAATGTTAATATTCTGACTTTTACCAAAAACTAGCTTAAGCAAATAACCAAAATTATGTTCTCCAACACCCGGCCTTTATCATAATATTGGAAAATCATCCCATCTTTGTTATCGTCTGCCGGGCACTTCCCACCAAAAATTTCGCCAGGGAACGAGTATATAGACTACTGAAGAGCAAACTTAATAAAATGGTTTTATCAGAATCGTTACCAAATGACGTAAGTAGGCCCGATTTTTCCGCCCCAGCCGTTAAAAAATGACGTAACTTCACCTATTTTTTTCACCCCTTTGGGGTCCATGGCACTAGACGCTTGGCAGACTTCGGTATTATTTGTCACCAGTGTTGAAAGATTACAATAAAACTTTTTATTTGCGTTATCAAATGAAGTAACTATTTTTGGCGCTGGCTCTATAATACTTAAACACTGTTCGAAATCATCCGCATACATTATGGACTTACAATGTTTGCGATAATTAGGAATATCATTTATAAATATTATAGCCAAATGGCTTCCTTATGGAACACCTGAAGATAAAATGTTATTAATTTTAATTAATTCAACTCTACCTTGAGAGGAGTAGAAGCCAATATGTATATCCAAATTTAGCCAAAACAATTGTGTTTATCAAAAGGTTTTGAAAAATCAGTATAAGCAACATCACATTGTAGATTTTTCTCGAGAGCAAAAACTACATAGCTATTAAAAATCGCAAGTTTTGTACATAGTTGTAGACCTGCCTCTTATGAAGGGAAAAATATTTTTTTTTAGTTTTTCAAAAAGTTTAGGGATTGTAGATATTTTGCAGATTAGATAATAATTAGTCACCTCATTTTTCGAGCCCGACATGAAAACTGAGGAAGAACGAATATTTCCAAGCCTCAAGGAAAACTCATTCACGAAGTAAATGGTTAAAAATATATTAACGCCGAATTGCCACAGCATCCGCAGTTTAAAATTAATTAAACTGATAGGTATGTGAGTTTTCCCAAAATTTTTATTTATTTTTTAAATGGGTAGACAAAAAGCCCAAAGACGTTATAAACCTGGTAATTATGCATTCTAAGAATTGTGAAACCCTTCGAGAAATTGTAGATTTGGTAAATAGGAGTCATTCCTCAATCCAATATATTCTCAAGTGCTACAAGGAAGGAGGAGTGGTAGAAAACATGAAGAAAATGAGCGGCAGAAAGATTGTTCTCGATACGGATGAGAGGTGGATCATATGAAAAATTAAGGACAATCCGAAAATGAGTGCTCCCAAACTTGTTCAGCAGGCAGAAAGATATCTTAGTAAAAAGGCGTGTCCAGAAACCATTAGAATAATTTTAAGAAACCACAATTATAATGAACGAGTAGCCATTAAATACTCATTCACAAAATTACTAAAATCAAAAGAGTAAACTTTGCAAAAATGAATTAGAGAATATTGGGAAGGATATTGAGCTCTGGAAGAAGTGCATCTTTACTGATGAAAGCAAGTTTAACTTATTTGGCTCTGACGGTAAGCTCAATGTTTGGCGTAAGCCCAATGAAGAGCTCAAAGAAAGAAATGTAAGAGCAAACTTCAAGCATGGTGGCGGCTCAATCATTGTGTGGGGATGTATGTTGGCATCAAAAGTAGGAAAATCAACTTTCACTGAAGGTACAATGGATCAGCAAGCCTACCTAAACATCCTGAGAACAAATTTGCATGCTAGTGCTGATGGACTTGGAATCAGGAACAATTTTTAATTTTATCGAGATAATGATCCCAAGCACAATTTATACACAGTTCGTTCCTGGTTGCTGTACAACTGCCCAAAAAAAGTCACCACCACAAACAACGGATCTTAACGTCATCGAAAAGGTATGCAGTTGTTTGAAAGACCAGTTAAGACTGCACCATATTACGAGCAAAAATTAACTAAAAAGAGTTTTGCTGACAATATGGAACCAAACTCCACCTTCTTATTGTGAAAAATTGGTAAAATCCATGCACAATAGGTTGAAAGCTGTTAAGGCAAACAAATGCATTCCAACAAATTATTAGATACACTCTTTGAAGTATATGTTTAAACTAAATGCATTTTGCACGAGTTTAACTTTGAGGTGAAAATTGAAGTGTGTTGAGAAATGTTGTCCTAAAATAGCCTGTATTTAATTTTTTTAAATTTAGTTCAATATTTTAAGCATTATTTAGTGAGGTAAAATAAAATACAAATACAATTTGCTGGATGTCCAAAATCAAACTTTCTTAGCGGAAAGCAAACTTTCAACACTTTGTACGAGGTTTATTTTGATCCACTTGTATATGTATGAGTATATATTGTACCGCTCACTATATTACGAAACTTTGTATGTATGAATGCACAGTATTGGCAAGGGGCCTATTTCATAAACATTGGGAAGTGATAATTCTACAAATTTGTCGCACTTATCTCACAAATTTTTATTTCATATCGTACTGACAGGTGACATAATTGTCAGTTAAGGACAATTGCCGCTTTCACACGCCATATCAATCTATCATGTGGACGAAGTAGTTCGTTGTTGCATGAGAATTCACACGCACATACCTCGATGTATAATTTTATGCTAAAACCAGTTGGCAAATAGTAAATTTGTCAAATTTACATTAAATACATAAATTAGTGATGTGAAAATAACTGTATGACATATTATTTCCAAGAAGTAATTGAGCAGTTTTAATTTATATGAAAAAAATTCATATAAGATAACTTTAAATTACAAACACGACCAGACAACAACAAAAAAACAGAAACAAAACAGAAACTGTGCCCGTGAACTAGATCGATCCTATTTACACGACATGTCGACATACCACTTCGATCTCCAGAAATCGAACTGCATGTCGTGTCGACACAGTTTCTTTTCAGACGTCTAAAAAACCGTGCCGACATTATAGATCGACGAAGTAGTTCGCGGCGTGTGAAAGCAGTAAATGACAATTTTGTCGTGACAATTTTGTTACTGTCAGACTGTGATAAATTTGTCGTTATTGTTATATTTTGAAAAATTTTTTGGAACGTACTCAAGAGGCTGAATTGATCAACAATATTATTTATGTAAGTATGTAAGTACATATTATGTATGTACAAGCATATATACAATGGCGTAGGCAGGGGGGGGCTAAAATTGTTTAACAAATTAAAATAAAAGTGAAAAACTTCTGAATTTAAGCATTTTATTGCAAGAAGAGTTTCTTTTTTAACTCAAAGTCCATTAGAATTAGAAATAAAATACTTTATTAGATACAGAAATTTCTATTAATATTGACAGTTGCCCCTTAGGTTTTTTTTATAAATATTGTAACAATTCCTGATTGTAAGCGTTTTATTTTAAGCGCAGCTCCTTTCTCAAATCAAAATCCATTAGAATCTTATTTTTTTTTTATCCGATGGAAATCTTCAAAACACACTCGGTAGGAATCGGTACCGAGTAGTGTGGGACTCTTATCGCACTAAAACCACCGGTGAAATCAGGACCAATCTATGAAAGATCGACAAATGATTTTACTATCTTAATTTATATTTAAATCGCATTGGGGAAGTTTAAAGTTATTACGCTTTCCCATAGCTTTTAGACATTCAGCTCATGAGGCTTGGTTCTTCTTAATCTCCGAACATTGTCTCGTACATTTAAGACGGTCTCCATTTCGGAGTTGGTTTGACTTTGCAGTCGTTGGTTGTGTAATACAGCGTATTTTTTAACTACTTCTGTAACCATTTCAATTTGAAGGTCACTATGTAGATCGCTATTTCTTATATACCAAGGGGCATTTATTATTCCACGAAAGACCTTGCTTTGGAATTTTTGGATGGGTTCAGCATTTGTTTTCTTTGTACAGCCCCATAGTTGGATGCCATATGTCCAAACGGGTTTCAGTACTTGCTTATATATCATTAGTTTGTTCTGGATAGATAGGTCAGAGTTCTTTCCTAGTAACCAGTACATTTTTCTGTACTTCAAGTTTAGTTCTTCTGGTTTTTTTTGATGTGCTCTTTCCATTTAAACTTTGCATCCAAAGTCATTCCAAGGTATTTGGCGGTATTGGAGTAAGGTACTACTGTATTATTTATAAATATTGAAACATTGTTTATGTTTTTGTTAGTAAAGTTTATATGCGTCGATTTTGTTTCGTTTAATTTTATACGCCATTTCTGCGTCCAATCACTAACTTTGTCGACACCATTTTGCAATTTTAGTGTAGCCTACGTAACGGATTTATCTGGCACCAATATTGCCGTATCGTCAGCAAAGGTGGCCATGATAGCGTTGATGTCCACTGGAATATCCCTTGTATACAACAGATACAGGGTTGGTCCTAGGACACTTCCTTGTGGTACACCGGCTTCAATTTTCTTTAGTTCCGAGTAATTTTGGTCGCACCGTACTCTAAAGAGTCGGTTCGTAACGTAGGATTTCAGTACTTCGTAGTACTGCCTGGGAAGGTCTCTATGCAGTTTGTACTCAAGTCCCTAGTGCCAAACCTTGTCAAAGGCTTGAGCAACATCTTAAAATACAGCCGAGCATACTTGTTTTTTTTTCAAGTGCCTTTTCCATGACATCCGTAATTCAATGCACTTGGTCTATCGTGCCATGATTGGTATAAGCGATATTGGTCTGTAAGATGTTACTTCTGTTGGTGGCTTACCTTGTTTAGGTATAACAATGACTTCTGCAATTTTCCAATGATGTGGAACATATCTTAGTTTAAGGCATTCGTTAATTATAAATTGGAGTTTCTTGAAGGCTATTGACGACATTTCTTTCAAAACCTGAGCAGTTATTAGATCGTACTCTGGTGATTTTTTGTTAGACAATTTATGTTGACATATGCTTCTTACTTCTTTGAGTGTGACAAAAGATATTTCACATTCGTCTTTTCTATCAGCAAACTGTAAGGGATCTGTAGCTGTGTTTGGTGGGAATGGCTTAAAAATATTCGCGAGATGTTCAGCGAAGAGAGCAGCCTTTTGTTTCGGGTTTGGGATCCATTTACCATCTTCAGATTTTACTGGCGGGTTTTGTGTCTGAGGTCTTTTTAGGCGCTTAGCTGCTTTCCATAAGGAGTATTTGGAAGAACCATCCGTCGTCAGATTTTTCAGGAATCTACTAAGTGGATCATTTTTGAACTCACAGATTCTTTTTTTTTAATTCTTTGATAAGCCGGTTAAAAAGTGCCTTATCACCAGGGAATCTCGTAGTTTGCCACTTTCTTCGAGCTCTTCTTTTTTCCAATATTAGCTCCTTTATTTCGACAGGATATTTTATTCCTTTTCTTCGGCTTTTGAAATAGTTGGAGTACTTTCTTCTGCAGCCAGTTGTAAATCAGCAATAAATTGTTCTACTTTATGATCAATTTGTTCAATTGTTTGCACAGGGGATCTCAGGTTTATAATACTTTCAAGTTTATCTCTGAATTCGTTCCAGTTTGTTCTCTTATTCATGAGCTTTGGATTACTTTTTTCTATTAATTCTGCTTCGCTCAGTGATAAAATTACTGGAGTATGATCTGACGATAAATTATAATTACCTTCGAAACTTACATGATTTCGTTTAATACCTTTAACTACGAAAACGTCTATAAAGTCTGGTATTTTGTTAGTGTCAGATGGCCAATATGTTGGCGAACCAGAAGAATAAAATTCGCAGTTGTATTTGCGGCCTGCTTGGTATATACTTTTACCTTTTGTAGTTATGAGCCTAGATCCGCAGTGGGTGTACTTAGCATTGAAGTCGCTACCAACAAGTAAGTTATGTCCTAACAAATTTAGGAGTTCTGCAAAGTCTTCTTCAGTTGGAGAGCGCCTCGGTGGGCAGTATATAGCTGCTATTTTAAATTCTTTCTTTTTTATACCAATACTTATTGTTGTTACTTGCATGTTTTCATTCGTAAACTTTGGTTCTTCATAATGTGGTAAGCACTTTTTTATAAGTATTGCTGATCCTCCCCTAGCTTTGTCAGCTGGGTGCGGAGCATGATAACACGAATAATTTGGCAATTTATTATCGAGACTCTGTTCTATACCGAGGTGAGTTTCGGACACCAAACAAATGTCTAAATGCTCTATTTCTAGAAAGATCTTTAGTTCTGTTACATGTTATAAAAGACCGTTTGCATTCCATATTGCGATTTTAAGTGTTCTGTCCATCATTGTTTTTCAAGAGCGACTCCTTCGCTTAGCTGTTTTATGTTTAAATCTTGTTGGTCAATCCTTTTAAGGATAAGTTCCAGCATATTTTTTATAGAAGTTTCCTCATTCTTCCGCACATTTTTTACAATCTGGAAATAGGATTTATTCTAATCATTTTTGATTAGTGCAATTGCTTTAGCCGGTTGATTTTTAGTTTTGTTTTTTTTATGGTTGCTTTTTTACTTTCAACTATTGCTTTTGTGTCTGTTGCGTTTCTAAGCTTGTTCCCAAGTTAGGTTTTTTTTCTTTTTATGGCTTGGAATTTTTTGGCCACTGGACATCCTCTGTAACTCGCAGGATGATTGCCTTGACAGTTAACACATTTCGCTTTCTGTTCTCTGCCCATGGGACAGTTTTTAGTTGTATGCTTGCCTTTAAATTTTTTAACAAGCAAACTCGCGATTGCAGTATTTTTGTGTATGCCCAAAGGCTTGGCAGCGTTTACATTGTGGAACAATTTTCGACTTTCGCAGTGGTTCGATTTTGACAACTATGCCCATAATTGATTTAATACTGTAGATCTTATCGAGACTTTCTTTATTTTCGAAAGTGAGCATAAATAAAGGTAGAGACCTCTTTTTGTCGTTGTTTCCCCAGTGGAGTCTTTGATTATCTCAATTTTAATAAGATTATTGGCATCGAGAGCTTGGAAGCCTTTTTGTATAAGGTCTTCGACAATTTCTTTGACAACACATGAAGAGTGAAGACCTCTTGCTACTACTTTTATCGATCTTGTAGCTTTATTTTCGTACGAATGCCACTGAATTTTCTTTAGTTCAATTCTTCAGTGACAGATCTATACGCATCGGTGTCTTCAACAATGACTTTCCAATTGTCTTTATTGTATGATGTGTATTTACATGCCGTATTCGTGCATTTTTCTACCATTCCTTTAAGCTCGCCAAACATTGCTAATACAGAAATCATGATTGGAGGTGGTGCAGTTTGCCTAGTGCCTTTAACATAAGACTTCTTTGGGGATACATCTCCTATTTCTTTATTGGATGTTTTCATTATTGCAGCAATATCTGCTTTTGAAGCTGTTTGTTGACTTTTTTGAACAGTCTCTGGGCTACCATCTGCTTTTCGTTTTTTGGACTTACGTTTATTTCGGTTTCCATCAGTTTCAAGGAGGAGCTCTTCCTCATCAGTATGAAACTCGTTTGCAGTTTTTTGTGAAATTTTCATTACTGGTAACTTCGGACTTGATTTTTTGTCTTTCACGGACTTTTTGTTCGAGTCTCTTAACTTGTTGCTGAAGACTTTCAACAAGGACTTCAAGTTGTTTGGCCAAAATTTCTATTTGCCATTTATCGAAATTATTTTCGGATTCAACTTGGCGGATCTCGTTGTTTTTAGTGGAACACTGCTGATCTTTTATTTGATCTTTTCATAGGTTTTGGTTTCTTTTTCTTTAATGACTTCTACGTCATTTGATTTTTGGGTAGGGGTTTTCGATGGAGTAACCCTTGAAAATATTTTTGGTGGAGTCATTAGTGTTTTTGAACTCCGTCTATTACCTGTAAGCAATAATTTGTCCTCCCCAGAATCCGTAGCACCGATCTCCGAAGAGAGTGGATTTTCCAGCTTGTCTGGATTGCCACCTGGGTTAATATATCTATTCGTTTTACTCATTGCCATATTTTTTGTTGTTGAAGAATCTTAATGAAAATATTTTATTTAGATAGGTATACAAGATGATGTATATTGACAGTAGCCGTATTTGCACTATTATATTAGATATCTATTAAAAATGATTGTATTCATGTTGTTTTATGTGTTTTTATGAAAAACACAATTTTTGGTACACAAATTTTGTTTCATCAGTGAGACATTAGAAAGACATAAAA
Source organism: Philhelius pedissequus (assembly GCA_910595825.1). Lineage (NCBI taxonomy): Eukaryota > Metazoa > Arthropoda > Insecta > Diptera > Syrphidae > Philhelius > Philhelius pedissequus. The sequence goes on from OU343161.1 coordinate 157,451,367, forward strand.
TTAAAAAATCTAATGATTCAATGTGAAATTTTATTTGTAAAAGCAAAAATGTTTATTGATTTGACATCGCTAATTAAAGTAAATATTTTGTCTTTTAAGGAAAACATCGTAAATAATCCATCAGACATCAGAATATGAGGAGGCAGATCATACGTTGCCAACCAATTACCTCAAAAACCTGTCCTTAAAATGTTAAACTCGGATTTACCAACACAATTTCACACAGATCCAAGTGTTCTTATTTGTGGAGCTGTGTTTTTTCACTGCATTGAAGAAAAATAACGGGAGTTGACATAATTAAGTAAATCTACTAAGCCTTAAGCTAAGTATACACGATTGCAGGATCTTCCAATATTGGCTGAACTGTCAGAAGTCTTCCAATTGCAACCAATGCCCTGACAACTTTCTATCAAGTGAAAACCGTATATAAGGGTTGGTTGATTTTATTGGTTGAAAATTGGTTTACAATTGTCGACAATTCTTTGTCTTCCAATTCAAAATTGTCTGTTTACATGGTTGAAAAACTTTAGAAAACAAAAAATTGGTAGACTCATTGGAAGACAGTTATTTTGACAGATGATAGAGAACATGTAACTTTATTTTAGAAGTGAAGTATTTGTAAAAAAACAACATTTATAAAATATTATAAAGTATGAAAAAAAGTGAACAAAATATGAAGATATCTAATGTTCGACCTTCGTTTTATAAAACTACGTTGACCGACTATAGCAGCTTCTTATTTATTTCCGCATTCATTTTCAGTCTTTTACAAAACAATTTCAATTTTGTTCCAAAGCGATGACGTTGTTGGCAAGAAACTAAGAAAAATTGGGTGCTTAGACGAGTTCACAGGATTGGAAAAAGTCTGTCGATTTTTTGATAGAATTTTTTGGCGAAAAATCTGCCAATAATGGAAGATCTTCCAATCGTTGACACCTAGCTGTACGAAACAAAATACTACAGTTATGAGTTTGAAACACTTGCTGTAATTGATGCATTTAAACATTTTCGTTTAATAGCCAATTTTAATAGCCAAGAACCATCTGGAATGAAGAAAATATCGTTACATCCTGTTTATAAGCAACCGATTCTTTTCATAAAATCAATACACATTGACTGTATTTGCAAAATTATAGTTTTGCGTCTACTAAAAAAATTTAGAAACTTTACAATGTATAAGAGATTGTTTAACCTTATTGGGAGCAACTTTTAAAAATAATAGTGCCAATGGAAAATGTGCATATCATATGGAATTGCACATCGTATAATAACACCAGGGATAAGCAGGGTAATGGCCAAGTAAAACGATATGTTGATTTTGACACTGTCGCAAATCACTTAAGAATCAATTTTAACACAAACTTGGAATGGACAACTTATCTTAGTCGAATACAATTGGTATTGCATAAGAATAAAAAAGGCAACTAAATTATCTCCATTAAAAATACTTACTGGAATTAATGACAGGACTCCACAAGTTGGACTTTTATTTTCTCAATTAAAGCCTAGTACGCTGCTGATACGAATCGAAAATTTTCGGTGGCCTCCACTAGGAGAGCGAAATGCTAACGAAAACCGCAGCGGAAAAATATTTGCGGGGAGTTCGGTAAGCTGTCAAAAACAATTGACAAGTTGTAAAAAAAAAAGTAATTTTGTCACCAAATTATTTTTAGATGGAATTTTTTTGTCACCAAATTACTTTTAGATGCAGTTTTTTAAAAATAATTCTTGGATTTAAAAATGGTTCTGGTTACACATAGAGAATTTAAAATAAAACTCAAAAACATTTAAATTATCCAAATTAAGCAATTACTTTTATATTTATAAACTGGTTTCTGCCGATTTGATGAAATTTCTATCAATTTTAAGAAAATCAATGAAATTCGGAGGTAAACCACTCTATAATTCGAAAACTGCGTGCTTCATGGGGATGGTGTAAACGGTTCTGAGTTCTAATTTATGGTTTCTTACTAATTGCGGATACCATTTTCAAGTCCGAGAATTATTTCAAAAAAATTACATCCAAAAGTAGTTTTGTCACCAAATTATTTTTAGATGGAATTCTTTTTGTCACCAAATTACTTTAAGATAAAATTTTCTTGAAATAATTCTTGGACTTTCAAAATGGTATCCGAAATTACAAATGAAACACAAATAAGAACTCAGAACTCTTTAGATCATCCCAATGAAGCACCTAGTTTTCGAATTATAGAGTGGTTTACCTTCGTCCCAATTTCATTGAATTTCTTAGAATTGATAGGCATTTTTTAAAATCCAAAAGTAATTTCCTTATTTGGATCAACATTTTTTTTTAAATCCTCTGTGTAACCAGAACCATTTTCGAATCCAAAAATTATTTTAAAAAATCAAAAGATCATCTGAAGCGCATAAAGGAACTGGCCAAATTGCTGGATAACTGTATCACTTACAGCGTGATTGGCATTCACTTTAGATGCTCTCCAAATCTCGTTGGGTACTCCGGATCTACCGTACTCGGATACACTATCATAATACATCCCAACGGTGCAAGGCAAACTTCTCAGTGTAGTTAAATGGAAAAATCTTTCCACTAAAAGAAAATGGAAATGCATAAGACATGATTTTCTCACAAACGGATCGCCGAGAATGATTCTGCTGTTTGTGGGCAAACCACATTGTTCTGCAATCTTTGCAGGAGATTTCGATTTCATAACCATTCTCACGTGGCGATGTAGACCCTGCAATTTTTTTAACTCGACAAATTGTCCCCAATGGCACATCTACCACAATTATTTGGTCTGTCTCCCTATGTGGCAGAGAATTAAAGAAAAGTCAATAGGTGGTGATAATAGGCACTCCAAATAAAGGTCCAGTAAACGGACACATGTATCTTTATTGAAAACCAAATGACAAAAAATAATGCAACTGACAATGAAACAGAACGGAGCGATTTCGCCAGTAATTCCTAAAATGAAAATTTGATGAACTAAATTTGTAATCTAATGAATCATGTAGTATTTACAGAGGTAAGCAACTGATACTGATACTTCATCAAAATGCATGTTTCATATTATGAGTGTAGCATGCAATAGCACATCGTCAAATTTTCGAACTATGTACTTTGATTAACTTAGGCTAACTGGACCATGTGTGTTTGTTGTTACCATTTTATATTTATATATATTTATCAATTTTAATGATTATTTGTTCAAAGTAGCCTCATTGGGTTCTGTTGGAATAGACGAACCAGAAGCTTGTGTCAGTTTAAGCTTCAATTTTTCCAAATACATTTCCAGCAAACGATTGTTCTTTTGTAACGCATCATTTTCAGTTACAACTATGTCTTTCAAGCACTCCATTTTGCTCCTAAAAATCAACATGAGATTTTCGTAATTTTCGCAGTTCCAATCAACACATATATTGTGGTCTAAAAATTCTTCAGTGAAAATTGGAATGCCACAATTATCATATAATCCACCGCTTGTTTGACCAAAGCGACGATTTACGTTTGCACTGGTTTGAGTAGTTTGGGGTTGTTGTGTTAAGTTTTTTTTAGTAGCCACGGCAGTGGTTTCAATGGATTTACGTGAGGATGACGGCTTCGTTGAAAAATTCCCAATGACTTGGTTCCTTTCGGTGGGTACTGATTTAGCTGCGAAGTTCTCTTTGCACTTCCGAATTTTATTGTTTGCCAATTCGGATGCTAATATATCCGGACGATTTTTAAGAAAATCGCTAAGTTCTGTCAAATATTTCTGCCTGTCAACTTCAGCTTCTTTTAGAAAAGGTGACTTTTTATCTTCGGTCATTGCTGACCATTCTTCGCCGATAATTTTTGTATATTCAATCGAGGTTTTCTCTGGCAATTCCGAACGCAACTGGTCCCTTTCTATACTCATGTAGCGCACATATCCCGTATGTGGCATTTTAGGAGCCCCGGCAGCTTTGATCTTGCGTCGTTTAAATCGATATTTATTATTTATGTACAAAAGATACGTTGTATCTTTTTTATAAGAATATATGCATAATTCGCAACACCTGAGCCATCAGGGACAGGGTCAGCTTCGCTGCTCAATACGTTTTCTATTTCTCCCGAACTAGAGACAGGACTTTTGAGCTCTGGTACTTAGATGTACGTTTCACCCGCAAAACCCATTTGTTTACATTGTTGTATTTGTAAAATTGACTTTCTATCCGTGTATACATGTGAAATCCAGCAACAAAATGACCGGGTGAGCTTCATTGGTTTTGACAGTTCGAGTTTTTGTATAGAAATGCTGTGGTGCGATATTTTTTTATAAATTAAAAAAAAAATTATAATTAAAGTATTTTTCTGAATTTTCCGATGGCCAATAAAGTGCCACTAAGGAGCCAAATAAGAATGCGAATGCCTCAATTCTAACTAGCAAGGCTTATCTCTCTTACCGGCAACATGACGATGAAAGAGATGATATTTCTCGATACTGATGTTTACAATAACATGGAATTTCATCAAAAACTTTCAGTGGAAAAGAAAAACAACAAAAAGAAAAATCAGAATAAAGAAAAACCAATCTTAGCATGCCTGCTACAGAATCTCTGAAAAGGCTTTGGGGAACAACTGCTGAACCACAGCAAGAGGTACAAAATAATTTTATATTTAAAAGGAGTTTTACTTCTTATTTTATATTTTAGTCTGATGATGATCTTGTTCGAACAACTAATGCCCTGCAATTCGGGTTGCATTTAAAAGACCTTAGGTCTTACAGGTACATAGTTGGAACACCTGTTGGCCGAAATGGTTCCGTATGAAACCGAGATCTGCAAACACCCCTCAAAATATAATGATATGCATTTGCAACATGCAGCCACTCTGACTCTCATTCGTTTTATGTCAGTCTCGTCAAGGTTCTGCGAGACTCGAATGCCATTGCTGATGAATATTCTTAATTGCACAAAAAACATCAAAATCCAGTGCAATATAGTTGAAGGCCTCTCAGATCTAACTTTCACTTCCCGAATGCAATAGAGCCATGGACCGGTCATTTTTATTCAACTTTGCACGAATGAAACGATGAGGTTCGACTGACTGCAGTTAATATGCTCAGCCATCTAATTTTGCACGAACTGATTCGAGTTAATGGCCAGATTTCCGATTTGGCAATGTGTATTGTGGATCCCCATGACGAATTCAAAAATATAACTCAACAGTTCTTCAAAGAAATAACAAATAAATCGAACATCCTATTACACCTTTAAATTCGCGAATCTATTAAATTATATATTTAATTAAACAATGTAATTTAAATAAAAAAAGAAAGGAAAGCAACACGACCGGCACAATTTCGTTAATGTAACGAATTAGAAAATGAACTGTCAAATAAACTTCAAGACTAGAAAGGAAATTGCAAACCTTTTGAAGCGGAGAGCGACGGTGAAAGAAAATTTTGAATTAAAAGCATGCAAATTAAAATTTCAAATGAAGAATATTTTTATTGATAATTTTGCTTGGGAAACCTTGCAAGCCTTTTTAAATTGATTTTACAACTTCAAAGTGGAACAAAGAAGATGAAATGTTATCCCTTTGTCCCGAAAGAACTAAAGCGGATTTTAATAGCGGGGTCGCGAGTCCTGCAATTTCAGGAAAAACAACGGAACAAAAACTAACCGAATTTCACCAAAATAAAGTGCCAAATTTTGCGAACAAATAACGAACCAAATATATGTAAAATTTAGTAATCAAATTAAAAAACGTAAAAAAAACGTATCTTTTTCCAATTTCCTCTCCTCTGTAAATTTCCTTTCCTGAATGTCTTCCTCTAATTTGTTCTCCTCAAGTTCTCTTTTCACCTTCTTATGTTTAATTATATTTTTTTCCAGAATGTCACTAAAATTACTTTTTCTTATAAAAATCACCCAAAAATTAATTCCTTCGATTCTTTTCTTAATCTGCCTTCGAATGGGATCTATCAAAAGTTGACTTAATTGTTTTTCCGACCAGAAGAACTTCCAGCAAACTTTTCGGTCTGTTGGAACCTTTTATTTTTCTCTTTTTCCCCTGCGCTTTCAGCCAATTGGAGCGAGCGGACTTCTATCTTGTTTACTTGTAAGCAACTGTCAGCTATGCTGCAGAACAGTGCCACCGTTGACGAAATCCAGCGTTCCTAATTACTCGCACATACACCCTAGTTTTCACAAGTCATCGTGGAATTCGTCGATCGCTCGTGTCACTTCGAGGAGCGCCATTCAACCATTTCCCCACTATTTTCTAACTTTTTTAGAGAAAACAGTCGAAAGCATTAAAAATCGAGCAAACTAACTTTGGAGTAAATTGTGAAACAATTTTTCCCCTCCAACTTTCCAAAACCCGAACCCGAAAGTAAAAAGAGAACTTAAGCGACAAAAAAAAGAGAAGACCAATAACTAGTAACTTAAAATTCGGAAAGCTAAATTGGTAAGTATCTTCTACTCGCGATAAAAAATCAACCTACTTCGGTGAGTTTTTGTTAGATTTTGGGGGATACGTTGATAACGTTTCATCTTTAACGTTAATAAAGTTAAAATTAGGTCGGGCACTAAGCCATTCTCAAAAGAGTAACATCTAGATCGGGGACCAAATGTCCGAGCTTTTCGTTTATGAAAGTGGTTCCAACAGACCGCCCGTCTGTCATCATGACCTTAGATAAGTATTGCGCTATTCCATTTAATGAACCAATTGCATCGATTTTTGGTTTCTTAAATATACTGAGAGAGTGTGCCAATAGCTGATGGCCCTACTCTCTCCCAGTAAATCCAAGGAAACACGGAAACACCTGTAGAGAAAAGAGAGAGAAAACGGCAGGAACAAGGATTCCGAATACCCAAAGAATAGTTTTTGTCACGATAAATCTTACCGTGACAATTCCCACCCTTTCCTCCTTGGAAATGTGTTTACTTTTAGAAATAAAATAACCATTTCCTACGGATCAACGTGGTTAACGAAACGACAAAGGAAACCCATCACGCCAAATATGGCAAGTCTATTCAATTTTCCAATAAAATACAAATCAAAGAATTTTAAATATTAAAACGGTACGGAAGAAACGAAAGAGAAAAAAAATGTTTTACATTAATCTAACAATTTTCAAAAACAAAATTAAGAAAATTAAGAAGAAACAAAAAAAAAAAAAACAAAAAAAACAAAAAAAAAATTAACTTTACTCTACGTGAGAATCTTAGACTCAATTGTATTAAGAAAAATAGGCTTAAGAACTTTCGTGTGCCAAGTGCCATGATCTTTTCTAGAGCCTTCTTCAAGGACATAAGTCCAAGGAGACAGCCGTTTTCGAATTATAAATGGACCTACGTATTTTGGAGCTAATTTAGCTGCATAATAGCTTGCGGCGCCGGCCGTTGCGTCGCCACGCCATCTCCAGTACTTTCCGCACCAGCACCTGTACCACCGCTAGCAACACTATATGGTGCAAAAAAAAGAATGTATGATAAGAAAGGGTAGATAAGGAAGCTAAACTTTTGTATTTGAATGAAAAATTGGCAATTGACAAAAAAACTTCAAATCCAAGAAAGAATGTTGGAAATAAAAGTGATCAAATTAAGTGCCTTTATGGAGTTACATGCCATTGAAATGCAGATAAGAGAGCTGCAGTCAAATGACATGCTAAACACATAAGTACTTTTGTAGATAGATTTATTAGATATATTTATTCTTATTTTATTGTTTTGTGATTTAATGTGTATAGTTTTTGTTATTAATATCTTTAAATATAATAATGTGCTATATAGATTTTATAGACTGAATTAATTAATGTGTTCCCTTTTTTCCGTTTTCACGAAATCTTAATATTTTGTTTAAATAGAAATAATTAATAATGTTCAGTTTTTGTATGATTACATACTTGCTTTTTAAAGCCATTTTTCGTATCATTTTGATGACTTTGAATGCCCAACAACAACTTGAGTGTGCCACCACCAAGTTTTTTCTCAATTATGTTTGGCTAGAATTATAGCTATTTCACGACTTGCCAAGGTCGATCATCAGATTCCTTTGCTTTAGTGGTGCTGGTCTACTTTTTCATTTTAATTGAAAAAATTCTTCTGCCTTCATCGTGTATTGAACCATGACCAGCCGCTTTGTAGCCAACGATCTCCGCATCACGCCACCGAGCCCACATGATCAGATCCAACCTAATGCAGGTTTTTTCTGTTTATCAATTGCATTGAAACGACTAGCGCTTTTTATTAGCCACACAAGTTTGTTGTTGTTTATTCGGGTTCTTTCTTATTTTCTCCTTACTCGTTTATAAGCCAACATTTTTTGTTGTTCATATAAGGAGGGAGATTTTTTTTTATGTGAAAGATTTTGACACTGGTGATTTTTATTTGTATTAGGTTCAGTTTTTGTATGATTACATACTTGCTTTTTAAAGCCATTTTTCGTATCATTTTAATGATTTTGAATGCCCAACAACAACTTGCCACCACCAAGTTTTTTCTCAATTATGTTTGGCTAGAATTATAGCTTTTTCACGACTTGCCAAGGTCGATCATCAGATTCCTTTGCTTTAGTGGTGCTGGTCTACTTTTTCATTTTAATTGGAAAACTTCTTATGCCTTCATCGTGTATTGAACCATGACCAGCCGCTTTGTAGCCAACGCACTCCGCATCACGCCACCGAGCCCACATGATCAGATCCAACCTAACGCAGGTTTTATCTTTTTATCAATTGCATTGAAACGACTAGCGCTTTCTATTAGCCACACAAGTTTGTTGTTGTTTATTCGGGTTCTTTCTTATTTTCTCCTTACTCGTTTATAAGCCAACATTTTGTTGTTCATATAAGGACAACTTGAGTTGTTGTTGTGTATTCAAAGTCATCAAATTATACGAAAAGTGGCTTTAAAAAGTAAGTATGTAATCATACAAAAACTGAATATAATACAAATAAAATGACCAGTGTCAAAATCTTTCACATAAAAAATCTCCCTCCTTGTATCATCAAATTATACGAAAAATGGCTTAAAAATGCAAGTATGTAATCATACAAAAACTGAATATATATATATTATTTACAAAATGTCGTAAAATTTTTTTTCTAAAAGATGTGTAGTATGCCAATTTTACGTACCTATTTAACATTATAAATCAAAAAAAATTGTATTATTCAAAAATTTATTTTTCATGAATAATTTTGTGTTAAGTTTTTCCGGAATAGCGGTACAATCTCTCTTTTGTTGAAAATAAAGTTTGATTAAGGTCTGGAGTTCCGTTTGTTTGCTTGCCTTATAGTAGGTACCTACACTGTATAATGTACATAATGTCGCAATATCATTTTTGAATACAAATTGATAACAATGAACTGTGAAAACAAATATACGCCTTAATTAGTAGTCCTGGAAAATAAGATATTCACTTCGAAAAAATTCCGACAAACTGAATCTTGGTGGAGAGCTTCATTTTTACGTCCTAAGCATCTCCTAAAAAGCACCCCACATATTGAGGGAAGCAAACAATCTTAGATGGGGAAAGGGGATAAAATTCTGTTTTTTTCAACTTACCTGAAAACCATAGGTTTTTTTTGAAAAAAGTTCTGCTCATTTTTTTTCATAATTGTACGTATACAATTATAAAAAAAATGAGCAAAAATTATTCATTAATATAACTTTATTAAAAAAACATAAAGACGGCCTACACAACATGTTTTGTTGTTTTTTAATATTTTTGTTCTGATTTAATTAATATTCTTAGAAATGTACGCCTAAGCGTAGGGAAGCACACATCTCCTATCAACGTTGTCGAAGTGGCACGATCTTGACATTTTGACACGAAAAAATTCTCGTGGCACATTGGCACGAAAAAAAAAATAAAATGGCACGCATTCTTCATTTCCCGAACTTTACGTTAATAATTTAGGCTCAGTGTAAATACACTGTTAGATTTCATCAACAGATCTTTCAATTCATTAATGGAATATAACTGGACACATTCATTCTAAATCTATACATGAATTCACTGGTTTCTTTGATATTAATCTTTATACGTATTTCAAAAATAATACAAATTTATTCTTTCTTTTCTGTCTATTAACTGTTTCCCAGTGTTTTATTCGGCTTGGCTGTCATTCTCTAAACGGTTTTGTCCTATTTTTTTTCTTGTTGCAACGGATTAGATTACATTCTTACCCAAACAGACAAATTAAACCTTTCATTTTAAAGCGAGACCCCAAAAATAAATTTATAAGTTTCAGATATAAATATTTTCACAAAATTTTACTTAAAAATTCTTTAAAAGAAAATTATGTTTACTCTTTAAAACAAGATGATTTCTGCTATGAGGCAGAAAACTGTAAGCAAATATCTAATATTGATTTGGAAATCTATGGAAGAACTAGAATTTGGTTTAATTACTGATGAAAAATTAAATGTCTTGAAAAATTGTCGCCAATTTTATAAGAAACTTTCACAAGACATTGAGAGAAAGATTAATTTAAAAAACGAGATTCTAAATGGTTTGAAATTATTGACCCTGTCTCCCTTAAACAAAATTCAAGCACAAAAAGTATTTGTTCATACTTTACAATTATTGTTTCAAAATTTTCTATTTGAGTACGAAAAGCTTGTTGTTTTTACCGAATTGAGAAAGATTTTTGAAATCGGGCTAGTTGAAAATGTTTTTCTAGAAGATTCAAAAACGTTTTGGATTAGGCTATATAAGCTAAGAACCAATATTGATGAACGAATGTTCGTTAATATTACAAAATGTATGTTGGCACTTCTTAGTTTGCCTCATGGAAGCGCGTCAGCCGAGCGAGTTTTTTCTAGGCTTAATAACATTATTAAATCATTTAATAAAAACAGACTGTCATTATCAAACATTAATTGCAATTATGGCATATAATGAAATTAAGCCAAATAATTGCAAAGATTTCAAACCTGCAAATTTAATTATTTAAATTTTATTTTTTATTGTTTAATGAACAACTTCCTAGTCAGAAGATAATCTATGGATTAATGGCGCAAAATTTTAAACGATTTAATAATATTTTAAATCATTTTTAGTATGATACTAGGTTAAAAAGAGGATTTTGCTAATTTTAAACGAGTTTAGTATCTTATTATCTTCTTAACATTTTACTAAAGTTAAAATCGCCCAATGGCTACTTTAGTTTTTTTAGTATCGTACTAAATCTATAATGTCATCTGATAGTATTTCAGCTTTGCACGCGGGGGCCCACGTTCTAATCCTGCTGGTGTAGATTTTTTTTGTAAATAATAAAGATTAATGATAAATATAAACATCGAATACCTGTTTAGAACACACGTTGGGTTTTCATCAAAATATAATTAATTTACAAAGCATAAATACAATAATTGTATTAATCAAAATTCAAACCCTGCAAATGATTTGATATCTGGTTAATAAGCATTTTGCTAGTTAACAAAAGGTATAAAATTTATAAAAAGTTAGTAGACTACTATAATGCCTTAATAATTGGTGGTTTAAAAGTTTCCGCGACATTAGTTTTAGTTATTTGTTTAATTAATTTTAGTATTATAAAAGAATACATGTGATCTTTTTTTAATATTTATATTACAATAAATAATAAATTAAGTAAATAGAGTTTTTGTTATTACAACACGATAATGGCACGCTCCTTTGGAAAAAATGGCATGATATTTTTTATTTTAGCGGCAACGCTGTCTCCTATCATACAATTTTATTCCTGCCTCGACCCGAACTACACGCTCTAGCTTTTTGCCGCATTTTATAAGAAACACCCTGTCAACAATGAGATAATGACAATCTGATATTTCGAAGTACATAAATTATTGATTATAAATAATAATCAATTAATTCGTTATAAGAATTAGTAAAGGTATTTAATTTGAGAAATTATAACATAAAGAAAATAATGTGGTTTTTCATTGGTAAGTGAAGAATTTATTCGGAATTTGAATGTTATTTGGATTTATTTTATTTTGGTTAAGGTATTGGCTTATATTCACATCAGTGAAACTGGTAGCTGTCAAAACAAGCGCTTCCAATTACACTTGTGTTTAGTAGTGTTAGATAAATAGGGGTATATTCGCCAAAAAAAATGCGAATCTGCGAATTTGATTCAGAATCAAAAATATATTAATTTTTGTTGCCCAATGGAAAGATTTAGTTGTCAAAATCCATGTTTTGATAGATTCGTATCAAAAACGAATTTGATTCTTGTACTAACGGAAATCCACTAAAGTTTACTCCTAATAATATTGCATATAGATATGTACATAATATATACATATTCGTATTAGTATGTATATCTCAAAAAAAAACTCTATGTAAGGAGCACTCTTGAGTTTGAGTATGATTTGATTTCATTAAAAACTTTTTACCAAAAATATATACAAATATTTAATTGGCCTTTTATTTATTTATTTTTACTTTATTTACTAATTAAAACTAAATAATATATTTATTTTTAGACGAAATGAACGTTCCTAAGGACTTTGAAACAGCCATTGAAGCGACTGGTTTTGGCTTGTTTAATTTGATACTATTATCAGTAGCGATCCCTTCGTGTTTGGCAACAGTATACGAAACTTCGACTATGTCATACATTCTTCCAATTGCTGAATGTGATTTAAAGCTTGATTTAATGGATAAAGGGATCTTAAATGCTATCACTTATGCTGGTTTAATTAAAATTAATTTTATTGTGTTATTAAGTAAAAATATTTTATTATAGGCATGATAGCATCAGCTATTCCGTGGGGCTTTATAGCTGATACAAGAGGAAGAAAAAAAGTTTTAGTTTTTGGTTTTTTGGCTGATGCAATATGTGCTTTTGGAGGAGCGTTCAGTGGAAATTTAATATCTTTAATGATATTTAAATTCTTTGGAGGGTTTTCGTATGACGTGATCAGTTTAATATTTTTTTTTCTCAATAAATATCTTATTTAAGGGTTTGTGGTCCTTTCGCAGTTTTAATGTCGTACATGACTGAATTCCATGGAGCCAAGTACCGTTCAAGAATTATAATGTATATAGGAATGCTCTTTTCTATAGCAACTCTATTATTACCCGCACTTGCTTGGATTATTCTACCAAAAGTTTGGGACTTACCATTGCTTAATGGAATATTAGGTAAGACAGATATAGAACAAATGCAATAATTTAGTATTTTTAATTCTTCGAAATATAAGTTATTTTAACATATTTTTAAATTAAAAACATTGGCGCAAAATTTTTAACAACCTATTGTTAAGGGCTTAGCATTTTACTAGTAAGCAATTTCCTAAGTACTTATTCATTTAATAACTATTTCAAAATTTGTAAACCTTTTCTTAACTAGTAAATTGCTAATTAAGCAGAAAGCTGATAATTTGTAGGGTTTGAATTTTGATGAACACAATTATTTGTATGCCTTGTAAATTAATTATATGTTGAGGAAAACCAACATTTACTCTGCACTGTTCTCTGATACCTACTTAAGCATGTATATTTGTTTTCATATTTATTATAGTAGTTTATTCGTGGAAAGTATTTCTTGCAATTTGTGGGCTGCCAAGCTTTACGGCTGGGATTATATATATATTTTTACCTGAGACGCCTAAATTTCTTATGGCACATGGACGTAATGAAGAGGCTTTGGCTGTATTACGAATAATTTATTCAATTAATTATAAAAAACCACAATTAACTTATCCTGTAAGTGAACACATTTATTTTTATACCTAATTTGCATTTCGTAGATGCAATTTATTTCGAATAGCAGACATGCACGTACATGAAAACATCAGTGTTATTTCTTATAATAAAAGTTTTCCAGATTAATAGAACAAGATTTAGAAAATATTGGTCAACAGAATATTTCAAATTTTCAAAAAAATAAGGACCATCCGGAGTCAACAATCAAATCATTCAAGTTTCTGAGAAGCGGTCTTGAGCAACTAAAACCCATGTTTTCCAAACAATATTTGGGATACTCTCTGACGATTTATACAATGCAGTTTTGTATTTTGCTCGGGTAAATTTCTAACAATTTTGTGTCGAAAAAACGTTGACAACTAAAGAAAAATATTCTCTTCTTAATATCTTTAGATTAAATACAATTCGATTATGGCTTCCCCAGCTCTTTACATCTATAGACGAATTTAAAAACATGCAAAATGTTCAAGATTACGAAAGCAAGAAAGGATTGTGCGCTATGTTACATTATAGTGTTAATAAATCAACAACTTTATCTGGGTCAACAAATTGTGAAGTTGTAAGTAAGCTAAACACCACAATATATAATATGTAAATATCAGGGGCGAACGCTGGAGGTGGGTTTGGTGGTTGATTTTCGTCTATCTATGTTCCTTTCTGAGCCCTTTATTCATGTAATTAAAAAATAATTTCTCGCCCATCATGAATTGCTTTCCAAGATCCAAAATATTTTGCCCGAAAAATGTGGCAAACTTGAAGAAGTAGAAATAGAAAGGTCTGCTAGGTTTGCCCAAGAATTGCCAGATGATGTAAAAGTATGCTTAAATGATTTACTAGTCGAATTGAAAATGTGGACCACGTAAAAATGTATTTCGTTTATTTTTAAATTAGCTATGGTTGCAAGCATTTTCTGAGAATACCAAATGAAAAAAACGGCCCAAAATCTTTATAGACTCGTTAAATGTTTGCGATTCGTTCCTATATAAAACAGTTTACTGCTTTATGCAGATCGGTGCTATAATTCCGGCATCTGTGGCGTCAAGCGAGCGATATTTTTCCTGATCATGATGATGAATCATTGCGCCGATTAAGGCCCTATCTAAGACGCAAAACCGGAGAGGAGCGACTGAACAGTTTGATGTTGCTGAACATCTGTGTGGATATTGAGGTTGACTATTAGGACGTTATAAATATTATGGCAAAAGTTCCAAGTCACATGGGTTTGAGTTTATAAAATATTTATATTTTTCATATACCATACGTTTATCCAAAAAAAACATATAGCTAATTACTAGTATATAAAGACGAAACAAATAGTTTGTCCGTTTCATGTCTTAATCAGTTTTTTGGAAGTAGAGTGGCTTTTAATTATGTACCACAGTTTTCGTATTCGAACAATAAAATACATAACAGATATGAAAAAAATTAATAAAATTTGCGGAAAAATGTAAGGAATTTAAGAACATGTGTTGTGCTAATGTTAAAGTTAGCATTCCTTCTGAACCTTTAAAAATTATCTTCAAAGGAGATCATTCCTGGATAATGTGAGATAATATAATACACTTTCTCAATTGATATCTTTTAGTGCACAAGGATCATAGGGAAAGTCTTTTTTCTTATGGTCAACTTTATGTAGCCCTTTCAAGAGTGGGCTCAAAAATAATCAGTATTTACTTCTTCGTGAAAATAATAAAACTGCTAATATTGTATATCCAGAAGCTTTGAAATATTCATGTTCGAATGCATGTTACAACGTCTATTTTTATGAAAACTGTTTCAGTGAGAGAACATACAATTCTTTATTTGGTTACGGAATGCATATGTTAGTGTGTATGTACATACATTTTTTGTTAGCTAATAATATAATATAGAAATATATTAAAAGCTTGCGAAGCAACGCGTGCACGGGTCGGCTAGTACATAATAATTTTTTTTTTCATTAATATTTAGTAATGTGAGTGAAAATAGGGTTTTCCGTCGGCTTATTTGGTTACTGTAGATTTTGCAATGAAACTATTAAGTTACATTAACTTTCCGAACGCTTCGGCAGGGGTTGCTGTCTTCTTCAGGGGAATTATGTAAAATTATAAAGTTATTTGGTTCTTTGGTTGTATTATTAACATTTAAAGAATAATTGATTGTTATATTTAAAAAAAAAAAACAACGAAAAACACTTCGAATAATGAAGTTTAGTCTATTTAATAAACTAAATTTTGATTAAACTTCATTATTCGAAGTGTTTAATATCTGCGTTTTATTATATACGGTTCTGGGTCTGGGTTATTTTTTAACACGTATTACAAAAACAACACAAGATCCAGGTTTCTATCAGACTTTCAATCGGGCTTTGCAAATATTAGTATTAAATTCGGGGAACAGAGGGTACATATCAGTACATAACCCAGATGGTTAAATCTTTATGGGGTGAACTATATGGGTTATTGGCGATAATAAAATACGGCTAATAGTTAGTCCTATTTTCACTCATATTATTATACTTCAAATTGGTCAATATTTTTTCTGCGTTTGCCCCTGGTAAATATCATATCTAACATTTACCATATTAAGTCATTTTATACACATAATGTATGTATTTAGGATATTTATGCAATGTGCGTCGTAAGCTTACCAATATCATAAATTATAAATATACACATTTACAGTTTTGTTCACGGAAATAGCAGTGTCCATAAAACCAGTTTAAATTACAAGCTTTTATTTATTTTAATTAACATTATATGTATGTGTAATAAACAATCTACATTCTTCAGAAATAAATTTATTAAAAAATGTTAACTGATTTGTTGTATATGTCGTAGTAAAACTATAATTATATGACAATGAACAATACATTTTGTTTTAAATATTCCTATCAGCATATGAGTGATACAACATACCTTAATACCATGATAGTAGGATTTTCTGGCTTAGTTGGATATATTGTAGCTGGAGGTGTTATAAATATCATTGGAAACAAGTGGATACTGAGTAAGAAACTTATTTTATAAAAATAATATTTTAATAATAATAATAATAATAATAATAATAATAAAAATAATGTTCGTGATTGATCTCTTGCAATTAGGGACCGTTAAAGCGGTTCCCTTTTTATATATAGAAAAATATTGCTGTTAAAATAAATAAATTGAAAAATTAGAACTGCTCGTTTGGCGTTATAAAATGGAATAAATTTTATTAGAAATACTGAACATTAAAATTACATAAATTGACGTTTGGAATGAGATATTTCCCTGATTTGATTTATTTTGAGTGGGTGCGTTCAGTAGCTGATTAGATGTGTTGTGTTGTGGACGTATTCGGCAGTTTACACTATTTGAAACGTAAACATTCTCCCCCACAGATGAGTGAAGGTCATCAATTTTTCTGCCCCAATATTCTATTGCGTCACTGTAGTGTCATCTTTCTTTGTTGATGGTTTGGAACCCAATTTTATTACACTTGTAATATCAATACATTATCAACCATATATAAGGTTAAGTTGTCTCTATAACTTCTCTAAACGCAAAAATACTATTCATTACATTATGTAACTTTGCATATCTAGCACCAACATAAGCTTAACGCGTTGGAAGAATTACAATTTCATCATCATCATCATCATCATCATCATCATCATCATCATCATCATCATCATCATCATCATCATCATCATCATCATCATCATCATCATCATCATCATCATCATCATCATCATCATCATCATCATTATTGGTAGTACCTAAACCAAAAGTAGGTCGAACGGGATACTTACAAATTGAAATTGGGATATTCTTCCTACATAGGTATTTTCTCCAGTTTATAGTAAATGTGAAAGAAAAATGCAAAAAATATATTTTCTTTTATCCTGCTTTAGATTTCTGCAGTCTTCTCCCTCATTAGCTGTTTGTCTTACCTTATTTTTTATTTGTCAATCCTTCAAATTCTCGCTCTCTAAGAGTCTGCCCAATCTGCAGAGTTGTACCTTTCAGCGCGGTCACCAGACGGCGCCTCGGACGTTCCGCTTCATGATAGTACTATGGAATATATATACAATGGCAGGCCTTTGCGTTTTCCAGGTATATCACACACAGGTAATATGCAAAGGAACCCACGACACACATCTTTCGCGAAAACAGAGATCTAGTCAAAAAAAAAAAAAAATTATTCGAAAAGCAGAATCTTTACTGAAACAAATTAACGCAACATACAAAAAACATAAAGTAAACATCAACGAAATTGTAGCATGGATTAGCAAGAAAGCAATCAGACAAGAATAATCCTTTGGATTAGGCTTAAGCTTAAGTTCAAGAACATACCAAAAAAATAAACAAAAAAAAAAATATTTTTGATCGACTAGACATCTACATATGTGGTTTAGCGTTAATGCCTTGAGTAAAATTACTCTAAGCAAAGCAAAAAAACTTATTGTCCTTCACGAAAATGAACGTGCTTCGCACGCGTATTATAGGTGTTTTTTTTACTTAACGTATGCCCTGAATATATTCTCCGATAATTTTTGTCTCGCGAGGGTGTTTTTTACAGCATTTGGCAAGACTAACATTTCCGAATCGTTCAAGGCATCCAGTCTTAACAAAAGTTGGTATGAAGATCCGTGCAATATCATGTTTTCTCCAAATAAAGCAAAGTATGGTTGGCAATTCAACGATTCATGTACGCCGGATCGGAGAGCGCAAGCTATGCTTGACAAATATACGCCCAATCGTTTTGCTCCTTGGATATCATAACCCGCAGCTTACTTAAAACGCTCCTATTTACGCGCAAGGAAATGTTAGCCTGCGGAGAGTACAGTGCTGTGCGAAAATACTGAACACCCCCTACAATTTCCCTTTTTTAAGGCTGGGCAAATGTGTATTTTTCGATTTTGGGATGCACCAACTTTGTGGAAACCAGTCTTATCTCGATCGTGTACTTCGACCGCGCAAGATACGTTTGGAAGCAGGGTATATTTGAATTTTTGTTGGAACACTCGCTTATGTGTCCCTTAGAGAATATATGAACAGACAATATTTGGCATAAGTCCTTCTTATAAATATAATGTATACAAAAATGTTGAAGTGTGAAAGGATTTACATAGCATAATATAAGTCTTTATATGCACTGCATAACTATGCATGCATTAAGGGCATTTTATTGAATAAAACTGTATGTATATTTTACATTCATTTAAGATATAACTCTCACTGCATCGGGAATATGCGGAATGTCTTTTTATTGGGCCACTAATTCTTTGTCCACAATTACTATATCATCACTATATGTTACTGTGGGAAGTATTGGATCCACATCTTTATTGGGATTAATTGTGAACCTTTTTCCAACATCGCTACGGTACCCAATTTTTTTTAGATATAAGCTAAATTTGTAATTGAAATTTAATTAACTTTTTGTTTTTGCAGAACGATGGTTTTATCAATAACTATGATGTTCGGTCGCTTAGGTGCTCTTTTGGGAAATATTTTATTTCCGTATTTTATGTCACTCGGATGTCTTCCGGCATTTTGCATGGTAGGGTTTGTGATGTTAAGTATGTTAAAATAATTTGGTAACAAAATTGAAATTTTTAATTAGTTTAATTTTTAGTTGCCGTCGCACTGGGATGTATTTTACCAGGAACTAAAAATCCATCATTAAAGTGATATTAATTTTTTTAATATTATATGTTCAAGGAATAGTTCTAAGAAAAACTATATTTACTAAATATTAACGCACAATTTATCTTATTATGTACTAGCCAACCCGTGCTCGCGTTGCTTCGTAAACTTTCAATATATTTTTAATATGACTAAAAGCATATCAAATGCTCAAAGAAATTGACCGCAATTTCTACTATATTATTGCCTAACAAACAATTTATATACATACAACACAAGTTTAAAACAGATGTCAAAATTTATCCACTCGTTAAGATTTTAACGAGCCCCTGAGCAGGTTAAATTTTGACGTCTGTATTCACCTCAATAATGTCAAAATTTAGCAATGGAATCAAGTTTAACGCATTCTTAACGCAGTTAACACACGGCCTTAAATATTTACATAATATCACATAAATTTAGCTTTGCCCATTTATATTTACATAATTCCTGCTCTCGTAAATACGAAACTTTTAGATTTCAAGTATAGACACATAAGATAAAGACCAGAAACCTCTGACTTCATTCGCATTTGCCTACAAGTTTCAACACGCACACAAGTAACTTTCCGTTCATCTTCCAATAGATACATTGATAAAAACCCACACAACAATCTTTTCTGTTCTTCTTCTTATAGACACATGGATAACACTGCCCTAGTAATTTGTTTTTGTTTTGTTTTTCGATTTCGCATTATATTCATGGAAAGAGTGTCAAAGGTACAAATACAATAATGTAAATAAATGGCTTTTGGCGGGTGAAAAGTATTTACTAAAGTTTCCATCCTTAGTATGGCTTATTTGTGATTTCAAGTTTAAATAAAGTTCAGTTGTCATGTAATTGTAGACCCGAGGAGATCGGTTGTTTTCTTTTCGACCACGTAAAATCGTTTAATTATTTCATTCAGGGTTATTTTTGATATGGTGCCGAAAACCGGGAAAGCATTGAACCTAGTTTAAAAGTTTGTTAACGTGATAACTCTTATAAATTTTTAGTCGCAAGAATACAATAAAAAAATACAACACTAAATAGTGTAGCAAACATGCGCCAGTTACCTCTTTCAGATAACTTGAATAGTTAATGAGACTACTAAACATTTGAAAACTTCGAGGACCAGAGATATGGAGGATCTGTCTAAATTAGACAGCATTGAAGAAGATCGTTTTTGCAGCGTCTTACTACCGAAAATTAAAATCTACGCACAATCAACTCAGATATTCAGAACAAAAATACAGAGGACTCTAAACAGGAGAAAAAGCCGAATATAAAGACTCTGCAGTAGGTATGATGCCAATTTCGCAAACATCACCACTTGCCTGACTACCAGACAAATCTGGCCAGTAATAGATCCAAGACGCTCAAAGCGTCTGCTCTCTTTGAGCAGGAAACATCTTGGCTCCGTAATAAGCATCCTAACTAGACACTGCTTAATTAGCAGATACGCCGAAAGTCTTGGGATGTTCTCCAATGACTTTTGCAGAAGTTGTTTGGATGAAGAGGAGGATATCTCCCATCTTCCTTGCTTATGCCCTGCTCTCTCCCAAGGATTTAGATTACTCATGGGAGAATACTTTTTCGATGACCCCGGGGATCTAAGGCACATAGAGATTCACCAGCTAAACCGCTTCATTAGAGGCTCCAATTGGTTTAATTAAAGAGCAAATATCTCTTCATGTGGTATCACAATGGACCTTTCTAAGGTTTAAGTGTGTCAGTGTGTGTCAGTCGTTTTTCTGATGGCCACTTCAATGTAACCTAACCTAAAATAGGTTCGCTTGGCAAAGGTACAAGCTGAAATTAATCCTTATCAAAAATATATAAATGTGCCTCGTCAACCTGCAAAACTGAGAGCTCATTGTACGAAACTTTCCAAATGAGAGCTCAGAAAGCTTTTTGAAGATCACCCAGAAAGTATTCGTTTTTGGGAAAATTTCCGAGTGACTGTGCACGAAAATGAGTCTTTGAGCGGAGCAGAAAAATTCAACTATGTGCAGTCCGTTTTAACTTTGAATGCAGCGAAGACTATAATCCGGTTTCACTCCCACTGATACCTGCTACGATGGGGCTATCTCTCTCTTGTGATAGGATTATGGGGATTCGGAAAAGTTAATAGATAAGTTGATGCAGCCACCCGTGGTCACAATGGCACAATAGGGCTGTAAAGCTATACAAATGCGTACACTTGTTTTACGAAAATTGCTTCCTTCCCGAAACTGGGATCTCTATGAATATCCTGTGTTGATTATATTGAAGAAAACGCAAACAATATGTTAACATTATTTTTATTTATGATAGCATCTAACTTGTGAGCCACACTATATGCAAATATTCAATTTGGTATTAATTACAGGTTAACGATATCTGATCATTACATCTGTAACGTCAAAATAACAACGAAAATAGTAAAGCGGAGATATAGGCTGAGTTTGAAATTGTTAAACTTCCGCAATACTACCAAAATTGCGTTCATAAATGTAAACAAACAGCATAAGGTCTGCATCAGCATGGCAACACTTGTGTACATAAATGAATCTTCAAGCAAGCGACTCCGTTTTGGATCCAATACCACTTCATAAATGAACCCAAAAACGGATCCCAAATGATTCCAAATCGGATCAAATTAGTATGGAAACTAGAATCACTGCGGAGCCATTATGTGAATGTATTGTGAGCGAGAGAGTTTCCTATTTCACCACACTCGGCGAAAACGGAACCTAAATGGAATCCAAAAGGGATCCACAAAAAGTTAATTAATCCATTAAGAAATATGATCTTTTAGACATATTTGCACTTTTTTGTATATTTGATAATAATGCCGTTTTAAAATCTTATTTTATAAATTATTTACGTTTGTATTATGTATTTCGATTTTCCTTGAAGTTAAAGATTTCCTTGTAGCTTGTTTACTCTGCAAAATTGAAAAAAACATAACTTTTTCTCTCAATTTGTCTTCATTTCTAGTCCATAGGAAATACCACCCACTCGAATATCGACTACTCTCTCTATTTCTCGACCCATTAAAAAAGCTCGATACTCGTTCTTCTTTTTACATACGTACACAGAAAATTTGTTTAAATGTGTGAGACACTAAGTTATTTTTTTGATTCCAAAATGATTTCAAAGTGAACCGAGAAATTCGGTTCCGTATTTTTGATTGAAGAGGACAGTCAATTTGCGGTCAATTTGGCATTTATTTTTATGTTGTTGCTGAATTTGCCCGAACATGGCAAAAGAGCATTGAGTATTTTTTCAATTAAGTTTATAAAGGAAATTTAAATTTTTTGGAATTTGAAGGTCCTTGACATTTAAAATTTAATTAAATATGTAACTTGTAAAATTATAAAATTACAAAATACTTTTGCTACATGTACTGTTCCAGTGTTCCCGCTTAATGATCTGTAGTACAAAATGCGTTACGCCCACGCACGATAGTTGAGCTCATCTGTTAGCTGCTATCGTACCCTTCTAAGACGCAATATTTTTTGGTCGATGATACAGCATTTACACCCTACAATTATATTATTTAGGCCCTAAATAATATAATTTGCTGTATGCTGTGGCTGGATGATGTAGTTGATGTAGTTAACTTGAAGTGTCTTATGGTTGGCTAACATCTATCTTGATTTGGTTTCTCCAAAGAAGGACGATGTAAAATATTAAATGTAAACAAGTTGGAAAATATTAATTAATATTTAATGAAGGTACATGTTAATCCAGCACTTGTTTCTTTATGTCGAAGCTAGACACAATTTAAAATAAAAAAATGGATCTTTGGAAGCATAGTATTTCCTTAAGGGCGTGTTAACGTACTAAACCAAACTCTCTTTGAAGAATAAAATTCCTTCAGAAAAGCATAAAGTCTTCCTTGACTAAAAAATATGAAAATTAAACTGTGGCGTGTGCCTCTAAAATCTAAATAAAAAAAAACACATGTATAAACCTTATCAAAATAAAAATAAATTTAAACCTAACAGAAAATCTACGCAACGACGTCACAATCTTGACTCGCCACCGTACTTCCCTTTCAAATGAAACGCACTTCACACACATTTCAAATTTATGATGGAATTTCGATGCTAGATAGGTATACTAGTAGACTTAAAAGTTAACCTTGATCTTTTCCGATTTAAACACGCGTGGGCTTAGTAGGCTAAACTCAGGAAGGTTAAAAATATATATTTTAAAGAAAAAGGACAAGTTCAAAGACCAACAAAAGAAAAAAATTAAAAGATAATTTTAAAAAATTAAATAAATAGAAAAATAACTTACAAGAATATTAAAGCAATGTTTTAATTCTTGCCCGTGCGTGGAATATTTCCCACTTTTTAATCCAAAAGTTTATAAAAAAAGTTAAAGAGGTGAGTTTCTTAAAAAAATAAATTTCAAGTTTTCGATTTTCAATTAACTTGAATTAAATTAAAATCATAGGTGTGTCAAAGTTAAATAAAAACTTATGAGACAATTTCATTGTGCTTCGGGTTCAGATACTATTTAGACGTAACAACAAAAAAATAGCCAGGTACAGATTTTTTGACAAAGACTCGGCTCAGAGAAATCATCCGCCAAGTCAACTCTAACAATGAACGGAGTTTACAATACACAAAGAAAGAAAATGGAAAATAAGCAGAAAATATCATAAGAATCACACTAAAAAGATAAATAACCAATTTGTAAACTGGGTAGTATAATTTATACATATATTTCTTATATTTCATCAAAAAGAAAAAAAATGAGGTAAGAACTGCCAAAAACAAAACAAATTAAAACAAAAAAAAGCCATGCCATTATAAAAACCGTAATTATTCTAAATAGAAAAAAAACTACAACATATTCGATTTTTTTTATATTCATTAACATCAGAGACATTTTCAGCTAAGCCCCTGCCTCCACAAAACTTTATTATATTATGACTTTGTTAAGTTAGCACACAAAAATTTCCAACATTCCTATATTTTTCGTTGCTACATCAACATTTTTTATTGTAAGATTGTAGAAAGAATTGGCTCTTAGTTGTACTACAACATTGTAGAATAAAAAGCTTTTAAACAGAACCATAAATTTTTCCAACAATTCTAGCATATTCTCCATATCTACGCTTTGTGTACTACAACTACAAACCGAATTTACCAGTGAAACAGAACTGATGTAATACAACAGTCCAAATGCTACATTGTATTTGATGATTTTTGATTCGATTTTTATTAAGTCTATATAAGCGGGTTTACAATTAAGTCTTTTAATCTATAACAAAAAGTGAGAAGCGGCTTTAAAGTATTGCCCAGCTTTGTATATTGAAAAGATGTAAATTTAATTTGCCCTTTAGCTGTCAATAATACTCGTATAGTATTACTGCTATTGCTCAGGAGCGGTATTGCAAAATCATTAGAATGTCATAGTGTCATAAGTAAAAAATAACCTAAGATAAATATATATACATGTAGGAATCAAATCAATTTATAGTTTAACAATGTTAATTTATTTAAACGTATTTGAATTCCGTTATTTAAGTCTACAAAAAAAGAAAAGAAAGATTACAAAATTATTTAACAAAAGGTGTTTAAATAGAACAGCTCTGCACAGCTTGACGGCTTGATTTGTAATGTCCATCTTCATGATTCAGTTGTCATCTTATCGTAGGATAAGAAGAGATAAGAAACGACAAGAAGCTAAGTAGATCGTAGAATGGATAATAGCATCAGTGCTGCCACTCGGCCTACATTCGGCCATTCTGCATTTCATCCGCCTCGGGTGAGTGGAAACTCTCAACATCAATTCTGCTGTTACTTCGGCATGGTTTCATGAAATCACAATTTGTAGTAGTATTGCTGGGACCTTCATTATCAGCAACTTTCTTTACGGTATAGCGTCTATCTCTGCCTTTAGAGACCACTGAATATGGACCTAGAAAATCAGAAAAGAGTTTGTTACCCGCCCCAAATTGTGTTCTTTTTATTGCTACAATGTCCCCCACATTGTATATCATTATGCTTTTCTTTTGCGATTATATGTTGGTTTGTTCTCAGCTTGTACTTCAATCTCAATTTCAATTTTCTTTATTCTTATTAATTCAATACAGATTTAACAAAATAAATATTATAAATGTTTCATATATCTAAGAATAGTTAGTGTCATCTTTTATTAAAGAAAAATAGAGATGATGACACATCGATTTTAAATTATGTGTGGGGTGTACAATAATTAATTTATATAATATATATAATTAAAAAAAAAAAAACTAATAAATAAGCTATAAGATTCTATGAAAGGAAAAAAAACTAGACGAAAATCTTTAAATTTACAATAAAAATTAGTTTGTATTTTATAAGAGAAGAAAACAAGTTAATTTGAAAAATGCAATTAAAATTCTAAATTCTTCAAAGTGACAAGTCGTGTTGTAATTTTTTTTATACTTAAGATCAAATAGTTAAGTAACACCAAATTACATAACATATCGTTACAGTGTTTCGATTTCCCGGTGATCCAAAGCAAGAAGCCATTCTTTTATTTTTTTTTTTAAACAGATCAAATTTCTCAACTTACGAACTTCTAATGGGAGCTTATTAAAAAGTTTGCAACAAAAAATGGTGTAAGAGTTTCTATAGCTTGTGGTGCGAAGAAAAGGAATATTTACTAAGAAAGCGGAATTACAAAGTGTCATGTCTGAATTCGGGCTTTGTAAATAACCGGCTCTCTTAAAAAAAACTTTCAAGACTTTAAAACAAAATAAATGACGAACAGGTAGAACTAGCAAACATCGAAACACTTCTATTGGGTGCGTTAACCGATGAGTTTTACAAAAATTTCGAATAGCTGATTTTTGAAGAACAGTGAGTTGTTGAAGATGATTGACATATGAACCACCCCAGCAGCATATGCCATATTGTAACTTTGAATGTAAAATACCATAGTAAACCATCTTCAACAAATTCAAAGAACAGTGCCTAAGTAATAAAAACAGTGAGTGGAAGAAAGAAGATAGCTTTTCAAAAACGATATATGTTTGGTCCATTTTAAATTTTGATCAAAAGTAACTCCAAGATATTTAAAGTCTTCTACATATTCAATTAAAAAGCAATTTCTGCTGCAGTGAACGGTGATATCAAAGGATTGAGTTCTTCGAGGACTGCAAAGCGTGTTATGATTGGCACAATCATGTGAATGAAAAATGATAGGAATGTCAGGTGATACGTTGCGAGTTAGACTAAAGAACAAAAGTTTTGTCTTGTTACTGACTATCAGTTCATGTTTCGCGAACCAACATCTAAGTAGGTGAATATCATGATTTATTTCACAAATTTGATTTAAAGGACTCGAAGAGCAATAAGCAATGCCGAGATCGTCTGCAAATGCTCTGATATTCCCTAAAATAGGAAGTGAGAAAAGGGAATTAATGTAAATAAGGAACAAAATTGGATCAAGTACGGAACCCTGTGGAACTTCCAAATGAGCAGTCTTAGGACAACTCAAACTAGACTGAATTTGGACATACTGTTTTCAGTATTTAAGATAGGACTCCATCCATTTTAAAACACATCCACGAAAACCAGCCTTATCAAGCTCATCTAATAAAATGTTATGGCTTACCATGTCAAAGGCTTTAGTAATATCTACAAAAAGTCCAGCACAATATTTTGTTCGATTTAAACCACATTGCAGAATGCAACAGAAGTCCAAAACAGCATCTTCAGTAGAATGCCCCTTCCTAAATCCAAATTGCAATGGACTAAACAAGTTGGTTTTTTGAAGAAAATTCAGCATTCTGTCTTTAAAAAGCTTCTCAAACACTTTTGATATCGAAGGTAGTAACGAAATAGGTCTATAGTTAGATTTATCATCTCTTCTTCCTTTTTGAATAAAGGAATAACTATACCAACTTTTAGTTCATCCGGAAATACACCAGAAGCAATACTCAAATTGAAAAGATGCGATAGTATATCTACTAGGTTAGGCCCAGCGTGTTTTAAGAGTATATTTAAAATTTCGTCTCTACCATGGGAATGTGAGTTATTTAAGGAATTGATAGTTTTTAAAACATCAAGTCCAGTCATTGGTTCAAAAAAAAAACTATTTCTAGAGGTAAATTGATAAGTTAGCTCAGAACAACAATTACACAGTAAGGGTCGGCTTTCAGCGAAAGTAGTTTGTACAATGGACGCAAAAAAGTTGTTGAATTCGTTGGCGATATCTTCCGGGTTCGATATGTTAACATCGCCATTTTTAAGTACAATAGATTTGGGGAACTATTACGGTTTATAATACTATTTATAACTTGCCATTCTTTTTTATATTGCCTTTTGCTGTATTAATTTTTGAACTGTAGTAGTTATGCTTTGCAATTGTAATTTCTTTATTTATATTTTTACATAGTCGCTTATACCGATTTTTTGAGTTTGACTTTGATAAGTGTATTGCACATTTATTTCGTAATTTATTTTTAATCTTTATTTTTTTAATAAGAGGTAATTTAATCCAAGGTTTGAGACTACTCTCAGATTTTGTATGTGCCACTGTAAAACAAGATAAGCGTATGTGGTCTTTCAAGATTTTTATAAAAATATCATACGTTTTGGAAGCATTATCTTTGACCACAACACTTTCCCAATTTTCAAATCGTAATCTGTTGTTTAGAACATGATAGTTTACCTTGGTAATCATGGTCTGAAAAGGGATGCTAACCCTAGAATTACTACATTTAATATTATCGATAAATAATCCTGTCATACAGTGGTCAGTTATATGTAAATCTAAATTGATACCTGAAATAAAATCAAAGGGAATATTCTTCAAACGCGCAAAGACATGATCAAGGCAAGTTCCTCAACTTGGCCTTGTTACATCGTTTACATAGGAAGTTAGACCGTATTCAGCCATGACAGATTTATATGAATCTGAAATGTGACAGTTATCCAAGGTATCTATATTAAAATCACGTAAAATAACATGATTTTTAGCTGATTTGTGAGCTAGAAAGCTAAGCATTTCATCATCATAAACGAGTTAGGTGGTAAAGCATGCAATCTGTAGAAACAGATAAAAGTAAATAATTCGTTTTGTATATTAAAACACACCTCAATGACATCTGCACTAATCAAACTAAAAACCTTAACATCACATACATACATACTACTCACAAAAACTCCCACTCCACCAGCACTATAACTATCATTTGCATTTGCATAAAAATTATAACCATGAATATTGTAATCATTAATTTCAGAAGAATATATCCAAATTTCTGATATAAAAATTATCTCAGGCAAAGTAACGAATGCTTCAAGATTTGCAACGAATAAATCGCAATTTTTACGCAAACTGCGAATGTTTTGATGAGTTATAAAAAACGACTTGTTACTTGAACTCCACTTAAAGAATTATCATAAATACATCTTATGGTTCTAG
This sequence comes from Philhelius pedissequus, assembly GCA_910595825.1. NCBI lineage: Eukaryota > Metazoa > Arthropoda > Insecta > Diptera > Syrphidae > Philhelius > Philhelius pedissequus. The sequence goes on from OU343161.1 coordinate 157,480,068, forward strand.
TAGTGAGGCTATCGTATGTAAGATCAAAATTGTCGGTCATGATATTGCCCTTGGACAGAAGCTAAATCGTCAAATGATCTTACAACAACAACCTCACTACCTTCAGCTTTCCTCAACAATATTTGAGAATTGCGAAACCATAAATATTTAAATTTTTTATCAACTTTAATTTTTTTACTGCCATAAATAAATTTCTAGTATACCTTGTGAAAGAGTCATTGATATATATACTAGTATTACTACCCACATTGAATAAACTAGAATTCAGCTTCTTCCTTGCATTGCGTTTCGCCGTCATAATTTTTTGTTTGGCTTCACGTGAAGAGAGATGGATAAATAAAATGTTATCGAATTCGCCAGAAATAGAATGACTTCGCTTGATGATGCGTTTGACATAATATTTAATGACATCATTTTTGGACACCGAGACATTCAATGCTTTGTCGAAAATAGTGTTTGCTCTTTCTTCTACATTAGAGCTGTTTAGATCAGGTACACCAACAATCTCGATTACATTCTCTAGTTGCTTTTGATCCCTCCAGTTCACTTTACTCTCCAGTTTTGCCACCAACGAGCACAATGGCTTGTTTTCCTCTTTTAATATTCCTCATAGAGTAATTGTAAGGTTATTGAACTATTGACCGCTGATGAGTTCGATGAGTTCGATGATTCTCCAGTTGTAATTTGCTTTTCTGTTGTTGTTTTTTGGGATTTCAGATGGATGTGTATGCATTTGTTCTTGCAAGCTCCGAGGTGTTAAGGGATGTTGTTGTAGCGATAGGCGGCGGCGTGATATACGGCACCTGTCACATCGAAATTGTTTGTCATTTGCAGACACAAATTCAATGTCTTCTTTGTTTATTTTAACACATGACCCGTGAAAAAATAATTTACAGTCACAACAGTCAATTTCTTTTAATTCAATTTTGCAAATAGAGCACAACATGTTTAATTAGTTAATTAGTTTATGAAATATTTGAACAGATTATGTCAAATATAAAGTGCGCACCCCACAACACCTTAAGAGACACGTCTGTTCTCGGCATGAGCCAAACTTTTCCAATTTGTTGTCGAACATCAAAGCGCATCTGCAGTGTACCGTTTACTGCTATTTGCACTCTCGACACGAACTTATATCACTTCTCTGGCGTGTCAGCTGATAATCTTCTGAGAACTTCGATGAATACACAGTTGGAATGTTCAGCCTGGCCATTCCCTCTAGGCACGCCAGTGGTAACAGCTACATGTTCAATATTTTTTTCTGTTCAAAAATCCTGAAAGATTTTAGAACAAAACGCGCTGCGTTTGACGGTGATGAATCGCCTTGGGTTTCCAAAATGTTGCTGCAGCTCTCTGATTTTCCGTAAAGTTTCCTCTGCTGAAACCTTCTTCGTCGGAAAAATGCAAATACATTTGGAAAATCCATCACTAACGGTCAAAATATATTTATACTGCTTAATGGTCAAATCCATCGGTCCGATGTGATCGAGGGGAAACGTATAGAATGGTTTGTCTCCTTTGTCCAGTTGATTAATAAACCGTTTCTCTTTGCCTGCTTTTCGATTTGCAAGTATACACTTGACATAATTGTTAAGCCGTCTCTACACCTTCTCCTTCAGCTGGGGTATGAAAAATTTTGCGATATGAAGTGCATTGTCTTCTGCAATCCAAAATGCCCCTCATTGTGCTTAATGTTAATGATTTGCGTCTCTATATTACAAAGAACTACTAAAAGGGAAAGACCATTAACTTCTTTAAAGAGCAACTCACCGCGAACCTCAAAATGAGCATAACTCTCTTCTTTAAGAATTTCTTTTATTGCCGTTTTGAAGCAGTCTGCGTCTTGTGCCTTTTTTATTCGAACCAATAGCTCCTGTTGTAGAGCGTATACAGGTGATCAGCTAAGAGAATCCACATGTGACATTTTCGATCCTGCACGGTGTTCAACTTCATATTCGTAGTGCTGCATATATAAAACCCACCTTTTAACAGAATTCGGGAGTTCGTTTTTGTTCACAGTTTGACGGAACGCAGCACAGTCAGCCAAAACTCTGAACTTGGTACCCAGCAGATAAATTCTAAATTTTTCAAGCTCTTTATAGACAGCAAAAGTTTCAAGCACAAAACTATGCGACGTCTCTTCAGATTTACTGTTCTTCCTGCTATAGTAGAAAAGAGCTCTGTACTGTAAATATAAAATATATAATTACAAAATAATCTGCACAGTTGCTGAGGAGTCATGTTGTATGCCCTTTACGGGCTCCGTTTGTTCCTATTTCAGGAACTGTATATTAAGGTCCGTTGGTAACGGACAAAGCAGCGTGTATACTTAATGTGCTGCTGTTACATGCAATCCCTATGGATGCTTCAATTAATTGACAGTATCCCCCATTATGGAAGATGTGAATGGAATAATGTGTGTGATAACAGGAAACGGAGGTGGGTGTAATTCGGTTGGCTGCTACGGTTGCTGTTCCGGATTGTTCCCCGCAAAACTATTTTGTTGTTAATTTGCTCAAATTGTTGATGATACATTTTACAATTTGATGTTAATAATTTTTATTTAAAGCACAATAACTTTTTAGATTGTGTGACGAAGCGAATGCCAATCTCAATCTGTACTTGATGTAGTAGCGCTGAAATAGGTCCCATGGATTGTAATGAAATAGGCTGCTTAGTTACGACGCGTCCCAGAAAGTAACCTCCATGTTAATCGCCTCAGAGTTCTTATAGTATGAGAGGTAGCGTTGAGTTTTTGCAAGTCATTTTACACCGAATAATTCTTATCAGAATTGATAGATATGTGTTAATAATCATAAAAATGCGCGTCAGCCGCCGCGCCCGCGGTGGAACTAGGTGTGACGGCGGGCCAAAGTGGTACATTTTTTTTTCAAAAAGTCATTTTACACCGCTGCAAAATTTGAGGGATGGTTATTGATATTCTAATTAATATAAAAATTGCCGTTAATTGAATGGCGGTTGAAAGACCGTCACAAACGCCCCTAAACTTATAAAAAAAAGTAATCTTACACCGAATGAATTTTTTTACAGATGAATCTTCAATTTTTTAAGATAATAAAATAAACCGTCAGCCGCCCGTTTAGCAGTGGAAATACCGTCAGCCGATGACATCAACATGACGCGCGTCCAGTTGATGTGAATTTTACTCAGTCACTTTAAGTAATAAACTGACGCATTTTAACTACACAAACATTCAGCTGATGGCTAATTTTTATGTCTTAATAAGCAAACAACCTGAAAATTATAATTTTCATCGGTCTAATATTAACTTCGTATTAATTTCGTCACTTCTTGTCAGAGATAACTGAATTAGTTAATGAAACGACACTATAAAATAAGGTAGTTATCCTAAAAAAGCCTGATAGTCCTAAATTTTGATATGTTGTTAGGTTATTATTACTCGTAGATAAAAAAAAATAAATTAAATAAATTACCCAACCACAGCAAACCCAACCGATTTCTCTTGCAAATCAAACACAAAAAGAAACCGATAGCTCATCATCTACACCAATGACAATCAAAACAAAATGGAAACAACACAAATTTTATGAAAGTAAACCAACACAAAAATCACAATCTTGATTATCTTGATAATCTTTCTAATGATACTGAAATGGATATCGGTACTGAGGACCAACCTCAGTCTCTCGCTTCCACTTCTTTGAACAACAAATTTCTCAGTTAATCACAATTTAACCCAACAACAACAGAATAATAACACACCAATCTCGAAACAAATTCCCCAACCGCAATAATGGCTTCGTTGGCAATGGATTTTCTAATCCTTCAATGGAATATACAAGGCTTTTGTAACAACAAACATGCCTTAGAAAATTTAATAACCAAGTGTAAACCAGATATAATAGCTTTACAAGAAACTCACATCACTGAAAAAAACAAAAAATATTTTAAAATCAAAAATTATCAAGCATATAATTATTCAAAAGCTGGTATAGGCATACTTGTTAAAAACTACATCCCAATAAAAAACCATATCTGACACAAACCTTTTGCACTAACAATAGAAATTCCGGGAAATAAACCCATATATTTGAGAATCAACATGGACTTGTTGAATGGTATTCCTACTGTGAATGCAAACATTCATCATATCATTTTGGGTGATGTTAACGCCCATAACACTTTATGGTGTTCAGAATCAGCAAATATTGAAGGAAGCGTATTTGAAACATTCGCAAACGACTGTAATCTCATCACATTGAATGATGGTTCGAAAACATTTTTTAGTACTAGAAATACTTTTTCTGCCATTGATGTCACTTTTTCAACACATGATTTAGCACTTTCCCTACGATTGGAAGTGCTACTAGACTCAGTTACAAGAGATCATATGCCCATTGTTCTTCGCACCCTAGAACAAAGAGTTAGTCCAAAATTTACTCGAAGGTATACTGGCTGAAACATAAACACGCTTTAGCTTTGGCTTCGTCTACGTTAACGATGCACCCGCTTCGAGTTTGCTTTGAATGACATTTCTAATATGACATTTATGAAATGACAGGTTCTGTCATTAGAAGCTGTTATTTTTCTGAAAAGTGGTTTTGTTTTAATTTTTCGTGCAATAAATATGAATTGTGAAATCGAAAAAATTAAATTTATCGCGGAAGTAGCATACACAGCTTATCGTTGGTATGTTCATCTCATCGAGCAAGAAGAAGCGCAGACTGAGAGCAGTTGGTGGGTCCGGGAGCTCAATCTACGGAGAGATGAGGAATGAAGGATAAAGTTCCAGAGCACTTTTTCAAAATAACAAGGATGTCTCCAAAAGCATTTGAGATACTCCGCGCTCTTATTGAACCACATCTGCAGAAGACGTGTTGGAGAAAACCTATCCAACCGAGTGCACGACTTTTCTTAACTCTGTTGTAAGTTGTTTAAGTGAAAATGTTTATTTCTTTGCTTTACAAATTTGTCTTCAAGGTATTTGTCACAAGGAGTACCAAAGTCCTCGCGTGGATGTTTCGTATGGGATATTCAACAGTAGCCAACACCATTTACGAAACAGCCGATATTCTTTGAACCTGCCTCATGCCCTTTTACTTATCACCACCAACAGAAAGTGATTGGAAGAGAATTTCCCTTGACTTCCAAACTTTGTGGAATTTACCTAATTGTGTTGGCGCTATTGATGGTAAGCACGTCAATATTCAGTGCCCGCCAGGAGCTGGTTCGGAATACTACAATCATAAAGGACAATATTCGACAGTTCTTCTGGCCACTTGCGACGCCAATTATACTTTTACCGCAGTTGACATCGGTGCATACGGAAGTCAAAGTGATGGGGGAGTGTTTGCAGACTCATCCTTTGATGAAAAGGTTTTAACTGGTGGCATAAACTTTCCACCTACCAGTCGACTTCCGAATTCGAACTATACATGCAACCATTACATGGTTGGTGATTCAGCTTTTCCCTTGAAACCATATTTAATGCGGCCGTACCCTGGAAAATTACTCCCCGTTGAGAAATATTACTTCAATAAAAGGCTTTCTCGAGCTCGAAGAGCAATTGAAAATGCCTTTGGAATAGTGGTCGCAAAGTGGAAAATCTTAACTACAACATTTAATACGTTGTCTACAAATGCAGACAAAATCGTAAAGGCCAGTGTAGTGTGAATAATTTTGTCAAGCTAAACGATTCAGCATACATACCTCCAGACTTTGTCGATCGTTACGATGAAAACGACGTCCTTACCGAAGGTCTCTGGCGAAGGGATGTAGGACCACTTACAACATGAAGGTCTATGGGATCACACAACTCATCTCAAGTTGCGTTTGCAATGCGAGATAAGTTAAAGGAGTACCTAAACAACAACAGGATCTAAAAACAATAATTCCAGGCTGAAAAAGTTTACTTTGTGTTATTTAACTTTAATATAAAAGAATACAAAATAGAAAAACAAACAAGATTTTTCCTTACAAAATATTTATTCAGTCTTTTGTTCAGGAACTTGTACATATAAAATAGAAAGGAACAAAAAGTAAGTATTCGATATCACAATATTCAATATCATAATATACATAGTTAATAAAAAAAACGAAAAGCTAATTCAACAGTGCAAAACAACAAAAATAAACAAAAATATCACATTCATAGTAAAAATAATGAAAAAAAAACAAAAAAAATCCATCCAATCATTCAAGCAGTTTCAGAACTTCCTCGTTCACGTCTGCTAATATCTTGGAGTGTAGACGAATACGCCCTGCTTCCGGGAGTGGTTTCAGTCTTTTTGCCATGTTTAGCATGAACTCCTCGTCAACATCGTGCGCAGGAGGTGGTGGGTTTAAATGAGCTGCCACCGTCTCATTTAATCCACCAAGAAAGCTTTTGAACTCCTCTCCGCCATTCTTTTGGAAGATTTTGCTCTCTTTGGAGTAACCACCTCGTTGCCGTCGTCGATCCCAAAAGTGAAGTCTTCACCGCTGATTGGCGACGGAAAATCTCCTGAGCTCTCAACTGCAGTCTCAGTTTGGTGGTATTGTCTTATAAAAAGAACTAAAAATTATGTATTTTTGAGCCTTCGTGGTGTCAGTGATGGGATCAGGAACTTGAGCATATCGTAGTACTCCCACCTATCTGCCACTGCAGCTCCACTCCCAGATGGTTGCTCCATCGAGCGCTTCTCCCGAACAAACCGGTCTCGGAGGCTCTTCCAACGCTGCTTGCACTCGTCAACTGCAGATATATGCAATAGGTATTATTTTAACTTTTTATTACTTAAAGTAATTACCTGGTCTGTTTAATGTTAATAAATTTAATGCAAATAAATCCATCCCCGTAACTCAGCCCAAAACTATAAAGAGCAACCCTATATGGTTTACAAAAGCGTTAGCCTTAATGGTTAAGGAAAAGAACAAAGCGGGAAAAAAGGCCCGTATGTCCCCAACCACGGAAAACTGTGTCGCCTACAGAAAAATTTTTGCTAAAGTTAGACTAGGATCTATTCGTTCCAGAAGAGCTTCATGGGACACATTTATTAATACAATGAATCCTTCTCTAGACATGAGAACGCTATGGAATCAAATTAAAGCAATACGTTTGCCAATCTCAGACAGAAAATTCTCATATATGAAAATGAATGAAGGCCTGGAAGTAGATCCTCTTAAAATACCCAACATCTTTGCAGAAAAATGATCGTCGTACAGCGCAGATACTGTATATCAAGGGAATATTATAGCAAATAAGTTTAATTTTACTTTACAAACCCTTCATACAACCCAAGACTCCTGCGATCTTTTAACAGAAAAAATTGAACTTATAGAACTGGAAATGCCACTGAAGATGGCAAAAGGAAGTAGCCCAGGTGAAGATAAAATCACTTACAGGATGATCCAACTACGCGACACAGGCCTTCAAAATAGAATTTGTGCACTATATGATATTCTAACGTCTGGGACTTTTCCACATGATTGGAAAAAAGCAAAACTCAAGCCGATTCCAAAAGCGTAAGAAATAGCAATGATTTCAATGAATATCGCCCGATTTCACTCCATCCAGTTCACTGGAAAATTTTCGAAAAAATTATTGCGAGACGAATAACTTGGTGATTAGAGAAAAAGGCTAGTACAGAACAACACCCTTACAGAACAAATAGAGGAGTTTCAACAGTCTTGCATTTACTGGAACACGCACTAGCACAACACTTGTCAAAAACTAAGCACAGAATAGTAATGTCATCCGACTTAGAAAAAGCATTTGAAAGAGTTACAATGGTTCCAGTAATTGAGCAGCTTTACAAATGGGGTGTGCCAAAAAAATTACTAAACATCATAATATCCTTTATGAGTAATAGAACATTTAAAGTAAACGTGGACGGATACGATTCAACACTTAGGAAATTAGTCAACGGTACACCACAAGGTTCACAGCTTTCTGTAATTCTATATAACGCATACATAGACTACCTGATAGTTGAACTTTCCCAGCCGACTTACAATATCGACTTTATCGGAGTGTACGCCGATAACATCTATGTGGTCGCTTCGGGTTCCCCCAATCAGGTTAAAGATACTCTGGAACAAGTAGACACGTCAATTTTTAATTGAGCTGGAAAAATGGGCGCTATTATCCCATCTTCAAAAATTGAGATGCTTCATCTCTGCAGGAAAAGAAAATGTATCTGCAACCCACTCATTTTACGTAACATTCCCATTCCATTAAAGAGAGAATCAAAGATTCTTGGACTTATTTTAACGGGGAACCTAAAATGGGATAAACATGTCAAAAAGGCGGTAAATGACTTAAAATCGCGAAACAACGCGTTAAAGATGATCTGTTCAAAACGAAAAGGACCACACATGGAAGGTACACTTCAACACAACATAGCAATCTTCATGTGGACTACGAATAAGAAGCTATCATTTATTGACACAGCTATAAATGAATGCTTTAGAACTGCAACAGGTGCCCTTAAATCAACAAACGTTGAAGCCCTAAGAGTCGAATGAGGATACACATCTTTGGAGTATCTAGCAAAAAGAAGGGCAAACAAACTCATCAGTTAGGCTATAATTATTCCAACACATCCCTTATTCGAAGCTGCCGAAAAAATTATTTCATCAACCAAAAAAAACAAAGAAAAACGCTGTATCTGCGCTGGCTAACATGGTCTCTATATCTGCAGAGCCCCAAACAGCTTTTGGAATAGATATATCAATAGTTTCTGAGAACCCTCCTCCATGGAAACGAAATTCATTACAAATCAACACCAATCTCGCTAAATACAAAAAGGCAAACACTTCCGACGCTATGTACCAAATGCTACATGAAGAATTAATTGCTAGTATAAGGCAAACAGAATCTTTTACACCGACGGTTGACAAAAAGGAAATCAATGGTGCTCCTATGCGGTAATAGAATTCCATCTTAATGCACAATTTTCAACTATTCGCCAGGCTCAACTACCAGAATATTCGGACAGTTACACTGCCGAGCTAGCTGCAATTTACAAAACTATTTCTGTCGCCCAACAAACCTCGGAACGTTCCTTAATACTAACCGACAATCTTGGTATACTCAAGGGATTAAGCAATGCCACAAACAAGTGTCCATCCCTAGAAATTATAAGGAACTGCTTGTACCAGCACACTAACATCATATTAGCTTGCATACCCGGACACAGCGGAATTAAAGGTAATGACGCCGCTGGCCTTGCAGTAAAAAACGCTATTCGCTACACTCTCATCCTTGAGTATCCTAAATTACACCAACTTTTATAAAACACTTTTACTCATCTTCAAAAAAAATAGCTCACAGAAAAGTGGCGAAATTCAAATACTTTTCTTCGAAAGCATCAACCAGTTATCGCCCGTATCCCGCATAACCAATCCTTAAGTAGAGAAGAATGCATACTAATATTAAGAGTGAGAGTAGGAAAAGCTGTGTTTACAAGTAAACACTTCTATACACATACGGCTCCAGAGGAATGTTCTATTTGTGGAATAACTCTCACAATTTGGCATATTTTGGTTGACAGTCCTATTTCTCCACAAATAGACAGACAATGTACCTGAGACCCTTGCCAACATCCTAAATCCATCAGATGTCAACACGATCCGTCGAATCAATGCTGCCGTATCCGCCCACCAAAAGTTTGAAGAAATTTTACCCGGTTTATTTTGCCATCATCACTTTAACTTATCTTTTGTACCTTGCTTTTTAATGTACAAATTAATAAAATGTAAATAATTGTTTTTAAATCTTGTAGTAATATTACAATAACGCCATCATATGGTCTGATTACCATGATGCCTTAAAAAAGTAATTTATAAATTAATTTTGTAAATTATTTCAACAAATAAATAAATAAATAAAAAAATATACCTATATATATACACATATATCACCTACAGTTATCACAAGCCTTGGATTTGCCTTTCAGAACAGAAACATTTATTCAACTAATTTTTTTAAACTCAAATTATATAAATACTTTCTTTAAGTATGTATTATCATTTATAAGATTTTCAAATACAAGTTACATACATAAATAAATACTTTGTTGGATTTTTTTAAATAACTTTAATTCTTGTATTATTTTTTTAATACTTCAAAAAAAAATCTTTATCAAAAAAGTAAAAGGGCTTAAGTCGACTTAAGGCAAAATTTAATATTAATATTTAAATAAAAAATTAGCTACATTTCTGTGTCTTGAGATTGTTGCCATTTAACCTAGTCACTTTTCCGGATTGTTAAAACGGCTTAATTCCAGCATGTTTAAAAATTTGCATTTGGTAAAGCGTCTCAATTACAGGGTCTTATTTTGATCTAATTTTGTTGTGGCTTTTGGGTAACTAAACCGTTTTACAAAAAAATTTTCAGTTTTTTGATAAGTCGGAAAATTTTAAGTACACTTAAGCCACTTTTGCAAAAAAAAAAACACTTTGTAGTAAAATGCTATGTACTTAAGCCGGTTAAGCCTTTAAAGTTTTTAATTTAACTGACATAAGCCCTTTTACCAAAATGGAATCTGTGATTTTGTTTGAATAAAAAATAATAAAAACGTTTTGTTTGGAACAACGATTTAACTGACATAACTTTACCACTTTGCCATTTTATCCGAAATATTTTTTAAATGAACGCTGTTTTAAATTTAAGTAAGCCGCCTTACTCCGATGATCCGAGTATCTTCGATTTAATTAAAAACTAAGAGGGGAAACTGATTTATGTAGACATAAGCCAATTTGAGTTGTGAAAGCTTAAATACGATCGTTTGATAAAAGTGAAATAAGTGTATATTTTAATAAATTGTTGTACGACTATGTCAGTGAAAATGTTTTGTAAATAATATAATGTATTAACAAAAGTCAGAAAAAGAAATCGTTTGAAACAAAAAAAAATGGTTTTAAACAAAAATTAAATAAAACAAAACATTGACAATAATTGCGTTCTATTAATTGTCACAAACTGTAGTTAGAATATCGGACTTGAGCAATAATTGAGTGCTCCCCAGTGTAAAATGTTTGCTCCTTCCACCAAAATTGCTCCTCGAGAAAGAGAGCCAGTGGTCGGGGGAGCCTGGTGTAAAACTGGATGCTCATAGTAACAAAATTGCTGTAGAAGGGTCAGTTTTGATGTAGGAGCCTGATTGGTATACATTGTGCGTCGTGTGTGTGGAAAAAATGTGGATGAAATGGGTATACGATCCTGATTACAATTCATTATGTGTCTTGTGCTGGGTGCTTGTGGCAACAAAATTGCTCCTATTGGAAAAGGGTCAGTGTTGGTGTAGGAACTTAATTAGAATGCATTGTGGCCGTGTGCATAGTAGAAAAATGGTGAATGAAATGTAAAAGATCTTGTGGGAATGAATTTGTACCTGATAAATCGATGGAAGATGAAAGGAGAATGTGTTGTGAGAAAAAACTGTTGTCGCGACTGTAAGAATACATCTTTTGAGCGTAGAAATAGAGATGGGAAAATTGTATGCTTAATAATTCGTATGCAAAAGGTAAAAGAGCTTAAGTCAACTTAAGCCAAAAATGAATTTTTTAACATTAAAATAAAATGAAAAATTAGCTACATTTCTGTGTCTTCAGATTGTTTCTATTCCATCTAGAAGTCAGTTTTCAGGATTGTTAAAACGGCTTAATGCCAGCATATTTAGAAATTCGCATTTGGTAAAGCGTCTTTAGTACAGGGTCTTTTTTTCGTCCAATTTTGTTTAGGCTTATGTGTATCTAAGCCGTTTCACAACAACTTATAATTTCAGTTTTTTGATAAGAAAGAAAATTTTAAGTACAATTAAGCCACTTTTCCAAAACAAAATTTATTGAAGTAAAATATTAGGTATACTTAGGCCGGTTTTCCCATTTAAGTTTTTAATTTAATTGACATAAGCCTTTTTACCAAAATGGAATCTGTAATTTTGTTTGAACTATGTGAATATAAACCACTTTTCCAAATGAAGATAAATAAAAAAAAATGATCCGTTTGGAACAGCGATTTAACTGACATAAGCTTAATCTGAAACATTTTTCAAATACAGGCTATTTTAAATTCAAATAAGCCGTTTTACCAAGATCAAAGTGTACTGGCTAATAAGAAACTAAAAGGGAAACTGATTTCTGTAGACGTAAGCCATTGTAATTTCAGTTGTGAAAACGTAAATACGGTCGTTTGATAAAAGTGAAATAAGTGTATATTTAAATAAATCATTGTATGAGTATATTTATGAAAGTGTTTTGTGAATAATATAATATTATTAACAAATGTATTAACAAAAGTTAGAAAAAATAATAGTCTTGAAACAAAAAAAAAAGGTTTTAAGCCAAAATTAAAAAAAAAACATTTACAATAATGTGTGTGGCAATGGCGCAGTGGATAAAGCGCTTGATTGCTAACTTAGACGTGTGGTTTTGAACTCCACGCTAGACGCATTCTTTTCTATACCTCCAATTTTAATTGGATGCCGCCCATGGGTTAAAATGAGACCGTCAATACCTGGTTCTCAAATCCACTGTACCAAACAAGTTCCGTGCAATTCAGGTTGCATTTAAAAGACCTTAGGTCTTACAGGCATATAGTTGAATTTAAAAAAAATAATTACGTTCTATTAACTATCAAAAACAAAACGTTTTTTTAACAATCAAAATAAATAGAGCAATGCAAATCATTCTTTTAGGACGTTTGAAAGGCGCTATAAAAATAAAACTACGAATTCTGAACTTAAAGAATGAATTTAATCTGTTATGTTGGCTCTCCTCTTGCTTGGTAGTTTGTTGAGTATCAATATAACTATGTGATTGACGTTGTGTTTTTTAATGTTCATTTTATTTCAGATACCTAATACATACAAAATATTCAGGCAGTGATGGCAAACACTAAGATAAGGATTTTGCTGCGGAAAAATATTATTAAAATTTGTTTCATAAAATGAACCAAACATTGTTACTATTAAATTATATACCAAACATCACTCCTTTTTCGGAACTTAAATTTAAAAATCATAAAAAGCAATTTGGCATTTGACGAATAGAGATTCGATTATTACACAGCATCTAAGTAAATAAATTATAAGACCGTTCATGCAAACTTTTATGTCAACTTATAATTTTACACTTGAGCGAATTGAATACCCTCATTACTTATACCAATATAAAACCCTTAAGAAGGAAAATGTCTTAATAATAAAATTCATTCACGTTAGATACTCGTAGAATTATTAATTTCGATTTAGGGTATCTTATGAGTTTGTTTTCCACAAGCAAAATTTAGCTGTCCATCAGTTGAAATGGGTTTAATTCTAAGTTGCCCTGCGGAAAACGTACGAACATCAACTCGTCCTATGGAGATTGATGGTAAAATGTAGTTATAGATATTATTATCTAGGTGAATGAATTTAAGTTACATCTCGCTTTATTAAATATAGAAAACGGGATATTTGTGCCAGCTGTGACTAATGAAACAGCTACAACCAGTGTCCATGACCTGACAGATGCAACCATCACATATTTGAAATCCACATTGGCCACTGATATGATGTCAGATGAATCATTAGGCGAAGATGATGATAGCGTTAAAGATCCGGGATTTATTTTGCCAGAAAAATCACCACAGACTTTCTTTTCTGACTCAGACATTGAAGAAATTGCCGCCCAATTAGAACAAAATTTAGGGTCATATTCCCGAAAGTAATAATTTAAGCCCTGAAAATGTATCAATATCAACAAAAGAATAGTGGAAGGGAAGACGTCAAGAACGAAATTTAGGCAAGAACTGCTTAAGTAGTACTGGATAAAACGTGCCTGCAAAAGTATAATGCCGGATTTAAACGACTGCCAAATTGGCAGTATTCAAAATCATTATTGGCATTATTTGGCTTGTCGTGTAAATGGTCGAAAATACGGCAGTATAATTGTCATTAAAAAACTGCCAGCCACAATTTTGGTTAGGTTATGGATTTATACTGACATCGTGTAAGCTCAGTACTGACAAAAATATCCAAATAATGACAATTTGCAATAATGAATGAACTTGCTCAAACTTGCCGAAACTGACCGTTATTGCAAACAAATAGAATCTCTAGTTAACGAGGTAATACAATTTTAGATGCGATGAAAATGAAGTTCTGAATCATATTATGAATATCCCTGTATACGAAAGTCTTTAAACTTGAAAACAGGCCAGTCAAATTACGAGGCTGTAATGTACTAAGCACAGGCTCTCTTGAAATGGTGTACGATGGCCCGAACAAAATCAACGAAGAAAAAAAGACAAGATCTTCTGGAAATAAAAGTAAATATAAAATAAAAGATCTTTAAATTTTAATTAAATATTTAATTCATAAATAAAACTTAGTTTTTAATCACAATTTTCTTAATTAATTTGCTACGCGTTTCGGAATTATCATTTCATCATCGGGCTGTTGACAACTTTATTTAAATTTTTATTTTTTATTTTTTTGTTGTCATCTTCCTTTTTTTTGTGTTGTCTTCTTCTTTGTCGATATTATGTATTTCTTTTAAATATTAATTTGTCATTTATTATGTTGTCTTCCTCTCGTTTATGCGATTTGTATATCTCATATTCTTCTTTTTTTACAACGGTGTAGGGGGGTCAAATTAGTTTCGAACTTTGTGTAGGAATGGTTTGTCTCTATTAGGAGTCTTGCGAAATTAGATCTGGAGTTAGGTTTAGGTTTGTGTTCGTTGAACCTTTCTATAAATGATCGCCCTGTTTGACCAATGTAGTATTTGTTGCAATTGCTACACTTTAATTTGTATACACCTGTGATTGTTTTTATGTTATTTTTGGTTTTTGGCTGTAAAAGTTAAATATTTGTTTTTTAAGAGAGTTTTTAATTATTTGTGGTAGTAAATTTGTATATTCTACGGAAATGTATTTGTGTGTTTCTATTTGAATATTGTTGCAGTTATTTTTATTGTTTTTGTTTATTTTCTGTTTCTTTTTATTTATAAGTTCGTCAATCATTTCAATTTTATATCTGTTTGCTCTCGCTATATGTTTTATTGTGTTAAGTTCATCTTCATAATCTGCATTCGTCATAGGGATTGTTAATAATCTATTAACAAATGCGTTGCAGGCTGCTGTAATGATCTTCTGGAGCTGCTCCCTTTGACCGATGAGAAGTTTCATCACCTTTATAAGTCTCTTTCCAACAGACTTTCATCCGGATCCTACAGAATAAGTCGAATATGGTAGTTTTGACTTGGTTATATTAAGTTATCTTCTTTTAATGCAGTCTAATTTTTGTATTAAGTTATTTCTATGTGTTTTTGTCCTTCAATAAATTTTATTTCAATAAAATTAATAATACTTTCCTTAGAGAAAAAAGTCTTAAGTAACAATATATTTAAATATAAAAAAAGGAAAAACGGCTTATTTATAAATAAGTACACACAAGAATTGAAACGATATTTGGAAAACCAGCTTAAGTAACATAAGCCAATTTAATATATAAATTATAAAAAGATGAAAGAGCTTAAGTGACAAATGTTGCTAATAAATACTTCAATTAAACTATTTTTGTTAATCCTTAAATGCACACAAAAAGAGAAGAAAATTATGATTCTTGTGACCAAACTTCATATTTCTATTTAAAACGGTTCTACTTATATATATTTTTAAAGTGTTATTCGCTCTCATAAAAATGCTAAAAAATGACTTAAGCCGCTTTGCCTTGTGAGTAAAGAATTACAACAACTATACAGACAGTAATACTCGTATATCCTACTTGAGGAATAAAGCACAATTTTGTAATAATTAAAAAAATCATAATATTCGGGGTGAATCTAGTTCTTGTGACTGTTTTTATGTCTAGTGATGTATAGAAATATTTGTTTTTAGGATTGAGGGTTGACGTGGTGGATGTGGACGTAGTAGGTATATGCTAAAAAAAAGGAAATCTTGGATGGTTTGCAGGTAGGTTTAAAGTGGGTATGTTGATATGGTTTTTGAATGGTATAGTGCAGTATATAGGTTCATTGACTTTGAAATGCATTTCTAGGCTGTCGGGCGAAAATGTAGACGAAATAATTTATGAATAGAAAGGAAACCAATATTGTATGTGTGTTTTATAATAATTGAGATTTATTAATACATGAATTGTTAGCCTGTGGAAAGCCGAGCTATTTAACATATAAATTGTCTCCCTTATTAAGAAGTACTTTTTCAATGAGATAAATATTAGTGTATTTAGTTTTTTGTAACTCTTTTTCATAAAAACATCCGGTGATAGGTTGACTTTTAAAATCTTCAAGGAGATATGTTGCTGAATTTGTTAGGTTTACTTTTCTCATCTTAAAAATTTCCGTTGTCCAATTAGGTGTGTAGCCGTTCTCGAAAACGTATTTGAACTTGCTTATTCTAACATTGTCGTCAACTTGAAATTTACCAAAGGGAGCGATTTTAATTCTATTATGTGCTGTAGATAAGATTTTTTTTAGAGTTTTCCTGATTCACATCGGTTAGGCACATTTTTATAGTTCTATGCATTGAGTGATTGTATTCATCCACCAAATAATCAATAATGGATATCCATTTGCAATTTCCATTAAAACCGAATTCCTTCCACAATTTCTCTTTAAGTGTGCGATTAAAACGTTCAACAATTGAGCTGAATGTAGAGTAATGATTTATATTGTATAATTTCATTAAATCATGAAACATCTGATTAAAAAATTCTTTTCCATTATATGTATGTAGGTTTTTAGGATATCGCGATGATTTGAAGAAAATCAATTTCATTGCTTCTGCAATAGATGAAGCAGTCTTGGTTTTAAAGGCAATTGCCCAAGCATATTTTAAGAATGTGTCAATGACCGTCATTAAGTATTTTTATCCATTATTTTTTCTGTGTAATGGTATCATTTCAACCAAATCAGCTTGCCACAGATCATCAATCCCTTTGAGAACAACCCTACGCCGATTGAACTTCTTTCTTGCTGATCTGCGAAGCTCTTCAACAACTTGTCGTTTACTTATTTTTTTACAGAGTGAAAGAAAAAACTTTTTTTGTATGGTTTTATAATATAATTACATTTACTTTTATCTACTATACAATATCATTAGTTTTTTAATCTTATCAAACGAAGTTCAGTCAAAAAGCATCCACAAGTATCTGGTCCCACCTTACATGTATTTGAAGACCATGAAAAGTTTGTGAAATGACATCCATACTTAGATTCAACTTGATCAACATTTTTATAATTACTAAAAAACGATATAATTCTCAAATTGTCGAATGGACGAATCAAGGAATAGTTACATAGGTACCTACCTACAAATGTATATTTAAGACTATGTTATGAATTTGAATTCTGTAAATTAGTATGGTAATATGTACCTACACTACATACATATGTGGAGCCTAGGTTTGTAAATATGTATGTAGGTACATAATAATGTATAATGAAAGTGTTGGATGGTGAAGGTTGGGTAGATATATATATGCATATAAAACTTTATATTCATTTGATTTTTAAAGATATATATTTTTAAAAATGTTTGAGAGCCCACCTAGTTCACAATGTATGTAGGTTGGTATTCAGTTACGTATATAGCAGACACTACTAACTCGATTTGCGGTTTGTACGTAATTTATTATGTTTAAAATGGAAATTAAAAGAATACTCAAATTTAATAATTAGTAATAGAAAATGAAGAGGAAGGTAATGTTTTTTATGTCAATTATATGCCCTTGTACACATAAATATTTTGCTTACGAAAAGATTATGATGTTGAAAAGCAATGCCACTAATTCCGGAAAAACTTCGGCAGCGCTAAAGAACTACTTCCAATAGTGGAGTTTGATTTTTCATTTCGTAACGAGGACTCTTCTGAAGATGATTCTGTTTCAACTGTGCCATCCTATAATACAAAAAAAAAAGATAAAGAATTAAGTTAAAGTAGGGTTCACAAAATACGATAAATTAAAAAATACTATTGGCTTTTTGGATTGATTGTCTAGAAGAAAAAAATTCTTAAACGTTGTAAAAAAAAACTGGAGTTATTTATATATTTATTGAAATTAGTGTTACCGCATTACCAACCGAAAAATGCTCATTTTTCGTTAAATTGAAATAACTAACCTCTTGTAAGCCATCATCTTCCATTTCCTCCTATTCCAACTCCACCTGTTGTTCACCAAAACTTTCATCGGGTCTTTCAATTAGCTCTCCATTACGAGTGGGAAAGGGAATTTTAGGCAGCGGCAACTGACTTGGATTATGTTCGTGAATTAAATCGGCAATAAATTTGCGATTTTTTCTCTTTTTCTAGTCACAACGATTGTATTTGACAAGCTGTTTTGTTGGAATTGTATAACCACGAACTGGGTCGGCAAAGAATTGCTCCACATAATGCAGCAGATATAAACCACAATCGGTAAAGTTGTTCTGCTGGGGTACTTTTACACTGTTTCCGGACATATTAAGTTTTGTGTAGGTATGAATCTGATTATCTTGAACTTTTACTTGATATTCACAGGTGGATAATCACGCAAAGTAGGTACTACCCGGCTTCTCGATTCTCCCGCCAGCGAGTCAAAAATTAAAACAACCGGCAATTGCTTGACGTTGTTAACCGTTTGCACTTAGTGAGTCATAGTAAATCACTATCGTCACCTTCAGCTTTATCACGTTAACTATCTTCGTCTCCCAAACAGACGGTTTCTTCTCTTTTTGAAAGCGGCGTGGGAAGAGACAGCTTCTTTTCAGAACCTTTTGTAAAAAAAATATTTTTTTTTTAAATTTCTTTAAACAAAATTAAATGCGTCTAGTGATTACTTCCTTTTCTTTTTTGTTATTTGTTACGGAATAATTCGTTCATTTGTGTCAAAGGTTACCGGCCCCTTGAGCATAGGGAAGCAAATAATCGCCAAAAACCAATGTAATAGCTCATTTATTGGAATTATAATGTAGTCTTTGTCAAATAAATTTACATTTTTTGTCGAACTAGCAACACGAGCATGCCGCTTCTGTGCTGCCGTCTGTTTTATATCTTTAGCTCTTTGTGCGCGCGGGCGTGAAGGCATTGTTGTCAGACGTTGATAAAAGAAGCTACTAAGGATGTATGTACGTTCTCGACTCTTTTCCGGACAATATTACTGTGCACAAATTTTAAATAGAAATCAATAATCACATAGATATTATTATTATCAAATAAAACAAAAAAATTCGTTTGATATTTCATAACTTCATAATGGAAGCCTCAAAAATGTCCATGCCACAAGTTTCGAGGGCAATTCCTAGTGCTTGACTAAATTGTCCATCGTCCAAACACCGTTGGATAATACGGTTGATGATTCGAGTCGGTTATCCACCGGTTTGGCTTCCTTAGGAGTTTCAATGAAAGTCACGAGCTGAGCGATGTGGAAAATAATGCATTTAGCGATGAAGGTTTCGGTATATTCTTTGCGGCCACAAATAAGTCACCAGCGCCGAGAGCGTAAATAGAAAACCTTTCGATGCTACAATGCCTACTAGCTTGTTCTCTGGGAATGCTCGATCTTCATGGAGTATTTCAATTTTTCCAATTGATTCGGACATTTCTGGGCAAAATTCATAGACGATATTATCGGTCTTCTTGAGAGCAAAAACATTCAAGTCGGGCGTTTGCTCGTTAAGAAGGGACCTCACCTGCGGAAGAGGTGACTTCTTTTTTTTGGATTTTTAGTTCCACAGAGATCTATGTATTTCAAGATAAATTCGCAGATAAATGTTTTATTAATCTTTAATATTTTATGTTGAAATATTTTTGCCGAAATGCAATGGCAATGAAGAATAGGCTTTATTGAAATTATGCAGAATCACTTTTGGTGCGCCTGTTGTTGATGTTGCAATGGTGCAAAACTTTTTTAATACCAAGCGATTTGATAACTGCTTGATATA
This sequence comes from Philhelius pedissequus, assembly GCA_910595825.1. Taxonomy (NCBI): domain Eukaryota; kingdom Metazoa; phylum Arthropoda; class Insecta; order Diptera; family Syrphidae; genus Philhelius; species Philhelius pedissequus. The sequence goes on from OU343161.1 coordinate 157,499,958, forward strand.
CAAATACAAATCCTTTTTATTTGGAATTGCAAAGTTTCAGATACATTGGAGGATGTGGTACTTCTTCTTCTTGTAATCACTTCTTCGTCTTATACCAGAAGTAAATCAGTAGCACATAATTTAATGGAAGAGTTTTTTTAACAAATAAAAAATTACATGTATTTAAATAAAGAATAAAATATGAAATTAATAAAATAACTCACTTCGGATATTTGTTTTGATATTTAATAATATTTTTTTAAATTATTTTTTTGGCATCTGTCAAAATACTCACCTCGAATTGAGTAAACTGGTCTTTTCTTGTAACTAAAAACAAATTAATTATTCAATTTTTGAATTTAACGGATTTCCCTTTTGAATATATAAGCTCACCATATCTACCAAAAGTGCAAATGCGCACTCCTCCGTTTCGATAAGCCTGAGTTGGTGTATGCTCCATTTAAAATGCACGGGCAACTAACGCATGCTTGTCGAAACGGAGGAAATTCTCTCAATTTAGCTTGTAGGGTGAAGTCGTGCCTCTATGTTAGTTTCTCTATGGTCGTGCCTCTATGCTAGTTTCTCTATGCGTAATATGGTGAATAATAATGAAACTCCTTCGTGGCAATGCCGCTTATGTACGTCGATAGCAATTAATCTTGTCACTTCGTATCCTTTTGGAATTATGATGGGATACTTTGCGTTGAAAGAGATATTGGTCTCTTGAATTCTTCAACCAACACGCAATATTTGATCAATATCTAGAAAAGGGTTAAGATTAATGATTTTGCAATTTTCACCAAAATCCATGCTTTTTTTAAAATATGCAATGTCTTCTCCAAAGTGTGCATTTTTCACCCAAGTAATTATATCGCATTTAGCCCTGAAGATTTCTGATGCATTAAGATGATAAGAATAAGCGTTTGATCGCTTCATAATACATTTTAAAATATATCGAGTCATCAGCGCTACGACGCGAATGACCCGAAACCAAGGTGATATGCGAGACGAAAAGAATTCGATATGATGTTGACGATCGTTCACTACCAGTAGTGATTTTTGACCTTGTTTTTTCTCCTCCTGCTTACAATCTGGGTGCTCCTCAAAATTATTGATTATTGGCCAGTCATTTTCACTTTCACTAAGCCAATGTGGAGCATTCCACCAGATAGGGTGCTCCACAAGAATCGAAGGTGCTATACCGTGCGAAGCACAATCCGCGGGGTTTTGTTGAGGGGAAGATAACCAAGATAGAACAACCTGCGAATCACACCACGTGAAAACGTTTGAAAATGTCATGCTTAACTGTTTGATTGGAGCAACCCGAGTTTTTGCGGCGACGATGTTGGTTTTTATATCACCATTAGGCAACACGTTACGTGAATATATCACGGCAGAGTCCGCGGATGATGAGGCATCCGAAAACCCGTGCAGTTGAAATTTAGAGTCAATACAGCCAATTGTTCGAGGAATCTTAATTTCAGTTAAAAGAGGGAGTTCTTCGCGATATTTGTGCCATTGTTTAGCGATCTGGGAGATGATCGTCCCAATCAAGTTTTTGATGCCATAACTCTTGCAAGAGAATTTTTAGTTGGATTACCGAGGGAGACAGAAAACCGAGGGGATCAAAAATTCTCTTGCAACATCACTAAAGATTTGGCGTTTTGTGGGAAACTCGTTATTTTGTATCAAATTTAAAATAAATAAAAAGCAATCTAATTTTGAATTCCAAATTAAACCGAGAACCTTAACCCAATCCGAGTCTTTATGAAGTGAAAAGTTTTCATTTTGTACAGATTAATTTCCTGAGAGCAATTCTATGCAATTACTTTGCAAATCGATTAAACACTTTTTTTCGAAACTGCTTCAGCAAGTGAGTCTCCACCCGTCACGACATCATCGACGTAAAATTCATTTAGAAGAATTTCTGAAGCAATCGGACATTCGTCTCTGTAATCTTGCGCTAATTGTTCTAACAACCGAATCAATAAATATGGAGCACTTGCAGTTCCGTGTTACGGTAGCCAAACGAAAATGTTCAATTGGATCACTACTCGATTTCCGCCAAACAATTCGCTGGTAGTCCCTGTCTTCATCTGCAATCCAAATTTGGCGAAACATTTTAACAATGTCCGCCGCGAAAAAGAAAGAATGCTGACGAAATCTTAAACATACTGAAAACAAATTACGTTGCATAGGTGGGCCTATCATCCGTGAGTTATTAAGAGAAACTCCATTGGTATCCTTGAAAGAACCGTCAAAACCAACGCGCAGCTTTGTTGTGGCACTGTCTGGCTTAAGAACCGCATGGTTGGGCAAGTAAAACAAGTTAGGCTTTGCAATATCAGATGATGGAACCCTATGTATATGCCCTAATGCTAGATATTCCTCCATAAATAAAGAGTATAGCTGACGAAGTGAAAAATTTTTTGAGAATTTCCTTTCCATAGCCTTTAAACGAGAAACGGCACCATTAATAATCAGAGAAATTCGGACTATTTTTGAAAGGAAGAGTCAAAATGTATTTTTCCAATTAATCTCTACGATGAGTTTTAATAAAATGCTCTTCAATTGCCTTGTCTTCCTTCGAAATTATAGACTTAGGTATCTAAAGAGATACTAGAAGTGTCATGGGAAGAAACGATGAATATTGAAACAAGACCCCTAGACTTCCCTGCGCAGGTTGAACCAATTCCACTTATGGGAATGCGAGCATTTGTTCGTCGTAGTCCTAGTCTCTGAACACAAGACTCAGTGACGAATGAAATTTGTGAACCTGAATCAATCAAAAATCTAACAAGCTGATACTTCCCATTGATGTCTAAAACTTTGCTAACGGCCGTAGGTAGTAATGTTTGAGGTATACAACTAGCAACATTTACTGAATGATTAGTAACAAGATTCGTAGATATTGTTGATGAAGTTTCAGGCTGAATGTCAGCGTTGGCTACAGAACCAGACGCCATGTTATCACGATGCACAAGAGTGATGTCGCGGGTTACATTTCCTACAACGTGACTTTGACTTACACCGAAACGAATTATGATTTTCTTGCAGACAATTAAAGCAAACCTTTTTAGTTTTAACAAATTCTCTTCTAGACTCGATATCCATAGCTAAGAAATCTGAACACTGCGATAATATATGCGAGGAACTACATTTAGGACACTGACTAGGCGATGAGACATGCATGCTCTTCACGGACGTAGACTTCCCTTTGGTAGGTTCACGAACATGACATCTACATGCTTCAAGAGCTTCACAGCGGCGCTCCAAAAATACTAAAAATTCGATAATATTAGTATCCTCTGAATCAACGCTTTCATTCGACCATGCCTGCCTAGTATCTGCATTTAGTTTTCCAATTAGAATGTATATCATCCATGGATCCCTTTTCGTAAAGTTGAACGAATCAAGACCTATCAAAATCTCATCCGCGCAGTCTGATATTTTGCGAAGGATCTTAACATTTGTGCTCTGAATCGAAGGGAGTTGCATAAATGTTTCTAAAAGATTATTGACAATAAAACGAGACCTGTAATATCGCTTAATTAATCTTTCCCACGCCTGTACATAAGTTGCATCACAAATTGGAATATGATTAAGCAACTCTAAGGGCTTATCGTGCAAAGATGAACGAAGGTGGAACCTCAGAACCCGAGAGATAATTCCTTTGCTATGAACCATGCTATCAAACATGTCTCGGTAAGCTAGCCACTTTTGATAATCTCCGTAAAAAGGTTCAATGTGAAGATTTGGAAACGAGTATTTGTAATGAACGACGTGGGTTGGCATACTTATGACGTTTTTATTTGGCAATCCGGAATTCTTCTCCGATCCGGGATCCCAACTGAACACTTTTGTGTGATTCTGACGATTCTGAATTTTAATCAGATTTTATGTGTGAAAATAATTGTGTACGTGAGAATATTCAAATTCCAAAAAAAAATGTTTGTTGCACACTATGATAAAAAATGACAACAGTCGAGTTTGACGTTCAAGTATATTAATGGATTAGTGTTTCTGGTTCTGATTCTGATTTCAAATCCAGAAGCAAAATTCTCTTCTTTTCAGAATTAGAACTGTGCGAACGCTTTCAGAAGAGTCCGGAAGGCTTCCGGATTGCCAAATAAAAACGACATTCGACGGGGCTGCTGTTCCGGCGGATCTGTTTCTCTACATAACCTTTCATTTCCTTCTACTACAGCATTAGCCGCGTCTAAGGTAGCCCTTTTTTGAATACTTCATACTTTTTCCTTTCTCGTATGGCCGAAAGTAAAACCGATTTTACCAATAAATGACTCAAATTGTTCGAACTCCGGTTCAGGGTCAACGTAACCCTCATCCTCAACTAATTCATATAATTCTTCCTGTATAGCATAAAACTTTTCCCACAATTGATTAAGCTTAGCTAACTGAATTTCGATTGCTTCTACCGATGAAATCTCTATATTTTCCTTAAAACCGGCTATCTTTGCAAGTGAACTTGTTAAATTTGAACGAATTGCCCGCAACTTAGATAAAATAGCCTTAGAAGCCATAATATTCGATTTTATTAAGAACAAAAAATATACGTATTAAGTCTGTATATATGTATCGGAATGTTCGCGCACTTGGTTGGAAAATGCACTTTTTTATAAATTTCAATTAATTTATTTAAAGTTTTGATTAAGATCCAAGTGACTGAGCTTGAGCATGAGAGAAACTCATACCCAACTGTTTACAAAATATAAACAGTGATTTTTTAAGAGCTTGGTTTTTGAAAATTCAAAAAAACACAGAAACTTGTAAAAAGTGAATGAAATTTTTATTTGGATCGATAAATCAATTTCCGCCATTTAATTTTTAAAAATAATTTCACTTAAATATTGCCGCGGCTACGCTTCAGGTGGTCCATTCTGAAGGTCCAATTTTGGCAAACTTTTTCACACATTTCGGCCGGAATCTCACCAATGACGCGTTCAATGTTGGCTTCCAAGGCAGCAATCGTGTTTGGCTTATCCCCATAGACAATAGACTTAACATAGCCCCACAAAAAATAGTCTAACGGGGTCAAATCACATGATCTTGGTGGCCAATTGACTGCGCCAAAACGTGAGATCAACTGCTCACCAAATTCGCCTCTCAATTGATGCATGGTTTCGCGTGCAGTGTGGTATGTGGCACCGTCCTGTTGGAACCACATGTCGACCGAGTTCAATGCTTGCATTTTCGGGAAAAAAAATCTGTTATCATCGAACGGTACCTTTGTCCATTGACCGTAACCCTGCGGCCTTCATCGTCCTTGAAGAAGTACGGCCCAATGATGCCGCCTGCCCATAAACCGCACCAAACAGTGCATTTTTCGGGATGCATTGGTAGCTGCTGAATTGCCTCTGGCTGCTCTTCACTCCAAATACGGCAATTCTGCTTATTCACGTATCCATTTAGCCAAAAATGAGCCTCGTCGCTGAAGACAATTTTGCCGGACGTAGCTTGCGAAACACATTTTTCACAGAGCACGAATTTTGATAATAAATTTCAATAATTTGCAAACGTTGTTCAGGCGTAAGTCTATTCATGATGAAATGGCAAACAATACTGAATCGAAATGTCAAATGTTCGTGAAATTTGTCATGTGTGATCTGTCAAAAATATAAACGTCAAAAACCAAGTAGCAAAAAAATCACCCGTTATATGAAGTTATGTATTGTACATTATGCATAGAGAACAATTGAGCATAGTTAAATAACAATTATTGAATAAGAGAATTGAGTGGAATTCAAACTTTAGATTATAGGGTAGATTAGACAAATTAAGCGAATAGTAAAAATATAATGAAATAATTTAAATGAATTGTTTAATTTCAGTTAAGATTGAATTATTCTTAAACAGGATTGTTATAGAGGTTTTACGGCAATCAGGAAATTTTCCGCTTATTAATAACGTAATTTCAATAATCCAGTATTTTGACTGCTATTTTCTTTATAACAATATTACTGATACCATCTATACCGCATGAGGTCTTATTTTTTAAGCTATTAATTGTAACAAGAAGATCTGTGTTACTAATGGGTCCATAGAAAAAAGAAAAAACATTGATTTATCTAAAAGAATTTCCTATTACTATCATCCAATTGTATGACAATGTCAGGATTTACTTTATGGGCAATATCTTTGAAGAAAATATTCATGCCGTTGGCTATGTCCTCATCACTTTCAGCGATATTATTTTCAAAGTTAAGAGTTTTAAACGGGCTCACTGTATTCCTTTCCTAAAATATCATTTACAATGCACCACTGTTCTTTTGATTATACCTACTTTGTGTAAATTTGTTGGTTGCCATTTTTTGTTTTTATACAAGGTCGCTCACATGCATTTTAAGCTCTGTACATTCGTTTTACTGGAAGTTGGTTAATTTTTTTTTCTTAGTTTTGAATAAATCTATTTTTTTTCATTTATTTTCACACAAATTTCATCAGTGATCCAGGGTTTTATTTTGTTAAATTTAATTTTTGCTGAAAAGTTTTGCAATTGTACATACATTAGATAAAGTTTTTCCAAAAAAGCTGAAAAGGCACTAGAGGGGCAGTCAGAACTATATACCGAAGTCCAACTTTCTGATACAAGACCCTCATTCAGATTAACGAAATCTATTTTAAATACTTATTAATATGGTTTTGCTTTGAAATTTCATTAGCAGTAATAATATTTAGTGCATTTTTACAACAAATACCAATGGCACGATGGTCAGTTATACCTAACTCCAAAATAAAATAATAGATACTGCGGTAAGGTCTTTTGACTTGAGAAAAATATGATCCATGCATGTTTCTGTATTTACTGTTACTCTTGTTGGTAGGTTTATAAGTGACCGAAATCCTAATGAAGACAACAGAAGCATGTAATCATCACACTCCTTGAGAAGATTAAGTATGTCTATATTTATGTCGCCCACCAAACAAACATTCTCGCAGTTTACAGAGCAAAGTAGACGTTCAAGATCCCAGTGCGAAATATTCAAAAAATCGCTACTGAAAAAGTAGCTTTTCCTCAAGGAAAAGAAGTATTACCAATGAATTTTTGGGGAATCCTATAATGAATTTAACATGGGCTTGGACTAGGAGGTAAGTAGGTGCACCCATTCTCGATGCAGATTTTGTAATGAAATCACCGGTTACACGGAATCATGAAATTCATGAGTTCATTTTCTTGGTGAAAAAAATTGATGCTTGAGATGTGATGATTTAGTAAAAGAAAAAGAATATATGAAATCGCTGTGGTCTTGAAATCTTCGAATTCATAAGTTCTTTTTATTGGTTGAAAATACCTACAGATTCTTGAGATATAATAAATTAGTCACAGAAAAAGGTTACATGTCTGCCGGGTACTGTATCTACTTACAAACGTATAGTATGTACATCCAAAGTATTTTAAATAAAGCATTAATTTATTTGTTAGTTGTTTATATTCATATACAATTATATTATATTTAAAGTTTCATAACAAAACACTTAGAACATTTGTGGACGTCTGTTCTCTATGATCACAAAATATAAATGAAGTCATTCTAGTTTTAGAACAAAGAAATCAGGCCCGACAAAAAATAGTAGGTAGTTAGTGGCGCGAACGGGGAAAACCAAAAAACAGGTTACATTTTCGCATCATTTATTTTGTTTGCAGTAGGTAATAATCTTTCTATGGAGGAAATCTTCGCCTCCGGTTTTGCATTTAATTCATGCATATGAAAAAGGATTGTGCATTCATAAATTATTTGTTGTTGTCTATTTTCTACCTTCTTATTTAAGCTAAGCAGAACATGCTACTTAAATGGCAAACTGGTGACGGCTGAGTGAATTCAATGATAATCTCTCCTATATGACCACTGTCATATAGGATTTCACCAAGGCATTTTTCATTGAGGAGTGAATTTCCTACTGGGATCATTAAGATTAGATTAGATTAGATTAGAATAAGATTTTATTAGATACCATAATTTATAAGAATTTACATAAGGTTTACAAATCTTTTATGACATGGCAAAAGCCGTCTGTCAGATTGACAATATAATTGTAATTTAACAAAATAGTTACTCAAGTTACCTATAATTATTATAATTAAAATGCTTCTCTTAAAATTTGGTTACGATATCGTAATGCGGATTTTACAAATTTGAAAAGAGCCGACCAATCATTTCCATTCAAAAGATAAATAACTTCTTCCGTTGTGAAAATTGGTTTTCCTAGGTATAGTTTTCGTATTTCATTAAGTAATGGACATATTCCTACAAAATGCATTATATCTTCACGCGTATTCAGATTACACATACTACATTGGATTGGGAGATCTGGGCGGTGGGGTATAAAATTTAACGGCAGTAACTCTCCTCGTGTCTTAAAAATGGTAGATATTTTATTAACACTCTCGTTATTTCCGAAATAACTTATCTTGCTGAGATCGTGCTCGAGCTTGGGATAATATACTCTGTATATTGAAGATTGTGCTTCTTCGATAAATGATTTGTGCATACTTTCATCCAGAACCCGAAGAATATTGTATAACTCTGATTTCATTTGATGAAAGTTAAACGCTTCTAGATTGAGCGGACATCCAGTCTTCTCAGCCAATTCCTTCCACTTTTCGAAACATGACGATTTTTTTTCCAAGGCACAGGTTGCTACTATTTTAGGAAGGCGAGATACATTCATGTTAAGCACTTTAAGGATGTAGTCGAAATGTAGTTTCAGTGTTGTGATGTATATTGTTGGCAGTCCAGTTTCAATATGTAACATATATGTGGGCGTTGACATGGGCAGGTGTAGTACTCGTTTGAGAAAAAATCTAAGCAGTTGTTCGACAGACTCATATTGAAGGTATCCCCAAACCTGGGCTGCATACAACATAATTGATCGAGCAGTAGCCTCAAATATCTGGTATTTTGCACGTAGACCAATATTTTTATTTTTCATGCAGCTGAACCAAGTAGAGTTGATAGCATTTTTTGAACTTTTTAGTTTCTCTCCTAAATGAAACTTCATACTATTTTGCGGCGTCATTATCAAGCCAAGATATTTGTAGTTGTCTACTATTTCTACAGGTACCCCATTAAATTTCCAATTAAAATTACCACTCCGAAGTCCCTTACCTCTACCAAACACCATTATCTGAGATTTTACACGATTTACGGTTAGGTTCCATCTTTTGCAGTATTCTTCCAATTTGGTAATCATCATCTGAAGTTTTATGTGAGTGTCGGCTAACATCACAATGTCATCAGCATACATCAAGACTTTGATTAGACTGCCTCTTATATCAATCCCGCCATTTAAATAACAAACTATATCATCAAGGAAGAGGGAGAACAGTAGTGTGCTCAAGGTACATCCTTGTCTCAATCCCATTGGAGTCAAAAAACTTTCCGACAACGAGGTCCCATCCCAAACTTTTGCTGAGGAATTTGTATACATTTTTTTTAGTGTTTTCCACATTTTAAATGGTAGACCTAATACGGATAGTTTATACAACATTAAATCTATATCAACACTGTCAAATGCGGATTTAAAGTCTATAAAATAAGCATAAACTTTTTTACTCTGCGTGCGTTTGATATCGACAATAGTACTAAGTGTAAAAATTTGATCCACTGTGGAATATCCTTGACGAAAGCCAGCTTGAAATTCACTTAGTATCTGATGGTCCTCAACCCAGTTGTTTAAGCGCTTATACAAAATACTTCCAAATATCTTGCGTATTGTATTAAGTAGTGAAATCCCTCTATAGTTTTCAACCACATTTTGGTTTCCTTTTTTGAAAACTGGAAGGATGACAGATGATTCAAAGCATGGAGGGATATAATCATTGTCATACAATTCATTGAGCTGATGTAAAAGACAGTTGGCAAAATCGTCAGAACAATACTTATAAAATTCGTGAGGGATTTGATCTTCTCCAGGCGTTTTGACTTCCTTCATTTCAACTAGTACTGCTCTTAGTTCTGTAATTGTGAAAGGCCGGTCCATTTTTTGATCATTGATGTAATTGACGCAATACTGAAAAGGTAGAGCTGACCTCTCTACATTTAAAATGGATTGAAAATGTATTTTTAAATCCGATGTAGGTATGTTTAAACCAATCCTAAGCTTTGATCCATTTAAAATACGAACTGCTTTCCAAAACTCTTTAGTATTTCTACTCCCAATTATGATCTGTGCTTTTTCTTCGTAATATTGAGCTTTCTTAAGCGAACAAATTTCTTTGAACGTCGCTTTTTCTTTGACATACTCTTGTTTAAAATAGCAGGTATCATACTTTCTAAATAGGTTAAGAAAAGCAAATACCTTATCTCTCGCTCGGCTACAATCATTATCAAACCATTGCTGCTTAGCTTGAAGTTGATGAGTTCTTTTGATGACTTTCGGCGCTGCTTTGCGAATAACATCTTGCATATTTTCTATCGATACTACTTCTCCTTTCGATTGCAATGCATTAATTTGCAAATTCAATGCTGTTTGGTATGAACTTTTGCAATTGTTTCGCCATATAAGTCTGGGGCATAAGAGTTCGTTGGTATCTAGCGAATGATTCACTTTGGACATATTCAAAGTTACAGAGATTGGCATATGATCGGAGAAAATCCATGCATAAATTTTAAAGTCAGATATTTCGTAAAACCAATCATCAGCAACAAGGCAATAGTCTATTACAGAGCATGCCTTACCTCTTATAAAGGTGTACTCTCCTTTGATATCACCCTTAGCCCTTCCATTTAGTATCGTTAGATTGTATGAATCAGCAAAACCGAGTAGTGATCTACCTTTTCGATCAGTTTTAGTATCTTTCGAAGCTCTTCGTTGGGTTAATTGGGACTGATGGCCATTTTCATTGAAGAATCCTTGTTCGGTTCCTATCCTTGCGTTCAGATCTCCTATCACTATCAATTTTTCCTCCTGCTTAGAACAAACGATGTCATTCAAAATATTGAAATCATCTTCCCAGTGGTTGCAATTTATGTATGCCGGAAGTATACGGTGCTTACAGGTGTTACGAAACTTTAAGCTAATAGTGCTATAACCTTCGATGCTTTCAAATTTCAAAAAGTGTTTATATATTTTCTTAAAGCCATATATACATCCACCACTTGCTCTTCCAAATTTATTTGTTTTTACCGCTTCAACCCATTCCAACTCGTATTCGTTAAAATTACAGTTAAATAATTCATAATTTTCTTTTAATATAAAGGTTTCAAATAATAAAAATATATCAAAAGTTTTAACAAAATTAAAAAAGTTAGAGAACAATAGTTTACTTTTTAAACCATTAACATTATAACTTAAAATATTTAAATATTTAAGACTATTATTAAGATTACTAAGCGACTGACAGACGGCTAATTCTTAATTTTCAGAAATATTAACTCGTAAAGATTCAGATACACCCGGTATTTTATGTTGTTGTGTTGAATGTGTAGATGGCGCCGCAATACGAGTATCATAAGAGATATTTTGAACCAGCTGTGGATGACGTTTATCTCTATTGTCTGAGTTGACAGCACCTTCTACGATGTCACACCTCAGATCAGCAAAAATTGTTTTCAAAACAACAAAACCATTTTCTTTGCCGCATATCAAACCATGTTCGGAGTTCCAAGTAAATGCTTTACCCTCAATATATAATCGATCATTAAGAAATACATTATTACTTACAAACTGCAGCCGATATAAGCAAATAAGATTAATATAAAAATTCTTACCCAGTTTTAATTTTAGGGTAACACAATCTGCACTTTGAAAATCTGGAAAAGATGTCTCCTCTACTTCAGGTTCATTTTTTTACAACCGTGCCTCCCGATGGATAAATTTCATTACAATTTGAAAAGAGAATAGCCAGTTAAATTATAATTGTAGACTTCGTTATCTAAAACCCAGATTTCTGTTAAAATAATAACTTGAGACAAAGTAGTAAAACTATTAGTGAACACAAAAGTTATTAAGGCCGTGTGTGAATTGCGTTAAAATGTTGGTTAAATTTTCTACCTTGGTTAAATTTTGAAGTTTGGTTTGTGGTGGGATCAAATTTAGCATTTTGCTGTGTGAATTGCATTAAAAGGAATTTATTTAAACACTATTTTGGCTAAAATTCCTTCAAGATTTAAGAAATTTCCCTAAAAACATTTTTTGTTGTTGTTTAAGTTAATTAATTTCTTTCCCAAAATCCGACTTAGAAGATATAAAGTTAATAATTTGGCACGAAAAAAGTAACGAATTCTCAGTTTTAATAATATGTTTCGGTTTTACATCGTTCATTTAATATTTTAATACAACAATTCCAAATCTTTTCAAAACAATTCCCATTATGGTTAGTTTGTTGATTTAGTATGTAAACACTAGTTTTCACAGCTGAAGAATTTGACATGCTGACAAATCAGTCTATTTGTATTCAATTTGCAAAATGAAATACAATGAGTATTTTAATTAATTATTTTATATTTGTTAAAATATCAACGGATTATAATACTTGTTTTTTCCTCTTGAGACCCTACACAAACAAAAATAGTAATGTAATTTAATTTTTCAATTTAATGAATTAAAACTTACATTTATTATATGGATTCCCAGTAGATCTGAACTTTTTTGGAATTCATCTTTCTTTTCGGTTATCGTTTACAGTTTCAAATTACTTCGGTGACGCAACCTAACCGATCCGGATTGCTTGGTGTTGTTGTAACGCCTTAGGAAAAAACGGCTGATGAACTAAACATATGTTGTCAAACACAAATCTCAAGCTACCCAAAAATTATTGGATTCGTTGAGATTCGTTTGGAAATGTGAGGGACAGCTGATTAAAAACTTCAGATGTGTATGCAATACAACTGACATAACGAGAAAGCTACCCGAATCGTTCGAAAATAAATCCGCTACAAATGTATCTTGGATAGCCTATCGGCCGCGCACCGAACGAGGCCAATTTTTTCGGGATAACTCAAGATAGTTTTCATGAGACCAGCTGTTTTTTCATCAGATATTCTTTTGCACGCATTACAACATAAAGTTGTTCTAGATTGCTGAGTATGACAGAGTGAACGTCCCCATTTATTTGGTGATAGTTAAAACTAATAAGTTTGAACATTGATAATTAGAGCCAACATCCCTTAAGCACATGAATAAAAAAAACAAGATTACGACACTTCTTTTTTGTCTTATTTGGTTGACGTCAGGCGAGATTATTGTTTTGTTAGTCTGATGTGGATGAATGGATTTTTCGTGCGCTAATAATATAAACATACAATTTGTTTAAATAATTGAATATTGCTGAATTAAATTTACTTTAATTGAATTTAAATTAATTGCGAACAAACCAAGAATAAAAGAAAGTCGGAGTGCTCTATGGATATCGAAGATTTAACTTAAATTAAGCAAAACAACAATTTGTGAAGATTATTGTCCATTAAATGAAAGGAAAATGTTTTAAATATGTTTTAATTTTGTTTTTTTTGTTTTTTTTTTTTGCATTTGGATAAGTCTACAATTGTTCTGTTAAATGTTCTTATTCTAAAACACATCCTCGCGCGGAAAAAAGTTTTTTATTTTCTAGAAGATTTTGTCCAAGTTCGTCAAGTAAATATCCTTGGTGACGGCCTTAACAAACTACATTCACTTCGGTGGTCCACCTATGAATACGATACGACATTTTCTTCTGCTGGAATTTTGTTTCTTAGTTTATGGCATATGTATCCGGTCATATTTTCTAGCCCACCGCTCTCTAAAATGGCCAAATCTTGATCATATTTGTAGCCATCAGTATTACCCTCTTCCGGTTCCCAAGCAATGCTTGGAAATATAGTACCTAAAAAGACATTTCAGATTATTTGTTTGTATAAGCAAAAGCAATGTCTGCCAACCGGCCAATGGCGCTTCCAAATCTGGGATAGGTATCGTCAAAGCATTCATATGCTGCGTCCGAAATAACACCCTCGTTGTGGCCTAAAATGTGGGACCTTAATCTAAAGAGGAATTCTTCTCTATCAGGATGGTAATGCAGGCCACGTAACATACCAAATGTGTTTTCTAATACGTCCTGGATTCAATCTGTACGACAACACATACTTGAACCCAAACTGGCTTGCGTCTAACAGGGTTTCTATTTTTTTTACTGTCCCTGGACAAAGTCCTAATTGACCATTCAGATAAATCAGCTTTTCCCGTTGCTTTGTATATTGTTGGTATGGAACCAGGTTTAAGGCGAAGGTTTTTTAACCGTGCAGCCAATCCAAATTGTAGGTTCGTTTCAAAGTCATCTGCAGTAAGGTGGTCACTACAGATTCTAGCTGTTTTGGCACAAATGTATCCTTTCTTTTACAGAGATGAATCCAAATTTTCAGCAGTTCACATCTTCTCTTCTTAATTTGTTGTTTTTATTATTACACCTACAAACAGCACAGAAAATTTTTAAGCTATTTTACATCAAACAAAATATACAATTCCAATAACAAAATCCAAACTTTTCAATTCCAAACTTTGTTTCGCTTTTATCTTGTTTTCATTTAAAATCCCGCTTGACATCACACGAGTTGTCAAAAATTACAACAACAAAGCGAAAAAATAGAAGGGTCGTAATCTTTTATTCATTCATTCAAGCAAGCGACTCCGTTTTGGAACCGAAATCACTTCATAAACGGATCCAAAAAGATTCCAAATCGAATCAAATAAGTATGGAAATTAGAATCACCTCGGAGCCATTATGTGAATGTATTGTGGGAGAGACAGTTTTCTACTTCACCATACTCTGCGAAAACGGAACCTAAATCGAATCCAACAAAAAATGAACTAATCGAATAAGAAATATGCTCTTTTAAAAATATTAAACACTTTTTTGTTGCAATAATCCCATTTTGTTGCAATAATCCCGTTTTTTTCTTATTTTAAAGCATTATTTTATACACCTGTTATGTTGGGTTTCCTTGAAGATACGAATTTCCTTGTTGCTTGCTTACTCTGCAAAATTGAAAAAAAAACAATTACTGTTTCTCTCCACTTGTCTTCATTTCTAGTCCATAAAAATACTCCCCACTCGAATATCGACTACTCTCTCTATTTACAAAAATAATATCGATTCTCGTCCTTCTTTTTACCGCACACATAGAAACTCATAATTTATACCCCTTTTTGTTGCCCTAGCTTCCTTAAGCAGATATTTCATTGCACCAGGTACCCTTCAAGCAAGCGACTCCGTTTTAGATCCGAAACCACTTCATAAACGGATCCAACAACGGATCCGAAACGAATCCAAATCGGATCAAATTAATATGGAAATTAGAATCACCGCGGAGCCATTATGTGAATGTATTGTGAGAGAAAAGAGAGATAGGCTTATATTTCACCATACTCAGCGAAAACAGAGCCTAAATGGAATCCAACAAAAATGAACCAATCTATATTCGTATAAGAAATATGTGGGTCTATTCGGGGAGATCTTTTATTCTGTTATTCTGCTATTCTGTTATGAATTTTCATACAAAAGTTTAAGTTGTCAAAAAATCTTTTATAAATTATAATTTTGGTATTCTGCATGCTAAATCTGCTATGAAATCTGTTAAGAAATCTGCTATGAGCTGTCAAAACTTCGAAATTCTCAACAAGTCTTTTACGAACTGCATTTTTGGTATTCAGCATGCCACAATCTGTTATGGAATCTTTTATGAATCATAAAAGAATAAAAGACACATTTTTGTTACTTTTATCATAAAAGATTTCAATATATGAAGTAAAAACATTTATTTTGTTAATGAATTGTTCGTAAAAGGACATATATAACAAAATATATTAAAATACATAATAACAAGCACAAACATGTAAATAATTTCAAACTAATTATTTGAATACACGAAAGCACAGAACAAATTTGATGGATGAAACGTAAAAGAAAGTGTCGCTTATCTTGCCGGAGTTCGTTTTACACAAGTTTATATATTGGATATAATACATTCAGGAACTTTTATGGACAAATTGCAAAGATTATATATTATTTATCTACGCGAAACAAAACACGATAATTGCGCAGGTTAATATTTTCATTAGTCAGTGCCTACTGCCGAGAGTTTTTATTTACCTACTACAGCTGATAATTTGGTAGCAGATTTAGGTATGTTCGTATAAATGTTTCTTTTTCGAAGTTCCATAACAGACTTTTATAAAAGATCGAACTCCTGAATACCAATTATAAAATATCTTTTATGGTGGAGATCTGTTATGCATCATAACAGAAAATTCATAGCAGAATAACAGATGTGGCAGAATAAGCCTAATGGTCTTTTACAAATATTGAACACTTCTTTGTTTATTTTACAATAATCCCATTTTTAAATTTTAAAGCATTATTTTGTAAATTCTTTACACTTATTATTATGTATTTTGGTTTTCTTTGCAGACAAAAATTTCTTTGTTGCTTGTTTACTCTGCAAAATTGAAATAACAGTTTCTCTCCATATGTCTTCATTTTTAGTCCACAAAAAAAAACTCCCCAGTCCCCACTCTAATATCGATTACCTTACCACCTCACTCTATTTCTCTGTCCATAAAAAATATCGATTCTCGTTCTTCTTTTTACATATGTACACATAAAGTTTGTTAGTGTGTGAGACACTCAGTTCTTTTGGATTACAAAGTGATTCCTAAGTGAACCGAGAAATTCGGGTTCGTGATTTTGCTTGAAGAGTAAGCAGTCATTAATGTAAATATTCCATTTAGCAGAGCTCATAATTAATTCTGCTTTGATCGGTTTTTTATTTGTATACATCGTTGTTAGAATTTTTTTCCTTTATACATTATTCGTAATGTTTTTAGTACAAGAACATCAGGCTCAGAGAGCTTGCTATTCGCATTAAATTTTTTTCTATAGCAAAAGTCAATGTCATAGTTGGATATTTGCAGTACAAGTCCAGAGTTTAAGATTTTTACAGTTGCATCGATGACACATTCATTATCAACAGCAGGGACATTGCGGATTTCCACATAGTTGGCATGTGCCAACCAGTCAAAGCTGTTAAGACGTTCCTTGCAATCAACTAGCTGTAATTTCAGTTGCTCATTCTCCCTTTTAATCTCATTCGCAACTTGTATTGCCTCTTTTAGAGCACTGAGCCGGCTATTCATTGCATTTAGTGCAGCTTCTGTAGAAGTGTTTTTTAGCTCAATAATTTGATCGTAGACTACTTGTAGGGTGATGTTGATGGGGTCGTCGTTTTTTGTCTACATTTTTTTTTTGTTGATGGCATAGATAATCTGCCGTTATCATTACGCTTTTTTTTAACACACACCTCACAGTTTCAAACTTTTTGGTATCTAGATCACCTTGTTTTATTTGAGCACACTCTATATGAAACATCTCACTGCAAAAACATTGTTATGTAAAAACAATAAAAAGAAAGATGCCTGCAACAAATAGCAACAACAACATGGATGATTCAAATACAACAACAAAACCAATGGATATCGTTTGCGTTAAATTCAAATCAGCGGAATGTAAGAAAAAACTAATATTTAATAAGAAAAAGAAACAAGTTAACTCGAGTTTATAATTATGGAAAAAAACCTATTTTTATAAATGAAAGCCTAACAACTTTTAATAGAATTTTGTTTAACAAAGCCAAACAATTAAAAAATGAAAAAAAATATCAATATCTTTGGATAAAAAACTGAGTAATTTTAATGAAAAAACCGTTTGATGATCTTAATAAAATCATTTAGTTATGGCCATTTGTATTTAACAGATTTAAATGATGCGTCATTGGTTACTCCTTTTTGTATTTTTGATAGAGAAATTTGTAAGTGTTTTTCATTCTGATGATTACAAAAATAGTTTTTTTATTGTCCAATAAAATATTAGAAGCCTTCGAAAAAATTTTGATATGTTTTTGACTCATTTAGCCTTTTGTTAATAAGCCTAAGATAATTTTTTCGACTGAAATTTGGATATATGCGCATGAAAAGGATTTTTTTAAGATTCCCGGTTATAATTTGTATGCAAAGTGTAATAACAACTATGCGTCAGGTGGTACTGCTGTTTTTATTAATGAAAGTTTAAATTGTGATTTTGTTAGCATGAATCTTAAAAGCTCTGATATGCTTGAGATTTCTGTAGTCTTGAATACTGTGAAAATTTTTTTTATGTGTTTTTATAGATTTCATAATGTTAATGAAGAGGTCTTTATTGAGGAGCTCAATTCATTACTGATCAACAACAATTCTAAACACTTGTTTATACGAGTAGCTGGTGATATAAATATAGATTTGTTATCTGATGCTCTAATGGTTGAGAAATACAAGTCCTTATTCTCAGCCTATGGTCTTAAGTCTTGAATTAATGAACCAACAAGAATAACTGCAACATCCAAGACATGTATTGATCATATATTGGCTAGAATTGATTTGAAAACTAACTTTAGCCTAACTAGTACAATATCTGATTTTAAAATTTCAGATCATTGTATGACGTGTTTATGTTTGAATTTTAAAGAAAATAGTCAAATCGTAATGAGAAAACAGGTTCTCCACAAGCAAACTACCAAAACTAATTTTGAACTGCTTAACTCTCATTTGGTTTTTGAAAACTGGGCAAGTCTATTCCGATCATGAACCCTCAATAGCTTTTGACAATTTTGTTTTAGTTTTAAAAGGTTATGTCGATCAAAGTTCAAAAGTATTTGCAAGCAGTGAAGAAAAATTTAAAAAAACTCAAGCCATGGATGTCGAATTATTTATTAGACAAAATCCATTTAAAAAATCAATTGAGGCTTAGGTGTAAGAAACACCCAAATAACGTTTTATTCCGTGAAAACTTTAAAGTTCTATGTAAAGAGATTCATCTTGAAATTCCAATTTACAAGGAAAATTTTTA
Organism: Philhelius pedissequus; assembly: GCA_910595825.1. Classification (NCBI taxonomy): domain Eukaryota; kingdom Metazoa; phylum Arthropoda; class Insecta; order Diptera; family Syrphidae; genus Philhelius; species Philhelius pedissequus. Next base: position 157,518,808 of record OU343161.1, read on the forward strand.
TATGGACAAGTTCCATAAAGCCAAAGGAGATTTAAAAAAAGAATGGTCAATAGTCAATGAATTATTCAATAAAAAAACAACTATCGATTTTCCTTCAAATCTTACTTTTGGAACTATGAACATTGTTGATCATTCTGAAATGGCTAAAATATTTAATGAGTACTTTATTCAAATTGCCTTAAATACTATTTCTGATGCAGGCATAAATCACTTTTCTTTTATTTGTCCAGAAAATTGTTTTAATGAAAGTTTTCAATCAAATAGTTTTTTCTTTAACACGATATCATCGTTTGAGGTCTATAAAGTTATTCAAGCTTTGGATAATTCGTTTTCTACTACGTCAAATAGTTATTCCAATAACTTTGTCAAAAAAGTTGGCCATAATGTGGTTGACATTTTAACTCATTTATTTAACAAAAGTATTGTTCAAGGTGAATTCCCACAAAGTTTGAAAGTGGCTGAAGTAATTCCTATATTTAAGGTGATACAAAATGTATAAATAACTATAGGCCTATATCTCTATTACCAGTATTCTCAAAAATTTTCGAAAAAGTCATCAAGTGTAGATTAGTCAGTTATCTTGAAAAAATAAATTTTTTAGCACACTGTTGTCATATCTACGAAAGTATTGATCAGAAAAAGTACACTGCTACTCTATATATTGATATTAAGAAAGCATTTGATACAGTAGATCATGCCATATTATTGAGAAAATTAGAAAAAGCTGGCTTCTGAGGTTTTATGCTAGATTGGTTTTCTTCCTACCTTAAAAACAGGAAGCAAAAGGTTAAGATAGGTAGTCATTTCAGCGAAACCAGAAGTATTAATATAGGAGTTCCTCATGGTTCAGTGTTAAGTCCAATTTTGTTCCTTATCTATATCAATAGTGTATTTAGTCTTAACTTAAAAGAAAAAGTAAGTGGCTTTGCTGATGACATAGCTTGTGTTTATTCTAGTCACACAATGTTAGATTTCATTTCGGATATCAATTTCGACTTGGAGTTATTCAGACATTGGTTTGGCATTCATAAGCTTGTTATTAGTGAAAAAACAAGAGTTATGTTTTTCAATTTGACTGCTTTAGATATGAATCCTCCACTTCTTATTCAGCACAGCATAGACTGTAGAAAATTCTCACTAAGTAGCTTATCTTGTTGCGTCTCTAATAATGTCCCAAAAAATGTAGTGGATGTTGTTTGTTCTCCTAAATGTTTTCGTATCGAACCTGTAGCTGAATATAAATATCTTGGTCTGATAATTGATAATAAAATTAACTGGAAAGTGTACACCTTAGCTTTAAAAAAATATTTGTTGTCAACCACTTGTCATGTTTCACTTGAGAAACCTTTGTTGCAAGGAACTTATGGAGACTAGTTCAATCAAAAATACAATATGGAATACTATGTTGGAGTGGTACTTACAAAAACTATATACAACCTTTGTTAGTTACTCAAAAGCATATTCTAAGGACCATCTGGAAGAAGAAGAGATTTGAACACAGTTTTTCGTTGTTTTTCAGCTCTGGTATTCTCCCTCTTAAACACCTCTATTTTTATAAAGTATTAAAAATTTTTTTCTGTAGAAGTGGTTATCTTGTAAGCCACAATACTCCCACTTACACGCTACGGAGTAGAGATAGGAATCTTGCTATCATTCCTGTGCACAATACTCATAGCTTTCTTAACTTTTATACCTCAATAGCACCTAGACTATTCAATACATTACCCCCGGAATTACGTAGCATTCGATCAACTCATTTATTCAATAAAAAAATTAAAAAATGGATTTTTAATTTCGATTTTGATACAGTCTTTAACATTATCAAAATATTGGTTTAAACTTAAAGTAATTTGAATCATTTCATCCACTTACAAAAAAAAAAAAAAATTAAGATATTATTTTCTCGACATCCTACCTCACAACACTTGTTGATTAAATAACTATTTAGTATTACTGAATTAAATATTTCTTTGGTACTTTCGACACTTGTCGTCAGACATCAGATCGTGCCTTTTCTTTTTCTTACTTACGAGTATTTTCAAGTGAAAAACACTTGAAAAAAAAATTTTGTATATTGTAAATACTATTATTGTTAAATTTTTAGTTGTTTTAAATTATTTATTATATTTTTTATTTTATATAACTGTAAAAGAAGAAGAAAAATAAATTGAAATTGAAAATTGAAATTGAATCATTGCACTTTATTTTACTTGACGTTTTGCCAATTTTAGCACTACAAACTGAACAACTCGACATTCTATTTCTTTCTTTCTTGGCGGCTAAACTAAAATGAACATACAAACGACCAATATTCATTGAACAATGACTTGTTCAATGAAAATTGACAATAAAAATTGATCGTGTGTAGGGCTCTTTAGGGAGTTGATATTGATTGAAAGTAAAAAGTATTAGTGTTTGCTTACCTTCATTTTTTTCATTTGTATGTAACGTCCTGCGATTAAATTTCTGAGACCATTTTTAGTGACGTTAATTAAGCAAAATTTTCGGATGTGGAACTGCAACGGCAGCGTATGATAAGCTCATTAAATTCTGATCTTGACAGCATTGTCCAATGGGGAATAAAAAACCGCGTAGAATTTAATGCTTCAAAAACTTAGTGCTGTCTTCTGTCGTTAAAGCAGACCCATGCACTATCCATGAGCGGTACTTGCACTGAAGAAACCGATCAGCTTTCAGTTCTTGACATGTCTATCACAGACCACCTTTTGTGGAATGATCATATAATCCGTGTTGCCAAAAATGCTGCTAAGTGTTTAGGCTCTCTTCGAAGATGCTAGATATTTTTCCCCCCTGCTGATCTGCCTATGATCTATAAAGTCTATGTTTGTTAAAAGTATAGCTCTCACATATGGGTAAGAGCTCCCAAAACTCATTTAATCTTTCATATATACTTTCTAAATGGAGTTCTAAGAATGATAGACGATACAACTGTAATAGAATCATTTACATTTCTCGAACAACGATGAAATGTAATATGTCTTTCATTATTTTATATCTATTTTTTATAAACAATATACTAGTGAAATAGACAGTTGCATTCCTTCACTGAAACTATTCAACCGTAATACTCGGGCTTATAGAAATGCTCATCAGTTTACCTTTGAACTAAACTTCGGACGTACAGTCAATTACACAGATTCTTACTTTATTTGTACAACAAAAATGTTGAATGCTATATCAGGGTCTGGTTTTCCTCCCACTTTAATTTTCTGAATTTCAATACGAATATACATCTGTAGCTCCATTTATATCCTTCCCTTTTTTCCTAACGCTCGCATTGTGCTTGATCATATTAAGGCTAGTCAAAACGCCTTTAGTGCGCGCAAAATTATAAAAAATAATAATTTTAAAGAAATAAAAGCTTATGTAAACCTTTTTTAATTTATATGACAATAAACGGACAAAGATTAAAAACAATACATTTTCTTATGGGATATTTGCCAAATAATCCTTAACAGTAGTAGTGTCCAGGCGTTTGAAACCATTTTTGTCACAGATACCGATTTCAATGTTATCTGCTGTCATCTTGCCTTCGAATCCTTCCTTCAGAGTTAAAATAACAGTATGAACAGCATCATCCAATTCCAAATCTTCACTGTATCTAAATAACAAAAAGAAATACGCATCAAAACAAATCAAACATTAGGGGTATTCACGATCCGGTGTATCTGGTCTTGTATAATTGTAAAAGTGTAAAAGTGTAGCATTTTTTTGCACTACAACAACAAAATACACTGAATGTCAAAATCTTACACTTTTACAATACCCGAACCCAATTGTAACAGAAAAATACAAGGGTGTAAGATTTTTTTAACACAAACTTAAGCCTTCTTCAGAACAAATGAAACAGATTTTGACATTTGCTTCAGTGTTGCTACAGATTAGTAAAGGTGTGTTCACAGTCTGTTGTAAAAAAATAAAATTTTACAATTTTAAAATTTTACAAGACTTGGTACACCAGATCGTGAATACCCCTATTATATCGCATGTTAGAATTATGAATATCATTACATTATTATATCATTATTTCGCATAAGCCTAGAACTCATCTCGTGAAGTTTGTTTTAATACCAATACAAAAATTCGTTTTGAGTCATGGGCGTACTAGGCTTAAGCAATAAGGTTATAAAACATTGGTTTATTAATATAATTACATTATAAATGTCAATTTATTAAAAAAAAAAAATCTGAAATATTAAGAAATAATTTATCTTCTGAATCTAATTAATATACACGTTTTTTCTATACCTTTTTGGGATACAAATATTTATAAATACTTATCGGTTTACAAAATATATAAAATGCACGACCGGATCGTACGAACTTGCTCTTGTAGCTAACAACTTTAATGTAGCTAAACATTTACGCTATCTAGGAGGTACTTAGTCTAAGGAATAGTTACATATGTACCTACTTAAAAATGTATATTTAAATTTATGTTATGGATTTTAATTATGTAAGTTAGGAGGGAAAAATCGACTGTCGAATTCTCAGCAATTCTGAACAGAGCTTTCGGAATATCCTGTCCACTTAAATCTGCAGGGAAGAGAAAAAGAAACCACGCTGGTGGACAAATGAACTCAGCGATATTAGAAAAGAAACTAGAAGACTTTTCAATGTTGCTAAACGAACACGAACAGTAAGGGACTGGAATATTTACAAATCCATCCAAATAAAATTCAAAACTGAAGCAAAACGTGCCAAACGTAGCTCGTGGACACATTTCTGTAGCGAGGTCACATGGACTAACGAATCAGCCAGACTTAGGAAAATTCTTTCCAAAGAACCAATTCCACTCGGATCTTTAAAAGAACCTTATGGACAGTGGAATCATGTAGTGAAACTTTCAAGCCACTTGTCAAAGCTCACTTTCCAGGGTGTGATGTGATAAATGAGTTAGAAAGCTCAAACCATTCCAAACATTCAATAACCCATGATATTATAATGGAAGAGAAGATAAAATGGGCTATTAACTCCTTCTCTACTTACAAGTCACCGGGGCATCTTTCCTGTGATGCTTCAAAAATGTGAAGACCACGTTATCCCTTATATAAACAACATATTCCTAAATAGCATACAATGGGGGTATGTACTCAAGGCATGGCGTGAAGTCAAGGTGGCTTTCATACCTAAAGCTGGTAAACCCAACAATACCGATGCCAAAAATACAGACCCATAAGTCTTACATCATTTGTTCTAAGGAAATTTGAAAGACTAATGGACAGTTACATACGTAGCAAGCTAAACCCGGAAGTCATTTCCTCTGCACAACATGCATTTACGAAATGTAAAATTGTAGAAACAGCCCTTAACTGCATTGTTAGTAAAATAGAAAAAACAGTTCATGACAAGGAATATACACTGGCTGCTTTTCTAGACATTGAAGGAGCTTTCAACAATGTTAAAGGTAGCGCAGTCGAACATGCCATTATAAGACTTCCCCAAGGAAGTCACATTGGTCCTTTACTCTTTATTTTATTTACTAACGATATTCCAAATATTTTCGAGTTTTCCAAATTCTTATTATATGCTGATGATGTAAAAATATTCAAAATTATAAAATCAATAAGTGATTGTCACCTATTACAGGATCACTTAACAAACCTAGAGTTGTGGTGTAGTAGAAATCTTCTTTTTTTAAATGTCAAAGTTTTATATGTTCTAGAAAAAATGTTCCGATAATACTAGGAAAAGTGTCTCAGAAAAAAGATTTAGGAGTCGTATTAGATCAGCAACTCAGATTTACTTATCACTTTGACATCATTGTGAATAAAGCAAACAAACTGTTGGGGTTTTTGTGAAGGGACACCAAAGAGTTTTCTGATTCTTATGCCCTAAAATCTCTTTATGTAGCGTTTGTAAGGTTCTCACTAGAGTATTGTTGCGTGGTTTGGAATCCTTACTATGATATTCATTCACTTAGGATTGAAAAAATTAAAAATGTGTCACCAGATACTGTTTTAACTTAATTTAATATCGATATGCCTCCATATAAAGATAGATGTCTGCTTTTTGGGTTGCAAACGCTTGAGCTCAGAAGAGGAAATTTATTTTGTTGAGGGTTTAAAAAAGCTTATCTTAAGATGTAACAAATACATTGATGTTAGGGGAGATTATATTGAAAAATAAAAACAGTTTAACTTGAATTCGCATTTTCCTTCATATCGATACCGAGAATATATTGAACGCCCCTCGTATTTTTCAATAATGATAGTAAAAGATGCTATAAGTAGCAACATTATTTTTCCCTACTTGCTAGAACGAATTAATTTGTTTTTCCTTACAGGAGTATCCGTATTAGTTTTCACCTACGAGAGAATTTTTCAAGAAGTAATTACGGTAGAAATGAACCGATTACTCGTTGCATCAGAGAAACTAATGCCGTTATTAATCTGATAGATGTTTGTAACCACTGTACAAGAGATACTTTTAAAAAAAATGAATGCTGATATTGTTGCAATTATTTATGTAATTATGTACCTGTATAATTTTATATTTTTTTTATTGTACTATTTATTTATTACCATTCTATATTATTTATTATTATTATCTAATTATATTATATTATATTATAACCTTTGTATAGGTTGTCTAGTTATCCTTTGCAGGATTAAAGCCAATGTAGGTAAGATTACCTTGATTCTTAATATAATAAGTTGTGGAATGCATATGATTCAAGGAATGGTTACATAGGTACCTAACTACAAATATATATTTAAAAGGATTTGAATTATGAAAATTAGGAGAATAATATGTACCTACCTATACATAGAGAACCTAGGTATGTAGATATGTACATATGTATTTATAGATGAAAGTGAATGCTGTATAGGTGGGTAAAAATCGTTTTTTAACTTATATAAACTGCCAAAACCATCACTTTAACCAATTTCTCGAAAAAAACAGGAACACCATTAGATGCCACGGATCAATGAAAATTTTATTAAAAAGTATCTCGAAAATTGTAGGACGGATTTTGATGAAATTTGGTTTTTTATTTTTAGTTTTTTGAAAACAAACTTTTTTTTGAAATTTTGGTATGCAATTTTTTAGAGTTTATTAATATTCATGTGACTCTAAAATTTAAAATAATTTTTTTGATTAGTTTAAGAAATATTTATTTATTTAAAATGTTTTAATTAATTTTAATTATAAAAAAAAAGTTATTTAAAAGTTTAATACGCAGAATTAGTTTGGCTACTTAGATCTTCACAGATATAAAATTTGACATAAATCCAATGTACCGTTACCGAAAAAGAGAACAAATAAAAAAACCGTTATATGAAAGGTACCGTTAATAGACTTTTCCCAACAAAAAAATTCTCAACAATTTTTATCAAAATTGTTGGAGCCGTTTTCAACAAAAATAAGAATTTCCCTCAAGGTCATATGGCAGGTACCGTTATTTTTAGGCATAAAAATAAAATTTCAATTTCCCCCCTGAGGAATGCCAAAATAATCACACACCAAATTTGAAGGTAATCGCTCACGCCGTTTAGGCTGCAACTCGTTATACATACAGACGGACAGACAGGCAGACACTTTTTTAGGTTTCTCTTTGATCGTAATGTCATGGTTGATCGTTAGCATTTTTTTTACGAATGCATAACTTGCCTTATAGTACCTATAATCGCAAGTAAAAAAAGCCAGAGTTTGGGTGGTACGAAGATGATGACAGAAAAAGGGGAAGGTCGAGAAAGAGTTAATTACCCCCAAGACAAGAATACGATAATTCAGGCGCCAAGAAATAATAACGGTGCTTTGTAGAACAGTTCAATACAATAATTTTTACTTGCGATTATAGGTACTAGATTTAGATTTAGAATAGACTTTATTACCATAAAAGTTCAGTTTATAATTTTGATTACAAGTCTTTTATGACCTGGTTTAAAAACCGTCGGTCAGATTGACAATAAATTCATTTTAAACAAAAACAAATCTAAGTGAATTTAAATTTAATACATTTGTAACTAAATATTTATCAGGGAAACAGAATAATTAAGCAAAGACTGATACATGTTATGCTTTCAGTAAGAATTCTATTTCTGTAAGTCATTGCAGTTTGAATAGATTTGTAGAGCTTTTGCCATCCTTTTGCCCCGTTCAAAATTTGAATTACTTCCTCTGCATCAAATAGGTTCTTCCCAAAAATGTCTCGACGAATTTCTTGCAGAATTGGGCAAGTTCCTAGAAAGTGCGCTATATTTTCTCTTTTATGAGTATTGCAGATTTCACAGTTGATAGGTAATTCAGGTCTGTGAGGTATGAAGTTCAAGGGAAGTATCTCCCCTCTAGCTTGTAGAATTGAAGATATCATGTTGGTTGAATGCTTATCATTGAAATAGTTTGATTCTCCTAAGTTTAACTCTAATTTGCTGCAGTATTCTCTATATTGCGATGATTTGGCCTGCTTGACATACGTCTGTCTATATTTTTCATCCAATTTGGAGACCATGGCGTAAAGACTTCTTTTAAATTCGGTTAGATTGTCAATCCAAAATTCTATAGATCCATCAAGCGCATTAGAAATACTGCTTCAAGATTGAACACAATTAAGCTGGTTTGTAATAAGAAATTTTAACACTCTTTTAATCAGTCTAGAGGAGTCCATTTGAAGAATTTTAATCATGTAGTCGAAATGTATCTTCAGTGTGTCGATGAACATCGGAGGTACTCCTGTCTCGATATGAAGCAAATAATTCGGTGTTGTGGAAGGGAGAGTGAAAACTCGCTTCATAAAGAATCGAAGTAATTTTTCAACATCTTCATATTCCTTGTAGCCCCATACTTGCGCGCATGATAGATCTGGCAACAGCTTTAAACAGTCTGTATTTCAACGAGTGGTGTATTGTTTTATTTGAAATGCAGTTTTTCCAAGAAACACAAAGTGCAGCCTTGGCTTCCTGCAGCTTAGCTTTAATGTGTTTTTTCACGCACAGGTTACTTGTTATGGTCACACCCAGATACTTAAATTCTTTAACCAATTTTACTTCCTGTCCCCGGAACTTCCATTCTTCATAACTGGCGTATCTTCCGTGTCCTTTCCTAAATATCATTATGTTTGATTTATTAAGGTTTACAGATAAATTCCAGGTCTCGCAGTATTTTTCCAACTTTCCAATCATGACTTGAAGATGTTCGTGAGTTTCCGATAAAAGGACAATATCACCTGCATACAATAAACCAGGAATATTTTCTCCAGCAATGGACACCCCTCCTCCCACATGCTCGACTAAATCTTCGATAAATAGCGTAAATAACAGAGAACTCAATGCACATCCTTGCCTTAGACCAATTGAAGAGCTGAAATTTTCAGAGAGGCTTTCTCCATCCCAAACAGCTATAGAATCTTTTGCATAAAGCGCTCTTAGAACATTGATAATTTTAGAGGATATCCCAATATTTAGCAATTTAAGAAATAGTGCCTCTATATCTATACTGTCAAAAGCTGCCTTAAAGTCTATAAAAAAAGGCGTAGAGTTTTTTCGCACGGTTAAGGTACACTTCAGCAATATTCGTAAGTAAAAACACCTGGTCCGTTGTTGAGTATCCTGATCGGAAACCCGCTTGAAGATCACTGAGGTATGAGTTCTCGCTCACCCAAACTGTAAGCCTACCAAAAATCATACTTCCAAACAACTTCATAGGTGCATTCAAAAACGAGATTCCCCGGTAGTTCTCTGCGACAGATGGATCTCCTTTTTTAAGTAATGGACAAATAATTGAGGACAAGAAAATAGACGGAATAGCTGCAGATTCGAAAATTCCATTATAACAGCTTAAGATTACATTTATGAAATCTTGGGTAGCATACTTGAAGAATTCAATTGGAATTCTATCTGTTCCCGCTGCCTTGTTAGTTTCTGCTCTGTGCAACGTTGCCTTCAGATCATCTTCCGAAAAGGGAGAGTCCAAAAAATCATCCTCAATAAGTGGAATCGCATAGTGAAACCTTGAAGCTCTGCATTCAGTATTTAGCAACGATAAAAATATTGCTTTAAATCAGACGCCTTGAGATTACACGCGATTGTCAGCCTTGATCCATTTATTAGTTTCATCGCTCTCCAAAATTCCGTAGAAGATCTTGCCATTGACAGAGAATTAACAATGCTTCTATTATAGTCTCCTTTTTTTGTAAGCACAGTGCTTTAAACTTTACGTTAGACTTTACGTATCAAAGCTTAAAGATGCTATTGTTGCATGAGCAAAATAAAGCGAGAAACGAAAAAGAAAGACTCCGCGCATCTTCACATTCCTTATCAAACCAGGTATGATTGTAATTTCGAGTGTTAGTTAAATTTCGCTTGCGTGGCGGGTAAGCTTTCTTTATAACACCGAGCAATTCGTCCATACAGGGGTTACGTGAAATTTCTTTTAGCAAAGATAGTTCCGAGTTTAAATTTCGATGATACTTCTGCAGACACTGATCATTCTTTAGCTCTGTTGTATTAAATGAAGCAAGAAAATTACTGTTAATTGTGATGACTAATGGCATATGCTCAGAAAACGTTTTAGATTCTACTTTAAAGTCTGCTAACATTTTTACCCATCCGCCTGCCGCTATGCAGTAGTCAATCAATGAGTGACCCGAAGATCTTATTAAAGTGTATTCACCTGCGGCATCTCCTGTACTTCTACCATTCACCACTGTAAAGTTGAACGAATCACAAAGCTCTAAAAATCTACTTCCTTTAGCATCCTTTCGGTTGTCTTTGGATGCACGGTTCTAACTCAAACATGTTGATACAACTGTGGAGAAAGGAGGGCAGCCATGCTCGTTCCCTATTCTTGCGTTAAAATCCCCTAACAACAGAAGATTGGATGCATTCAATTGCACAAGCAAATCTTCAAGTTCATCAAAATGTTCACTCCAATGGTTACAGTTTAGATATATTGGTAAAATTAAGTATTTTTCTCCCTGGTCTACAAATGAAATGATGGATGTTTCGCCGGCGTTCTCAAATTTTAAAATGTGTTTATATAAGGTAAGTTATGTATTTGTAACAAAAAAAACTTTTTTCTAACAATCAAACATGACACTACGATCATAGAGAACACCAAAAAAGTGGGTCCCCCAATTCCGTCTGTATGTCTGTCTCTCAGTCTGTCTATCTGTCTATCCTCGATTCTACAGCCTAAACGGTTGAATAGATTTGCTTCAAACTTGGTACATATTGTTTTTTCCGTAATATGCCCTCACGTTTTTTTTTCATTTTTATTATGATGACAAATAACATAGACACCTACCTACAAATATATATCTAAATGGATTTGAATTTTGAAAATTATGAGAATAATATGTACCTACCTATACATGGAGAACCTAGGTATGTAGATATGTACACATGTATGTATAAATGAAAGTGAATGCTGAATAGGTGGGTAAAAATCGTTTTTAACATATATAAACTGCCAAACCATCACCTTAACCGATTTCTCGAAAAAACCAAGAACGCTATTAGATGCCACGGATCAATGAAAATTTTATAAAAAAAGTATCTCGAAAATTGTATGACGGATTTGGATGAAATTTGGTTTTTTATTTTAAGTTTTTTGAAAACAAACTTTTTTTTTGAAATTTTGGTATGCACTTTTTTAGAGTTTAATAATATTCATGTGACTGTAAAATTTAAAATAATTTTTTTGATTAGTTTAAGAAATATTGATTTAAACAAATTTATTTTTTAATTAATTTTAATTATAAAAAAAAGTTATTTAAAATTTTAATATGCAGAATTAGTTTAGCTACTTAGATCTTCGCAGATATAAAATTTGACAGAAATCCAATGTACCGTTACCGAGAAAGCCAAGAAATAAAAAAACCGTTATATGAAAGGTACCGTTAATAGACTTTTCCCGTAAACTTGATTCATATCAGATGATAGCTATTACCAACAAAAAAATTCTCAAACAATTGTATCAAAATCGTTGGCGCGTTTTCGAGAAAAATAAGATTTTCCCTCTAGGTCATATGACAGGTACCGTTATTTTTAGGCCTAAAAATAAAATTTCAATTTCCCCTCTGAGGAATGCCAAAATAATCACACATGCGAAATTTGAAGGTAATCGCTCACGCCGTTTAGGCTACAACTCGTTATACATACAGACTGACAGACAGGCAGACAGACAGACATTGTCTCTTTGATTGTAATGTCATGTTTGATCGTTTGAATTTTTTTACGAATGGATATCTTGCCTTATAGTACCTATAATCGCAAGTAAAAAAGGCAGAGTTTGGGTGGTACGAAGATGATAACAGAAAAGGTCGAGAAAGAGTTAATAACCTTGCGATTACAGGTACTATAAGGTAAGGTAAGTATTCGCAAAAAAAAAACTTTTTTCTAACAATCAAACATGACATTACAATCATAGAGAACACCAAAAAAGTGGGTCCCCCAATTCCGTCTGTATGTCTGTCTGTCTATCTGTCTTCGAGTCTACAGCCTAAACGGTTGGATAGATTTGCTTCAAACTTGATGCATATTGTTTTTTCGGTAATATGCCCACACGTTTTTTTCATTTTTTTTTTAAGATGACAAATAACAGTAGCTCCGATACAATTTTTTTTGGCCAAGAACAAAAATCTTATTTTTCTCAAAAACGCCTCCAACGATTTTTATAAAAAATCAGTTCATTAATGAAGGGAAAAGGTACATTTTGGTAATTTTTTTTGAAAACAAATTGTCAGTTTTGGTACCTCCAGTAGTACCGTTTTTTTTTTGGTTTTCGATCTTCTGAAAAACTTTCCCCTAGACAACACGGCTTTGTGAAGGGTAGGTTCACAACGACTAACCTTGTTGAATTCGTATCCTTTAGCCTCTCAGCCTTAGAAAACGGAAAGGAAGTCTATGTTGTTTCAACCGATTTCAGTAAGGCCTTTGACAAAATCTGACATAAGCTTATTCTATTCAAACTGTCCACTCTTGGCCTTGAACCTATCTTCTTAAGATGGATTTCTTCCTACCTAAGCACCCGTTACTACAAAGTTCGATTCAGATCTTCCTTCTGATGATTTCTTAGCTACCTCTGGGTTTCCACAAGGCAGCCGCTTAGGACCTCTCCTCTTTATTCTTACTATTAACGATATTGAAATGATCATTAAACATTGTCATATCTCACTCTACGCCGACGATACAAAGATCTTCAAGACCATCTCTTCCACACATGATGCTACTCTCCTACAACTTGATCTCAACAATTTCTCTGTCTGGTGCCTGAAAAATTGCTTAGAACTAAATATTTCCAAATGTCAATCAACAATTTTTTCACGAAAACGCATCCAATCCACTCTCCGTCGATACCTTCTACATTATCAACCCATATCCACCGCTGAATCAATTCGAGACCTTGGTGTTTTATGTGATAGAGAACTTACCTTTCTCACACATATCTTGAATACGCCTGTCAAGTATGGTCCCCTTATCAACAAACTCATATATCCAGAATCGAGAACATTCAACGTCGTTCCCTACGTTTCGCCCTTCGTGGTCTGTCCTGGAATAATCCTCTTATTTTACCCCCGTATCAAGACCGACTTCTGTTAATCAATTTGAATACGCTGGAAGAACGAAGAGCAATAAGCGACATTATTTTCATTCATCGATTACTTTCAGGGTCTGTTGACTGCACGACTCTCTACAATTCCATCTCTTTCAACACCAATTCCCGTAATATAAGAAATCCTCGTCTCTTCTATCTGCCTACAAACCGTACATCTTACGGCTCCAACGAACCTATTACTCGCATGCTTCGAAGGATTAATTGTAACATTAACTGTTTCGACTTTAACCTCAGTTCATCCTGCCTGAAACTCCGTCTTAATCATCCTTCCAATTCCCAACCCTAGATTTAAGAGCTATACTTAAGTTAGATTAAGAATTAGCTTGTATTAAGCCTGATAAATGGGGGTATTGCCCCCACCAAAATTAAATTAAACTAACGCTAAATTTAAAACTGACCTGGCTGATTGAGTCTTACCAATTGTAGCCAAACATTTATCAGATAAACCCACATCATCAAACATTAATAAAGAAGCAGCTATATTACAAAAATCAATCCGTTTTGCAGCTAACCTTTCCATTCCTCAAACAGCACCCAATTCCATATCTAGAGTTGTACCTTGGTGGAACACCGTTCTCAAGAATCTGAGAGACCACAAAATGAAAATGTGGAGGGCTTTTAAAAAACATCCAACACACGTTAACTTTTTAAAGTACAGAGATCGAACGACCTGTTTCGCAGGGAAATGAAAATCAGTAAAGCTAAAAGCCTTGCATCTTTCACATCGTCCATCAAACCCAACCCCTTCACTGTAAAAATTTGCAATTATATAGGTTCTCCCACTGGTAGTTTTATCCCCCGAACGATAAGAATTATGGAAACTCCAAATGGTTTACTATCCTCACTATTAGATATAAGTAATTACTTCGCAAATGCATGTCAAACCTTTCTACAGACAGTACTTTTTCACACGCCTTCAACGAAGAGAAATCAAAAGCCTTCTCTACACGACGCCGCAAACTAGTGCAAACAATGTAGCTTTCAATTTTATATACGGAACTCGAAAATTGCTTAAGTTGTCTGAAGGGTAAAACTCCTTGCCGAGACCGCATTTCGTACCCTATGATCAAAAATCTACCTGACGATTTGTATTACATATTAAAATAAGTAGGTAAATGAATTTGCAATACACTCAATTGCGTACAGAGTGTTTCATATTAAAATAGAACCAATAAATAATTATATACGTATTTCGTTTATAAAATAAGGTCTGCTATAGAATTTAATAATAAGTATAACTGGAAAAATCATGTTGTAAATATCAAGAAAAGCCTAGCTGCAAGATCAAACATAATTAGCTATTTATCAATATTCACGTCAATACTTTATGTGGTATCACTAGAGCTTTAGTTTTAATCAAAATAGATTATGGCCTATGTATTTATGGTAAATGCCCAAGATCAACTCTTAATATTCTCAAATCAACTTATCACCAAGCGGCTACAAGAAGTGTTAACGTTTATCGCACGACCCGAATTATCAACATCATGGTAGAGGCTGGCCGCCCGACATTGGAACAACATCAAACTGAGTTTGTTTTGAAAATCCTCGTTAAGCTAATAATTTTGTATAATTCTATTATTGACAAAGATATTGACTCTATAAACACCTTAAGTAAAAACATGCGATTCCTTTCTATTATTGCTAAATCTCTAACTACCGCTAAGCAAATAGGTCTACCGTTTAAACGTAGCAAAGGCAACAATTCAGCTTTTCCACCTTGGAATATAAAGAGCTCATCTTTTATTTTAACTCTATCCAAGTACAATAAAGACAATACCGCCAACACTATATATCATGCCAATTTTAATAACATAATGGACAATTTAAGGACAAAGGCTGGAATGCTGTTTTCACCGACAGATCCAAATCAGTCTACAACTCTTCAATCGCCGTAACTAATGAAAATAGGTCTTTGTTGGAAAATGGGATTCTATGTGAATATGTATCATTTTTTACAGCAGAATCAGTAGCTATTTTTGAAGTTGCCAAAATAACTTCCTACATTAAAACAAAAACGGTTATTTGCTCTGATAGCTTATCCGTAATAAATGCAGTAATCAACCCTTACCACAACGCCAAGCTTATAAACAATATAAGAGATCTTCTTATAAGGAATTCAACAAAGGTAATACTAATGTGCGGATGAAGAAGCAAAACTTTGCAATAAAAAACCTATTTATACCTTTGATGTATTCAGAAAAGCGGATCTTCAAGGTAAAATAGATCAAGTACTTAAGACCAACAAGATTTTAAATTGGAGAAGACAATATACACACTATTCCAAAATCAACACTGGCTGCATCACACCCATCTACTCAGCTTCAATTTCTAGAAAGTGCTTACACACCAACACATTTTAAGAGAATAAAATAATAAAGTAGACCAGCACCATTAGAGCAAAGGAATCTGATGATCGACCTTGGCAAGTCGTGAAATAGCTATAATTCCAGCCAAAAATAATTGAGAAAAAACTTGGCGGTAACACACTGAAGTTGTTGTTGGGCATTCAAAGTCATCAAATGATACGAAAAATGGCTTTAAAAAGCAAGTATGTAATCATACAAAAACTGAATATAATACAAATAAAAATGACCAGTGTCAAAATCTTTCACATAAAAAAATCTCCCTCCTTATATGAACAACAAAAAATATGTTGGCTTATAAAAGAGTAAGGAGAAAATAAGAAAGAACCCGAATAAACAACAACAAACTTGTGTGGCTAATAAAAGCGCTAGTCGTTTCAATGCAATTGATAAACAGAAAAAACCTGCATTGGGTTGGATCTGATCATGTGGGCTCGGTGGAGTGATGGGATGTGCGTTGGCTATTAAGCGGTTGGTCATGGTTCAGTACACGATGAAGGCACAAGAAGTTTTTCAATTAAATAGAAAAAGTAGACCAGCACCACTAGAGCAAAGGAATCTGATGATCGACCTTGGCAAGTCGTGAAATAGCTATAATTCCAGCCAAAAATAATTGAGAAAAAACTTGGTGGTAGCACACTCATGTTGTTATTGGACATTCAAAGTCATCAAAAACAAGATGTTAAACTACAATCGCTACTCAATTATTCAACTACAGTCACCTACAAACTACACAAAATAATGCAAGACGATACCTGTTTAGCTATCGTCCAAACGCTATCATTTTCACGATAGCTTTTTGAAGATTATCGACTAACGTGAAGCAAATAAAGGCATCACTATAGTTCAGACGATGTCGTCTGACGATAATCGAATTACGGAATGACCCGCCAGTATATTCATTTTTGAAGACAATAAGCATTGAAAATATTAAAACTATCAATAATTATCTTAACACTAACAAAATAATCTTATAATTTTAGTTATTTAGTAATTTCGACCTTTTACTAAAGCTCCTGCAGCTAGTACTCTTCCCTTGTTAACATTTAATTTATAGTTTCTTGTTAATAAATAATAATAATAATCATAATAATATAAATTTCGTTAAGCTCTAAATTTGTTTTTTTTTTGTTTTTTTGCTTTTTTTTCAAATAAATATTGTTTTCTTTTTAAAAACACAAAATTAAATTGTAATACATACATAGAATTTGTCAAATTAATAGTTGATCAAACTAAATACACATAGATACATATGTACATAATACACATGGTTTCCAAGTTCAAAACGGGAGAGTAATGAAAACGTCTATATTTGTCTCACTAAAACTCAAAAACGATTTGAGGATTTGAATATTTCGTTTTGTTATTGAAAAAAAAAATAGAAAAATCACATAAAAACAATTGAAAAATTCAAATCTTGTAATTTTGTATGGAAATCTTACTTTTTGTTCGTTTTTCAATCTTTTACAGCACTAAACTTATAAACACGAACAAGTCAATTATATAAAAGTGGTTTAAGAGAACTCGTGCACCAGCGATACAAAATATCACACAGTAACAGTACAAAAAAAAAAAAAAAAAAAAAAAAAAAAAAAAAAACAATGCTATCGGTTTGAGTTAGTTGGTGACTAGAGTAATATTAATTAACTTTCTACTACGAATTTGTTAAGAAACGGCAAAAACAAACGAATATTTGTTGGGTGTAAAAGTTTCACGAGTTTTTGCCTACATATTGTTTGGTTTGAAAAGCAAATCATTGAATTTCTCACATTACTCAAATTTTAATGGTTCTTTTATTTGGAAAAAAATGTACATTACATTAATTCGCATAAAGCTGAAAATTGGCATTAATGTTGGCAACACTATTAGAAACAATTTGTCAAAAATCTCTATCAATCCGACGTGTGGAAACAAATTGATTTAAGGTAAAATGTTGCGAAAATCGGTTTATTGAATTTTTCAGCTAAACGGCAAGTTTTATGCAATTATCTATAAAACTTGTCTATTCAATTTTTTTCCTAAGAATCACCATTTCGGAGATATAGCGATGTAAAAAGTTGAAAATGTTGTTCTTCATAATATATGTATATGTCAATGGCCGTTATATACATTACAGAACGGTTATACCACACATCGGATCGATGGGGATTTTTGACAAATTGACAAACATACAAATTCTCAGCTTTGTGCGAATTAATGTAACCTTGAATGTTTATTTTGACCGGCCTAAAATGATTTCACTTTTCAAAGCAAATACATATTCTTCAAAGAATATAACTCAGATTTAGCTAGGTTTAAGCATTATACAAATTACATACGTGGTATTTTTTATTATATATTATATTTACCTCTTCTCCAAAAATGTTTTTCCATTTACTGCATTTTTGCCCATTGCCGTTGCTTTCCACGCAAAATATGCTCCTGATGGATCACATTGAAATAAATATGGACGATCAGAGTCCCATCCACAAATGAGAAGTGACACACCGAATGGACGCACTCCTCTAAATAGACAAGTTTAAGTGAAAATTATAAAGCTTTTAAATAATAAATTCTCAAATCTCTTACCCGGTTTGTGTATACTCTTGCATTAAAGTTGCAACGCGTTGTACTAACTGGGACACCGGTATTGGCTCCTTATAGTTCAAATAGTAATTTTGGGCTATTTTGCGAGCTTGTTTAACAAGAAGGCGGTAATCAGGACCCATACCAGAGTATACCATACCTATGTGATCCGTGACCATTTCAACACGGTTAACGCTATGTTCCTCATAAAGTAATGATTTGGGTTTATTCTCAGTGGCCAGAACAATACCGTTTGACGCTGCATGTAATGAAAGTTAATTCAAGCAAATGGTGGAATAAAACTTCTAATTTACCCATAATTCCCACGGAAGAAGTTCCAGCAGACACTGCAGCCAAAGCATATTCGATTTGGACCAATTTACCAGAAGGGCTAAAAGCAAATTACTATTTCTTCCAGAAAAGTCTTTAAAAAAATATTCCTTTACCTGAAAGTTGTCAGCGAAAAGCTGTATCTTTCGGAAGCCATTCTCTATCAAGTTATTCTTTGTTAATAAAAAATCTAAAATCCAGTAAATTATTTAATGATGACTTGAAATATTTGCCACATATAATTAATAATAGAAACTTAGATTAACCAAAATACATCAGATACGACCGAGGTGAAAATCATATTTTTGCATCTGGATGTAAATACAGAATGGTTTTAAACAGATTTCACGCACCCAAGTGCAAAAATATGATTTTCACCACGGAATTGGCGGTTATATAAAAAAAATTCGGTGGGTAGGGTCAGAAATTGATGAACAATGAATGAACTACTTTTTAAGTGCTAACCTCACCTTAAATGCATATCATTTCAATTTATTCCCCCTTCCACACAATGATGCTGAGTTGCTGGCAACTGGGATATTTGTCGGTGAGAAGGGCAAGAAGAAAGGGGAATTTCCCTTGATTCTTGCCTTCTCGCCGGCAAAACTCCCAGTTGCCGGCAACTCAGATTCCTTGTGTGAAAAGGGACTAAGAATTGCATTACTGGTATACGACTTATGCGTCCCGACCCTTCTTCGAATTCTTCTTTGAAATTTTGTCCACTTGGTCGCGCAGTATTAAGAATGCTTTAAATGCATCTTCATCTTCATCTGCATTGACATCTGCAAAAAAAGAGGAAACAAAATAAAAAATTCATACTTGTGCGATAGAGAGCGAAAACCAAAATGGAGATCATCTTCATGTATGAAGATTATAGGAAGTACGAACCTGAAGATTGCAGATTATAGTGAAGATGAACATGTTCATCTTCATTATAGCATTTTCATCTGCACCATAATTTGTTCCGCTCAGATAACGAATTTTAAAGTTTTTTTTTACCATTTCACCAACGAAAATGGCGAAAATTTTCTTCTCAAAATTATATACCTGAACGCTAAGAACATGTGATTGTGAGATGTGTTAAGAAAGTTATAGCAGAGTTCGAGTAAGTTACTAGTGTGTACCCTGTCTTACTTTTATGTTTGTTTTATATTATTTGCCCGCTCTACTTTTCTTCAAGTCTGCAGATGCAGATCCATGTAAAGCCGAATTTACACTCAAGACTTTAGAGTCAAGACTCAAATTTAACAGATTTCTTTTACTTTGAATTTCACTTTTTTTTGTCAAATATTTTAATAAAGCAGAAACTTCGGACTGGGCTGATGGTAAGTAGAACTAAATCAGTAAATACCAATTAATATATACAAGTTTCCTACTTTAAAGGACCAAGAAACGTAGCAAAAAAATTAAATAGAAAAATCAAGAGCTGCAGTTAGCTTGGAAGTACACGAGCTCGGAGACGTGCAATCAGTTTTTAGTGTATGTGTGCCGTATGCCGAATTTTATAAGCCTGGTACCATCCAAGCTGCAGTAGCCAATTTTGCTGGCAGAGTTATAGTTACTTATTATATTACACAGCAGCTCCAACCAGCCGCTGCTCCATCTGCTTGGACGGCGCGCCGTCACCAGCTCCAGCCTCAGCTCCTCTACCTGCAACAGATGAAAACGTCGAACAAATGAAGTCTCGTTTTCCCATTTGTTGGACGGTTTTACTCAATCACTCGCCTATTAACTTTGCTAACACTTATTTATTTCTACGCATCGCCGCTCAGGTGTCTCGTTGTTGATATAATTGCTTGTGCGATTTATTTGTAAGGATTGTAGTTTGTTCGCATATAGAAAGTGTTTCCTAATCCTTTTTATCTAGCTGTAGATATAGCATTGGATTCTTCCTTAATAACAAATATATATTAATATTTATAATCAAGTAGAAACGGAAGGTAATCAAAATACTGGTGCAGATTCAGAACCCTTGATTAACTTGGTTACACCAAAAGAAGCTGAAAGATCAACAACGACCCTAATAGCTTTAATTCAATCCAAACATTTGTGGGGTCATTTTTGATTCGTTGCTGCCTGCAACGTAATACAAATTAGGGGTATTCACGATCCGGTGTATCTGGTCTTGTATCATTGTAAAAGTGTAAAAGTGTAGCATTTTTTTGCACTACAACAACAAAATATACTGAATGTCAAAATCTTACACTTTTACACTTTTACAATACCCGAACCCTATTAGGGGTATACACTGAATACTGAATGTCAAAATCTTACACTTTTACACTTTAACAATACCCGGAGCCTATTGTAACAGAAAAATACAAGGGTGTAAGATTGTTTTAACACACACTTAAGCCTTCTTCAGAACAAATGTGAAATAGATTTTGACATTTGCTTCAGTGTTGCTACAGATTAGTAAAGGTGTGTTCACAGTCTGTTGTAAAAAAAAAATAAATTTTACACTTTTACAAGACTTGGTACACCAGATCGTGAATACCCCTATTATTGTACTTCTGTATCTTTTTGTTGTAATCATAGTATTCTTAAATTAATATTGTAACATTTATTATAATTATAATTCGTAAAACAATCCGAAACTTCATACCATTTATTGAACGTTATTTTTATCTGTGTTTAAATATCAATTATTGTTTATGAATTAATAAAATTGAGTAACTTTAGCTCTAGCTAGATTTCTCCACCCATATTTTTACTTGCGATTTGTATGTACTATAATGTAAGTTATGCATTCGTAAAAAATAAAATGCACAACTGAACGTACGAACTTGCTCTTGTAGCTAACAACTTTAATGTAGCTAACCATTGATGTTTGGTTATTTAGGTGTAGTTATCCTATGCAGGTTTAAAGCCTATGTAGGTAAGATTACCTTGGGCGTAATTCCGTAATTCGATTATCGTCAGACGATATCGTCTGAACGATAATCGTGATGCCTTTATTTGCTTCACGTGAGTCGATAATCGTCAAAACGCTATCGTCAAAATAACAGCATTTGGTCGATAGCTAAATAGGTATCGTCGTGCATTAATTTTGAAGTTTGTAGGGACTGTAGTTGAATGATTGTGTTTCCACTGTCAATTGACAGCTTGTATTCTTATCTGTTGAATTGACAAATTGAGTTGAAAATGTTTCGACGGACCAATTTCCTTCTTGTAGAAAGTGAAAATGAAAAAATACAACTTAGACGCATGCGACGACAGTTGAGAGATAAATCAGATCCCGTATCTCTTCCAACTCATATGTAAGTATGATTTTTTCGTAGAAATCTATAATTGTTATAATTTATTTATTCGAGTTTTGTTCAACGCTTTCGACTTTCAAAAGAAGCATTCGTGATGGTACTTGAAATGGTTAAATTGTCAAACGGGATTCGTTCAACTTACATACCTCCAATAATAAGACTTGCTCTTACCTTTGAGACGTTGGGTAGCGGAGGGTACCAATGGTTAGCAGGATCTGATTGTGCATTGGCTCTAGCGCAAAGCGCAGTGTCCAAAATAATTACAACGACAACGAACATTTTAGAAGAGAAGTTATGTGCCTTGTGGATAAAATGGCGTGTTTCCAATGAAATCGAAAAGGCCGAAACAAAGCAATGGTTCTATCGAAAGTTCGGAGTACCAGGAGGTAAATAAGACCCTTGTTTGCAAGAATCATATACAATTTAATATTTATTTTATATTTTTGTATGTACTTAGTTGTGCGCTGCATAGATGGTACACATATTTTTTTACAAAGACCTCGGGAAAACGAACAAACATTTTTTAACCGGAAGGGAAAACATAGTCTCAATACAATGATTGTAAGTTAAATAAATAAATTAAAAATACAATATATAAGAATGCTTCCTTTTTAAAGATCTGTGATCATAAAATGCACATAATGGCAATAAATTCCAGATATGGTGGATGTGCACACGATTCATTTATATGGAAACATTCCAATGAAAAGGCGTTTTTTGTAAACAATTTTAATGAGCAAGACAATAACTTTTGGCTTTTAGGTAGATACAACAGTTCTAAAAAAATTAAGTTTTTAAGCAAATTAACAAAAAATTTAAGGTGATAGTGGATACCCTTTAGAACCTTGGTTAATTACACCATATAGAAGCTCATCCGATTCTAGCAAAACAAACTTTAATAATATACATGCCAAAACAAGAAATTTGATAGAAAGGTGCATAGGTATATACAAAGATAAGTAATATTCTATATGTTACAATAACCAATTACATTATTTTTACAACCTTCAGGTCGATGGAGAATTTTAATAGAAGAAAGGAAGAGCAGCTACGACCCGAAAAAAGTTGCTACTTTTGCAAATGTTGCGTTGCACAACATTTGTATACATTACAATGTTGAAAGTAATAACATTGTCTTAGAGGAGGAAAACTTTCCAAGTTATAATATAAGCGATTTACAAATGACAAATGGAACCAACTCAATGATGCAAATTGCAACGAACATAAGAGATAATATTAAAAACTCATTTCAAAATACATAATTTAATTTTCAATAAATAAGTTCTTATTACTAATATGAACATAAAATTGTAGGAACTTCATAAAAGGGAAGTTTTTCAACACTAAATTAAAAAAAAAGTAATTCAACGATTTAGAAGCTAAAGAACATTAACATAAACAAAAAACACTTAACCTAACATAACAACATAACATTTCATTTTTTTACTTAAAAAAACCTTTTTTGTAATTGCTGTTCGGCAATTTCATTTCGTCTTTCCAGCAATGCAATAAGTTTGCTCTGGAAAACTGCATTCTGTTCGTTCCTTTCCTTTAGAATGTTCGTCACATTATTTTGGAACTCTGTGTCTTTTCCAATTTGTAGCTTCAATAGATGTTGCACAGAGTCCTCATTAATTTTGCGTTTCTTAGGAGTGCTGACTGCGATGGATGAATTTAAACTTCTATAAGGAAAACGTTACAACTACCCATCATATAAATAACTATTAGTAGCGTTACCTTTTTCTTGGTTTTAACAATGCATCTTCACTTGCATTGTTTTCAGTATCTGTAGATCGCTGTGGACTTTCCACTATTCCCCGCAATACCTCCTCTAAATCATCATCCACTTCCTCTTTTTTATTTGAGCTCGACGTAACTGGAGCAGCAAAAACTTGAGAACAAATCCCAGAGACCGCAGATCGGATTGAAGTTAATTCAATTATTTTTTCTTCATCTTGCGATATGGGTATTTCTTCAAAAGGTCCGCCTCCCGTCTTTTGTCTTGCCAACAAAAATTTTGGCTTACCTTTTTTTAGACGCGGTATTTATAGTCTGTCCAGACCTTTCTCCATGATGTAATGCTCTTCGTGGGAAACCCATCGGCATTAAAATTTGCCGCCAAATCAGCCCACAATTTGTTTATCTCATTTTTGCGTTGCACGGAGTTCGGCTTATATCCCCTGGCCAAATCGAGATGTTCATCCATAAAAGAAGTTAATATCGCCATTTGCGATTGCGTGACTGCCCTATTAAGTACTTGAATTTATATTAATTTGTAAAAATATAACGAAAAAACAACTTACATTTTAAAATGATTTCGCTTTAAATTGCAATCTGCATCAAACACAAAACAAACACTAAGGCCGTGTGTGAATTGCGTTAAAATGTTGGTTAAATTTTCTACCTTGGTTAAATTTTGAAGTTTGGTTTGTGGTGGGATCAAATTTAGCTTTTGGCTGTGTGAATTTGCGTTAAAAGGGATTTATTAAAACACTATTTTGGCTAAAATTCCTTCAAGATTGAAGAAATTTCCCTAAAAACATTTTTTATTGTTGTTCAAGTTAATTAATTTCTTTCCCAAAATCCGACTTAGAAGATACAAAGTTAATAATTTGTCACGAAAAAAGTAACGAATTCTCAGTTTTACTAATTTGTTTCGGTTTTACATCGTTAATTTAATATTTTAAAACAACAATTCCAAATCTTTTCAAAACAATTCCCATTATGGTTAGTTAGTTGATTTAGTACACTAGTTTTCACAGCTGAAGAATTTGACAAGCTGACAAATCAATCTATTTGTATTCAATTTGCAAAATGAAATAACCTCTTATTGGAAAACCCCTGACAATGAGTATTTTAATTAATTATTTTATATTTGTTAAAATATCAACGGATTATAATATTTGTTTTTTCCTCTTGAGACCCTACACAAACAAAAATAATAAAATAATTTAATTTTTCAATTGAATAAATTAAAACTTTCATTTATTATATGGTTTCCCAGTAGATCTGGACTTTTTGGAGTTCATCTTTCTTTTCGGTTATCGCTTACAGTTTCAAATTACTCTATCTTAAAAAACGTTAAATTTTAACGCAAATTTAGCCTGCTCTACAGCTGCCTACATTTTAACCCATTTTATTCACCACGCTAGTGTCAAATTTTAACCAAGTTACAAAATTTAACCAATATTTTAACGCAATTCACATACGGCCTAAAAATGAATTTTATTGACAATTATGACAGCCAATTTGACTTTTCAACTAAAGTTTGAGAGTTTCTGAAATGCATCAAACGCTCTCGAACTGCGAACGATAGACCAGACGATACTAGCCGAGTTACGTGAAGCAAATTATGGACGATCTCGCCGACGATTATCGTTTAGAAAATTACGGAATGACCCTCCTTGATTCTTAGTATAATTAATTGTCGAATGGATGATTCAAGGAAGAGTTACATAGGTATCTACCTACAAATGTATATTTAAATCTATTTATGGATTTTAATTATGTAAGCTGGGAGAGTAAAATGTATGTACATACATATACATATAGATGGAACCTAAGTATGTAAACTTGTACATATAATAATGCAAATGAAGGATGTAGGTGGGTATTTAGCTATATGCATATAACTTTGTATTTAAGGTGAGCAATATGCATACATACGATTCATGTGATTTTTAAAGACACGTCATATGTATATATAAATGTATGAGGGCCTACATTGTATTTAGGATTCAGTGACGTACGGAAAAATAGGTAAAAAGGGAATAAAAATAAGGTAGAAATTAATAGATAATACATATAATTAAATGGTTTGTGGTGTGGGAAAACAAAGCTGCCATTTGAATTCATGGATAAATAAGAATATATCAAAAAAAAATTCAAAAATCGTTTTTTAATAAATTAATTTTTTATGTATAAAATTTTGAAAACATTAGAAAAATAATTTGAAACTCCATTTTAAAGATATTATTAATATACATACATTTAAATCCAAACTAACAAAAATTCTATGACTCATTTTTGAAAAATCGATTTTTCAACAAAAATTTTCATTTATTTTTTAAAAATCGAAAAACTTTTATTTTTGAATGTTTTGATATGCACTCTTATTAAAAACCTTAGGGATCATTTGTATAAAAAAAAATATTTTAATCGGTTCATCCAATGTTGAGAAAGTCGAAAATATGAAAAGTGGTTCTATGGGAAGTCGACGAAAAAAAAATATTTTTATACTTGAAAGTGGACTGTACTAATTTAAGAACACACATTTTTTTATAAAAATTCTTGGAGCCGTTTTCGAGAAATAAATTTTTTTCTTAATGCTTAAATTTTTTAACTGTTTTTTATTTTAGGAATATAGTTTTTTAATTCTTCAAGATAATGTCGAAACACTACCAAATACGAAGTTTCGACAAAATCCTTTATGTAGTTTTCAAAATTTTGAGATTTCAGAAAAACATGTTTTTTTTTTAATTTCCAAAAAAATTTGTTTTTGAAAAACTTTTGCTTACAATAGTGTTTATGCTTTTTAGGAGCTACTGCACAAAAAAATTCAAAAAAATTAATTAACCGTTTCCCATAAAATCGAAAAATAAATGGTACTACTAGAGGTACCAAAAATAACAATTTTTTCCAAAAAACAAATTACCAAAATGTTCGTTTTCCCTTCATTAATGAACTAATTTTTTTTATAAAAAGCGCTGGAGCCGTTTTTGAGAAAAAATAAGATTTTTGTTTTTAGCCAAAAAAAAATGTATGTGAGCTACTGTTATTTGTCGTCTTAAAAAAAATGAAAAAATGTGTTGGCATATTATCGAAAATACAATATCTACCAAGTTTGAAGCAAATCCATCCAACCGCTTAGGCTGTAGACTCGAGGACAGACAGACGCAATGTGGACCCACTTTTTTTGGTGTTGATCGTAATGTCATGTTTTGTTAGATTTTCGATTTTTAAAATATAAATAATTAATAAATTTTAAAATATAAATAAATAATAATAAACTTCAAAATGGCGTTTCAAATTTTTTTTCTAAAAATGTTTTTAAAATTTTATACATACAAAATTAATTTTTCAAAAAACCGCTCCAACGATTTTCGAAATTTGTTTTTGATATATTCTTATTTATCCAGGAATTCAAATGACATCATTCTTTTCCCTATATGGCATCTAAGCAATATAAAAATATTTAATTATGTGTATTATCCATTAATTTGTACCTTATTATTATTTCCTTTTTACCTATTTTTCAGTACGTCACTGAATGTTAAATTCAATGTAGGCCCTCATACATTTATATATACATATATGTCTTTAAGAATCACATGAATCTTATGTATGCATTTTGCACCTAAATTATAAAGTCATGCATATAGCTACCTACCAACCTACATCCTTCATTTTCGTTATCGTAAGTACATATTTACATACTTGTTCCATCCATGTATGTAGGTACATACATTTTACTCTCCCAACTTACATAATTAAAATCCATAAATATACATTTAAATATACATTTGTAGGTAGGTACCTAAGTAACTAATCTTTGAATCATCCATTCGACTATTCATTTAATTAAGAAACAAGGTAATCTCACCTACATCGGCTTTAAACCTGCATGGGATATCTAGACTACCTACCTACTAAATAGCGTCAATGCTTAGCTACATTAAAGTTGTTAAGACCAAGTTGGTACTATCCAGTCGTGCATTATATTTTTAGAAACTTTTCGAATTTTAGTTTATAAAGGCAACATTTTGTATTCAAAGTGCTTCTAGTGCAGTAAATTCATTTTGCTTTTTGACGCCATTCATAGAACAATTCGTCATATGTGTTTATGTCCAAGTTTGTATTTCTTCACGAACTTTATGATCTTCATTATTATCCCCAGCTTTCAACGTAGATGAAACTTAGGTATGAAAATATGTACATTATTATAATGCAAGTGAAGGATGAAGGTGGGTAAATAACTATATATGCATATAACTTTATGTGTGAGGTGCAATTTATGTATGTACATAATATTCATGTGATTGTTATGTCGATTATGTTTCAACAAAAACATCGACTTGCGTCGATCCGCCGTCAATTTTTTTCTGAAAATCAAATTCGTTTCAAATTAAAACCAATATTTTTCTCGAAAAACAGATCCGTATTGAATCTCTTTTTGGAGACGGATTCAAAACGGATTTGTGCACAGATTCGTACACACACTACAATATTTGTTTTGACGTTTCTCAATTGTTGTGTTGTGAATTAATTTTTATTTTGTGGCAGTGTACAGAAAAAGTAAATTAATATATTAAAAAATAAAAAAAATTGTTAAAAACTTCTTGGAAACAAATATTAAAAAAGTGCAAGTGGGTTTAGGAACTCCCCCGCGTCGGAATCGGGAAATTAAAACGAAATAATGATGTTTTAACGAATTGAAGATTTGTTTTTTTTTAGAGCTGCCAAGCAACACACACAGTCCCAAAAAGAGATTCGGTCCATAATCGTTCTTTTCAAAGCCAAAAAGTATTGGTTTTAGTAGCGAATCCTAATTATTGAAACGAAATCGACATTAAAGATATAGATATATGAGAGCGTACAGAGTAAATATTCACTGACGTAAATAGCAAAAACATATTCGTATAGTTTAATTAAGGCAAAAATGCGTAAGAATGAAATATAAATAGGTAGGGATATGATATGCATAATAAAATATTTTTAGAAAAGTTTTTGAGGGAAAGAAGATGCCATTTGAATTCTCTGATAAATATGAACACCGAAAGCACTAAATTTGTAGACAAGCATTTTATTTAAATTCTAGCAATCAAAGTAATTTAAATTTAAATTGAACATATCAAAATTTAATAGACAAAATAAGCCACAAAATTTTAGACCCAAATAGGTAACACACCAATAAGTATTCAGCAAATTATGAAAATAATATCAACTTCCCGTGCCAAAATATTTCTCATAACTCTTCAACATGGTCTCTTACAAGCCACAACGCAAAACAGGTTAAATCGATTTGTTTTTATGAGTCACGAAATTCAATTTATCAAAGACTTCTTCCAAACTTCTTCCGATCATTGTCTTGAAATGGGTTGCGATGGTGAGATATCATCTTTGAACCTGGAAAAGGTGGAACCTGCAAAAGTGGTGGTGGTTGGATTGATTGTTGCTTAGGAATTGCGTCGATAGTTTTTACAATATACCCGAGTTAGTATCGTAGACTAGATTCTCCGGGCTTTCGTGAGAGTCGCAAAGAAACTTCGTCATCAACAGTCACTCTGCGGCACTACTTCTGGTGCTCCTATAATATAAATGCAGTAGTTTTTTATATTGGATCTAATTTTTTTTTTATCTAATTTACCGGCAATTGGTGAACGCACAACGGTAACTGGATGGAGAATTTGAGGATCTGAGACAACTGTTTGAGCACTTCATTTCATATCGAAATTGATTAGTTTCGGTCAGACCACGGCTATCTGATACAATGCATACAGTTTATCTATTCATCGAGTGAGACTTTCCAAAAATTATCTGCCAAAGGTGGTGGTGTTGTTATGGTTTAGCAACACTTAGATTTCTCATTGGCGGTGGTGGACTCATTGATGCTGCTAGGTTCTTTTGAGCCTGTGCTGGCTTATGCAGAAGTCGATTGAGTGCTCATGTTAAGTGTTCTTTTCCGAACGTGATGGAACACGTTTAATATCCATATGAAAAGCTTAAGTTGCTGCGGTTGGAGCTAATACTTACTTTATAGTATTATTTTATTTGCGGTGGATTTGCTTGAAATAGCATATTTAGATGTAGACAGCGGACAAAAGCAGATTATGACGTAGTAGTAGTACCAATAATGCATTGCTGTATAGTAAATTCAGCTTATTAATGGTCGATTTATCAATGTTTTTAATTTTGCAAGACACAACTTTGTTTGACTACCGAATTTAATCAACAAAATTATACATGACAAGTAAAGGATAGGAAGAAGCGTATGGTTGAATAATAAATGAGGGTAAAGAGAAACGTCAAAAATGCGTCACCGAAATCTTGGCGTGCGACTCACAGGGCAGTATTCTTTCGTCTTAATTTTTTGCTCGTTCACACTCATTATGTTCGAAAAGGGTCGCGACGCATAAATCGTGGTGTAATACCAAACCATGGAAGATAAATAAAATTATTGAAAACATATTATAACTCAAACTAATGTTGTTAAACGAAAATGCACATCAAATGTGTTTAGCATTTGCTTAAAATGAAACAATACAAATTATATTTGTGGAAAAGAAAAAAAATTCTGATAAAAAGAGTTTTTATCTAACATTAAAAATTAATCTTAATTGCATTAAGCTTTGATTTTTTCAAATGTGTCTTTTACCAATATACTGCTGAATCCTATCTCATATTACAAATTTTACAAAAGTATTCCACTTTTGCACAGCTTTTACTTTAGTAAAATTTGAAATATGAAATAGGATGCAGCAGTATGTTGGAAAAAGACAAACAACTTTTTAACTTTTGTACAAGTGTGTTAAATGTAGTTATAAGGCTTAACACGTAAATTAAAAACATCACCTAACCTTCTGTCGGCTGCGGAGCCGTGGGGCGCATGATGCATGTGGATGTGAGACGTGTGAGTGTTGGAGGTGGTAAAGCCGTGGTACAACTATTTGTTGTGCTTGTTGCCTCCATGTGGAGCTTTTGTATTCATGTGGAGAAAATAGAATGATATCCTGTTGTTCTGTTGAAATGGATACTGCGTAGATCACGTGGTGTAGAGTTGAAATGTGTAGATGAAGCTGCGTAGATCACGTGGTGTGGAGTTGAAATGGAAGCTGCGTAGGTTACGTTGATTATAGAGTGGCTACAAGATCACGTCGGGGCACCAATGTGGTGTCTCAGATAATTTTGACACTAACTAAATTTGTTCGATATTTGCAACTACACACTAGAAATTCCAATGTAGCGTTCTATTGGGAGTATTGCCTTGATGCCAACTATTAGGTTTTTGAGCTCCATTGTAAAGATGATGGAAAGCAAATGAAGCAATAAAATGAGAGACTATTTAAATTAAATGATTAACTGATTCAATGATAGTAAAAATATATACAAAAGTATTTATTACAGTTAAGAGAATGAAAGTTAATTGCGTGTGATCTGTTGGACGCCAGACGATAGACTTCCCGAATCGTTGGAGGAAGCCAGACAGGAATTTATTTGAATGTTGGGAAGTTCCCTTTTGGGACTTTTTGTACGTTTGGAATTAATGGTTATTATTTGTTCCCTTTTTTTTGGTACAGTTGGAGTCAACCTGTTGAATTACACTTAGAGTCAAGTTTCTGGAACTTGGTGTTCGGACACAGAGGTAGCGACTGTCGATTCAGTGTCGCCACACATCCTTCTAACAGGCTGTATTCAAGGCCATGAATAATGGCAGAACTATGAACATGCCATCAAAAAATCCATTGGTGGTCAAGAAATCCATGTCCAATCAACGACATGACATGAAACTACCGACTGAGTAATATGCACTGCTTATGTTTTGGAATATTGATTTGATTTTGGGCATCCGTATGCTCTTGCACACACACCAAAGTAATAGCCTCTTTTCAGACCAAACCCAAAACACGGTTTCGCGAAAATATCAGTTTTGACTGAAAACCTAAAGCGAAAACAAGAGTTTTCCAATATATTTTTGATAAACCACAAGTTTTGGTAAGCTACAAGTTTTAAATAAAACCTGTCGAAAACATACAGGATTGTTAAGGTCTGTGGTGTCAAAATAATTGAAATGTCAAACGAAAACTTGTAAATGTTCAGTGTGAAAGGTTATTGAGTTTTTGTAAACTTTTAGATGAAACCCCCCCTTTTGGGTTTGGTGTGAAAAGCCTATAAAACTAAATTTGCTAAAAAGTGAAAAGCTTTTGATTACTCTTCAGAATACTTGCACAGACATACAGTAAAAAAAATTATTTGCGTTGTTTTCGCCAAGAAAATTCGAATTTCCGGATCAAAATCCCTATTGACAAACGGAAAACGACATAAATAAAATGCAATATAAATAACAAGTGTGTCCTACACCTAATAAAGTTTTAAACACTTCCTAAAAATGAATCTATTAATTTTTGCGAGGTGAGTTTTCTAGATGTCAAAAATTGTAAACAGAAAATAATAAAAAAAAATAAGAAGGTGTTCTTTTATTTAATTTTTAATAAAATTCACTGAAAAATGAGGGAAACGTATTTTGTTTGTTCAAGTTAAATTTATCCGGGGCATGGAATGCAATTTGTGAGAAATGATTGCAAGGTAAGTTCAATAAAAAAAAACTATTATCTAATTGAGAATATGTTTGTATAAACACTTGATTTGTTTTAGATTTTCAAATTGGCCGAAAATACCATAAAATCTTCAAAAGGAGGAAGAATCCACGTAAGTTGCTCTGGACGAAAGCATTCCACAAAGCAGCCGACAAGAAATGGGCCACCGATCCCAGTTTTAACGAAAATGGGTGATGACAAACTTGGTGCAATTCGCCAATGCAATATGCCGATTTCAGCACTGTTTTAGCATTCGGAAGTTCAGCACAAGTAAACAAATTTGAACTAAATTGTTGTTTAAAAAAAACTACTCTCATTTTATTAGCAACACGGTTCCATCAATCCATCCATCCATCAATCAAAAATATAAAATAAAATTATAATAAATATATAATAATAATATAAATACCAAAAATATCTCACCACGGCATTTCTATAAAAAAAATTAAACTGTCGAAACAAAACAAGATCACAAATGCACGTGCTATAGCTTGCATAATATGGCTATATACAAGCTACCTTGCTATAGCTTGCATAAGATGGCTATATACAAGCTATCTTGCTATAGCTTGCATAAGAAATTAAATATTTATTTACACTTTTCCACCGCTTTTCTGTACTCAGCCATTCACCATCCTAGTATTGCCCAGCACTACCACAATTGAATAAATAAGTATGCAACGAACACTCAAGAGTATTCAATTTTATATATTTCATTAAATTATCGAATGCACAAACCATTTTCTTGAATTTTATTTTTACTGTAATATTTCAGTGTTCAATTATAATGTGTTCAATTGTCCGGTGTTCCATTGGCTTGACACCTATTCGTATAGCGTACATCAATTGTCCGTCATTTCGTGAAGGTGTTTATTAGCTTTAATTATTGATTAAATTCATTTTTACGACACAAAATAACAAAGTAACGTCAAATATTTTATAATTCACAAAGTCAGGTCGCATTATAAATGGCCGCCATATAATCTAAGCGCGGGATTATTTGTTATCTCTATTTCGTGAAACGTCATTTCGAACGCGAACGTTTCGCAGACATGATGGTACATTCCCGGAATGAATGTTGAGTCCTGGAAATGATTTCAAGGGATTTCAAGAGAAAATTATCTATTCATTCCGGCGCATTAATTTTCATGCGGCTGTGATTAATTTTAAAATCATAATTATTTTCTGCCGGTTAAGTTAATAGAAGTCGCAAAATAAATGGAGTCGCTGCATTGTTTTCTTTCGAGAATAACGAAGAACAGCCCAAGCAACACATAAACTCTAGCAGAGCTCTGCAATCAAATCTATCTACTCTTAATAAGGTTTTAATTATATCTTCTTAATACTATTGCACTTTTTGACCTCTTAATTCAGTCTTCAAAAGTGTTGTTTATTTGAACTCTACCTAAGTCATTTTTAAAACATCTTTAATACGTTATGTTTATTGCTTTCCTATGCGAGTCCTCTTTAAAACCTCTTTCATATCAAAGCGCTTTAAGAGTATTTCTTTTAACTCTCAAAGAATTTTTTAAGACGTTTTATTACAACCTCTTAATGAATACTTACTATTCTATATTAAAGAAGTCTTTATGATAGCTTTGGGTTGGCAAAATATGTACTGTCACGTTGACGTTTCTCTTTTTCATCTTGCACATTTCTTTTATCAAAATGAAGAAAAATTGTTTGGAAACGTGGAAATTAAAAAAAAAATCAGGCAAAAAAGGCAAAAGGCAAGACAAATTGCTGACCAGTTTGCCCAGAGTGTAGGTATTTTGTCGAATGCAGCGCAATATTCATCACCTCAACAAGAAGCAAGCTAATTAATAATAAATTAAGTTCTTCTTTAAATATAATTTTTGTCTCATACGTTTATGTCCAACTGAAATGGCCGGTTATAGTTATATTTTTATTAAACTCTTTATGGACACTTTGTAGACTCTTGGCAAGTGTTGTCAACGCAGAGGTTTGTAAAACTTCTTAATATGTGCTTTAAAACGTTTATTAAAAATATGAACATTTTTGTAAAGGGTGTCGCGTTTTTAATTTTTATTTCGATAAAATTTTATCAATTCGACTTCATGTTTATTTTATTATTTTATTTGAATCAGATTATGATTCAATTATCAATTAATTTTAGCACTAATAGAAGTAGGCAATAATATTAAATTTTGTAATTATTTTCAGAATATTCAACACTAAATATTTCGAATATTTTTTTAAAATGAAAAAAAAAAAAGAATACAGAATTATTATTGATAATTATTGTAAAAATTTAGGGCTTTGTTAAGAATCGGTGGACAAACACATGCATGAATTTAGACAACATTAGTGGCTTTCAGAACCAATATAAATCAATAACATATAAGATAGAAAGAGTACACACTAAAAGCTTCCCATACATTTACTATAACTTTTTGCCTTATTCATGGATAATTCGATTGTCCCGATTACCTACCGAAATACATTCAATGTAGACAGAAACCAAAAAATACCAATTACAACAAAATACCAAATAACTAAATAAGGGAAACCTATATTCTGTGCCTTTCCTCGAAAATGAAGATACACACAAATCCACATAATAAATTTGCGCTTTCTTTTTCGCGGAAATAATTATATGTATACTCAAAAAGATACATGTGACACCGCACACATACAACTAACTTACTTTGCCATATTCTTAGCATGCTATACTATTCTGACAAATTAGTATGCAGGAAATTTGTTTAATGTGCAAAATAATTAAAAAATAATTTGATATACATTTTAAACAAAAAAATATTTACAATGCACGAATCACAATACAAACTTAATAAACGAAATTGATAATTTTTGAATGAGCCCATTTACATAAACGATCCTAAAGATACAAAATGTGAACGCGGCCAGTGTTTTTATTATTAACTCTATGGATAAAAATGAATAATGAAAGAGAGCTGTCAAAAAAGACGAGCGATGCAAAAAATTAGAAATACTAAATGTAATAACGCACGATGGACGTGGCGTGTGTGTGTGACAATGACCGAAATATGCGAACTAAAGAACGTCTTAATTAGCTTACATTGTGTTTCGTAAATAGGATCATATTTTTGAATGCGTTTCCAAATATGGTTTTGCGCAGTTTGCACTTTCAATTACATATAGCTGCGTGCTGTCTGTGTTCGTTGACAATCTATGATTACGGGATTATGTCACACATCGATATTTTTTTTTATCAGAATGTAGATTGTATATTAAAAGACTGATAGTTTTTGGTAAACTTTTCAATTTTGTTTCAATTGTTAAATGAAAAATGATTTTCGGATATACCTATTTAATCGCAATTCCCAAATCGCAAATATGCATATGCCAATTCTTATAAAAACTAGCTAGTGTTTTCTTAATTTCTTGGATTTGTTCTTATTTTGTATTCTAAGATTTTAAGTAGTAGGTATTTACATATCTAAAAATAAATAAAATAAAAAAACATTTGCCACATTATTTAGAAGTGAGGCACCCTGTGGGAATATTCGTGATGTCGCCATATCGCTTGCAATTAATTTCGGTACAAATTATTATTTATGCGATTTAAACTATGATAAATTAATAGTAATTACCACACTAATTTACTACAGAATGCTTTCCTTTTAAATGTAAAAATACTAGACTATATTTTATATAGCTTTTGTATACTCCGTGGGTTATTTTTTAAATTTTGTATTAAAAATTATTCCCATATTTTATTATGTTTGTGGCCCATTTATTTAAACGAAGTAGAATGTGGGATTACAAAATAAATCTTTTGTGGCACATCAAAACACAGATATAGAGCACTAGAAAAATGTATTTATTTTCTCTTATAAATCATATAACCTATAGATCTTGCAATTAATGGGAAGTAAAAAATCGTCTTCTTTTGACATTTTATTTAAGTTCATTCTATTTCGTTTCAATAATATTAAATTTGCTTTTGTGTAAAAGAGATAGAGATTTATCTTTATTATTTCTTTTTCTTTCTTCTACAAACTATTCACTAAAACCAAAAACATCTTGAAAACATCTTTAAAAGATCTACAAAGGTCAATCAAAAATAATCCTCTTTATGAGCTCTTACGAACACTATAATAAGAACTCTTCGTTCTATGCAGTTGGCTCCGCCCCTTTGGTCCCTTTTGGGTCTTAATGACCTCTTCAAGATAATTTAAAGAGTTGAAAGCTCTTCTGGAAGTAGATTTCAAGATGTTTAAAAGAGTCGATTGTGTTGCTTGGGAGAGAAGAGCAACCCAACAAAATTGATTTAGATTTACCAAATACGAAGTAAGTAAATGCACCAATCAAATTCCTAATATTTTCAATTAAGATTATGGCATTTTCGATTGGTTGTTTCAATTGATTGATTCTGAACTGAATGTATCACTGTATTTGCAAAATTAAATTAAAAAAATATTACGTCGGCTAGTAAGAATATACAAAGTACTTGATTTCAATTTAGATACCTACACGTTAATTGCTTAAATCTATATACAAGCAATTAGCCTGCGAAATTCTCAAAATCGTATCTACTACAAGCTAAATTGTTAGTTGGGCAGCCAGCATATATAAATATCAAATATATACATATCAATAAGTTTCATAAAGAGTTATGAACATTTGTGCAAGGATACAGCTAGCATATGTATTAAATATACATATTCGAAAGTTTACAGCAGGCAAAATATAATCCAATCCATTTATTCTTTTACAATTCAGTAAAATGAGTACGCAGAAGATTTACGTGGCTTGCATAAGTGCTATGAGGCGGTTAATTCATTATGCCCAGAAGGAAGAGTTCAGCCAGGTGGATAGGGAGCAATTGACAGTACGACTGGAAATGTTGGAGCAGAGCTGGAAACAATTCCAGGATGTGCACCTGAAAATAATAAATGGGAAAGGGAGCGAGGAGAGCAAGGCAGAGGAGCAAGTAGAAGCGGTAGAAGAGCTGTATTATACAGCCAAGTCTACCATTCGTGGTCGCTTACAAAATATGAGCGAGGAACGAGCAAGGGAGCACGCTTCAACAGTGCCAGCTAATCAGCCGATAGAGGTACAAATCCAATTGCCAGCTCAACAGAAAGAGCTCAAGAATATGTTGGACAAGTTTAACTGCTCACTAACCAAGTGGGGAGGTTTTCACGATAGTATTGTAGCCGCAGTACATGAGAACGAGAACGCCAAGCCAGCATTCAAGTTCCAGTATTTGAGCAAGCAAACTATTTAGAGGCATGGGATAGGTTAAATCAAATTTATGATCGAAAATATCAGACCTACAGAGAGTTGTTACGGCAGTTTATAAATCTGCCTACCTTGCAAGCGAAGCCGCGTGCTGACGATATTCAACATATGTCGAATGTCACGCACGAGATAATCCGCCAGTTACGCGCCCAGGATCTGCCAGTTGAGCATTGGGATATGTTCATTGTGCATATGCTGCACGAGCGACTAGATGTAGATACAGGGAGACAGTGGGAGTTGCAGCGGCAGTCCGAAACGCCAACAGCTAAGGAGATGCTTGAGTTTTTAGATAAGCAAGCAGCAGCCACCGTTAATCTCCCTAGAAGCAGCAAGACCTACGTAGAGGCAGTGAGTCGATTCAGCGAGCGTGCAAGCCAGCCAGGACCGAGTGCCAGTCAGTCCACGAAGATAGTTGAGCAAGGAAGAGCAGTGAGGAGCATCAGGTATACCGATGTGAGCGTTATAAGTCGTAAGGCTTACGTGCTAGGATTGAGCTTGCAAGGAAATGAAAGTTGTTCGAGAATTGTTTAAAGCAGGGGTATACCATGGATGAGTGCTTCCAAGGCTACTGTCCACGATGTCTATCCAGAGTGAAACACAACAGCTTATTATGTCCGTCGAGAGAGCCAGGTAATGAAGCAAGGTATGTGAGCGTGGTGGATAATGAGCGGAAAGGAGATTGACGCCAGATTGTGCCAGCTAAGAAAGCCAGGTTGTAGATCAAAGGCGTCAAATTTGAGAAAGTAAATAATAAAGAGCTTAGTCTAATGACAACCTATTTAAAAGCGTAAAATTTCTTTTTCTGAATCGGAGTTAGAGGTAGCTAGTAATCTTATGCCGACAATGGCAGTAAGGGTAAAAATAGGTTAGAAGTTTTTGGTCATATTCGAGCGTAACTCGTTTCAGGAGCTCAGCCAAATCTGGTACTATACAATGTGGTAAAATCGTTCCAGATTCCAACGACAACAATTGCTCAAAAGGTGATAGGAATCGACGGTCAACCGATACAGCTAAGTAAATGTGCAAGGATGAGGATAGTGCCATAGTTCCATAGAGGAACATGTGCAGAGGAGCTTTTTGTGGTTTTGCCAAAGGGTATGCCGTGGGCATTATCCACTCTGCAAGCAGGTGTGCAACCATTCGACTACAGGAAAAGAGCGCCGGTGTCTATGCTATTAGGGGTTAGAGTCTTTGTAGTCTGACAAATTCAGTTCTAAGAAACATAGGCGGCATCATAGAATACAAGCTAAATTGAGAGAATTTCCTCCGTTTCGACAAGCATGTGCCAGTTGCCCGTGCATTTTAAATGGAGCAGACACCAACACAGGCTTATTGAAAAGGAGGAGTGCGCAATTGCACTTTTGGTAAATATAGTGAGCTTATATTTTCAAAATGGAAATCCGTTCAATTTAAAAATTGAAAAACTAATTGCTTTTTAGTTAAATTGTATTCTTAAAGGCCTTTATCAAACAATAGACATACTAATAAAAGCTTTCTGTTGACTCTGGTTTACAAGTTAAGCAATATTTATTAATTTTATGTTCAAGATGAAGAAAATCGAATCAAAAAGTAGAAGCAAACCATAGCGTATTAATGCGAACGGGTCTTAATTCCACCGCAAGAAAAAACCAGTTTACTCAATTCGAGCTGAGTATTTTGACAGATGACAAAACAATAAAAAAAAAGATATTCAATTTCAGAACAAATTTCGGAAGTGGGTAAGTTTTATTTTGTTTATTACATATTTTATTCTGCAATAATTTAGTTATAATATATTTTAGTTGTTTCATAACAATTTTACTAATAAAATATTTATAACTATTGTATTACAGCCAACGTCGCAGCAGGCGCAATAAAAAGGCAGAAACAGCAGGCGAGTTCTGTGAAAGTTGACGGCCGCAAGCCAACAATATTTTCACCCGATTCGCGTATTCTGCCAGCTCCGGGATGATACTCTACATCCAAAATAAATACCCTTTAACCGCAAACAGGACCAGTGGGCAGTGGATCAGTTGCTGCAAAGCGGGGTGAAGAAGTCTCGAAAGAAGTTGTTCGGATAGGATCCACTTAGCCACCACTTGTATCTAAAAATCAGGTTCTGCCTCAGGTATATTGCTTTGCAAACTATATCATTTGATATTATACCAACCTTTTGCATTTGCCGCACCTGGGGCTAACAGTGGGTAGGTTTGCCGCGAAACTCATTCAACAAAAGTCACAATACTATTGGAGGAGAAAAATAATGTTCAGGTGGTAACGAGCAACAAGCACCCTCTTCCAAAATAAATACCCTTAAACCGCAAACAGGACCAGTGGGCAGTGGATCAGTTGCTGCAAAGCGGGGTGAAGAAGTCTGGAAAGAAGGTGTTCGGATAGGATAAACTTAGCAACAAACTTCTTCAACATTATCTTTGTGTCCAAAAATCAGGTTCTGGCTCAGGTATATTATTTTGCAAACTATATCATTTGATATTATACCAACCTTTTGCGTTTGCCGCACGTGGGGCTAACAGTGGGTAGGTTTGCCGCGAAACTCATCCAATAAAAGTCACAATACTATTGGAGGAGAAAAATAATGTTCAGGTGGTAACGAGCAACAAGCACCCTCTTCCAAAATAAATACCCTTAAACCGCAAACAGGACCAGTGGGCAGTGGATCAGTTGCTACAAAGCGGGGTGAAGAAGTCTGGAAAGAAGTTGTTCGGATAGGATCCACTTAGCAACAAACTTCTTCAAATTTATCTTTGTGTCTAAAAATCAGGTTGTGGCTCAGGTATATTGCTTTGCAAACTATGTCATTTGATATTATACCAACTTTTGCGTTTGCCGCACCTGGGGCTAACAGTGGGTAGATTTGCCGCGAAACTCATCCAACAAAAGTCACAATAGTAGTGGAGGAGAAAAACAATAAGGCGAGTGAGATAGTCTACTTTTCAACCCGTCAACCCTGAAATTGTATGTAAGCATCGACTGTAATTCGAACACATGGTAGTTCACCTTGTAAACAGTTTGAATCGAGCGGACGAGTTGATACTTTTATACCACAATGGCCTCGTTCGGTGCGCGGCCGATTGGCTATCCAAGATACCTTTGTAGCGGATTTATTTTCGAACGATTTAGGTAGCTTTCTCGTTATGTCATTTGTATTGCATACACATCTGAAGTTTTGAATCAGCTGTTCCTCACATTTCCAAACGAATCTCAACGAATCCAATAATTTGTGGGTAGCTTGAGATATGTGTTTGACAACATATGTTTAGTTCATCATCTATTTTTTCCTTAGGCGTTACAACAACACCAAGCAATCAGGATCGGTTAGGTTATGCCACCGAACGAGGCCAATCTTTCCGATCAATGAGTAGTGACAGCTAAATGTCAGTTTTCTCCAATAGGAATTGCACGGACCGGGGACTGTCAGTTAATGTTGGATATTCACTAAATGTCAAATTTTAGTCCCAGGTGAAGTTGTGGTCGACATTCTAGTAAGACAAGTCAAGACGTAAAAGGGGTGCGGATCGTGCAATACAGCGAATATGTAACCCTTCGGAAACGATAGGTGAATCAAGAATTAGGGTTAGAACATCTGACATGTTGGAAACACGTGTTTTATGCTTGTCTCAGGATCAATTGTAGATTTTTGATCTCATGATATTAATATGTGAGCAGGGTAGGGAATTTTCTAAATAATTGCACGCAACTTTTTTAAGTGTTGTAAGCGTGGCATTAAACCTTGTGGTTACACAATCTACTGCACTGATCTCTATCTACTGCAGTAGAAGGAAAATTACTACGTTTATATGGAGAATTGAATCAGGATTTAGGTCTTTGTTACCCGGTTTATATGAGTGAATTGAGAAATCGAATCGAATCGAATTGAGATTTCGATTCAGGTATATGGCCTCGTAGGATCGGAAGATTGAATTAAAATGGAATCAAAGTGACAATTTGAGTAAACTCATGACTGTGTCATAAGGTCATAAAATTTTATTAATTTGACTCAAATCCACACAGTCCACTAAACCAAAAACAAAAATAATATATAGGTATTATTTGCGTTTTCTTCTATTTATTTACCACTAGCCAGACCACGGGCATAACATACATGTATTTCTAGGTGCATGAATTTGACCAAATTCCCATAGAAAAATATAATTTGCAGTATGTATGTGCTGCAAATTTTATTAGAGTCGGTAGTCATCGACCAAAAAATAGTGCGTCTTAGAAGAACACGAAAGCATCTAACTGATGAACCGAACTATCGTGTCCGGGCCAAACGCATTTTGAAGGAAAAGGTCATAAAAAAAAAATTTCAATTTGACTTTTCAATGTTTCAATTAAACATATTGTTTCTTTATTATTTTCATTGATTTATTATTATTCTTTAGGTATTATTTATTTATTAATTTCAATATTTGCTAATTTGTTTTAAATTAACTAAGGTTAAATAAGGATAAAATGAAATCCGGCTGTGAGTGAGCGTGTTTGTTTTCAATCAAGGCCTGCCATTTTGATTGCCCTTTTTTATTAAGCATTTGTTTTTGTTTGTATTCCCCCCTTCACAGAGCTCTTAGGAGGTAGGGATCCTTTTTTTGTTCTCGTCGGTTGAGAAAAAAATCCCCTCACAATTTACTTTATCGTTCTTTAGTATGACTTAGCCTTTGCTTCCCGCAAAGAAAGATACAAAAAAATTGATTAATTTTATATTAATATTTGATTCTTGTTAGATTGGTAATTTGTAATATTAATAAAAAAAAAAAGTAATAAAACTCCATTAGTGTCTCGTGTTGCTTAAAAAAAATGGTTTTCTTGGTTTCGGAATAGAAACCATGCCTAGATGGACATTTTAATTTTCAGGGATGTCAAAGGTAGCCGAGTTTCGGTGAAGGTGGTATGATCTGAAACCGATCATCCACAATCCTTGGGGGAATCTAAAAATGGCCGAAGATTCCTTTGGTAGGGTGTGTAAAGGCCTCACTGCAACAACATCCGCAGCGCCTTGATGTGACAATAGTCCGTCCGTCTTTATCTTCCCATTTCCTTAGGCCTGATTTATGTTTTTTTGTTTGCTGGTGAGGGGTTAGGTTTCCGGAGGCAAAATCCCCCCCGTCCGACGACCTGATGCCGTTCATAGCAAGCAGGTCACACCCTCCGAAACTTAGCATTCTTTCCCTTTTCCGACCTTTTCCTTTCGAATCTCCTAGCCCGTCCTTTTTCCTACCTATCCCCACTACCGCCACTTATCCTCCTCCTCTTGCCCGCAACAACCTTTGGCGCAGCAAACAATTGTGGCTAGCTGCCAAACTTTAACGCAAAGAAACACTTCTCACCGGCTGTAATTATTTCAATTCAATCACAAATTTCTGTGCCCGCAACAGTATCTGATGAAAATTTTCCAAAAGAAGATATCTACTTATGCAAACAATGTAATATCCCAATGATATAGTTTGCAAAGCACTTTATCGTAACTGAACTTGATTGATACAAATCGTTGATTATCGTGTCGAGGTAATTCGTGATCCGCAATGTGTAGATTGCAGGGATTTCTGTCCTCTCTAGTGCAAGTGCTTTTGATGTAAATGGTTTGCTCATCCCGGGAGGCGAATATCGAGATACTATTCTTTAGAAAATCCGCTTTATGAAATGGCCCACAGAGGTCTTGACCCCAATCGCAGATATGTTCCGGTAAGCAGAATTCATTCAATTTTTTATCCCAAAAAGATAATTCGATTTTTTTATTTATTAGATGTATTCTCTGACATGATGATGATGATGTGATGATGATGATGTGATGATGTGATGATGATGATGATGATGATGATGATGATGATGATGATAATGATGATGATGATGATGATGATGATGATGATGATGATGATGATGATGATGATGATGATGATGATGATGATGATGATGATGATGATGATGATGATGATGATGATGATGATGATGATGATGATGATGATGATGATGATGTTGATGATGTACCGTTCAAATACAGAAGTCCTCCTCTTGCTTTAAAAATCCATCCTATTTCGGATACGTTCCTTTCTTCCTGAAGGTATCTACTTCCGTCGATGTAGTTGAGGACATTGTAAAGTCCGTGTGATGTAGTCCCTTATGCTCTTTGAAATGCCGTATCCCATTCCCTTTCCATTATTTGCGTATCAGCCAAATCAATTGCATTCTGGAATAACCTGTTATTACTAACAACCTAATGGATATGCCTTCCTTCTAATACATTCGTCCATTTTGTAATCCAGTATATATTTTTGGTTACTATTATGTTCGCTAATATATGTGGGAGACGGTTCTCGTCATACACA
Organism: Philhelius pedissequus; assembly: GCA_910595825.1. NCBI lineage: Eukaryota > Metazoa > Arthropoda > Insecta > Diptera > Syrphidae > Philhelius > Philhelius pedissequus. Next base: position 157,562,796 of record OU343161.1, read on the forward strand.
CTTAGTATTTTCTTAATGTAGGGCATGTGACATTTCATTGTATAAATAAAAAGACGTTTCAGTTTAAGTTCCAAGGTAAGCATGTAGTTTGGAGATGTTGTTAGGACTTTCATCGTTTTTTTTTTTAGAAAATATCGTTGGACCTTTTCCTTATCCATACCTCAAAATTGATCTTGCTACTGCATTAAATAATTCTAATTTTGATCAATTACTGATGTCCTTTTTCGAAACAAAACTATGCCCGGTCAAGTTTATGCTCATTTTCGCTTGCTGTGCTCTTTTTCGGTCATACTCAACTTTGGTGTCAGCCATAAGCCCAAGTACTTATATTTGTTGACCACCTCTATTTCTTCCGTTCCAAGGGTCCATCTTTCAATATTCCTTCTTCTGCCTCCATTTTTTCTAAATAAATGGTTTTCCAATAAGAGGTGTTTTGATATTCAAAGAAAAATGGCATTTTTGGGGATCATCTTTGAGGTCTTGAATCGCCGCTGGGCTGTTGGCGTAGACCTTATTTTTCACGTGGCCCCAAAGGAAGAAGTCGCAAGGTGTTAAATCACAAGATCTCGGTGGCCAATTGTGATCACCTCTTCGAGAGATAACACGGTCCGGAAACTTTTCCCGTAAAAGATCGATGGTTTCATTGCTTGTGTGGCACGTAGCGCCGTCTTGTTGAAAGTAAACGTTGTCCAGATCAATACCATCCAATTCAGGCCATAAAAAATCATTAATCATCTCTCGATAGCGCAATCCATTGACCGTAACTGTTGCTCCAGCCTCATTTTCGAAAAAGTAAGGTCCAATGACCCCGCGGGACCATAAACCGCACCAAACAGTCACGCGTTGAGGATGGAGAGGCTTTTCAACAATAACTCTTGGGTTTTCCGAGCCCCAGATGCGACAGTTTTGCTTGTTGACGTAGCCTCCGAGGTGGAAATGGGCCTCACCAGTCAAGATGATTTTTCGATGAAATTCCGGTTCATTTTCATGCATTTCAAGGACCCAATCAGCAAAGACACGACGTTGTTGATGATCAGCCGGCTTGAGTTCTTGTGTTAACTGAACTTTATAAGCCTTAAGACCCAAGTCTTTATGCAAAATACGGTGTAATGACGTTTGTGGAATGCCTAATTCCAAAGAACGACGAGGAATGGACAAACCTGGGTTTTCTTCAACACTTTGGGCTACAACAGCAATATTCTCAGTTGTTCTTGAGCGACGTGCACGGGTTTTATTCTTCACATCACTAACTTGTCCCAACAGCTCGAATTTGTCCACCAATTTCTGTATTGCGGTCCGACAAGGTGCTTCACGACGACCCAAAAATGTTTTAGTTTTACGAACCGTCTCTGCCAAATTTTCACCATTTTTATAGTGAATTTTAATAATTTCAATGCGTTGTTGAAGCGTGTATCGTTCCATTTTTATTAATAGCGTAGTTTCTACTTGTCAAATGTCAAAAAATGACAGCTTCAAAAGTGACAGCTACCGAAATAGCGGGCTATTCAAAATAACACCTCTTATTGGAAAACCCGCTATAATGATTTTTGACTCTTCGAGGTTGATAATAAGATTCCACATTTTGCAATATTCATCAAGCTTGTTTACCATCAATTGTAAGTCCCTTGGGGTGTTTGCAAAAATTACAATGTCATCTGCGTACAGTAACACGTGGATGACTTGTTCATTTAAATGTATTCCTCCGCCTATGAAATCATAAATGTCGTTGATAAACAGTGCAAATATCATAGGACTTACGAGACAACCCTGTTTTACGTCCATTTTTGTATCGAACCATACTGCACTTGCTGTCCTGGCATAGAGATCCTTTACGATGTTTAGAAATTTTGTTGACAAACCCATTCGTTTTAGCTTAAAAAACTAAGCAAATGCTATCAAACGCTGCCTTGAAGTCGACAAAAAAGCAGTATGTTTGTATGCCTTCATTCATTCTGATTTGGACTATGCTTAGCAGATTGAATATATTATCTGATGTACTATATCCCTCTCTAAATCCTGCTTGATATTCTTTTAAAATACAGTTTCTTTTTTCACTATCCTGTAGCCTTTTGAGTAGTATGCCCGTGTAGATTTTCGCCATTGCGTCCATAAAGGAAATTCCTCTGTAGTTTTCTGCCATGCTTATGTCTCCCTTTTTATATATGGGGAATATCAACGACTTCTTAGATGAGGGTTCAACGCTTTCTGTGCGCTGAATCCTATTTTAGGTTTGCACCAGGCGATCTAGAAGTATCTGCGGGGCAAGTATAAAAAATTCATACGGGGCACGGTCGTATCCGGCAGCTTTGTTTGCTTTAGCTTTGCTTAGTACTTCTAGGATTTCGAGGCTCGTGATATCGCCATCCAGCAGTTCTTCCCAGGTATCTTATATAGTGTGGCCCAGTGTTGCTATGGCCGTTGAAAATGTTCTTTAAAATCACCACTTTTTATGTGTGGTCCTATTCTGTAGCTCTTATTTCGTAATTTATTACCAATATCCCATCATTCCTTTGTATTTCGAACGCTTCTCAGACTGCTACATAACGATTGAGAGTATAGCTTCCTTTTCGTTTTACAGGTTTGTTTGTACTTTCGATTCGATACAAGGTATGTTTTTTCAGAATTTCTGAGGGTTCCCTTCTCCATCTGCTAAGCCATTTTTCCTTGCGGTCATACACGCTGCATCAAACCAACTTTCTTTGTAATTTTTTTTGTTTGAGAAGTTTCTCTTTTCACCTACTACTTCCTTGATGATCGATGTTATTCCTTCAGCCGTCCAACTTTCCGCTCCAAAACTCACCCACTTCCTTTGCCAGTATCCTTTGTTGGATTCCGATTTTGTAATGGTTTTCATTTTGGTTCAACCATACTAGCTTGGAGAGCAGACTCATTTCTCAAGTATGCTGAAGGCCAGGTAATTGTAGCGTTAACCTAAGAGGCATATGATCTGAGTATACCATTTCCTCTACTTTTAATTCTTTTACTTGGCTAAGTACATTATACGAGGCTCTACATAGGTCAATAACAGAGCAACCAACTGAGCTTATGAAGGTGAAATTTCCTTCAAAATCACCCGGAGTAGGTCCGTTTAGTATTACTATAACCGCATCTTCGTTGCACGTCTCAATGAACCATTTTCCTTTATTGTTGAGTATCTTGTCCTTAGAATTTCGTTCTGGCTTAAGCAGTACATTAAGATTGGCAGTTTGTTCTGCTACTAATATTTGGCTTTCCCCTATTCGTACATTGAAATCTCCTATGACAATTACGTTTTGATAGTTCGATTCCTGTAGGATTGTGTTGTACACTTGGTAGTCTTCATCCCATTTGTTACAATTTAGATATGTAGGCAGCACATAAAGTTCACTGTTGGTTGATACGATGCGGACAATGTCCCTATCAAACGTTTTTGTGCACTTAATTCTTAGTTCTTTGTTAATCTCTCGGCTAATGCCAACTAGTAGTCCACCACTCGCTCTTCCGAATTGCGCTGAGCGTACTGCTGGTGTCCATATCAATTCAAATCCTGGGAAGAATTTTTCATATCTCTCAAATTGATTCACAAGTTTCATACAACAAAAAAATGTTAAATTTACATATATATTTAAAAAATTTGGCACTACTAACTTATTTGCTAGTCCTGATACATTGTAGGACACGATTTTTATTTCAACTTTCTTACAATCTATATTTAAATTTTCATCGCAACAAACATCTAAATCCTAATCTGAAGAGGTCTCGACTTTATCGGTTTCCAGTTGGAAATCTATGTTTGAGAAACTCTTTTTATAAAGTTGACCAAGAACCATAGTATCTGGTTTCCCCCTCACTTTGCAACTCTTTCTCCACCACCGTAAATATTTTACCTTCTATTTCCAAGCTTCTACCCTTAAATTTAATTGGCTTTCATTTATCAATTTTACGTATTTCATTTCCTATTCGTAGCAGATAATTGTGACGTTTTCTTTCTTTTTGTGTCATATCTCTTTGAATACCATACTTTGATCCGGCGAGCTTAGAAGTATTTTGTAAGATTGTTACAACTGCTGAATGTGATTCAAACTCGACGAGAAAATTCTTCTTACCACCTCTTCCTATTCTTACTATTTTTACGATTTCGAAGCTTTAATTTATTTTAAGGATAAGGATTCCATAGCATCCATACATCATTTTTGTCTAGTGAATCCTTTTCGAATCCTTTAAAAATGAGACTGTTTTTTCGTGTAAATCTGTTAAACATTTCGTTTTTTCTTAAGCTCTCTTCTTAATGTTCTTCAAGTTGTATTTTATTTTTGAGGTTGGTGTTTTCTTTTTTCAAATCTTACATTTCTTTTGAATGCAAATCTACTGTATCCTTTGTGGCCTGATTTCTTCTTATAATTCTTCGAAATTGTTCCATCACAGTGCCCCATGTGGTCATATCTACTACTGTTTCGTCTAATTTGGCTGAATCCTCGTCCGAGCTTTCAGGCATTTTTGGGAGATGTGGTTTTTTGCTTGGTATCCCGACCAAATCCGGTGAAAGTTGTGTTCTCGATCGTTTACTTGACTGATCCAGTTTAATTGTTACGAGTAGGTTAACACCCCAGTTTGGTAGTTGATTCTCTTTTTCTTTTAAATCAGTATTTTGTTTTCTAGGTTTTAATTTGAATCACCCTGTTTATTGTTCCTTGACTGATTATCCTATCAACTCACAGGTGGCGCTAGTGATGTCCTTAATGATTGACCGATATCATGAATCAAATGTCATATGTCGCATTTGACAGTTCCCGCACTGATATTTATTAATTGTTTTGGTTTGCCTCTAAGTTTGTTCTTGTTGTAAGATCAAAAACGGAATTTATAAGAATATATAATATATAGTTTATTACAAAAAAACCATTAATTAATTAAATACAATATGAGAGTAAAACACGTTTTATTACTGACGATGTCAAAAGCCCAGAAGTTTCTCCAACCGGAAAAAGAATGCGTTGTCCCTCTAACTATCTTGTAGTTTCAATATTGATGTGGGCATGATTGTTCATCATCAGGGGTGTCAGAGGTTTCGTATTTCCAGGGTTCTGAACACCTCCCTTGCTTAAGAGATATCATAGTCCTTCATCCACCCAGGGGCTCGAACGCTTCTGCCTGGTGATCTTGTTCTTACTGGTTCTGGAGTGGTGCTTCTTGATGGGAATCCGTGAAAAGCTGAATCTTCAGAAATCGAACCATTACGGGCTGCTCCATAATCAGGAACTGCGTTTGGAATTTCTTGAGGTGCTTCACCCTCCGGATGGCTGTGTGAAAATAAATCAAGTAGGTCATCGAATGCATTTGACGACTTTGGTTTTTGTGGGATATCCGCATATCTGAATTTAATTTGATTTGTATGCGAACGAATGAGTCGTGTTTTGCTTTTCATCAATGACCAAGATGTTGTAGTTTACGGTGTCTTTGCGTTCAATGATTGTTCGATAGTGCTGGCATGCTGTTGATTCGCTCTATTTTGTCCGGATCTGGCTTCAAACCATTATTATCTAAAATATGCCCAAGGTATTTGAGTTGAGGAACGAAAAACGAGCACTTTTCCATTTTCACTCGAAAATTAAATTCCAAGAGGCGTTGAAGTACCTGGTTTAAAATCTTCAAATGATGCTCAAAATCCCTCCGATGATGGAATCGTCAATATAAGCTGCTGCGGCTTCAATACCTCCAAGGACAGTATCTGCAATTTGCTGGAAAGCTCCGGGAGCAGGTTTTGTACCAGGAGCTAGGGTATTTGTCCTAAATAACCCTTTGTATTGATGGTTAGCAGTTTGGCTCATTCGGGTGTGACTTTCACTTGGAGATATGCATCAGCTAAATCTATATGAGTGACAATTTCGCTGTCTCCAATTTTTGCGAAAATGGCCTCCGGAATGGGGTATTCGTGCGATTTTAGTTGGTCATTTAACCCATATGAATAATCTCCGCATAGACGTACCTCCCCTGAAGACTATTTTGACTACCACAATCGGTGCTGCCCAGTCCGAAAAATCAACTGGAGTGATCCAGCCTCGGTCCTGTAGGCGTTGATGCTCACGCTCTATTTGAGGAAGAACATCATATGCCACATCTCGTCTAGCTCGGAAAACTGGAACAGCATCTGGTTTAAGATGTAGCTCAACTTCAATTTTGGAACAAACCGAGGAGTCATCAGACTGGAACAGTTTAGCATACCGCTGCTTAATGCTGGCTATGGCTGCATGGCGATTGGCGGCTGTCGGCTGAATGATTCGACTGATGCTAATTTCGTTGATAGGTTTGTCCCATAATTGAAAAATTTCGCATAATCTGTTCCTAGAATGTTCAAATCTTCAATTTTAGTTACAGATAAATTACAACATTTTACTTCCCGATTTAGCTGAATTTCACAAGGAAATTCAGCGATAAGTTTTATTGAGTCCAATGATGCACTTTGGGCTTGACTCAAATGTAGTGCCTGGTCGTCCCAACTTCTCCCCTATAGTGATATCGATCATGGTGATGTCTGAACCGGTACCAACTTGAAGCCGGACAGACTGACTTGAAATCTGTTCGCTGGGGCGGATGTTTACCTCCACAAACTTCCCTTGCTTAACATGAATTATGCAATTGACATAAACATGCTTGTTTTGTTGGTAAATTTTTTTTCTGTTACCTCGACGCATGTTATTGTTTCTGCCAGCTTTCTTTGACGAGAAACAGCTGCAGTAACTCTCTTTGTTTGCACGATTGCATTTTGTGCATTCATGGTTTTTGTAGCCACAATCTCGTGAAATGCATTTCACCGCAACTCCAACAAGGAGATTTTGGCAAACTGTTTTGTTCCATATTCTGCTGTGCTGGCTGTTGAAATTGATGTTTGGGTTTTCGTTGCTGTTTCTTGATGGCGTTGACTGACGTTGCCGACGAAGACGTTTGTTCAGACAACAACTTGCTCAGATCGGAATTCGTGTCTTCATCCAGTTTAGACAACAGTTTTGTCCGGATGTCTGCGTCGCATGATGACTGCAGTCCTGTCACAAACACTAGACATTTGAACTGGTCTGAACTCAGTGCGCTTAGCTTAAAATCCTCACAGCTCTTGTTGACACGAGCTGCGTAGGTGCTAAGATCCTCCGCTGGACTCTTAACTCTTTGTAACCATCTATATCGTGAATTGAATAAACTTTCAGCAGCTCCAAACATTGCTTTGAGGTTTTCGACCGTGTCTTTGAAATGTACATCTCGCGTGTTCTTTGGTAAAATGTAAGATGCCTACTTCTCATATGCTATCGGATTGTGCTTCCGCATTAGCAATCGTACTTTGGATGGATCGTCGAGATCTTTTCCATCAACGCTGAAAACATCTTCATGGCGAGAAAACCATGCCTCGAACGTGAATGAATGCTCTGGGTCATAGGAAAATTCAGAAATACTATTTCGTAAAGATTCCATGAGCAGTTCGGGTCTGGCAGAATGCGAACTAATGCTCTCCCTGTTGGTCAATACTGCTTGCAACAACTTGGATTGCAGATCTAGTAATTCTAGAATCTTTTGTTCGTTTGATGTCGCCATTGTTTTTTTTCTCAATATGATACGAGAAAAGAAAAAGAAAAATATTCACGCAAACCAATATCCTCGTCGCCAAAAATTGTTGTGATCTTATTTACAAAATCAGAAACGGAATTTATAAGAATATATAATATATCGTTTATTACAAAAAACCATTAATTAATTAAATACAATATGAGAGTACAACACGTTTTACTGATACTGGACGATGTCAAAAGCCCAGAAATTTCTCAAACGTGAAAAAGAATGCGTTGTCTCTCTAACTATCTTGTAGTTTTAATCATAATGTTGCCATGATTGTTCATCATCAAGGGTGTCAGAGGTTTCGTATTTCCAGGGTTGTTAACAGTTCTCTTAAAAAATGATTTTTTTTTATAAAATTTGAGTACAGAGAAACAGCGGTTTCTATTTACTTTCATATTCAAAAATATCTTTGATTTTCGCGAAATAAATTTATAAAAATATGTGATCAATACCTGATGTACGAGAGCCTCCCCGACACACAACGTCGCTGGACCCCCAATTCACAAAACCAACCAAACTTCAGGTACATTCAATCCCTCCAAATCACTTAATCACTCGTGTTGCTCACCGTCCAACTCTTGCACACCTCTTAAAATTCAGTGTCTACACTATCTCCCTATGCATGGTATCTTAGCTAGCCTAACGCCTTATTCCATTGAAATCCTTAATTTTTTTTTCAATAAGCATTTCCGCAAATAAAACATTCGAAAACAGTTGTTTAAAAACAAGAATGAAGAGTTTTTAATGCTCTATTGAATTCCATGAAAAAAATGGCGATTATACATCAGTGTGTTTTTAATTAAGACAAAGTCTTAATGTAATAGCATAGCATCAAATAACATCGAGTTTCAAACCAAAACTAAAGTAGTTGGTTTTGTTTACTGAAAATTACATAATTTTAATTAAAATGCTATGGATGTAAAATTTAAAAAAAACATGGGTTAAAAAAGTAAAATTGTAAGGTTAAGATTATCTTGGTAAACCACAAATTTCACATAAGCTTAGGCCTCCGCTATTAATAAATGTACAATGATTACAGGTCCAATTTAACGCTTCCGCACCTTGCTGTTCAACTGATTGTGACGGATAACTGGAAGTCCTGCTGCAAAAAAGTTATATTTATGTAAATATACCACTGAAAAAATATGTTTATACCCTGATCCATCTGAACTAGCTGCAAGTAACGATTCAAGTGTTTTCCAAACTTCACTTTTTTTGAATTCGTTGGCCATGTCTGAATTTTTTGTTCGAACTGCTTCTAGCAGGCTTTGCATCTGTGCTTTCATTGGGAGCATATCCATTTTATACAAATAAATCAAAAGATGAAAATCTGACATAGCTTCTAAAAATTCATTGTCTTTCCACACTGACAAATAAGAATTGAGTGCAAAAAAGTTCTGTAAATGACTATCCAAATAACGATTTTCAACTGGAAACGGTCGCTTCTTACTATATTTCGAAAACATATATTGCGGTTGTAGCGGAGTTGAAGCTGGAACATCAACTAGAAGGTATTCAACTGGCAAAGGGCGTGCCAAACGTTGAACTTCGTTGCCATAATGGTCCTTTTCCTAAAAAAAAAAAAAAAACAAGAATATTTAAAACCTAATTGCAAAAATAATAAAATAGATGATGACAGTATAATTGTTTAAAGTAATACAAAAAGTTGGTTCATTTATTTTACAGCTGGTGAGTTCAACGTGGAGACGAACTACGACGCACTAACTATATACATACATAATATCACAATTCGATTGATAATTTAATCAATGGCTAGGTTCCTAGAGTAGTTATAAATCTATAATGTAATTTTCCATCAAAGTGTAAAAATCCAAAGTGAACAGATGCGACGACGCACGTGCCGAATTTTGTTTTGAGCCGTTATTGCCCCAAATAAAGAATATTTTATTTTATTTTTTATTTTTATTACCCGAGGGTAATTAGTCCATTAGGCATTTCCTCCCATGGGCCTGTAGCATCTCTACAATAAGTAAAACGGCAACACTAAAAATAAATATATAATCACGTTCGACATTCACATCTTAAGAAAATGATTACCGTATACAAAAAGTCCCGCACATCACACCACATCATGAGATGAATGCGGTTACCGAATTTAATCAACACTCATCAGTTGACGAGTACAGTCATCGCTTTCTGTAAAGCCTAACATATCGATCATCGAATTTCATCTATAAAATTTTAATTAACTTTTTTTTATTTTAATAATTTAATTTGAAATAAAATTAAATTTATATCAAAAATAGTTTCTCTTTTATTTTGCATACCAAGGGAGCTAAAATTAGCGATTCCGACTAAAGTTAATTTCGAATAACGGTTCGCTGTAAATCGAATCATGGTCGACAGTTCCATGTACAACACCGTAGTCTCACAGCTTAGCCAAACGGTAGCAGAAAAAGTTCGAGGGGTTTTTACGACAGCCTCATGTTTCAAGAAAATATATCGCTCTGAAAAATCTGCTCCTTAAAAAATTTACACCCAGTGACCACGGTAAGATTAAAAAACTTCTGTCGCAGACGGAATTAGGTGACAAAAAACCCTCAAGACTCCTGGAGGAAATGCGAAACCTCGCTGGAGCATCATAACAATTGTCCCACCAGTCACTGCAAGACCTCGCCGACTTCCGCCCGAAAAACTCGAAAGGGCAAAAGCCATATTCCAAAAGTTTTTAGAACAGGGCATCAAATCCCTGTTGTACCATCTGATGTACCAAAAACAGCGATCACTATTCCATTTGGATTATGGGAATTTCACTACATGACAGAAGGCCTCAAAAACGCAGCACAGACGTTTCAGCGACTGATTGACGAGGTTCTGCGTGGTCTAGATATTGTGGTACCAAACATCGATGATTTTTTGTGCGATTCCGAATCAGGAACCATGTTTTGTAACTCAGGCGATAACTTTTCCTCACTTAACGCCTCTGAAAAAATGGGTTTTCTGTAAGTTGAGGCGATACCTTAAATTTTTAATTTGGAAGTCATTTGGCATCTTAACCATAAAACAAATATATTTGTTTTTGTTTATCGACTACTTTCACCGATTTGAAAGTTGCAGAACATGGGTCCAGCCGACGAACACGAACATCATCTTCGAACTATTTTTACTAGGCTACGTGAATATGGTTTAATTGTCAATTTATCGAAGTGCGTATGGGGTAAGTCAGAGGTTCAATTTTTAGGTCAACTTGTCACGCCTGTTGGGAACAAGCCATCATCGAGTAAGGCCGCAGCCATCCGAGAATTCGAGAGGCCGACGATAGCCAAGGACCTACGCCGATTCATAGTAATGATAAACTTCTACCGGAGGTTTATTCCAAACGCAGCTACAATACAGGATCAAAAAGCTCATCGAAAGTGACGTAAAAAACGACAAACGAGGAATTACATGGATACCAGACTCCGAAGCAGCATTTGTTGAGTACAAAAAAGCACTTTGTACTGCCACTCTTTTAGTTTATCCTACTGCTAATTCCAAGGTTTCGTTGGCAGTTGATGCATCGGATTTCGCCCTGGGTTCCGTCCTAAACCAGAAGGTAGCTAATGAAACTAAACCACTTGGTTTCTCTTAATAGAAACTTACAGGTGCAAAAAAAACCTATTCAACGTTCGACCGGGAATTTATGGCCATATATGAAGCCATAAACATTTCACACCATTTCTAGAGGGAAGACATTTCTTCATACTTTCCGATCATAAGCCTTTGAGCTACGCTTTTCGTCAAAAAGCGGACAAAGCCTCGCCGAGACAAGCTAGATATCTCGATTTTATTAGTCAGTTCTCGACTGATATCCGCCATTTGTCAGCTAAAAATAACATCGTTCCAGACTTACTTTCCAGAATGCCATTACCTCAACGAACTGGAAACAGATCAATTCAACGATCCAGAGCTACAAGATTTACTATTGCGCAACAAAACATCTCTTGTACTGAAAGCTGTTAAAAACGCCGAAACAGAAACTACCTTAATTTGCGATATCTCAGGTTGCATTCGACCATTTGTCACTAAAAACTTTCGAAATACCGTTCTAGCAAACATCCACAACCTGGCACATCTCGGAAATCGAGCTACTTTGAAGCTTCTACAACAACGCTATGTTTGGCCCATTATGCGCAAAGACTGTACCCACTTAATTTGCGATATCTCAGGTTACATTCGACCAGTTGTCACTAAAAACTTTCGAAATACCGTTCTAGCAAACATCCACAACCTGGCACATCTCGGAAATCGAGCTACTTTGAAGCTTCTACAACAACGCTATGTTTGGCCCATTATGCGCAAAGACTGTACTCACTTCGTAAAACATTGCATTCTGTGCGAACGATGCAAAATTCAAATACACAACAGGGCATCAATTGAGAAGTACAACAAGCATCTGGTTGGTCCATTACCACCATCAAATGGAGCTTGGTATTTACTAACAATAATCGATCGAGCAACTCGTTGGCCAGAAGCCACCCCAATCGCTGACATCACGGCTGAGACCGTGGCTAAAGCTTTCGTAAGTGGCTGGGTATGTCGCTTCGGAGTACCATCTCGGATAACGACATATTGTGGACTACAGTTCGAGTCCAGTTTATTCCGTCAGCTTACCAACATATTGGGTGTTCATCATCTAAAAACAACAGCTTATCACCCTCAAGCGAACGGGATGGTAGAACGTTGATACCGCTCATTTAACTCTGATTTTATAGAATTATCATTATCTAAGTTAGAAGCTGACAAACGACTAGATGCAGATGGAATTTCTCCAAAATTTTTACAAATGTGTGCAAAACCTTTTGCTGTTCCATTAGAAATTATTTTAAATCGTTCACTGGTAACCGGTGAGTTTCTTCATATTTGGAAGCGTTCAATAATAACTCCCATTTACAAATCGGGAAATAAACAAGATGTTTCAAATTACCTTAATAATAATAAATAAATGACATTCCTGACACAATCTTAAATTCAAAGTGCTTGATGTATGCGGATGATCTAAAAGTGTTTCGTTGTATAAAATCTAGACTCGATTTCTCAATTTTGCAGGATGACCTTGATAATTTATCGAATTGGTGTACAAATAATTTCTTAAGCCTAAATATTTCTAAATGCCAAAGTCTAACGTATTGTCGCAACCGCTCGCCTATTAATTTTTCGTATAAAATAAATCACAAATCACTATCCATTATAACGTCTAAAAAAGATTTGTGTGATTTTTGACAATAAATTTAACTTCTTAAATCACATTGATTATTTGATTGCCAAAGGCAATCAAATTCCTGGTTTTATCTTGCGAAGTGCCTATGCCTTTGTAAGGTCTAATCTTGAGTACTGCAATGTAATCTGGAATCCTGCATATGCAGTTCACTCATCTAGAATTGAAAAAAATCAAAAACGATTTTCAAGAGTTGTTGTAAAAAGACTCCACTGGGGCATAGATATACCCTCATATGAAACAAGATGTAGCCTAGTAGGTATTTTACCCTGATCACTCGAAGAATTTTTTTTAGCAATTATGTTTATTCGCGACATTTTAACAGAACATATTGATTTTTCTCAAATTTTATCTTTAATCGGGTTTAATGTTCCTGCGAGAATGCTTGTTTAACGTGCCTTATCACAGAACTGTTTTTGGTGCCAATGAACCATTATCTAGATGTTTGAAGGAAACGAACATTGTTTGCGATTTGATCGACTTTAATATAAGTAGATATTTATTCAAAACAAATCTTTTGTTAATTTTAAATAACTTTGCTGGTGGTAATGTTTAAAATATATTTTATAATTTTTTGTTTATATTTATACATATATTATATCAAGTAATCACTTAAGTACTTATTGTAACTTTGTTTGATGAATAATTAAATTAAAAATTAAAATTAAATTAAATTAAATTAAAAAAAATGGTGGGGGAAGAGATTGTGCAAATGAGAAGTGGACTTTTAATGAAGAGATTATAGAAGTTGTCCAGGAATATATATATCTCGGGGTCTGTTTTACCAAAAATTTAAGCATGGAAAAGCACTTGAAGGGAAAAATTGCGAAGGCCAAAAATGTCATTGGTGCTACATGGAAAAACTGTTTCGCAAATAAATACATTGCATACAGTAGTAAATTCCGTGTTTTTGAAGCAGTCTCGGAGTCTATCATGTTTTACTCATCCCAAATATGGGGCTACAAACATTTTGAAACGGTGGAAAAACTCTTGAGGTTCTATGTGAAAAGGATATTTCGTCTTCCCTCTAATACCCCTAACTACATCGTGATGTTGGAAACAGGACTCTCTCCACTTTTCATACGCACGCTTAAGCTACATATAGACTATATAATTAATGTTTTACACATGGCCAATGAAAGACTACCAAGGAAAGCGGCCCTTCAAGTTATTGATCGGAAAAACAGTTGGTATGCAGAGTGGTTGGAGCTGGCGCTGTGGTGTGGGATTCAGCTAAATTTGGATTTGGAAAACCTCAATGATTGGAAAAGCTCACTCTACAAGCTTATTGAGGCGGTAGACATAAAATATCGTGAAAAGTATTTACAAGAAGCTACTAGTTCTGTGCATAGAGCGCTTTATAGTAGATTATGCCACAATTTGGAACTTAGAAATTATTTTCGATTTGGAAATAGTGTGGAGCAAATATCTATGATGGTAATACTGCGTGGGGAACTTTTGCGGCTCAACTATGTACCACATAGAGAGGACCTGCCGGTATTCTGTAATCTATACAATCAGAGAGAAAGAGGAGATATGCTGCATTTTTTAGGAAGATTTCCTGTGTTGATGGAAACAAGAAGATTCTTTTTTGGATGCAATGTTTTAACAGATGATGAGATGTTATCGCATTTAAATATTGTGGAAGTACCAATGCTGTATAATTACTGCAAAGTTGCCCTGGAGTATCGTGAGAAGATAATTAACGAAACTTTTTAATGCGCTTAGAATGACTTTTAATACTCAATATGTGATAAATTTGCTTTAATTAAATGGTAAAAAAAATATTAACCAGAGTTTTGTAATTATTTTTCAATCTGGCGACGGCAATGCCATGCTATATTTGATTTTGGAATTAATTATTATTGTACTGAAATATTAAATAAAAATCACTAAAATCTAATCTAGAAAAAAGAAGACTAATTCCGAGCCATCAGTTTGGATTTCGAAATAAACATTCCACGATAGACCAAGTGCATCCAATTACGGATGTCGTGGAAAAGGCACTTGAAGAAAAACAGGTATGCTCGGCTATATTCTTAGATGTTGCTCAAGCCTTTAACAAGGTTTGGCACTTGGGACTTGAGTACAAACTGCATAGGGACCTTCCCAGGCAGTACTAGGAAATACTGAAATCCTACGTTACGAACCGACTCTTTATATTACGGTACGACCAACATTACTCGGAACTAAGGAAAATTGAAGCCGGTGTACCACAAGGAAGTGTCCTAGGACACACCCTGTATCTGTTATATACAAGGGATATTCCAGTGGACATCAACGCTATCATGGCCACCTTGCTGACGATACGGCAATATTGGTGCCAGATAAATCCGTTACGAAGGCTACACTTAAATTGCAAAATGCTGTCGATAAAGTTAGTGATTGGACGCAGAAATGGCGTATCAAATTAAACGAAACAATATCGCATATAAACTTTACTAACAAAAACATAAACAATGTTCCAATATTTATAAACAATACAACAGTACCTAACTCCAATACCGCCAAATACCTTGGAATGACTTTGAATGCAAAGCTTAAATGGAAAGAGCACATCAAAAAGAAACGA
The DNA here is from genome assembly GCA_910595825.1 of Philhelius pedissequus. NCBI lineage: Eukaryota > Metazoa > Arthropoda > Insecta > Diptera > Syrphidae > Philhelius > Philhelius pedissequus. The sequence continues at coordinate 157,578,167 of OU343161.1, forward strand.
GAGGAACTAAATTTGAAGTACAGAAAAATGTACTGGTTACTAGGAAAGAACTCTGACCTATCTATCCAGAACAAACTAATGTTATATAAGCAAGTACTGAAACCCGTTTGGACATATGGCATCCAACTATTGGACTGTACAAAGAAAGCAAATGCTGAGCCCATCCAAAAATTCCAAAGCAAGGTCCTTCGTGGAATAATAAATGCCCCTTGTTATATAAGAAATAGCGATCTACATCGTGGCCTTCAAATTGAAATGGTTACAGAAGTGGTTAAAAAACACGCTGTATCACACAACCAGCGATTGCAAAGTCATACCGACTCCGAAATGGATACCGTATTAAATGTACGAGACAATGTTCGGAGATTAAGAAGAACCAAGCCTCATAAGCTGATGGTCTAAAAGCTATGGGAAAGTGTAATAACTTTAAGCTTCTCCCAATGCGATTTACATATAAATTAAGAAAATAAAATCATCTGTCGATATTTCATAGATTGGACCTGATTTCACCGGTGGTTTTAGTGCGGTAAGAGTCCAACACTACTCGGTACCGATTCTTATCGTCTTTTGAGGATTTCCATCGGATACAAACAAAATTATAATTATTATTGTATATTTGTTAAGGAAATTCATTATGAATACAATTTTTTCCCCTTTTTTTAAGTTTATAATTAAAATATGTATGTTTATAGATAATTTAGAAATGTAATCAGCGCCGAAGTCACTCTATGTGCAGGATGCGCAAATACACAGGGCGCCAAGCTTTGGGGGAGCATTGTCAAACCATAATATAAAAAAGAATTATGGATGCACATACTTTCATTCTTCAAATTTAAGTTCGTCTAACCAGCTACCAATACCTATGTATTGCTAAAAGTTATTTGAACGCAATAATTATCTTCCAATAATTCATATTAAGTCATTTCATCTGCTCACACGAAAGAGCATTCATATAATTACACGAGAAACAACATAGCGTGAATAGAGTAAAAATAAAAGAATCCCATCAAGATTACATTGGTGCAGGCTTGCAAAGGTAAATTCATGCACAAAAACTCAACAAAAATCCATACAAATCAGCTTATTAACCATTTATACCAGAAAAAGTTCATATGAGCCAAAACAAAAAAATTGGACCAAGGTTGTGCAAGAAAATTTCATGCACAAAACCCAACAAAAATCCTAGGAAATCAGCTACCTATCCACTTGCATAAGAAACCAGTTCATATGAGCCAATCTCACCAAGTTAGTGCAAGATTAATTAATTAAGATTAACCATTTAAGTGTGCAGATTTTAATTAAGCACGTATGGGTTATTCCACTCAGAATTTGTTTGAATGGAATATTGTGAGTTTTATACATGTTCGACGCCAGAGAAGAAAGAAGCACACGAAAAAGAATTCCTTATAGAAGTTAAGATGAATTGGGAAATAAAATGCACGGTTGGATCGTACGAACTTGCTCTTGTTTCTAACAACTTTAATGTTTTTAAACATTGACGCTGTTGTAGATAGGTCATTTGGTTATCCTACGCAGGCTTAAAGCCGATGTAGCTAAGATTACCTTGATTCTTCGTATAATGAATAATTTTCGAAGAAATAGCTACCTACAAATGCATATTTAAATCTAGATTATGGATTTTAATTATGTAAGCTGGGAGGGTGTTCATGACTGAATATATATACACACAAATTCACATAATCCAATGTATAAATTCAAATGCACATACTGAATCTATTCGCATCAGTAAAATAAATCTTGATCTACTTTAAGATAAGTGCATTCCTGTATTACAAACACAACCGACAAAAATAACCGACAAGAGTTCCGGATACTCGAAACGTGATGTCTAGCCAACAGAAAATTCACCTTGAACTGTTACTGCAGGTTACTAAACTTCAGGTACAGCAAGGTTTTTAATTCAATTCAATTTAAATCGCCAGACTGAATTGTTTCCTTTATTCATATTAGCTAAAAAATTCAGTTACTGGTTTTTAAAATATATTATTCAAAACCAAATTTTTATTTATATTTTAAAAATCGATTGTTTTTTTTTTGAAAAGTTTGAATATGCAGTTTTATTTATACTTTACGGGAGTATTTGCGTAAAAAAAATATTTGAAGCGCTTCATCCAATTGTTTGACAGGCGAAAATATGAAAATTGGTTCCATGGGAAGTACCATTAATAAGTACGCAAAATAAAATATTTTTATACATCAAAGTGGACCGTACTAATTTAAAAACATACTCATTTTTTTATAAAAATTCTGGGAGCAGTTTTTGAGAAATATTTTTTTTTCTTAACGGGTTTTTAACATTTGTATGGGAGGTACCGTTGTTTTTTTGTTCATTTTAGGAAAATAGTTTTTTTTGTAACTATTCAAGATAACATCAAAAAACTACCAAACATCTACAAAGTTTCGAAAAAATCTATTGAATCGTTTTCCAAATTTTGAGTTTTCAAAAAAAAATTTAATTTCGACTAGAGGTACCAAAAATAACAATTTTTTCTAAAAAAAAATTAACACGCTTTCCGAGTGGATGGAAAACAGTATTTGTCCACCCTATTCCTAAAAAAGGCGAATCTTCTTCACCCTCTAATTACCGTCCAATTGCACTTACGTCCCTTCTCTTCCAAAGTCATATAAACGCTGATTAATAATCAGCTTAAGAAATATCTTGGTAAACGAAAGCTCCTTAATGACCAGCAGCAATAGGTATACTGGTGATCTGATTGTATATCTCACCGAATAGTGGCACAAGTCTTTACATCGTTTTGGAGAAAGTAAGGTGATTACGTCCAAAAGCATTTGATAGAGTTTGGCATCAAGCTCTCTTATCGTATTGTCTCCGACCCTTTTTATCATTTTTATTAATGATCTCTTATCTGAAACTTCTAATACACTTAGTTGTGTTGCTGACGATAGTACTCTCAGCTTTTCATATTCGTTTTCAGATGCACCTTCTTGTTCTTCGGATGTACAACTGCAACGGCAGCGTATGATAAGCTCATTAAATTCTGATCTTGACAGCATTGTCCAATGGGGAATAAAAAACCGCGTAGAATTTAATGCTTCAAAAACTCAGTGCTGTCTTCTATCGTTAAAGCAGAACCCACCCCCCATGCCGTTATCCATAAGCGGCACTTGCGTTGAAGAAACCGATCAGATTTCAGTCCTTGGCATGTGCATCACAGACCACCTCTTGTGGAGTGAACATATATTTGATGTCGCTAAAAACGCTGCAAAGTGTTTGGGCTTTATTCGAAGATGCAAGAAATTCTTTTCCTCGTCTGATCTGGCTGTAATCTATAAGGCCTTCGTTCGTCCAAAGCTGGAGTATAACTCGCGCACTTGGGCAGGAGCTCCCAAAACTCATTTAGAGTCTCTTAGATAGAATTCAAAATAGAGCTCTAAGAATGATTGGCGATAGAACTATAGTGGAGACATTTACATCTCTCGAACATCGTCGTAATGTTGCATGTATTTCGCAATTTTATCGCTACTTTTATAAACAGTGTTCTAGCGAAGTAGCCAGTTGCATTCCTCCCCTTAAACAATTCAACCGTAATACTCGCGCTTCTAGGAATGCTCATCAGTTTACCCTTGAGCCCAATTTCGGACGTACTGTGAAGTACAGAGAATATTTCTTTAGTCGTACAACACGTATGTGGAATGCTTTACCAAGCTCGATTTTCCCCCTCATTTTCCTTAAGGTCGCAATGGGCTTGTCATATTAAGGGTAGCCAAAACCCTTTTAGTGACCGTTTATTATAAAAAAAACACAAGGTACCCTTTCCCTTCATTAATGAACTGTTTTTTTATATAAAAGTAGTTGGAGCCGTTTTTGAGAAAAATAAGGTTTTTGTTTATGGCCCAAGAAAATGTATGGGAGCTACTGTTATTTGTCGTCTTAAAATAAATGAAAAAACGTGCTGGCATATTACCGAAAAAAAAAACAATATGTACCAAGTTTGAAGCAAATCCATCGAACCGTTTAGGTTGATTGTTAGAATTTTTTTAAGAATAACTTGTCTTATATAGTACCTATAATCGCAAGTAAAAATAATGAAAAAAAGAACAAATAATTGCATTATTGTCGTGTCCTTCTGCAATTTTTTTTCTTCGTCTGTATAATTCGAAGCTCAGGTGCTGTTTAATAGAGATTACCATTTTTAATATTAATTTTGTTTTTTAGTACATACATTTTAGGTTTTCAAAGTCGCGGTATATTTTTTAGGAAAGCGAAGTGAAAGTTGGAAATTAAAAAGTGTGTGTTGTGAAAAAGTGTTATTAATTTGTATATGTAAATTCAAGAATGGGGCGCTAAACGTAGAGCTCGCACAGGACGCTCATTTAGCTCGGACCGGCCCTGAATATTATGTACTTAAGAGGTGCAATTTGTCTTTTTCTTATTTTACAATATAAATGTGTGGTGGACATTCACCATTATTGATTCATTTATTATTTAAAGTAAACAAATAAATCGTATCTAATATCTGAGAAAATCAGGAACGCAAACATCAAGTTATTTTCTCGAACGCATCCACTCACTACGAAACACACCCTTAATTTATTCAACGTTCCCGCTTTTGGAACATGTCCTAAAAGAAACTCGACGACATATCATAAACTTTCGTTCTCCGTTCTCAATCTTTCGTTCTTTTGATAATTGCAATTATTCTTCTTTAACTTTTCGTTGTGTGCTGGTGCCAATAAGCTCCCATCCTAAAATTCCAAATATTTTATAATTAATAAATAAAAATAAAGAAGTGTTAATTTTAAAGACAAGAAAAATACAATATTTTATTTTGTGCAAAGGATCTTGGAAGAATAGCCACCACAGGGCTATATTGGTGACCCCGAGAAAAAAAAGAAAAAAATGAATGTGTGCGCAGTCGTTTTTTTTGGGTGACGCCCATTACGTGCCGTCACTCAAGCACGCCACATAAATACAGTACGATCAAGTACAGTAAAATGTATTGGACAGGCCAACAGGAAGTAACTGCTTAACGCAGATATACGAATTAGCAACGACACATCACTCACCGTTTTCGTCGGCGTCTCGGCAAATTTTGTTTCACATTTTCATAGTGCGTCCAACCGAATGCAATATATTTTTTTTTCGCACATATAGCTATCCATGCAGACAAATTCTCATCGACACACTACTCAGATCAGACGCACTTGCCACCACTCATTGCCATCGCCACTCCACCACTCGCTCTTGCTACCACCGCAACTCGTTGTCACCACTGCCATCACACGATTTTCCTGCAACATCCATCGCTCATTGTCGCCACCGTCATCGTTTTTTTCCCACCGATTGAGTGCCACCGACCTTTCGACCAGACAATATCGAGTGCAAGAAACATCGCACTAGAAGCCAGAACAGTAAAGTGGGGGTATGTACCCAAGGCGTGGCGTGAAGTTTAGGTGGTTTTCATACCTTAAGCTGGTAAACCCAGGCATACGGATGCCAAAGAATATATACCCATAAGTCTTACATCATTTGTTCTAAGGACATTTGAAACACTAATGGATATTTACATACGTAGCAAGCTAAACCCGGAGGTTATTTTTCGTGCACAGCATGCATATATAAAAGGTAAAATTGTAGAAACATCTCTCCACTGCATTGTTAGTAAAATAGAAGAAGCACTTCATGACAAGGAATACACACTCGTTGTTTTTCTAGACATTGAAGGAGCTTTCAACAATGTTAAAGGTAGTGCAGTGAACCATGTCCTTATAAATCTTGAAGAAGATAATGCAATCATAAGCTGGATCATGTGCATGTTAAGAAATAGACAGATCTTCAGTGAACTTGGGATGGAGCCCAAATAAAAGTATCAGAGTCAAGAGGAACTCCGCAAAACGGAGTTCTATCGCCACTTTTGTGGATTTTCGTAATGAATAATATACTTATTAAACTTAAACGTAGGGGGCTGAAAGTATTAGCCTATGCCTATGCAGGTAAATTCCCAACCACTATAAGTGCATAAAGATCAAGCCAAATACCTTGGTGTGATCCTAGATAAGAATAGATAAGAAATTAAACTTTGGTCCAAACATAAAAGAAAGTGCTAAAAAAGCAATGATCGCATTCTATTCATGCAACAGTATATTTTGTAGGAACTGGGGCCCAAATCCTAAAATTATCATGTGGATGTAAACGGCAATCGTTAGACCTATACTAACATACGGTAGTCTCGTATGGTGGAATGACCTGGAAAAAACTACGAACCTAAAAACCCTAACAAAAGTACAAAGAATGGCTTGTATAGGTATAACTGGAGCGATAAGGAGTACCCCATAAGCGGAATAAGAAGCAATACTCAACTTAAAACCCATTGACCATTACGTACAAGAATCAGCAGCTAACAGTTCCTTACGGCGAAGCCAAACCGCCTGACGCAATAGGCATATAAGCCATGCTCAGATTCTGCAGAAAATTATAGGTAACAATGTGAGCACAAACTACATGTCACCAAAACTCGATTTTAAAAGACCCTTTAAAACCTGTGTCCCCGACAGGCAAGTATGGGTAAACAACGAACTCCATACTGACGGGTCGACAGTATCTATCTATACAGGCGGCTCATAGATGGACACTGGAGTTGGTGCAGGTTTTTTCTCAGAAACCCTTAAAGTAGCCAGACCACCTGATGACAGTAGTGTCTTCCAGGCTGAGGTCCTGACAGTGAAAAATGCTGCAGATACTACATACGGACACCACCTATTTTATCGATAGCCAAGTAGCAATAAAAGCGATTGATGCTGCAGTTATCAAGTCAAATCTTGTGACTAGCTGTCGCTAAGAGCTGAAAGCACAACAGTAGACTCTGCTGGGTCCTGGGTCACAGTAATGTACCGGCAACGAGAGAGCTGATGACTTGGCGAGGAAGGGTTCAACACTTGACAGTACCCAAATAGGCCTGTCGATTAATATCCCACTCTGTGTCATAAAGCAGAACATTGGAAAGAAGATTCTTTTAAAAACCAATGAAACATTGAACGGACTCGACACCTGTGCTACAACCAGGAAACTATAGACTAACTTTAAAAAGAAAAGAACAGTTAGTATTACCCACATAAACAAGAATTCATAAAAAGAAAATGGGGCTTAGTAATGATTACCTTTGAAGAGGCTGGAATGACGAAGAGGAACAAGAGGACACCACTCATTTCCTATGTCATTGCCCAGCACTTTGTCATATAAGGAAAAAATTCGTGGGCAGCTATTTTTTCAACAACTTAAAAGAACTCTCGAATCTTTCAGACAAAAGCCTGTTGAACTTCATAAAAGCCTCTAAGTGGATCGATAATGATTATCCATAGTAATCATAGGTTATACATTCGAAGTTACAACACTTCGGGGTATCACAACGGATCTAACTTGATATAAGTGTAGGTAACAAGATCAACTGGCAGCCCATTTACCTAACCTTACCTAAGCCAGAACAGTCTCCAACTCCACATATTCGTCGATCGTTCCAAAGTTAACTTGTAACTAGCTGTCGTTAAGAGCTGAAGGTTCTTACCATAAACCACAACAGTAGACTGCTGGGTCCCGGGTCACAGTATTGCACCGGCAACGAGAGAGCTGATGAGCTGGCGAGGAAGGGTTTAACACTTGACAGTACCCAAATAGACCTGTCGATTAAAATTCCACTCTGTGTCATAAAGCAGAACATTGGAAAGAAGATTCTTTTAAAAAGCAAATGAAACATTGAACGGACTCGACACCTGTGCTACAACCAGGAAACTATGGACTAATTTTGAAAAGAAAAGAACAGTAAGTATTACTCACATAAACAAGAATGCATTCAAAGAAAATGGGGCTTAGTAATAATGACCTATGAAGAGACTGCAATGACGAAGAGGAACAAGAGGACACCACACATTTCCTATGTCATTGCCCAGTACTTTGTCATATAAGGAACAAATTCTTGGCAGCTATTTTTTCAACAACCTAAAAGAGCTCTCGAATCTTTCAGGCAAATCCAGGCTCTTCAAATTTCTTCACAATTTTGCCAATTGCTTGCGTAGTTGGACGATTATGTAAACCGTAATCTCCGCTTAAAGCACGATATGTGGCTGTGGCAAAATCACCATTTTTGTAGTAAGTTTTAACAATTTGTATGCGTTGTGCGATATTTAAACGATCCATTTTCGTAAATGTCAGACTTTCAACTGAAAAAAAAATTGGTTTAACAACTTAGTTTGACAGATATCAAGTTCCAGCCCTAAACTTTTGAAACCGCAAAATGGATAACCCTTTATATTATATTATATATAGGTATATTATATCTACAAAAAAACATCTTTCTCAGATATATTTATATATAAAAAAATAAAATTTTCATCAAAATTTTCATTTCTCGCCTATAAAAGCACATAATTTATCTTTTATATAGGTATATTATCCAACAAAATTAAAAAAAAAAACAATTCTTAACCTTAAAATTTCAAATTGAAAAATTCTTTTTGGCACAAAATTTTTTTAAATCAAAATATAATAATTTTTTTTTTCAAATTTAAAATAGTAAAGAAAACAAATATTTTTTAATCAGACCTTTAAGAGAACTATGTTAATCAAAATTTATCAAAACGTCAGTATTAGCGTTTAAAAATTTTACCCGAGTTAACTAATTATTTGTTTCAACTTTTATGCAAGTACATTTATTTGCAAGATTTTCGCGATTTATAAATTTTTGGATTTCATTAAAATTTTCAATAATTTTATGGTTAAGCTAAAAACGGAAAAATTATTGACGGCAATCAAAACGATCAGGTTCAGGGTGAACGAAATGGTAAACTTCCGCACGAGACACCACTACAGTCGGGTCTCCCTCAGGGGTATGTAGAATGGGTAAAAGTTCGACTTCCAACATTTTGGAATTCTAATCCGCTTACGTGGTTTATTCAAGCCGAAGCACAAGTCACAGTACATAGCAGAACAACTTCCGAGGCAAAATACTGTCTCACAGTTGGTTCTCTTCCACCAGGCACCTGCAAATCCACTAGCTAATGAAAAGTATCAAGTTTTGAAAGCAGCATTAAAAGATCGTTATCCCGTTTCCGAAATAAAGCGCTTAGAAACGCTGATTCGATATCGGTGATCGGAAGCCGTCAGAAGTCCTTAGTTCTATGAAATTCTTGCTGGTACTTATTTCAACGATGATATCATCAAGAGTTTGTGGATGCGTCGATTACCTCAAGCCATCAACATCGCGGTGTTATCGGTTGGACAAAAAAGTCTAGAAGAATTAGCTAACCTAGCACACAGAATTTATGAGGCATCTCAGGGCTCAAATATTTGCAGTGTTTCGACTGCTCAGCAAACCATTGGAATTTGTCAACCCTTTGCTCACCTCTTCACATGGTTAAAAAGAAGAACAACCAAGATTGGAGACCTTGCGGTGATTAAATGCTGCCACGGTTCCGGACTGCCAATCAATTCACCATATCCAAGATTTTTCCATGAATATTCATGGTTGCAACATTTTTTCGAAGCTTGATATTGTGAGAGCATATCATCTTATCCCGGTTGCACCCGAAGACATTCATAAAACTGCTATAAGAACACCTTTTGGTCTTTTCGAGTGGCTTCGATTGCCTTTCGGACTTTGAAACGCTGCTCAAACGTACCATGGGTGAGGTTTGTTTTCGGACTTGACTTTGTTTTCCGTACACTGACGATCTTCTTATCGCCAGCAAAACTGAAGAACAGCACAAAGAGCATCTCGAACTTCTTTTCAACCAGCTGGAAGAGCACGGTGTAATTATCAACATTTAAAAATCTGTTTTCGGTGTTCCCACCTTGGAAGATCGCGTTGAAGCCATATTAAATTTTCCAACACCTTCCTCAGTCAAGCGAATTCAACGTTTCACAGTTTCTCTAGCAGATTGAGCTCTCGGGAATGACAGACACTGGTCTTCGGACATAGGAATACGGCTAAGATCATCCGCATTTGTATTTATTTTCTTAGGTTTATACTCAATTTTGTAATTGTACTCTGAGAGTTTATGGTGAAAATTGACAAGACGAGTTGTTTTGTCTTTGACTTTAAATACCCCCTTCAGTAGTTGATGGCCACTGTAGACTATAAATGGTCGCCCTACCAAATACGTTCTAAAATTTTTAGTCGCCCAAACAATAGCTAAAAGTTTTCGTTCTATAATTGAGTACCTTTTCTCAGACGGACTTAGCGATCTACTTATCTTCCCCACTTTTCCCTGTGATAAAACAGCCACCAACGCTTCACCGCTATTATCGGATGTAAAGACGAATGTTTTGGTGAAATCGGGATAGATTAAAACAGGTGGGGATGTAACCGCCTTTTTTAAAATCTTCAAAAGCTACTTGACATTCGGGCGTCCATCTAAATGGCGTGTCCTTTCGGAGGAGTTGGATTATTGGGGAAGCGGTACAAACTTACGACAATAGCTAACGAACCCCAAAAAGGATTAAACTTCCTTTATGTTTTTGGAAGGGGGAAAGCTGGTTACACAACTAGTTTTGGATGTGTTTGGTCGCGCGCCTTCTTCAGAACACATGTGTCCTAGGTATACCACTTCTCTGCAAAGAAACTTGCATTTATCCGTGTTGAATTTTAACCTGTTGTCCAGAAGCCTACCAAATACATTGACTAACTTCCGGCTATGCTCTTCCAAGTCTTTGAATGAACCACGATGTCATCAAAGTACACGAAACAGTCAATACCGTGAAGCCCCGTTAAGATGTTATTGATTATTATTATTTGAAACGTGGCGGGCGCTCCTGAAAGCCTGAAAGGCATTCGGTTGAATTCGTAATGACCAAGGCTTGTACTAAAAGCGGTTTTTCCTCGATCCTTTTTGTCAATGAGAACCAAATCAAGAGTAATATAGTACCGACTATAGCACCGACAATTTCCTAGCTGGTGAAGAATATCTTCTATTCTTGGAAGAGGGAAAACACCTTCAGTGTGTGACCTCCGTGGTGTTCAGACGTGTTGTTGGTAAGTCCTCAGTCCTCAGTAATTTAGCTAGCTTATTAGTTCGATCGTAGTCTAGTAGTCGGGAGTGTTTGGTAGAGTAGAGAAATAGGAAGTGTTCTCTCAGGGCGAAAGTGTAAGGCAGTGTTAGTGCTTGTGTACTTTTAGAAGACACAGTAGTATAGTGCTGTGGGTTCGGAGAGCGAGAGAGCTCGAAGTGTACTCTAGGAGACACAGAGTGTGTGGTGTAGGAGTAAAGATACAGAGCAGGTGAGTGGTATTATACATTAGGTATATTATTATTATATTATGTATATTATTCAGTATTAGTAGGTATAATAGTGCCACATGTAGTAGAGTAGGGTATTGGTATAATAGGTATTATTAGGAGTGGATAGGAGTACAGTATAGTTATATTGTTATATTAGGTAAGATAGTAGGGCTTATTTTTATAGTAGGTATAGTAGTATAGTAGTTTTTAGTTAGGAATGGAAGGGGAACGTACCCCGAGGGATGTGCCAGGCGAGAGGGTCCTGTCCTACGTCTTACGAATATCAGTGGAGGGAGGCTAGGGAGCTCGCTTGTCGAAGAAGAGATCGTTACTTCAGGGTATGAAGGGGAGATATCTCCCGTAGACGTGCAGGGGGGAAGCATTACCTCGGATTTTGAATCTGAGGTCGAGGCGGTAGATAAGGGGTTATTGAAGACTAGGACGAGCTACCTTAAGAGGGATATCCCTAAAAAGGTGATGCAGCCGCCCAACCCTAAGAATAAGCCAGACAGAAAGGGGAAGACGAAGTCTCTGCGCTCCTCAGGGTCATCCGCCATGGAAACTGAGGACGTCGTCGAGGCTGGCAAGGCGATGAAGAGGGGGATAGAGAGTGAGGGTCTGTCAAGCCCCGAAGCCGTGTGCCGTAAGGTTATAATCGGTGAGGTGGTAGAGCAGGCTATTCAAGTCGAGGAGGTTCAGGTAGAGCAGGTTGTGCAGGTGGCGGACGGTGAAGTCGGACAGGCATTGGGAGTTGTTTGTGCCGACTGAGGTTAGTTCTGATGTGGTGCCTGTATCCGATAAGATAGAGAGTGCAGGGTTAGCTAGTGAGCAGCTGATGGAGGGGCCTCTTCCGTGGCTGTGCTTTTTGCAGTGGTTGCTGGTAGGGAAATGGTATTGGGAGTGAGTCCGCCAGGTGCGTGCCGCCCCCACCGGCTAATGTCCCTAAAAAGACTGTGGAGGTGGAAACGTTTTCGTCCGTGCAAGACCTCACAAGGGCCCCGGCCCCTACGGTTGCTGCTGTTGTGGTGCAGAAGAAGGAGTCTGTGAAGTCAGGTTCCTCGAAAGGAGTTGGAACACATAGACAGGGTAATGTCGGATTGCCTGTCGCTGGTGACAAGTGGGGTGAAGACCTCAGTCTGACCAGTGTCATGGCAAAGACGACGGATAAAAAGGAGCTTATTAAGCTTATAGGCGACTGCCCCCAGTTTGGTGGGCATATTGCTGGGCTAGCTGCCAGATACGAGGAGTTAGTCTTACATAGGTTACTAGCAGCGGCAAGTAATGGAGGCTCCTTTGGCTGTCAAGTCCAAGGGTGTGCCTGTTGGTGTTAGTGTGGCTGAGTGCCCTTCTTTTGCTCAGATTGCGAGTGCTGCTAGTGTGGGCACAAGAAGCTGGAGGAGGTAGGTTTGTCAGCGGATACCACAAGGTTGAAGAGACTGACTGTGCAGCGGGTGGAGAGAAGGATCTCTCCAGAAGATTTCCTAGGTGAGCTGCATAAGTTAAACTTATATAAGCTCACCAAAGAGGAATGCCAAAGGGAGGCCTTCCTTGGAAACTCCTGGGCGGTCAGTGATGGGAATACTCGCGTTTTCCTGGATTCCGGTCTGTTTCTCGCTGAGGTGCGGTGCTATATAAAGCACTTCTCCTTCCTGGTTAAACAGAATTCGCTAGTTCAGTGGTGTGATCGGTGTCTCAGCATGGACTATTTCGCCTACAGGTGTAGACAAAAGGATATTGTTTGTTTAAGGTGTGGTCAGTCTGGTCCCTCGCAGCGGAATTGCGACAACGCAATTCATTGCCGTGATTGCGATTTCAGAGGTGACCCGGCTGGGCACTTCATGCTGAGTGCAGACTGTCCAGTCTACAACGCGGCGGTTGCCAGGGCGTATGCTCAACATTAGGATGGTGGTTAAGATAACCCAATTTAACTGCCAGGGTGCTCGAGTAGCCATGAACGAGTTGGGGCAGATTATGTGCAGTACAGTGTAGCTTCGCGCTATTTCAGGAACCTTACACTGTCTAAGGACAGGTAAGGGGGCTGCCGGCGTATATGCGATCGTTCGCTGACAGAGGGGGCAACTCCGCTGTTGTAGTGAACGATGTAAACACTGTGTGCCCGCTATTAGATTCCAGTGAATGGGATGTGTGTGTGAATGTTGAGTGTGGTTTTGGTAGACTGATTCTATGCAGTCTTTACTTAAAGCCTACCCTTGACATAAATCCAAACCTCGCATACTTGGATGTGTTGCTCGGTTTGGTTGGGAACCAGCCTGGGATTTTCGGCCTGGACGCTAATGCAGTTTCACCTGTTTGGTACAGTAAAATGTCTAGACGCACGTCCGAGTGTCACAATACCGGTAGGGGTGTACTGCTCAGCGAATAAATGGCCGTAAATGGCATGTGTGCTCTCAACCAACCCAGTGACATATACACCTTTGATGAACCGAATGGACAGTGATATTGACGTGACCCTGGCGAATATGCTGGCGCTTCGTAGATTTAGCTTTAGCTGGTCTATCCGTCGTGCTGAAGGGGTAAGTGATCACAGCCTTATGCAGGTTGCGTTTGCTCGTATGATGTTGACTGGTCACTGTACCAGAGAGAAATTGCAATAAAGGTTGGGTCAACGTCATTTGATTTTGAGATTGGAGGTTGACTCCAAGGTTGCGTGGTTGGAGGAATGCATGTGGGGTGTCAACGACCAACTCTTTCCGAGGAGCCGTTTGGTAAACCGGAAGAGGGTGAAGTGGTGGGCACCTAAATTAAATGCGAAACGTCAACAGGTGAGCAGACTGCGTAAGCATTTCCAAACCTGTCGTCGGCGTGGGTTAGCTGACTTGGAGCAGTCAAGACTTGCCTACCGGCATGGCTTGGCATAATGCTTTCCCGCAGTAAGGATGAGGAATGGAGATCCTTCGCCGAGAAACATCGAAATGACCCTTAGGGTCAGTTATACCGGGTTTATCGGGAGAGGAAGACTCTAGAGGTAGAGACCATACATGGTGGGGGTCGCGTACTCTCATCATGGAAGGATTGTATGACTCCTCTGATGAGTTAGTTCTTCCAAAGAGGCGCGCGTTCGGCGGATCCACTCCCGGAATTGCCAACGCGCCGCTACTGGTGGATAATTAAGAAGTTGGCTATGCCATTGCTAGGCATATATCGAGGAAGTTACCGGGATTCGATGGATTGGCCGGATGCATGGTGAAAGCCATGTGGGCGGCTGACCCCTAATACCTGGTGGCTCTTTACTCGAGTTGCTTCAGGGAGAATTATTTTCCCCTGAAATGGAAGTGTGCAAAGGTAATTGTTCTGCTGAAGTCGAATGATAGGATTAGGACTAGTCCTGGATCCTACCGCGGCATAAGTCTCCTTCCAGTACTTGGAAAGGTATTGGAAAGGGTCTTAGTGCTTACCAATGCAGTCCCCGTTTCAGCTTGGCTTTAAACAAGGTTTCAGTGTCGAAGATGCGTGGCTGCACGTAATAGGACCCGTCGACGGATCGGTCAACAAGTATGTCTTAGGCATATTTGTTGACTTTAAGGGTGCGTTTGATTATCTGGACTGAGATAGTGTCGAGCGTAGGTTGATGGAAATAAGCTTTAGGGAGGCTACTATCTGGAGGAGTTACTTCTCAGAGAGTCGCCCGGGTGGTCAGTCAATTTGGTTGCGTGGCACTTGAGAGGGGTAGTCCGCAGGGGTCCATCGATGGTCCATATATATGGAACCTTATGATCGATCCCCTGCTACAGCGTCTTTCATCTTGTCAGCCGTACTGCAAGTGCGCTGCTTATGCTGAATACCTACTTGTCGTTGTTGGAGGCGTCTCGTGCTGAGCTGGAAAGCCAGGGCACTAAGGTCATGGGCATGGTGGATGCCTGGGGTGCGGGTGTTGGGGTGGAAGTCACTGTAGAAAAGACTTCCATTATGTTGTTGAAGGGTAAACTTTCCTTAAGTCGACCTCCATGTATTAGAGCTAGTGGGGTGGGTTTGAGGTATGCGACGCAGGTCAAGTACCTTGGTATTACCATTGGGGAGAGAAAGAGCTTCCTTCCGCATCTAAAGCAGGTGACATTGAAGCTCAGCTCTCTAGTTCCAGCAGTTACCAGGGTGATGAAATGTGACTGGGGCCTGACCAAACGGGCGGTTCGAGTCATATATGGCGGACTATTTGTTGCCTGTGCAACATTTGGCTCTACTGTGTGGTACGACACTGCCAAGATGGTAACAGGAAGTAGTAAAATCCTCTCTTGCGAGAGGATTATGCTCCTTGGTTCGCTTCGTGTGTACAGAACTGTCTCTAAAGAAGCTCTACAGGTACTGGCAGGCGTGCCTCCTCTTGACCTCGAGGTAATACGGCAAGTTATTGCTGGAAAAATCAAGAGACAACGGCAACTTTCTTCGTCCGACTGGAGCGAGTACCTGAATGCTCATACCTTGAGTATTCAGGACCAAAAAGCTCTAACGAGGAAATGTGTTTTCTCCAGAAGGCAGACTAGGTGGGAAAATAGCGAAAAGGGTAGGGCTACTTTTTGTAGTAAGTTATATTCGTCCCTTGAGCGGAATAGATGTATATAATAAACATGTATCTAATGCTCAAGCAGTCTTAAATGAACTAACAGCAAACCAATTCCCATGTATACTTGGCGATTTTAACATTGGTGATTGCTGATCGACTGGTGCTACATGGAAGAAGATCATATTTTGATCCCTTTCGATGCAAATAAAGATGTAGAAATGTTGGTTCTTGATTCATTTTCTGCTATGCGTCTCTATCAAATTAATAATGTTAAGATCTGTCTTGGAAGAATATTAGATCTAGTATTTATTAACAATGATTTAAAATATTCTATAGAAACATCTTATTTTCCTCTTGTTAATAACTCTATTCATCATAAGGCTGTTTGTTTATCTTTTGAGTACTATGATTATGCATCCGTATCTCTTAAAAATCGTAAAACTTTAAATTTTTCTAAGGCAGATTTTATAGCACTTAATAATTTTTATAACACTGTGAATTGGAAGAATTTATTGGAAGGCAAGTCTCTAGAGGAAATGTATACAAGTTTCAAACGTATCGTTTTTGAAGGCATAGAACGTTTTGTCCCGTCCGTAACAAGAACAAAATTGGTTAAGCTTAGGTGGTTTAATAAAAGGATTAAAAATTTGGAGAATGCTAAAAACAAGGCTTTCAAGCGTTCTAAAATAACCAATCTCTCTGAAGACTGATCTGTTTTTGTTCAATCAAGAAAGGAGTTTGATTTTCTAAATAAATTTCTGTATAGACAGTATACAAACAATACTGAATCCAATATAAGAAATAATTCAAAATCTTTCTGGGTGTTTCTGAATTCTAAAAGAAAATGTTCATCATTTCCTCAATGTGTGGAATATGAAAACCTTAAATCAAATGATATTCAGTCCTCGTGTGACCTTTTTGCTAAAATCTTTCAAACATCATATAATTCTGAAGTAATAACTAATATTGAAAGCTAATACCCAGATATTAACCCTTTAGTAGATTTTTCGTTACGAAGTTTTTCAGAACAAGATATTTTAGACAGTCTAAAAGAAATCGATGTAACAAAAAATTCTGGCTTTGATATGATTCCTCCTATTTTCTTGTCAAAATGTTCTCTTTCTCTTTGCAATGCTTTGACAATTATTTTTAATAAATCAATTATTTCTGGAGTTTTCCTTTAAGAATGGAAAATATCGTTCATTGATTCAATTTATAAGAGTGGTCTTAAACACTTAGTGAAAAATTACAGACCAATTTCTAAACTCTCTACTATTTAAAAAAAATGGTCACTCAAAGACTTTATGTCGCTGTTAAGGAATCGTTATCATCTAATCAGCATGGTTTTGAGAAAGGTAGGTCGACGTGTACAAATTTAAATTTATTCGCAAATTTTTGGATCAACCATATGGAAATGGGTAAGCAAGTTGACGTCTTGTATACTGATTTTGTGAAAGCGTTTGATCGGGTACATTATGGTCTTCTTTTGCAAAAGCTGAAGAAGTTGGGATTGAATGTAACAGTCTTAGAATGGTTAAACTCATACCTGTCTGACAGAAAACAAGCTGTTAAAATAGACGAATGCATTTCAAATTATATAGATGTTGTATCAGGACTTCCACAAAGAAGTCACCTGGGCCCTCTTCTATTTATTTTATATATCAATGATTTGCCGTCAGTATTAATCTATTGTAACTGTTTAATGTATGCTGACGATGTTAAAATCTTTCTGGCAACATCGTCACTTGAATATTGCTTTTTATTGCAGTCAGATATTAATAATTTTCTCAACTGGTGCAATGATAATCATCTTGAACTAAATTACTTAAAATGTAAAATTTTTAGTGCTGCAAGATCATTATCACTCATTGAATTTGAATACAATTTTTTTGATGTTAGCCTTCTCAGAGTTGATGTTATTAATGATTTTGGAGTGCTTTTTGATTCAAAACTTGACTTTAAATGTCACATTGATTACATTGTCTCTAAATTTCATTGCTAGGATTTTTGAAACGGAACTCGACTGACTTCAAGGATGTTTATACTTTGAAGACTTTATTTATGTGTCTTGTAATACCAGTTTTGGAATATTGTTGTGTTGTTTGGTCACCACTCTATGAAAATAATATTTTAAGAATTGAAAAGATTCAAAAAAGATTTACACGCTATGCTTTACGAAAGCTTAACTGGACAATCATTACCAGATTATAATTCAAGATGTTCCCTCATTGACTTGAAAACACTTAAATGTCGCAGGCAAACCCTATGCATCTTGTTTGTTAAAGATATTTTCGATAATCGAATTACCTCTATCGAATTGCTTTCATTAATGTCTTTTTACGTCCCAATACGAGTTCTTCAATTGTTGAAATAAATAAATAAATACTTTTGAGTTCCTCCTCCGTGTTGTTTCTGCTTGTGAACGGGAGTGCCTGGACTTCTCACTCTACGCGGGCTTTCTGTTGACTGGTCATGATTCCTTGAATGCATTCTTGCACAAAAGGGGCTTGGCTGGTTCTCCGGATTGTTCGTGTGGAGCTCCTAGTGAGGACTGGATGCATGTGCTACTTGACTATCCGCGATATGCTCACTTTAGGGATCTCTCTGCGGTGGGTGTGGCTCGAGAAGGTAACACTTGGGATTTTAGCCGGATCCTTCATTCGAGGGTGATGGCTGATAATCTGGCCATCTTTGCTGACCATGTCTTCCGGACACGGCGGCAATAATGGCACCCTGTAAATCCTCGTTGTAGACATCGCTGTGTTGCCAGGGGTTCACCCATTGGACTGGTTAGTAGCTGGACTCGACTACTTGTTTACAGGGAGTCTTGGTGGATGGCTTAGCATTGGTGTGGGTCTTGGGTCAGCTACGGGTTATGTTCTATCCAGGGCGGTCGGCTCTCTGCTAGGTTGGATCTCTATGATCCAACTCCTTGAAAATCTGTCTGGTTACTGTATGGGCGGCAGGGTGACTTAAATATCACATCCTCACCCTCTAACTCATACGGAAGTGACCTTAACGGTTGCGAAGCTCCACCGGAAGCTATATTCTGCTACCACGGGAGACAGGAGCGTCCGGGGCATGTTTGTTTTTCTGGCGTTAGTAGGCACCAGACGTCTTGACGCCGGCCTGCCTGAGAGCTAGACCCCCTAGTGGGAGCATCGTGGTGGCTGTGGTTGCCCCCCAACATGCGGAAACATTAAAAATTCCAAGTTTAAAATCTATGAGCCTTGGATGGTTTTAGATAGGCCTCGCCCTCAGCAAGGGGAGATGTATATGCCTTAACCTTCCATAGAAGTTGAACTGGACACAACTTTTTGCTTCTGGGGCGCTGGTCAACAATTTGCTTGACCCCGACAGTGTGGGTAAGCCCACCGTGGGATACAAGCGTTAACTCGCAGGGGCCCACGTTAAGCCAATATTCATTTCTGTCAATAAGAACTAAATCAAGAGAAGTAAAGTACCGACAATTTCCTAGCTGGTCAAGAATATGTTCTATTCTTGGAAGAGGGAAAACGTCTTTTACTGACGTCTCGTTTAATTTCCGGAAATCGACTACAAATCTCCACTTTTTTCCGTCAGGACCTGGTTTTTTAGGAACGACCAAGAGAGGTGAGTTCTATGGAGATTTACTGGTAGTAATTATACCTTCGTCAAGCATTTTCTTGACTTGAGAATTTATTTCATCCGAAGCAATTTGAGGTAGTCTGTACTGTTTTAGATTGATTGGCCTTTGATCCACTTGCACAGGTATTTGGTGGGAAAGAACGTCTGTATAGCTTGAGCTGTCATCATCCGAATGAAATATGTCGTTGTATAGGTGTGTTTTATTTGGAAATTTATCCACCGTAAGTTTATCCGTCGTAGCATTTTACATATAATTCGCTACGGTCGATTGGCTAAAGTAGAATCTACGGTGGATGGCTGCTTTTTTTTTTTTTTTATATAACTTTGCACGCGCTCAAGGGATTATGAATACCCTTTATATGTTTTTCTTAACACAGCGTGGGTATCCGGTGGAAGAAGAGAAAGAAGGATAGGAAAGATGTGTGGCGCGATTCTGAGACTAGAGCTGGTTGTTGTCTCAGATTTATCTCCAGGGATGGCGGCTGAACTAATGCGGAGAGAATTACCCTGTCTTATTTATTTATGTCCCTTATAATTCGCATTATTTTATTTATTTCGTTGTCATATTTTATGGGTATGCTAATTTACACATGTTGTTAGTGTTATGCCTAAACAGCATGTAATGAGCAAAGCAGCAATTTATTTTATGACAACTGTTAGAATTGTTTTTTAATGGAATTTAAGAAGACATAGACAACGGCAGGAATCGAACCCGCAACCACGAGGTTGACAGGCGAGTACACAGCTATCGCGCCACGGCCACCCCCAATGGCTGCTTGACGTTTATTCGAGTTTCGAATTTGATTTTGTTAGTTTTGTTGGTACGATTGATAATTGGATTGAATCTCGATGGATGTGTTCATGGGGTGTTATAATTATTAATTTCGTTCGTAAGACAAATCGATCTTTTTGATTCTTTTTTTTCTTTTTTTTATAGTTGGCCAGTTTATATTTCTAAAATATTAGATAATTCCATTTTTTAATAAATTATAAGCTGGCTTTCTGAAAAGTTTCTGACTTTTACTATTAAAAACTGTAATCTTTGCTCAATTATTTTCTGGAGCACGTCTAAAATTCTACCTATATCTGCAATTTTGCATGCCCCTAATGTCAATTAG
Source organism: Philhelius pedissequus (assembly GCA_910595825.1). NCBI lineage: Eukaryota > Metazoa > Arthropoda > Insecta > Diptera > Syrphidae > Philhelius > Philhelius pedissequus. The sequence continues at coordinate 157,598,684 of OU343161.1, forward strand.
TCAATTTTAATAAATTTCGATTTCCATTCTGAAAAAAAAAAATCAATATCTATTGAATGAATTCCGTTTTACGTTTATTTTTGACTAACTTAATACTATGTTCAAACGAAAGCGAAATCTGAGATTTCAGCAGGAAGCTTTCCAGATTTCTAATTGGTGTTCACACCGCATAATCCACGATTTCGTCTCTTAAAAAGCACAAACAACAACCACTTTTGCTTATCTAATCCATTAACACAAGCCGTTTTGTCAAATAAAAATTCATACACCTTTTTTTGTAATTTGCACATAAAAATCGTTTTACCAAAATATGGTAAAGTTCAAAATGGACTCGTTCACTATGAATGGGCCGCATCTTTACCGGGATTTCATTGTGATTTCAACGAAATCTCGGATTTCGAAGTCCCAAACTATAGCATACATAGCAAACTACAGGAACATAGCACAAGACAAATATTTGTTTTGTTTTCAATTTTTATTGATAGTTATAATATAAATAAACGGAGTTTGGTTAAAAAATCATCTTTTTATTTAGATCTACAAAAAAGCAATTTGAGAAGACAAACAGCATTGGGTGGAACTGCACTATAGAGGAACTGCAAAATATTTATTCGTACGAAATTCTATGAGCTATAAGGCCGGCCTGCACATATGCAACTTTCAGTTTTGCAATAGTTTGGTTGATAAAGTGAATACCATGGACTTATATGAGAGTGCGCGCACATGCAAAAACTATTCAGTCCGCGATTCGAGCAACTTAAAACTTTGTGTATTGGCACAAATCTAACGATCGCTCAAAATAAGTTCTTCAATATGTTGTCTGTGTGCTTAATTATCTGGTTGATTGATTTTTAACTTGCTGATGTGCGCGATCATCGTCCAACTAGTGATTAAACTCTGCCCTATCGAGGTAACCGTCGAAGCGGAGTTTTCTCTGCAACGCGTCTTCGTCGGAAATTCAATTTCAGTTCGAAGTAGGTGTTATCGGAAGAAATTTTAAAGAAATACGACGGCGCATTGCGATGGATATAAACTTCATGTAGAGATGAGCAACTTAACTGATATTTCGAAAATGCGATATATTTTCGATATTTTTTTTATTAAATATACACTATAAACGTTGTAAACCATGAAAAAATGGAGAGAGAGTGTAATTTATTGTTTATAGAAAGTTTTTTTTTTTCAATTATAATGCGCTAGAGTTTCTAAGAAATGTAATAAGATGCCCCGATTTTAAAATCAAAACTATCGAATAAAGTCCCATCCCTATATCCACACATGTTTTGTTTCCGTTTGAACTGTCAACAAAAGAATAATTTGAAAAAAACTTTTGAAATTCAATATCATTTATTATTAAAAGAACATTGCAAGAACGAAAACAATATACGCTCACTACCTGACGCAGCTCTAATTCTATAATTCCCTTCAAGATTGAAGAATAACCTTCGCCTAAATAAAAATGCGATAGCTTTTGTTTTGGAGCAGATTCAACACAAATACAAAACAAATTATCGGTCTGATGGTGTCACTCCAAACCTTTAAGAATTTTATGATTTATTTAAAACTAAAACACAGCCACAACTTCTGGTGTCCTTCTTGTCTAATTTTAGATATGCAATATCGGGATATTCGCTGAGCAGATTTATCATCCACGCATATTGCTTTGAACTTGTTTATTCGTTCTGCCTAAAAACAAAAAGTCCAACAAGTTAACGTAAATAAGGTTAATTTCTTTATTACTTACATTTTAATTTACAATTTCTAAGAAAAGAAAACACTTTCCGCAACGAGAACTTGTCGGAGGACTTCGGAGAATATTTTGTTTGTATCTGTCATAAATAAAACCATTAAAAGTACTTCATCGCATACAAATGACATGCGTTGAATTTCGTCGGAAAGAATTTCCTATCAGCCGATCGGAGAATTACCTCGAAGCAAAATGTCTCCGATTCGTAGTAAATCGGAGAGAATTCCGCTCCGACGGTTACCTCGATAGGGCAGACTATTTAGTTTCGGAAAAATTGCCTAGCGTAAACGCACTAAGCGGCAACTAAACTTCACAAAATATGCTTTTTCTTCACTGTTCAATGGACGTTCCCCATGGACTGTATTCGCTTCACTACATGGACTGGCGTACATTTTTGTGATCCCATTGCTTTTTTTCCGGACATGTGCATGGAAATGGCAAACCAAATGTTAACTATTTGTTCTTTACTGCGCGTATGTTAAGTACGTCTGATGAGTAAATATTGAATTGAAAGCATAACATACTCAGAAAATAAATTTGTAAATTGACTTGAAAAATAAAACTCTAGCTATCGATCTACTCAGAAAATAAATAGATGCATGAAATATAAGGCCAGTGAACAATTTAAACTACGTTTTAGTGTGCGTTCAAAACCAAGAAACACTAAAAGGAAAAAAGCAAATCTCGGGCAATTTTGTTTCCTCGTGTGAAAGGTATAGACGATTTTTAAAGCAATACAAAAATTGCCTGTGTAAAAAGGGACTTGACCATAGTCTACGAACAAACCCATTCAGTTATCATTTCCTTTCTATTGGTGCAAAATGAATGGTCGAATTTAAAATTGCAAATGCAGAAAAAATTAAAACAAGAAATAGGTTTGTAACATAAATTATTTGTTGGTACGTTTTTCTACTTTCTATTTAATATGAATAAAAGCTTATTATTGTTCATTATTTTAATATTTTCTTAATTTTACTTTGCAAAAGACTCATTTATTACTTGTAACTACTGTGCAGGGGTACCATTTTTACAAAAATAAAAAAGCTACGGTCCATACTACGGTCGATGCGTCTCTTTGGGAATTACTTACGGTACAATGGATAGATTCCCAATAAAACACAGCTATTGACTACATATTTATTCAATGCAAGCTCTTTCCTCTTTATTCAAAGACGAATCTAGCTTCAATGCCTTTAGTAGTAGTAGTAGTAGTAGTAGAATGTGATTTTATTTGATAATTTACAGAAGTTTACATATATTTACAAATTCACAAGTATAGCATTGGCTTTTGCCGTCAGCCAGAAAAAAAAGGTATTATTCAAACATTATGTATAGTATAGATTAAAGTAAAATTGAAATTGAAAAGATTAGACTCCTTTAAGATGATCACAACAAAAAAATAAAAATACATATTTTGTTTTCTTATTAAAAACCTTCATTTAAAATTTGATTTCTGTAGTCAAGGGCTGTTTTAACGTAGCTTGATAACATTATCCAATCTTGACCATTCAAGACATTTGCAGCTTCATCAACAGTTAAATAGTTTTTCTTCAAGTACTGTCTCCGTATTGCTTGCAGGATCGGACATGTTCCTATAAAATGGAGAACATTTTCTGTCGTACGTAGATTGCATAAACTGCATTCCGTACTTCCATCAGGTCCATATGGTATGTAGTTCAGTCGTAGTAATTCTCCTCTGGTTTTGAAAATTAAAGAGATTGTTTCTATTGTATATCGGTCGTTGAAGTAATTGTTAGGTCCGAGGTCGTATCTCAGGAGCTTATACATGTTTCGGGTACAACTCCGTTGGGCTGACTCCTTAAATTTAACAAAGAAAGAATCTTCAATCCTTAGTAACAATTCTGGAAAAACGTCTTTCCAATCACCAGTATTTCTTTCTACCAACTGGATGTCGTGCTGAACTTCAAGTCGTGACCATTCTTCGAAGAACTGTGATTTTTGCGATAGCAGATATTTTGCGATAATATTTGGCAGACGGTGATTTGGGAGAGCCATAACCTTTGCAATGTAGAACAAATGCAACTTGAGGGAAAAGACGTAGAGCGGAGACACCCCGGTCTCCAAATGAAGCATATATGTAGGTGTGTTTTCGGGGAGCCAAAAGATCTTTTTCAAAAAATACCTCAGTAATTTTTCTACTTCCTCATACTGAAGAAACCCCCATACTTGACCAGCATAGCACATCACTGACCTCATAACTGCTTCGAAAAGTTTATATTTAGCACTCAATGCCTTTAGTATGACTCTATTCTTTCAAATGCTGGTTTTGAGCTATGGATGTCATAAAGGTTTGAGGGTTTACTGTCTAATATTTTAAACTGATTAAAATTTGTACATTTTGGGATGAAATTTTCGTTAAGCTTGAGCTGTCATCATCCAAATGAAATATTTCGTTGTAATGACTACATATTTCTTCAATGCAAGCTCTTTCCTCTTTATTCAAAGACGGATCTAGTTTCAATGCCTTTAGTAATGACTATATTCCTTCAAACGCTGGTTTTGAGCTATGGATGTTATAAATGTTTGAGGGTTTACTGTCTAATATTTTAAACCGTCTGCATGTATCGACTATGTTCCACTTTGTAAAGAACTTCCTCGGATAAAATAAATTGATTTTAATTGTACCCAATGGTGTGCCTACACCTCCAAAGACACCACCCAGTTGTTTGGTTTCTTGGATGTTTATATTGTTTGCATTTTCTAAAGAACTGTTTTTAAGTAAGCTCGAGTCTGCCCCTGTATCTACCAGAAGAAGTACCTTTCCGTTAGCTAATGGCATAGGCAGCTCGACGAACACATCATGCTTACGAATGTTTTTAAACGAATACAATATTTTTAATAATTTTATATAAATAAATAAATTAAAGTTTATTTTCTGAATATTTAGACAATCCTTTTCCCATGTGCTATAAAGTAAGCTAAGATAAAAGTGTTGTTTTTCCGAAAATAAAGAAGTGTTTTTGCGATTAAACATAACCCCAAAAATATATGGAAGTTCACAAAAAACGCGGTTACCAAGAAACTTCCCCTGACCAAAGTGCTTCTATTTTCACAAAAAACAGTCGATTATCATATCAATAATGCCATTTTCTTCGACGAGCCACTGCCTGCCACCAGATAATGATGTATTTTCATGGTCTCTGTTTGACTCTAAACTTACCGCTGCACTGGACTCGAAACTGCTTGACGTCGCACGCAAAGACAACCTACAACCTCTCACTATGGAGATTCAGCACTTACGCTCAGAAAATGTACAGCTTAAAGAAGAGTTGCAGGCAATGAAAGAAAGATTAGAGTTCATTGGCAAATCATCTCGACGAGCAAACCTTGTTGTAAGCGGGCTTACAAATACAAACACCCAAATAGCTGTTGACGAATTCAATGAACTGTGCTCCAAGGTTCTTAACACAACAGTACTAGTTAAGGAATCACGACAAATTCATGGTGGAAAATCATTTGTCTTCTCGTTGGACTCAGTCCTACAAGTCAACAATATAATTGCAGCTAAGCAGAGGCTTAAAGGGACTAATATCTTCGTTCACAAAGACTATACTGCCGATGAACGTAATAAGAGACTCCAATTGCGTCAACTAGGAAAAAACATTTCCAAAGAATGTGAAAATATCAAGGTTCGATTTGGAGAGTTCTGTATATATGTAAATGATACTCAGTTCACATGAAGTTCACAATGGCAAAATCGAAGCAGCCAAGATCCAGGACGCCGCCGGGTTTCTCCGAGGGATTGTCAAAAAAATCTAAATTCACTTGCGATGTAATTATAAGAGAGACACATAAGTCTGCTGCTAAAATTCATGCGCCGCAAGCCTCATCTGGTGATCAACCTAAAAATTAGCAACCAAATAAAATGTCAGGTGGTGTCATACTCGTATAATGTAGCAAAATTAAAAAGTAAACTTATTTTTAGTAATTTTTTTTTCTTATATAAATAAATTTGATATTTTTTTCTTATATGAAACTAATATTTTGAACGATAAAAGATGTAACTTTTCAATTTATTTTAGTGATTTTTGCTTGTATTGGGATGAGGCAACAAAGTTTCATAGTGCTGGCCACGCAATTGGTGGGTGTTTATTTGGTTTTAAAAAAAGCTTAAAATATACATTTTCGTTAAGATTTCTTGAAATGTCGGTTAATATTGTTCTATCTGCTAAATTTGGTGATGAGAATTTCCACTTTATTCCTCGCTATTTAAATGGTTCCAACAAAACAAATTGGACGGCCGATTTTGATAAAATTGAAAGTTTTTTTTTTTAAATATGGATATTGAGTCATTTTGTATACTTGGCGACTTAAATGCTCGTATGGCTGAGGCCCAAATTGTTTATAGGTGCTTATTGAGTAGTGTTACTGTTTTTTTTCTTTTTTTTAATTATGCGCGCACTCAAGGGGTTATAAATACCCTTAAAATGTTTATACACAGTGCGAGCGATTAGGAAAATGGGATAGGATTAGACAGGAGATACCGATGTACATTGGGTTTAAACGCCTGATTATCGCAATGGGAGGGAAAAATTCGGTCGGGTAAAGCATTCCACATTCGTGTTGTGCGGCTAAAGAAAGAATCTCTATACTTGACGTACGTCCGAAGTTGGGCCAAAGGGTAAACTGATGGGCTTTCCTAGAAGCGCGAGTGTTACGGTTGAATAGTTTAAGGGGAGGAATGCAACTGGCTATTTCACTAGAACACTGTATATTATAATACCGATAAAATAATGAAAGACATGAAACATTGCGACGGTGCGAGAGAGGATCAATTGTTATTTTTAAAGCTCTTTTTTGGATTCTGTCCAGGAGACTTAAGTGCGTTATGGGAGCACCTGCCCAAATATGACAATTGTACTCAAGCTTTGGTCGAATGAAGGCTTTATAGATTACAGCCAGATCAGAAGGGGAGAAATATTTGTTGCATCGTCTCAGACAACCCAAACATCTTGCAGCATTTTTGGCGACATCGAATATGTGTTCATTCCACAAAAGGTGGTCAGTGATGCACATACCGAGAACTGAAAGTTGTTCGGTTTCCTCGATGCAAGCGCCGCTAATGGACAACGGCATTGGGAGAGGGTCCCGCTTTAACGACAAAAGACAGCATTGGGTTTTTGAAGCATTAAATTCTACGCGGTTTTTTATTCCCCATTGGACATTGCTGTCTAGATCAGAATTTAATGAACTAATCATACGCTGTCGTTCAAGTTCCACATCCGAACCACATGGATGAGAATCTAAAAACGAGTATGAAAAGCTGAGGGTAATGTGGTTAGCAAAACGGTATATTGAATTAGAAGTTTCAGACAAGAGATCATTGATGAAAATGAGAAAGAGAGTCGGAGACAGAACGGAGCCCTGGGGCACAGTAGCATTTATTTTATGAATATCAGACTTGAAACCGTCCAACACAACTTGTATTGAGCGATCCGAAAGGTAATTTCTAATCCAACGGAGAAGAGATTCTTCGATACCAAATGCACGCATTTTCGATAAGAGAGCCTGATGCCAAACTCTATCAAATGCTTTTGAAATATCAAGCGCAATAATCTTACTTTCTCCAAAACGATGTAAAGATTTGTGCCACTGTTCGGTGAGATATACCATCAGGTCACCAGTGGACATATTGCTACGAAAGCCATACTGTCGGTCATTAAGGAGCTTTCGTTCTTCAAGATATTTCTTAAGCTGATAGTAGATCACCGTTTCCATGACCTTGGAAAGAAGGGACGTAAGTGCAATTGGACGGTAGTTAGAGGGTGAAGAAGATTCGCCTTTTTTAGGGACAGGCTGGACAAATGCTTTTTTCCATCCAGTCGGAAAGAGACCAATAGAGTAGGACAGATGGAAAAGCTTACGCAGTGGTTTTGCCAGCGTAGAAGAACACCTATTCAGAACAATAGGGGAGATACTATCTGGAACAGCGGATTTGTGTATGTCAAGATCTTTAAGACCTCTAGCAACTGCGAGTACGAAAGAAGATACGTCCCATGAAACTGTTTATGCTCTCAAGTACAGCCGGAGTCATGACACTTTGTGGAAGCGTAGAATTAGCAGCAAACTGAGCTGCTAGCAAATTTGCTTTTTCTTGTGCACTTACCACAGGAGTGTTATTAGAAACGAGCGTTGGAACCGACGAGCAGGTGGAATTTCGTACGTTTTTTTACAAATGACCAAAAATTTTACTTTTATTACTTATTTTACTTTTGCTCATGTAGAAATTTGGTTCGTTGAATATGACTATTACAGGTCTTTCTAGCTTGTTTGAACTTATTCCGGTTTTCCTCAGTTGGGTTGGCTTTATAACATCGGAAACTTACCTCTCTCAACCTGATAGCGTCCTTACAGCTCAAATCGAACCATGAGTTTTCTTTTGGTTTGATGCTTTTGGTTTTGTTCGGTATAAAGGTTTTCATCCTCTTAAGAATTATATTTGTAATCATATCAGCGCTGGAGTCAACGTCACTATCGAGGAAGCATAGTGACCAGTTAAAGATCCTGAAGAAATTATTCAGACCGTCCCAGTTGGCTCTCTCGTATTGCCATACGGTCCTCTTAGGAATGCTTTCTTTAACTGAGAACTTTGAGCACGATAAATTGCCTGATATAACACAATGGTCCGATGTGCCTAGAGGCGATAACACACTAATAGTATATTTACCAGGTAGAGAGGTAAGAAACAAGTCTAGGGTGTTGGCGGAGTGACCTGCAATGTCAGGTATTCTTGTTGGCTCAGTAACCAGCTGAGTCAGATTATGCACCTCAGCAAAGAGCTCAACACACCTTCCTTCGGGTGTTGTCTGGCCAGAATAGCGTAGAGACTTGGAATTGTGTACATTGAAATCGCCCGTAACAACGATTTCACTGTGCGGATATTGGGAAACAATTCTTTGGATAGTCGGACAGCTCATCGGATTCGTTAAAAGTCAAATTACTGTCCAAACATGGGCTACGATAAATAAAGCATGTGTGTCTCTAAGATACGAGCATCTAAAAATAAAACTATAGATTCAAAAGGCAAAAAACTACTAGATCTTTTTGAGAATATAGGTGCGGTGATCATCAATGGTAGAATGTTATGTGATAATAATGGTGAGTTTACCTTTTGTGGTGCCCTAGGTAGTTCAGTCATACACTATTGTGCTTGTTCGTTAGATTTTTTACCTTTGATAGAAAATTTCTCTGTACCCAGCAAAGCTTTTTCTGATCATATGCCCCTGAGCCTGCGCCTCTCTCTCCCTTCAACCCAGATTCAGAACATTACTGAATTGGTGCTCCCCCAAAAACTCAACTGGTCTGATAATAATCGAGTAAAATATGTGGACACTCTCAGTCGCCTTTCTAATTGCAGCTGTGTTTTTTCAAGTAAAACAATAGATGAAAAAGTCAATTCTCTCTTGTATAAGATTACCACAGCGGCGGGTAAGGGTAGAGTTTGTAGAAGTTTCATTCCAAGAAATAAATGGTTTGATTATGAATGTGCTAGCGCTCGGAATAGGATGTTAAAATAGCTTAATGTTCACCGGAAATATAATATCGGATTTTATAAAAGACTTAACAGGGAGAGGCGTTGTAAGTACATTGGTATCTGTAAAAGTTAAAAAATCAACTTTGCATACAAAAACATTGAAAAACTAAATGCAATTAGGAATGCTAGTGATTGGTGGAAGTTAGCTATTTCGATGAAGAAATGTAGGCCAAAACTAAGTGGAAATCTTAAAAGCGAAGATTTTATGATATATTTCAGGTCACTTTTTTCACAATCTGAAATTGATCTCCATATCTCTTGGGCTATGCCAGAAAAAATAGATAATTTTTTAGACTCTCCTTTCGATATGTGGGAGCTCTTGCAAGTACTACAAAGAGCACAAAATAAAAAAGCCCCGGGAGAAGACAGAGTCAGCAATGAATTTTACAAAAACGCTCCAAATTGCTTCTTAGAAGAAACTCTGTGCTGGTTGTGTCAAAAAATGAAATTAATGCAACGTGGTCAAATTATATACAAAATTCTAAAATAATTATTTCGAAAAAATAAAGACTTTTGACACTGCAGCAAAATCAATTATGTTTTAATGCGCTCAAGTATGGGGTTTCAAGCGATTTGAACAGGTTGAAAAACTGTTTCGATTTTTTATTGAAAAATGTTATACCTGCCCAGTAACACCCCCAACTATATGTTACATTTGGAGACTGGCCTTCCCTCTCAATTTGTTCAAACCATACGACTCCATTTTAACTACATTAGAAAAACGCTTAAACTTCCCAGTTCCAGATTGACACGTATCCTTGCGGAGGATACAATAGGTAAAAACATTTATTGGACCCGCGAGTGGAGAGAGATATGCAGTGACCTGGGCATAGTTATAATTGCTAACTCTTTTACTTCTTCCTTGTTTGATTTACACGAAAATATGCTAGAATGCCCGAAAAGTTCGGAAATCACTAATAACATCAGTAGTGCCAGAAACGCACAATTCCATGATCTATACCCTCATCTTGATTACAACATCCAACCATACTTTGTCGACGAAAATTCATCCTACTTGATAAGCCTAGTTCTTAAAGCTAGGGGCGGGCTCCTAAATATTAACGCCAAAGCTTTTAAAAAACATAGAGTCGGTATTTGCACAATTTGCAACGTAGATGAGGCGGAAAATTCGTTCCACTTTATTGACAGATGCCCAGTTTTCAAGAACTCCAGACTGGTATGTTTCGGTATAAGTGTGCTTTCTCTTGAAGACCTTAAACGGCAAAAACTTTCCATCTCTCTTCAGTTATTTAAATTTTTGTTTAAAGTATAGAGAGTTATTATTAAATGAATTTAGTTAAATGAAAAAAAAATAAAGAAAAAATATATAATTATCTATACAAATTACATAATTTATTTAATGAAATTTTATATGGAGTAATGAAAAAATAGGAATACGAAATAAAATATATAATTATGTATTCGTAATAAGTTTATTATATCATTATATTAGTATATGTATTTAGCCAATCTGACAGACAACATTAAATTAATTGAAGAAAACGCAAACAATATGTTTATATTATTTTTGTTTTTTTTTTTTTTTTTTTTTTTTTTTTTTTTTTTTTTTTTTTTTAGTGGACTGTGTGGATTTAAAGCCAATTGAATGAATTTGTGACCTTTAGTCCAAAATGCGTTTCGCCCAGGTACTACAGCTGGGCTCATCAGTTAGATGCTGTAGTACCTTTCTAAGACGCATTATTTTTTGATCGATATGTACCGACTTTAATAAAACTTACAGCGATTACTCACTGTAAATTATATTTTTCTAGGGGAATTTGGTTAGATTCATGCACCTAGAATTATGTTTTGCCCGTGGTCTGGCCAATGAATTAATTGAAGAAAACGCAAACAATATGTTTATATTATTTTTGTTTTTTTTTTTTTTAGTGGACTGTGTGGATTTAAAGCCAATTGAATGAATTTGTGACCTTTAGTCCAAAATGCGTTTCGCCCAGGTACTACAGCTGGGCTCATCAGTTAGATGCTGTAGTACCTTTCTAAGACGCATTATTTTTTGTTCGATATGTACCGACTTTAATAAAACTTACAGCGATTACTCACTGTAAATTATATTTTTCTAGGGGAATTTGGTTAGATTCATGCACCTAGAATTATGTTTTGCCCGTGGTCTGGCCAATGAATTAATTGAAGAAAACGCAAACAATATGTTTATATTATTTTTGTTTTTTTTTTTTTTTAGTGGACTGTGTGGATTTAAAGCCAATTGAATGAATTTGTGACCTTTAGTCCAAAATGCGTTTCGCCCAGGTACTACAGCTGGGCTCATCAGTTAGATGCTGTAGTACCTTTCTAAGACGCATTATTTTTTGATCGATATGTACCGACTTTAATAAAACTTACAGCGATTACTCACTGTAAATTATATTTTTCTAGGGGAATTTGGTTAGATTCATGCACCTAGAATTATGTTTTGCCCGTGGTCTGGCCAATGAATTAATTGAAGAAAACGCAAACAATATGTTTATATTATTTTTGTTTTTTTTTTTAAGTGGACTGTGTGGATTTAAAGCCAATTGAATGAATTTGTGACCTTTAGTCCAAAATGCGTTTCGCCCAGGTACTACAGCTGGGCTCATCAGTTAGATGCTGTAGTACCTTTCTAAGACGCATTATTTTTTGATCGATATGTACCGACTTTAATAAAACTTACAGCGATTACTCACTGTAAATTATATTTTTCTAGGGGAATTTGGTTAGATTCATGCACCTAGAATTATGTTTTGCCCGTGGTCTGGCCAATGAATTAATTGAAGAAAACGCAAACAATATGTTTATATTATTTTTGTTTTTTTTTTTTTTTTAGTGGACTGTGTGGATTTAAAGCCAATTGAATGAATTTGTGACCTTTAGTCCAAAATGCGTTTCGCCCAGGTACTACAGCTGGGCTCATCAGTTAGATGCTGTAGTACCTTTCTAAGACGCATTATTTTTTGATCGATATGTACCGACTTTAATAAAACTTACAGCGATTACTCACTGTAAATTATATTTTTCTAGGGGAATTTGGTTAGATTCATGCACCTAGAATTATGTTTTGCCCGTGGTCTGGCCAATGAATTAATTGAAGAAAACGCAAACAATATGTTTATATTATTTTTGTTTTTTTTTTTTTAGTGGACTGTGTGGATTTAAAGCCAATTGAATGAATTTGTGACCTTTAGTCCAAAATGCGTTTCGCCCAGGTACTACAGCTGGGCTCATCAGTTAGATGCTGTAGTACCTTTCTAAGACGCATTATTTTTTGATCGATATGTACCGACTTTAATAAAACTTACAGCGATTACTCACTGTAAATTATATTTTTCTAGGGGAATTTGGTTAGATTCATGCACCTAGAATTATGTTTTGCCCGTGGTCTGGCCAATGAATTAATTGAAGAAAACGCAAACAATATGTTTATATTATTTTTGTTTTTTTTTTTTTTTTAGTGGACTGTGTGGATTTAAAGCCAATTGAATGAATTTGTGACCTTTAGTCCAAAATGCGTTTCGCCCAGGTACTACAGCTGGGCTCATCAGTTAGATGCTGTAGTACCTTTCTAAGACGCATTATTTTTTGATCGATATGTACCGACTTTAATAAAACTTACAGCGATTACTCACTGTAAATTATATTTTTCTAGGGGAATTTGGTTAGATTCATGCACCTAGAATTATGTTTTGCCCGTGGTCTGGCCAATGAATTAATTGAAGAAAACGCAAACAATATGTTTATATTATTTTTGTTTTTTTTTTTTTTTAGTGGACTGTGTGGATTTAAAGCCAATTGAATGAATTTGTGACCTTTAGTCCAAAATGCGTTTCGCCCAGGTACTACAGCTGGGCTCATCAGTTAGATGCTGTAGTACCTTTCTAAGACGCATTATTATTATTAACCAAATTCCCCTAGAAAAATATAATTTACAGTGAGTAATCGCTGTAAGTTTTATTAAAGTCGGTACATATCGATCAAAAAATAATGCGTCTTAGAAAGGTACTACAGCATCTAACTGATGAGCCCAGCTGTAGTACCTGGGCGAAACGCATTTTGGACTAAAGGTCACAAATTCATTCAATTGGCTTTAAATCCAGACAGTCCACTAAAAAAAAAAAAACAAAAATAATATAAACATATTGTTTGCGTTTTCTTCAATTAATTCATTGGCCAGACCACGGGCAAAACATAATTCTAGGTGCATGAATCTAACCAAATTCCCCTAGAAAAATATAATTTACAGTGAGTAATCGCTGTAAGTTTTATTAAAGTCGGTACATATCGATCAAAAAATAATGCGTCTTAGAAAGGTACTACAGCATCTAACTGATGAGCCCAGCTGTAGTACCTGGGCGAAACGCATTTTGGACTAAAGGTCACAAATTCATTCAATTGGCTTTAAATCCACACAGTCCACTAAAAAAAAAAAAAAAAAAACAAAAATAATATAAACATATTGTTTGCGTTTTCTTCAATTAATTCATTGGCCAGACCACGGGCAAAACATAATTCTAGGTGCATGAATCTAACCAAATTCCCCTAGAAAAATATAATTTACAGTGAGTAATCGCTGTAAGTTTTATTAAAGTCGGTACATATCGATCAAAAAATAATGCGTCTTAGAAAGGTACTACAGCATCTAACTGATGAGCCCAGCTGTAGTACCTGGGCGAAACGCATTTTGGACTAAAGGTCACAAATTCATTCAATTGGCTTTAAATCCACACAGTCCACTAAAAAAAAAAAACAAAAATAATATAAACATATTGTTTGCGTTTTCTTCAATTAATTCATTGGCCAGACCACGGGCAAAACATAATTCTAGGTGCATGAATCTAACCAAATTCCCCTAGAAAAATATAATTTACAGTGAGTAATCGCTGTAAGTTTTATTAAAGTCGGTACATATCGATCAAAAAATAATGCGTCTTAGAAAGGTACTACAGCATCTAACTGATGAGCCCAGCTGTAGTACCTGGGCGAAACGCATTTTGGACTAAAGGTCACAAATTCATTCAATCAAGACAACATTAAATGTTATGTCAATAATACTGTAATATTTAAATTACATATTAAGATTTTTTGAAATATTTTGTAATGATTTTTTGTACAAAAAATGATTAATAAAATCTATGTCTATCTATCTAATACAATATTTTTTTGTGATATTAGACATCTTTATTTATTGATATCAAACTGATTCAAATACTTACAAAAAACTTTAGAATTCAAGTTCTTTGACATATTTAACAAAAAGATAATGAATATATTTAGCTTAACGCGACACTTACAACCAAACATATGTTTGCAATAAGTAACCAGAAATTGACTTGACCTAAGACAACGTTTGCCCTAGATACAGGTTCTCTAGTTTTTTGCTTTGTTTTTGGTTTGTGTATGGATGTCAAAGCATACGATTTCTTTGTTTTTTCAACTGTTTGGAAGGTATAGAAATTTGACTAGTTTCGATTTCTTTTTACCTTTTCTTGTTTTGTGTGCCGTGATAGATTTGTTTTCTTTTTGTTTCAAAACTGTCTTCAATTTTGCTTTGTGTTGTTATAGGCGGTATTTGGCTACAAATCTTTTTTTTGAAAAGACAACTTTTGGTGGCGATTGTTTTATGGAGGGCAATTTTTTTGGGTCACAGTCTGCCCTCGAGCCGTTTCCCGTTTGTTCTCGTAAGTAATTGTTTTTGGAGAAACAATCGACCTGAACATGCCCCACCCTGGAACACCACTTGCATTTGACTCGGAGCTTTTGGCTTGTTGTCCGGGTAACTCGTATTTGCGAGCGTGGACAACAGATTTGACTATGCTCATAGTCTTCGCAAGCGTCGCAACATGGTGTTTTTTTCGAAGCGACAGTCAACATATATGTGGGTTTTGCCTTCCACAGAATCCACATGTTGCAATTGGATATTTGGTCATAGTTAGCTATCTATTGCTGGGGTGGGAGGGTCTTGAAAATATGGTGTGAAAAACATGCAGGTGTTTGCCTATAAAATGGTTAAAAGTGAGGAGTATTATTTTGTATGTGTGCCTGTAGTGGCATACTTGGTATCGCTTGAGGCTGTTGTGCGTATGTTTTATACATTACTGCAGGAAAAGGCGTTATTAAAAGATACGTTTTTTGTGCCACTTCAGCAAGTTTTGTGATCTCAGAGTCCGAGACAGCCAACACATGTTAATGGCGTAAACAAGGATTACTGAGACCTTTTTTAAACGCCACCTCTGCTGAGCTCATCAGTTCTTTTGTCAGACCCTCAAAATCCGTGGAGGAATATCTGGAATTGATTATTTCTTTTGCTTTCATTGTAAACACAAAAGACGCCTAGCAAAAGACTGAATGTCTTATGTCGAGAGTTGATTGGACTGTTTCATTTCCATCAATTCGGCATCTAATGTCGTAATTGGCAAGTACGCATTTTTAATAACCTCTTCCAGATCTGTAAGTCTTCGGAGTATTGTTTCAAATAAGTTCAAACGCGTCACCTGTCAGTCTGTTCGTTAACAAGGAAACGTAAAGTTCTTTGTTTGTGTCTTTGAGGAACAACCTGTAGAAACAGTTGTTGAATCAAACTTGGTGAAAACTTTGGAAACAACGTCAAGACTTTTCTGACAAACCGGTAGTGGAGTGTTCAAGTATTTCTCTCAAAACTCTCTGTGCTGACAAGCTTTTATTAAGCTCCCTAGTCAGCTGGTCTACTTGATCGTCAGCTTCTTCTGCCGTTTGCTGGAGTTGTTTTTCAAACTCCTTGTGCAAGAATTTGCTTTCTTCCAGCTTCTTAACAAGCTTTTATATCTCTTTTGTGTGTCGATTTCTTAAATTCCAAAAGTAAAAACCAACCGCACGATTGTTCGCCTAAGCACCAAAAACCAACTTACTGCCCAAGTGCAAGTCCATCTCCAGCCAATCCATGTCATCCAAGTTAAAACTGCTTCGTCACCAAAATTCCCAGACGTGCAGGGAGTCCAAAAGTTGGTACCAGGTCCATGCCTTGGATACCCATCGACACAAAAAGTAGAATGTGCCGATGCCACCAACAATTGTTAAAATCCGTGGAAGCGACATCCTAGGATTTGCCATCGTAGAAACTCCTTTGTTTACTTCAAAATAAACCACTCAGCTAATACAGCGCCACTCTGTTTATCCAGTATAAACAGACGGCAGCAATGATCCATTGGCGACATTAAGTTTCCAATATCCAAACTCCAGTCGATGAGTGGGCGACGCAGTCAAGTGCCTTATCGATACCCATGGTGACTGTGTATCTGCTGACTGTGTATCTGCCATGCAGTAGCCATAGATACTCGTACGATGATCGAATACCAAACCCAATGGGGTATGTGTGGCTGTGTACCTTGTGCATAGAAATGTATCTCTTATCGTCACAGCCAAGTAAATGACGATCGTTCGGTTAGGTATGCGGTGACTAGTTGTGCACAGGAAGGTAATCGGATACAAAAATATCTAATCCTTTTAAGGATTACATATTTTTGCATCCAATTATCTGAAATTAAAACTAATTTATTATAAAGGCGGCAGGGTAATGCTGCCATCTTAAAAATCCTATTTTTTTATTTAGCTAAATAACCCTCAAATTCCCTATTTAAAAAAAAAAAAAAACTCTAAGAGCAGATTTAAGACAGTAAAATTATAATAAATAAAATTACTTTTAACGTGCATGGGTAAAATATTACAGTGTGTCACGAAAGAATTTCCTAGCTAGTTTTAATGCAAGGCAAAAGATTTTTGACACAAACGATATTTTGATTTCTCTTTTTAGTAAAGTTCCTGTTCAGCTTGCAATCAACATCATTAAAAAGAAATGGGAAATTATAGCTGAAAACACCAAGGTGAGACAAAACTAATTTATGGGTTTATTAACTGTTTGCCTAAAAGATAACAACTACCTGCAATTTAAGACAAATTTGTACAAACAAATACATGGAATGCCAAAGGGAAATCCACTTTCACCGACGATTGCGGACTTGGTTTTAGATTTTTACTCGAGGAATATTTTAAGCTAAGCTACCAACCTAAGTTTATAGCAAAATACGTTGATAATATCTTTGCGATTATGGATCGAGAAGAAATTGATAATGTCTTACGACGCCATAACCAATTTAATGAAAAAATACAATTCACCGTAGAGGGAAAAAAACAGATCGATAGCCTTCTTGGACGTTAAGGTTTATCGCGAAAATTACCGACTTTCTTTCGAATGGTACCAGAAAGTAAATTACCGATCAAATCAAGCAAAGCACATTCCTATGAACACTGCATCGAACTTAATAAACAAAGTCTTTGCGTTGAGTGAGCCAAAATTCCACTCCGCTAAAGAAGAAAAAGTTACGCAAATACTCCTAGACAACAGCTTTCCGACAGAAGCTATAAGTAACTTGATACTTCGTCAAAAATACCAAGTTCGTTCAGAAAATAAGTTGGAAGAGAGGAGATGTGTTTATAAAAGTGTCGTTTATGTGTCCAAACTTTCCGAAAATTTCAAATAAATGGTCGCGAAAAACAACCCGGAAGTCAACTTGGCATATAGATCAAACCAGACAGTTGCATCTCTATTCACCAACCTGAAGGCGAAAACCGACAAAGATCACCGTTCAGACGTAGTTTACAAAATTAATTGCCAAGCGAAAACGGATGAATCCTGCAATTTTTGCTACATCGGCACCACCAAACACCTCCTTCGGCAAGGAATGGCGAACCAGAAGTCAGATATTCGCCTAAAAAGTTCTAAGAAGACGGCGCTGGCTTCTGACAGCGTTGATACCGGTCACACCAAAATTCGAGGGATTGAAGATCCTTGCAACAGAAAAACATACATCTCAACGTTACACACTAGAGACACTGCATATATATAATTAATAACAAAAATAAAATGAACCGCAAACAAGACACAGAAAATATATCAGCCGTTAACTGTTGTATCCTATACTATCCCACAACGCATAAAAATTGTTAAAACCTACTACAAAAATGGTGATTCTGCCACAGCCACATATCATGCTTTAAGAGGAGATTATGGTTTACATAATCGTCCAACTACGCAAGCAATTGGCAAAATTGTGAAGAAATTTGAAGAGGCTGGATTGGTTACAGATATTCTAAGGCCTGTGCATCATCGTTTCGCTTGTACCACTGAAAATATCGCTGCTGTAAGTGAAAGTGTTGCCGAAGACCCGATTGTGTCGATTCCTCTTAGGGCATATTATGGCGTATTTAACATTTGGATCTCCACCTACATCCATATAAAGTCCAGCTCACACATCAACTGAAGCCAGCTGACAATTCACAACGTCGTAGATGCGTCGAATGGGTGCTTGAACAACAGGTGATGGACGGCGATTTTTCAAACAAAATTTTCTTCAGCGACGAAGCACATTTCTCACTCGGTGGGTATGTTAATAAACAAAATTTTCGTATTTGGGGTTCTGAGAATCCTCAAGTAATTGAAGAGAAGCCATTACATCCACAAAGTCACTGTTTGGGGCGCTCTTTGGTCCGGAGGTGTGATTGGACCTTACTTCTTCGAAAACGATGATGGAACGACTATTGAAGAGTACGACTTGGAGAATATTTGGTTTCAACAAGACGGTGCCACATGCCACACAACTCGGGCGAATATGGTTTTATTGCAAGAGACATTTCCTGGCCGCGTAATTTCTCGGCGTGGCGATATCAACTGGCCACCAAGATCATGCGATTTGACACCGCTGGACTATTTTTTGTGGGGCTACGCGAAAGACCGCGTTTATGCAGATAAACCTTTAACTCTTGAACTCGTCAAGTTATGGCTGAGATACCGCCCAATATGTGTCAAAAAGTAGTCGAAAATTAGCTCAAAAGAATCGATGCGCTGCAGCAATTCGCGTGGTGGTGATTTAAATGATGTAGTGCTTCACACATAATGTCAACTTTCAAACTTTATAATAAAAAAGAAATATCATAAACAAAATATTTTATATGTGTTTTATTTACGTTTACTTTTGAGACCGCAAAATGGATAACCCTTTATATATATGTTCAAACATTATATCTATTTTTAATTTTGTATTTTGTAAATAAAGACACCCATGAAGAAGACGGCAACCGCCGTCGAAACGTTGGTAAACTAAAATGAAAATTGCTTTCATTAACGTCAATAAAGCTGATAAGAATCACTTTAAAATTTCTCCAAAGTCCACATAAAAACCAACTTGGCCAAAACTTCTAACATAAGAGTTACAGTCACAAGTCCTGAGCACATGGAAGGCCCATTTCTCAGACTGTTAAACGGCGTTGAAGACCAAGATCCCGCCGTCAGGCAGAATAACCCATTCACCATGGACGATGACAGACAAAACTTCCGTGCAGCTGACGAAAATGAAGTGAGGATAACAAAATTAAAACTAAAAACAACAAAGCTGCTGGCTGCGATGGAATATCCGCCGAACTTTGTAAATCATCCGGAGATGACCTGATACATTGCATACACCAACTCATCCCTAAAGTTTGCTTAGAAGAAAATATGCCTGATGGATGGAACCTCAGCATCGTTTGCCCGATCCACAAGAAAGGAGACCCTCTAAACACCAAGAAGGGTTTGCAGATCCTGCAAACTACCCAAGATTTCCAAGTCGATACCCACCATCTCTTTATCGATTTTAAGGCCGCGTACAATAGGAATTTTAGAGACGAGATATACAGAGTAATTTCTGGTTTTGGCATCCCTACAAGAGTCGTCCGACTGTGTAGGATGACGATGGAGAATTCTCGCTGCTCCGTCAATGTTGGTATTGACCTTATAGAAGCTCTTGATTTCAAAAAAGGATTCCGATTAGCTGATGCGCTATCTTGCGATTTCTTCAACTTAATACTTGAAAAAAATTATTAAAAAAACTCGAAAGTTAACCGTAGTGATACAATTTTGTTCAAGTCTGTGCAATTGCTAGCATACGCTATTGGCAGAATGCAGCGAGCTGGCACTGGGGCGTTTGCTAATATTAAAGCTGGAGCGGCTAAGATGGGTCAACAAAGCCAAAACGAAGTACTTGCTGTAGACAAAAAGGGACACACAACACCGGCGTATTGGACAAAACGTCATAATAGACAGGTACAACTTTGAGGTAATTATAGGGACATTGTCTACCTCGGATCTGCTAAGATATCTAACAACATCTCGTTAGAAATAAAGCGAAGAATAACTCTTGCCCATCGCTGTTTCTGTTGGCTATGGAGGCAATTGCGCAATAAAGCTCTCTCTTGAAAGACAAAGGAGACTCCTTATAAAACTCTAATTATCCCAGTCCTGCGCTATGGCGCGGAGACATGGACTCTATTGAAAGCGGATAGAGGTATCCTTAGTTGTTTAGATCGTAAGGTTCTTTGCAAGATTTTCAACCCTATCTGCATTAACGGGCTTTGGAGGAAAAGGTTTAACCACTAACAATACGAGCTCTGCAGCAACATTGACACAATAAATATTTATATTACGTTTAATATGGCTAGGTCATTTAGAATGAATGGGCAACAATACTGCGGCTCGCAGGATCTTCGATTTCATCCCAGAGAGAAGACGCAATCAATGAAGACCTCGCCCAGGTGCGCCACCTAAGCAAGCAAGCAAGCCTCTCGTTTCAATTTCTAGATAAAGCCTCAAAATGAACGGCAATACTCTTGAAACCTTGCATGTGATCAAAAATGTTACTTGGTTTATCCTGTTTTGTACCACAAGAATACCAATAGTGACATTTTGACACTTATGTATGTAAATACAACACAAGGCTCTAAGTGTGTTATTTGAATAACATTTCAGATTTAATTTGACCCAGAAATTAATTTTTTGCATTAAGGATTTCAAAAATTAAACATGGGACCAAATTCAATGTGATTATGATACTCACCAAAAAATATTCATGGTAACCCTTTTTTTGATAAATATTATATAAATAGTAAAAATAAAATAATTTAAATATACGCTTTTTTTCGAGATTAATTTTTCGACTTAGTAGGTACAGCTTCGGTCGCATTTATCTATTATTTCCTATATGGGAACAAACAAAATAATATATCGCCATTATAAAACAATAATTAATTGACTTACAAAATAAATTCTTCCACAAATAAATATGAAACTCATCATTTGTTTGTTTCTTTCTTTAAAAAATGTTAAATGAGGTTTAAGGTTTATAAGTATACTACAACAATTCTCTAATAATAACTCGTATTGGAAGAACCGCATTCTCATAACAAGATCTATCCGACATTTATTAAAGCCAGATATGAGGCATATTTGTATTACCCTATATAAGCGCTTTTAATATACTAGTCCATTTACGCTTCTAGAATTTTATAACAATCTGGTAGAGTTCTTCAAGATTATTTTGTTTAGTTCCATTAAATTAGTCTAGTAAAGATCTTGTAGTCTTATGAGAGGCAAAATGTTACTAATACATAAACTTTTGACGATTTAATTAACGATTATCACTTTAGCGATTTTCGTTTCCAAAATTACGGAATCACCTTACAGACCTTTAAAGCGAAATAAGAACATATTCTCCCTCATTCGAGTTCTAAGCTTAGAAAATAGATTCCTATGAACATAGGTCGTAGAAGCTCCGTCTTTAGAAAAATTACATTAATTTATTATGATAGAAGAGAAAAATAGACGACAGAGATGCAGTGTGTCTATTATTTTCAGCTCATGTTGTTGTTGTTATTCAGTATGTGCAATGTTTCTAACGTATATCTTTTTGAAACATGTTTCTCTGTCTTTAGAACTTCCACGCCTTCAAAATCTGGGTAATGACAGCTTTCAATACTATGATTCACCAGGACTGTCATCTTTGAAATTCTTAATTCTAATGCCCTATGTGTGATTTGAAATACGCTGTCGAAGAAATTGTTTCGTGGTTCCAATATAGCAAAGGTGGCCAGATTCATTGGGTTTTCTATTTGTTTGTCCTGTTCTGGTTTAGCTTTAAGTTTTGTCAAGAATTGGTAGAGTATTTCATGTGATTTAAAGGCAAGGCGAACATCAGTTTCATTGATGTGATGGCTTTTTTAATATTATCGGTCAACCCTCGGACGTAAACTATAATTTTATGGTAAGCATTACGTGAATCCACATCGCCATTGTTTTCTCTTGAAATTCGAATTTTTTGTTTAAGCACCAGACTTCAATAAAATAAACTCTGTATTTCCTCCATGCCTAGGCATACCTTTTTCTAAAAATAAAGTATTATCATACCTATAATTACTTGCAATTATAGGGACTGTAATGCAAGTTATGCATTCGTAAAAAACAAAATTCTCACAATCTAACATGACATTACGATTATAGAGAAGACTAAAAAAGTGATCGACAAAAAATGTATCTCAGTCAGTCTGTCAGTCAGTCTGTCAGACGGTATGTATAATTAGCTGCAGCCTAAGCGATTACCTTCAAATTTGGTATGTGCGATTCTTTTCACATTCCTCAGAGGGGGAATTTAAAAATAACGGTACCTGCCGTAATACCGTTAAAAAAAGCTTATTTTTCTCGAAAACAGCTCCAACGATTTTAATAAAAAAAAAAATTAAGGTTTTTTTTTAGTGCTAGCTATCATTTAAGAACCAAATTTTAGGGAAAATCTATTAACGGGAAGTATCTTTCATATATAAGGGTTCTTTAAATATTTGACTTTCTCGGTAATGGCTCTTTGGATTTCTGTCAAATTTTATATTTGAGAAGATCTAAGTAGTCAAATTAATTCTAAATATCAAAATTTTGAAGACATTTTTTTTCTAATTAAAATTAATCTATATTTTTTAAACTAATCAAAAAAATTATTTAAAATTTTATTATCACATGTGTGTATGTTAATAAACTCTAAAAAACTGCATACCTTCCAAAATAAAAAAAATAAAAAATAGGATGTAATTAAAATCCGTCCTACAAATCTCGAGATACTTTTTTATAAAATGTTAATTCATCCGTGGCGTTCTTGGTTTTTTGGAAAAACCGAATAAAGTGATGTTCTTAGTTTTGATGGCAGTTTTTATTAGTTTACAAAACGATTTTAGCTTCGACAAATATATTTTTGATATATCCATATTTGGCCAAGAATTCAAATGGCATCTTTTTTTTCCTGAAACAATAAATATAACGTTTTTGCATGATGTCACTGAATATTTAGCTACATATATGTACTATGTAGCCCCTCATACATTTATATATATATATCTTTAAAAATCATATGAATATTATATACAAGTTATAAACTCTCCAAAATGCACTCCAGCAACAGAGACAAATCTTCAGCATGATAAGAATGACATCATGTTCAATAAACCAAAAGTAGATAACGCAGCCGCAACAAAGTAACAAGATAGCCAATCCTCATAAATATTGTAATAAAAGATAACATAGCACATGCAACAAAGCAACAAGATAGCTAATCCTCATAGATATTTAAATAAAAGATAACATAGCACATGCAGCTGTAACAATAAAGATAACAAAACTGTAGACATAAATAGCAACTAAATAAAATATTGTTTGTTAGAATTAAGTAAGTTTGCAGTCTTCGAGGTACTCTCGCCCTTGGTTACAAGACTAAATAAATAATTTTTTAAAAAAGAAAAAAACTCATAGTTTTTATTAAAACAAAACTGGCGCAGTCGGTAGGATAGAGTTAAATTGATTCTATCCTGTAAAAATCTACAATCCGTTCCGGTACAGTGAATTGAATTTTCAAATAAAAGTTTTCCTGCAAAAAAGTTTAAACGAATATTTGAATTAATAAAAAAATCGGAACCGCGACATCCTTAATTATTTCAGTGAAAAACCGTACCAACATTGACGGAAAACATTTAAATAATTTAAATCAATTCAGTGAACTAGAGACAGAATCCTTAGCGAAAATAAGGATTTTAAATCTGTTCAGTGAATCCTGATTAGTCCATGACTCAACCAACGCATATGGTGTATGTCAGAAAGTCCATAGAGGAAAACTAATCAAAACAAACAGTAGATTAAGTGAAAATAAAAATTGCAAATAAAGAAGAAAATAAAAACAAAAATAATTCGTCATCCGAACCCCGACTTAAGAAGAATAGATGTTCAGAAAATTTAAAAATAAGAAGTGGATTAAAACTAACAACAGACATACTGACGAAGAATCATCATCAGGAGAAGAAGCAGATCAACATTTAATCAACATTAGAAACCAGAAAATACCTGAACACATCAGTAAGAATAATTGTAAGCTAGAAAATAATAAATTTGAAAATTTTGAAAACAATAAATTAAAAATTAATATTGAAAATAATTTTGGCGGTGAAAAAACTATAGCAGAAAATAAAAATAAAAGTGAGTTGAAATTAGAAATCAATTACCAGAATACTAACAAAATTTCCTTAGAAAATAATGATCAAGGTACATCCAAGAAGGGCTTAACGCTCGACCCTCTGAAATATATAGAGAAGTTAAGTCCTTTCGATGGAAGGACAGAAGATTTATACACATTTCTTGCAAATGTTGACGGAATTATTCCAATCTTGAATGAATGTGATAATCAGAGAAAATTGATCCTTTTGAAGAAAGACATCAAAAACGTCAGATGAATAATAGAAATTTCCAACCTAATCTTTACATCCCACAACAATATAATAATAATTCTTTTAGACCTCAGAGTAATTTTCAGAATAACTCTCAGAATAATTCAGAACAATTTAGAAATAATTTTAATAACAACTTTAGACAGAACAATTTTAGACAACCCTACAATCACTTCAATAATCAAAATAACTTTAGACCTGCATTCCAAAATAATCGTAACCCTAATAGAAACTATAATAATCAAGGGAGTGACCCCATGGAAGTCGATCCAGGCTCGAGCCAATTCAGGAGGAATCCTAATCTATGCAATAGGCAGGTAAACTACAATAGAAATGTAAGCCCAAAAACTGATCCTGCGGGATACGTAGAAACAAATACTAATATTAATAATAACCCTGCGGGATATCCAAAAACAAATAATGAAACTGGATATTAAGAATGCTCCTCAAAATCTAAAATTAAATACGAGCAACACCATTAAAAATTAATACCGTAGGAAACCCAATCTTAGTTGAAAAAGAAGTACTCCTACCAAAAGAAAAATTCATTTGGAAAGTTAATGAAGACTGTTTATTTCAGTTAATAACTTTCAGTCAGAGCTTTAACGGCATCATTGGCAACAACATTCTTATACAAAACAGTGGAAAAATTGACTATGCAACTAAAATATTAGAACTAAACGGAACTAAAATACCAATCTTTTTTTATGAAACAGATGAACGTGATTATTCCATGGAGATAAATCACTTAAATGGCTTAACGGCTCACGACACTATTTTTGACGAATTTGAAAAGAAAAATATAGACCACATGAATTCAGAAGAGAAAAAAATTCTATTTCAAACTTTAAACGAATATTCCGTTCTATTCTTCCACAAAGGCGATGATCTCTCTTTTACATCACACGTTAAACATAAGTTACCAGTTCAGGATAATTCTCCTATTTTCACTAGAATCTATAGATATACCTAAATACACAAAAATGAAGTAAACGACCAGATTCAAGAACTATTTGATCAAGGTATCATTGAACATTCAACTTCTCCCTATAATGCTCCGATTTGGGTTGTACCTAAGAAAACTGATAAGATAGGCAATAAAGAATGGAGAATAGTGATAGACTATAGAAAACTAAACAAGATTACAAAAGAAGATAAATTCCCGATCCCACTCATAGACGATATTTTAGATAAGATGGGACGTGCAAACTATTTTTCCACACTAGACCTAACGAAAGGATTTTACCAAATTGAAATTGATCCTGAAGACCGAGAAAAAACAGCTTTCAGTACTCTATCAGGCCATTACAATTGGATGCGTATGCCATTCGGTTTAAAAAATGCACCCGCAACATTTCAACGGATGATGAATGAAGTTTTAGGCGCTTACATTGGCAAAATATGCTACGTATACCTAGACGACATTATTATTTTCTCAGCTTCCGTTCAAGAGCATATGTACCACTTAAAATTAATATTTGAAAGATAACGAAAAGTTAATCTTAAAGTTTCACTAAACAAATGCGATTTTCTTAAAAAAGAAAGTGATAATCACGCCAGAAGGCATACAACCAAACCCATCTAAAATTCAAACAATTAAAGAGTTTCCCCTTCCAACTACGATTAAAGAAATACAATCATTTTTAGGTCTTATCGGTTACTATTGCAAGTTCATAGAAGACTACGCAAAGATAATAAAACCTATGACCCTGTACCTGGAGAAAGATTCTAAAATAGATTTAAAAAATGAAAAATACATTGGCGCGTTCAATAAGTTAAAAATAGCATTGCCAGATACATTGATAAACAGACACCCAGATTTAAAAAAAAGAATTCACACTGACAACCGATGCTAGCAACTTCGCTATCGGTGCAGTCCTAAGTCAGTCCCACGGACCATTATCTTTTGCTTCACGTACTTTGAATAAACATGAGTGTAATTACTCAACCATAGAGAAGGAACTTTTAGCAATCGTTTGGGCCACCAAACAGTTTAGACATTACCTTTACGGTAGAGAATTCAAAATATTAACAGACCATAGGACTCTAGTTTGGCGCCAAAACTTAAAAGAACCTAATTCAAAATTACAACGATGTAAGATTAAACTCGAAGAATACGACTTCGATATCGAATACATCCAAGGCAAGGAAAATAAAGTCGCTGATGCTTTGTCAAGAATTAAAACTGAACAGATAAATGCATTTGAAGAAGATCTCGGGAGTACTCAGCATAGCAATGAATCAGACAGTTCAGATCTTATCCCAATAACAAATAAACCCCTCAATATGTTTGAACGACAAATAATTGTTAAAACAACAAGGGTAGATTCCCGAGAAATAATATTCCCATACGTAGGAAAAAAACAAAAAGTAATTACAAGAAAGAATCTTACCTCTAAAGTCTTTGAACAAATAATTTCAGAATGCGACATAGGAAAAACTAACGCAATATTTTTTGATAATGATGACTTACCACTAAATAGATACGAAACAAACGATGAACTATTTCTCAAATTCCAAAAATACTGGAAGCAACACCATAACAAACAAAAACTATACCGAACCATGTCCAACTTTATTCAACGAACTAAAGATCCAAAGAAGCGATGTAAATGACCTTAGAACGGAAATTGAATATTTTAATCAGATTAATGAAGTAAAATATGCTTTAGAAAAAATAGAGGATATTATTTTAACAAGTAGAACAGGTATGCTAACTCAGGACCTTTTAACTTTTGAAGAAATTCAAGAAAATAACATAACGTTTGATAAATTACAACACTTAAAGATAAAATTAGCAGTTTACAAAGTAAATATCTTAATAATATATTATATTCCCCAATTCACAATTGAACGCTATAACAAATATTATATCCAAAATTTTCCTGTTAATAATAAAACTTTGGACTTAACCACAAACATAATTTTAGAGAACAATAATAAAACATATTTCCCAGAAAATGAAGTAGAAAAATTAAAATTAATAAAAGACGAATGTATAAACGATTTAATATTTCAAAAACCACTTAAAGATTGTAAAAGAATTAATTATAACCACACAGAAATAAAAAAAGAAGGGAATTTATTGTAATAAAGAATATTGAACCAACTCCTATTAATCAAAACTGCAATGATTTAAACTACACTATTAAAGGAAATTATCTGATTAAATTAAGAAATTGTAAACTTCAAGTAAAGAATAAAAAATTTAACCGAAAAGAATATCTTGGAGACTTAATAGTCCCAATATTAGATTACAAATTTGCAACAGACAATAAAGATATTGATTTAATTGAATATAAATCTGTACAAACTATGAACGAGCTAAGCAACATAGAATTAAGGCATAAAACAATAAGCTATAGTTTAACATTGGTATCAAAAGTTGTAATCTTAGTAATAGTAATATTCATTTGCTTAAAAAGAAAAAATAAGAGCATCAGCACCAATACTACCGTGAATTTACCATCCGTGGAGTTTCATCAGATGGACGATTCAAAGGGGAGAGGAGTTATACACGCTCCAAAATGCACTCCAGCAACAGAGACAAATCTTCAGCATGATAAGAATGACATCATGTTCAACAAACCAAAAGTAGATAACGCAGCCGCAACAAAGTAACAAGATAGCCAATCCTCATAAATATTGTAATAAAAGATAACATAGCACATGCAACAAAGCAACCAGATAGCTAATCCTCATAGATATTTAAATAAAAGATAACATAGCACATGCAGCTGTACCAATAAAGATAACAAAACTGTACACATAAATAGCACCTAAATAAAATATTGTTTGTTAGAATTAAGTAAGTTTGCAGTCTTCGAGGTACTCTCGCCCTTGGTTACAAGACTAAATAAATAAATTTTTAAAAAAGAAAAAAACTCATAGTTTTTATTAAAACAAAACTTACATATATTACACCTATTAAGGTATAAGGTTATATGCATATGAATAAAATTATATATAATTTTTGTGACCTTTTATCGTTAAAGATATATATAACTTTTTGTGTGTAATGGGAGTTTTTTCCTGTCTACCAATTTTGTTGCTCGAGAGTTTTGTGTATAATGTGTAATTTTTTTTTGCATTTACTTAAATTCATTGAAAATTGTTTGCCTGATGAAGAGCATAAACATGCTCGAAACGTTGCGCACTAAATAATAACATCTTTAATTTATTGACCTACAGCCCATAAAAAGTTACATATATCTTTATATGCATATAGTTACCTACCCACCTACATCCTTCACTTTCATTAAATATGTACATATTTGCATACCTAGGTTCCATCTATGTAGGTAGATACATATTACCTTCCTAATTTACATAATTACAATCCATTTAAATATAATTTGTAGGTAGGTTTCTATGTACATAATTGTTCCTTGAATCATCCATTCAACAATTTATTATACATTTAATAACCAAGGTAATCTTACCTACATCGACTTTGAACCTACTTTATGATAACTTGACCTACTACTAACAGCGTCAGTGGTTAGTTACATTAAAGTTGTTAGCTACTTGAGCAAGTTCGTACGATTCAGTTGTGCATTTTATTTTTATTATTGATTAGTAGGTAAGCCAATTTAATTATGCATATACCTACATACTCGTATGTATCTGCATCGAATGTTTATTTATATTAAAAGTAAGCCATATGTATGTAAGTATGTATATGTAAAGCTCAATGGGTCAAGTTCATCGGAGATTAAAGAAAAATATTGAACTTGTCCCCACAGAATGAAGGTACATACTAGTTGGTTTAGTTCTCTACCGTAAACAATCTGTTGAGCGTTGTTGCATTGGCATTGTAAGCAAGCGTGCTCTCAATTTTAAACGTAATACTTGTATTTATAATATTATAATAAATACAAATACCCGGAATATTCTATATACTTACCAACATCCAATAAAAGGCTTTCATCACATTTTACAAACTGTTACAGTTGGTATTGTTGAGTTCGTTCTTACACAATTTATAACAAAACAAAAATAAAAAACGCGTGCGTCGCAAACAAGGTATTCTCAAAATCCAAGAACTGAAGTAGAGCTTTCCTAGCTCTTTTCAATTTAGCGTAGTGTATTTGTGAGCACATTTCAAATATACAAACAAATGATATACTGTTAATTCATCCCCAAGTTATAATATCTTACTACTACTCGAATAGTCATCATGAAAAACGCACAAATACACTCACAGCAAGAAATTAAGCACAACATCTGGCTTTCTTAGCTTTCATATGATAGAGACTCACTAGTGATGTAGACGGATATAATAGGTACAGAACGTAAATTTTATTTCGAAAGTAATATCAAAATATATAAGAAAAAAAAGTAATTCTACAAACTTTAATATAAATTTGAAAACACCGAATTATTGTGGAAAAAATGAATTTAAGAACACAAAAAGACGAGGATTACTTTTTGATGTTTAATTCCCGTTTAATGTCTTTGTTTGCTTTATTAATTTCATTTTCATTCATTTTATACTTTATGTCACTTTATCTTGGAGTTGAAATGTTTTGCCAACCTTTAATAAAGTGAATATGTTAACTTTTATATGTACAAATATTAAGTTATATAATTAGCTTTATTAAAGAAAATATGTTTTAAACGTACCTCTCCAAAACATATGTTTTATTTCATATCAGGTTCATATAAATATATTTAATATAATGCCATTTGCAAATGTATACTTCAATAATTTTGTTTTTGTTTCATTTCAATTCTATACCACCAATAGTACAGTATAGTAAAAAAAAATCAAATACCTAATGTGAAAGGTCAAAGTTCCTAAAACTTTGTATGGACTTGTTGTTGATTATATTTTTTTCGATTTATTTTGTTTTTAATTCGATTCAAATTGCTGCGGAAATAATAGTGAAGAGTTAAAAGCAAATCAAGAAAGTGCGACGATGGTCAAAAATTTAACTTACTTTAATTTAGAAAACTTAAAATACAGAAAACGTATGTTTTTGTGTATATTTTAACGATAAAGTAAGACCGAATTACTTTTTTTTAAAAAAACGATATGGATGAAAACATTGTGCGTCCAGCAACAAATACTCACAAACGCGTAGCAAATACAAATTATATTAATTTATATATAATCCAACAGCAAAAGCAGCATCCAAAACAACACCAATACAACGGAATCATCGCTAATGGTGTACTTCTGTGATATAACTTTAAATAATTAACGGTATGCTGCCTCGAAATGTATATATAAATATAGAAAAAAATCATGATTCTTTTTATTAAAATATGTATGTTGGTATAGGCCTATAATAGTAGTCCTTAGTTTTCAATTAAGGAAAGTTAACGCAATGATCAATGCTTTGATATGTATTTGTTTAGAAATGTTTTGTACCACTGACGAAATGTTCATGGTCAAATGTATGTTAATTACTTACTTATCGTTTACCAAACAATAATAATTCAAAATTAAGAACTGTACAAGAAGGGCGTAGAGTGTTTAATATTGGACAAACTGGCCATAAAAGAATGATAAATTAAGTTTTGAAAAAATCCTCTCCGTACTCCACGCACTTAGGGCTCTCGCTTGTGCCTTCTGTTTTACAATATCATACATCATCATGTGAATAGAATTCTCTTTAAATGTACTTCAACTTCACTTATTTAATTATATATACATACATTACTTTTTATATTCCCCAAAGGCTTTTTAATGCCCGGATTAGTGAATTTGTTTGGTAAAACCAAGATAAATAAATTAAATGCCAATTCGATGATTATTAACGTTTTAAAAACATTCAAATAATGGCGCTTTAGTTTTGTTAAAAATTAGACTAAAGAAAGAAATAAGTATGTAAAATAGAGTGCACGTTGCTTTTTTTTATTAAAATTAATGTAAAAATTTAAGTTGTTAAGCTCAACAAAATATGTATCAAGAAAAAGTAATAGGTATTCAAAATCGATATATTTTTAGATTTTGTATGCTTACATTTTTAAGGGAATGTTTATAAAACAACCAAATAGGTATACAAAAGTAGAACAACAGCTGAAGTTCAAGAGAAAAAAAATAAATACCTTATACAAACGGAAAAAAATGCCTATTACCTTAAACATTTTCTTTTAGGATATCTATATGTACAGAGTAGATACATACATACATATGTAGTATTCTGATTAAGGGGTGTTTGATTAAATGCGCTAATAAATTCACGGACATAAATAATACACTGCCAACATTGTGTGGTGATTTTTTGTATGTTAAAAAAAAAAAGGAATATTCTAAGACAGAGTCGTAGATAACGTACCAATTCACAATAACTAGCAAATTGAGCATAAGCCGTTAACAGCTGTTATTTATAGAATAGTTCCGATCCGGCAGGTTGCAGAATTGCGTAAAGTAGGCATACGAAAATAGTGAAACAGATGATAAAATTAATAAGATTCTATGCATTATGTTAATATCTAAAATGATTGCACCGCAAAAGTAGATGAGTCATATAGTTTTTAAGAGTTATAGTTCATACAAGAAGTCAGATCCAGAATTTTACGTCTTCAAAGCCACGGATTCAAAATGAATTTTAATAAACTCTGTTGGATACTGAAATGATTATCTAATAAGTTCGTATATGCGTTTTGGTTTTTAATTTATTATTGTTTTTATTTTGCAATCAGAAAACAATCAAACATGGACTAAATCAAAAAGTTCACACTTAAGAGTTTTCGTTAATATTATTTTTTTGGCAAGAAATTTGTTAGCAATATTACATTGAATACATACAGTAAAATATTTCAGCAGTTTCGATAAAAGAACTGTTAAATGTAAGTTTGTTGGAACCGTATTTTTTTAATTTATGATATTTTTCATTTCCTTATATTTGTTTATGAACAGGTACTGCATATGTTAGTTCGACCGAAAATCTGACTTATGTCGAATTTTTTGTTTGTGTAAGGAACTTACACAATAGTGTGCGTGTAAAGTCTAAGAAATCTAGCTAAAAACGCAAGATCAGTTTTGACTGCAGAACATCGATTTTGTTTTTTTTTTTATTTTTAATTGTGCGCGCACTAAAGGGATTTTGACTACCCTTAATATGTTCGAGCACAGTTCGAGCGTTTGGAAAATAGGGAAGGATTTAAAAGGAGATAAGGATATAATTCGATTGTGTTCAGAAAACAATCGAATATTTGGTTGTTTGGAATTCGACATTAATGAACATAGTGCAGTTCTTTGTTAGACAGATTCTTATAAAAAAACCGTATATATATTAAAAGTATATATATTAAACCCCTTTTGCAGATATATCCAAAAAGTAAAAAAAATAAATTTTTGGAAATTATAATAGGTCATATAAAACCTTAACAAATTAAAAAATTAATAAACAAATACAAGCGTATATGCCTACATTATTTTCAGATGGACTTAGCCGTGCCACCAGAGCTCGAGGAGCTTATTATGTGTAGCTGTTGTCTTCTGCCGTTTAACGACACTGACGGTGTTCCAAAACTTTTAACTTGTCGTCATTATTTTTGTTTAAAATGTGTCAATTCTATACTACAAAAAGGTAGCGAACTTTATTGCATGCACTGTTGGAAGCGAACCGAAGTTCCCGGTCCCGAAAATAAACCGGAAAATCTGCCAACGTACGGTGCAATATTATATCTCACAAAAAATTTGAACATGCTAAGCATAAATAAACCAAAAATATCATCTGGAAAACAGCGTACATCATCATCAACTTCATCTGTTAATCCAAACAATAGAGGCAATGGTAGTGGTGGAAACACCATTAACGGTAACTCAATTTCAACAACTACCAGCGGAAATACAGGTAGTTCCAGTACTAATTCAGACCCCACGTTAGCCCAAGCCAACAACATTAATAAAATCCAAAAAGGTGAAAACTGCATGACACACGCAATGCCAAATACACTATGGTGCATTAAGTGCAGTATATTGGTGTGCCGGGCATGTGCAGCATCGGAGGACCACCGAAACCATGTTGTTAAAAGCCACGTCGAGGCTAGAGAAACTATCCAAAGTGATATTTCCAATGAGCTTTTTTCAATGCAAAAAATACTTAGTGATGTGCAACATTTAGTTTTGAAACAAAGAGATTTTTTGCTTAAAATTTTAGAATCTTGCACAGCATTGAAGACACAAATCGAAACGGAATTGATTAATTATATGCCGACTGTTGAAATCGCTGAAATGCGTGACAGTTTATGCAAAGCAAAAATTTGTTTAGATATGCTTGATAAACAATCGCCCGCTGATGCTCTAAAATTGTATACTACACTTCATTTAGAAAAGCAACGTTTGATAAGCAGATACCAAGAAATGCTCCTGCAGTGTAAGCTTGATGATTTAATACGAAATTATGGCATGGTTTTTGACTTTGATCTAATAAAACAATCTCTTGTTCAATTACATAGTTGCGTTATAAGTGGGAACAATTTAGATTCATTTGGCTGCATAAACAGTGCAACCATGAATCACAATCCAGTATTACTGTTGGCAAATTACTGCATTTCACAACTATATTCTCGGCATGTTTTGATCATGAAACAACAGCCTAGACTTAGTTGTAACAATACTAGTTATTTTCAATCAAATCCTCATTTTCAATCAAAATCCACGGTCCACCCGCAACCTAGACAAAGTAGCCAGTCACCTCATAACGATGGAATTGTCCAAGTTAAAACATATGCTGATATAACAATAAGTTCACCAAAATCGAATAAAAATCATCACCAACATTCAACCAACACCACATCTAACAATGGATTTGAAAATCAACATGGTGAGAATATAGGACCAGTAGCTCCACCTAATGGTGTACGAATACCAGCACCTCCTCCTACTTCTTATGCAGCTAATGATTTCAGTGGCATAAATGTTTCATCACTTACTATGATACAGCACATGCATCAAACACAACATTCCATTCAGGTACAAGAATCTAATAAGCCACAGCAACAATCTAATCCTACAACTGGTCTTCTTTGTAATCCAAGTGTGCATGTTTATCCGATATACTACTTCAATATCGATATGAACGGTCAAGCAATTGGTCGAATACTGATTGAAGTTCGCAATGATGTTGCACCAAAAATGGCAACAAATTTTGGAGCCCTTACCACACACGAACTTGGGTTTGGATACAAAGGATGCCAAATATTTCAGTGCTGGGAAAACGAAAGCATCATAACCGGTGATTTTGAGCTTAATAATGGCCGGGGTGGACGATCCGTATTTGAAGAAAACTTTTTCATGCCTGAAGATACAAAGATTTTAGCTATTCGCGGCTCAGTCGGTATGCGCCGTAGTCAGAAACGGCATGACAATATGGGTTTGGTCGGTTCTCAGTTTCGAATAATACTGCGTGAGATGCGTGGATTTACCGGTATTTTTGCATTTGTCGTTGATGGATTAGAATTAATTGACAAAATAAGTCAAGCAGGAGATTCTGCTGGTAAGCCGCAGAGTAATGTTGTGATTCAAAATTGTGGTAAATATCACTAGGATAGATCATGATGAAAAAACAAATAACCTATAAAATATATTGTCTCTTTGTACAAATGGTTTGGAATTTTTTTTTCTTTTAATTCGTTGTGCAAATTTAATGAAAATTGATGTATTTTATATCGAAAATAAGACTATTTGAAATATTGAAAAATTTATTTAGAACAAAAAATACTTCTTAAAGGTACCTGTTTCTGAAAAAATAACAATATTTTTATACTACAATAATTTAATTCTTTAGTTTTAAGTATTGTCTCTATTAAGAACCTAATTATATATTAAAGCCAACATCTGGGAGGACGTGAGACAATTTTGTTATCAATGGAACACACATAAATAGGTTCGCTACTTATCCATCTAATCGCATCTGACAAATTTGTGGATGCTTAGTAAAATAACAACTTTAAAGAAAAACGGTAGTATCTAATAACTCCCAAAAAAATTGTATAAACATTCATATCAAAACAAGACGATTTTAATACTTAAAATGTTATTTTTTTTAATCCTCAATAAACACAATTTTTATTTTAAATATCGACTTTCATCGCTATTATAGAAACCCTTTTTTTAAGATTATCGGTTGACACCGGGAAATGGCTTTCTGGCTGTCGCAAACTTGTGATATATGTATGTATTTGAATAGTGGATCTGATGAAATCAACAACCCATATGAGATCTGTATTTTGTTTTGACATTTTTTCAGTTCAACATTTTTTTGTAGCTTGCTTCTCAAATATTTTTCCTTTAAGCAGTTAAGACCATAAGCAGTAAAAAAAAACCCCAAGAAGTTAAAATACTTCAGTAAACCAGCAAAAAAAAGAACTCCAAGCATTAAAAAAAAGAATACATTACATTAAATGCAATCAAATGATTTTAAAGGTACAAAGAATCCAAGGACTTCAAAAATGCAGATAGTTAAAAAATTGAATTCTTTTGGACTTTGAATCTTTTGACTTCAATAAATGATTGTTTTACAAGATTTTAAAATTTATTGAAAAAATTTATTTTTGAAGTTAAAGTTTTGCGATAACAAAAAACACATTTTCCAAAAAAAAACTACTCACAATAAACATGGTTATACTTGCCGAAACGGCAAAAATGCTACAACTAATGATAAATAAATTGCAACACCACTGCATGTATGTACGGAACAAGCGATTAAATACAAATAAGTCTAATATAATGGTATTCCGAAATTGTCGCCACACAAGCCATAAATAATGGAACATAGCCAAACGAAGCTGGATGAGGATAAGGAAAACTGGTACCTTAAAGTTGATCACTTAACCTTGTTCTTTAAGAAACATCTGCAAGAAAAACTAAAGGAGTCAAAGCGAGCAATAAACTGCATTTGAAAAACGTACTGAGCAAATAAACCATCGCACCTAGTGCAATAATTGGCGTTTTTCCTTTTTTAGCTCCGAGTAAAGAACTCAGCTGTCAAGAAAAGATCTGCGTTTCTTTTTTAGCTCAGACACATTTAATCTCTCAACTCGTGTTTCTTTTTTAAATTAGAGCTAAGTCGGGGCATGAACCATTAGCTCAGAATAAAATGACCAATCAAGCGAAGCAAAGTGCTGGTCGCGGTTAACTTTACTCATAATTTTAACAATAATCACTAAAGTAAAACCAATTAAAAACAAAAATGAATTCGGAAAACGAAAGCTTTGGATTTGCTGGTGAATAAGTTTTAATAAGAACAATTATAATAATATGTGACAGTTCTGCGCTTAAGTTTATTTCAAAATTAAATCGGAGATATCTGACCATGCTTTCCTCAGATCTTACTCGGTTTACTCAGGCT
This sequence comes from Philhelius pedissequus, assembly GCA_910595825.1. NCBI lineage: Eukaryota > Metazoa > Arthropoda > Insecta > Diptera > Syrphidae > Philhelius > Philhelius pedissequus. The sequence goes on from OU343161.1 coordinate 157,635,888, forward strand.
CTGCTCAGAGATCTGCTCGGAAATAAAAACGACATATATAAACATTTCGAGGTAGTCGTGAGATCAATTATGTGCTACCCATCACAGGTTAAGGGTGCTTTCAAGTTTGGTGATGAATTTTTTTTTAGATATTTCATAAAGAAATACGTCAAGCTACTACTCTATATACACAACCATCCGCTTACCAATATTCTTATTTCTCAGGGACAAATATTTTCAATACTTTACTAAATGGAAGAGATTAATAACAATGGTATTCAACCTCACTAATACAATGAAAGATATAGCAAGAACCTTCACATGCTTTCAGTAAAAATTGAAGAATCAACACCGAATAGGATCAAAGAACCAAGTCAGCAAAGTCAAACAAAAAGTACTTACAAATTGTTACATTGCCATCAAGGCGAAAAATTATTTCGATGAGAGAAACAGTTAATTGTTAATATTTTTGTTTATTATGTCTTACTAGCAGATACCCGTGCGTTGCTACGGACCCACGGGAATCTAATGAAATCATCTATCCACCTACAAAACTTCATTCAAAGCCCTTCAGTCGTTGAATGTACATAGGCACAAACGACGAACACACTCGCTGTGCTGTTCTTGTATGTGGGTTGTTCGTTGGCTTCGAAGTTCCTCGTGTATGGTCATGTTCGCGAACAAAGCGAAGATTTAATATTGCATTCAAAAAGTTAGAACGACAAAAATAAAGTTGGGAAAAATAATGGCTAATCTTCCAGCTGCTTACCAGATTTCATAAAAATCCATTCAATGGTTGAGGCATGAATGCGGAACAAACAACCAAGTATATATTTTGTTCATATAAGCCATAGACATAGGAACTGTTCGGTTCCATTTTTCAGGATAAAAATGACCTATGTGATAATCGAGTATGTGTGTGTCCATGTGCCAAATTTTATCCAGATCCGTTCAGCCGTTCTGGCGTTATTGAATAAAAAACATCCATCCAACCCACCCATCCATCCAACCTTTTGCATTTATAATATCAGTAGGATTATCCGAAATTTTCCAAGCTTCACAACGAATTTTCCACCTTTACATTGTCCAAAATCATCAAATTATGCTTTAAATTTATCTATATATCATCGAGAAAAAAATGTTCGCGTTTTTCTAGAATTTTTCGAGTTTTCCACTAAGAATTTTCTATTTTTTCATTCGAAACGCCATTCCGGAACATTTGCATACACAATTAAATATAAAAAATCAATTTGCGATTTTTTAAATTTCCCGACTTTTCTAGAGGGTTTATCCAACATTTACTTTCCCAAAAACCTTCTCCTGGATTTTACGAACAACTAAAAAAGATTTCGATCTAAATCGGTCCATTTGTTCTCAATTGATGAATTACAATAAATTTTTTCACACCATTTTTAATAGCAGATGCCCGTGCGATGGTATACGGAGTTTCTATCCCACGGGAATCTAATGACATCTATACACCTACAATTAAAAACTGTTCAGTCATTGAGGCATGAAAGCGGAACAAACACCCAAGTATGTGTATATATTTTTTCATATTTAAGCCTCTCCCATAGTACCCGTTACTTTTTTTCGGGATAAAAATGCCCTATGTAAGTATCCAGTACCCCATCTATCTACCAATCAAATTTCATGCAAATCCGTGTGCTTCTATGTGCCTTGTGAATAAAAGCTATGTTGGCTATTTGTAGAATGAGCTCTATGAAAAATTAAAATACACCTATCCCACGGGAATCATACATTTTTCCTGGATAAAAAACAGTATGTGGCCTATTCCAGACAATAATCTATCTCTATACCAAATTTCATCCAGATCCAGTCATCCGCTCCGAAGTTATTGAGCAACAAACATCCATAAGCCTATCCATCCATCCATACAAACTTTCACATTTATAATATTAGTAAGATTGTCAATTTTTAATACAAAATAAAAATAATCTCATGTATTATATGTACCTACCTATTTTAAGTTATGTATAAGAAATTAAAACTATACTTATTATGATAAAGAAAAAAAAATGCTGCACATAAGTGCGAGGTAGGGTATAAATAAAATTTCTTTAAATTCAAAAGAAACTGCATAAACCCAACTCGCACCTACTACAAATCCAATAGTGACCCTAAGCTGGGGTTGCAGGTGGCAACATTCAACCGCCTACCTATGTATGCATATATGTCGGTATTAAAAAGTGGATTTATGTACAACTTAAGTAAAGATATTTCTCGGCTTCAGATATTGAAATATTATCCTTCTTTTTGAATTGAGAATACTTCGAGTGACTTTGACTCAGATTTAAATGAGAAGTAATGCCACTTTTTTAAAACGAACTAACACCATATTACCTTAGTTCTCGTTTGAAAGTGAAATAAGCCCATAAGTGAAATATGCAGTTAATTCGTATTTGAAAATGAATTAACACTTTACTGCGTTAGTTCATATGACCTTAGTTGACGGCACCTATGAAGCCAGGGGCGAACTCACTAACCTGAACTATTTGAAGTATACAAACGAAAAAAATTCTGAGTGCACTTTTTGCAACTTGCGATGCAGAGAAGACATATACCACTTTATTATTATCTGTCCTATTCTGAGCTCCATCCAAAGGTTTTACTATAGAAATATTACGCTTTAAGAAAATGAAATAGTTCGGACATTAAATGGGGAAAATTGGAGATCCTCCTACAAATACCTGAAACCTCACAAAAATAAAAAAATGACAATTATTAACGAATCATTCTTGTATGGCACTTTATCTTTTTTATTTATTTGTTTTTCGTTATAACTAAATTAACAATGATAAATTAACTCCTTTTTTTGGCTGACGGCATAAGACAATGTCATTTTGTGAATATTGTAAAAATAACAACTGTCATTACGTATTGATTTTAAATGCCAATAAATTACACCTTACGACTACAACTATTAAGGCCGTAAGTTCATTATTTAAATTCCTCTTATAAATTAAATTGCTTCATTAACAAATCTTTCAAAAACAATTTTCAAACTAACAAATTTGAAAAATAATATGAACAAAAACTTTGATTGTTTAAAAAATTGTTAATAATATTTTTGTTGTTTTTCTTATGTCTTATTGTCAATTTTTAATACAAAATAAAAATAATCTTATGTATTATATGTACATACCTTCTTTACGTTATGTATAATAAATTAAAACTAGACTTATTATGATAAAAAAAACAAAGTGGTTTATGGATTTCTTATTAAATATCTTAAGATACCTATCTAATTACGGGATTCTCTTCCCCAGACGTCAGCACCTCCTCTTAATTAGGCACTATATGTATGTAGATATCTATTCCTATTGAACGGAAAAAAGGACAAAATGTCTCTCTTAAAATTCTGATTTTTTTTTCAAATCAAAGTTTTAGATTTCATTTTTCATTACAACGCAAGCCCCAACTCCTCCCCTAACTCCAATGCACAACCCGGATTATGTATTTGTAAAAAAGTTTTTTTTTAAGAAAAAGTAAGTTTATTCATATTAGTAGGCTGTAAGTTTACCAAATTTACAAAATCAATTTTGTTTTTTTATTCCTGTTTATTTTTAGTTTTTTTTTTTGAAATTGCAATTCTTTAATACCAGTTGAATACTTAATATTTAAATATTTAATACTAAAACACATCTAAGACAGTACTTTTTTGAAACAAAATAAACATATATATAAGTATATTCAAAATAGCTTTAAGCGGCGCATCATCCGAATTCCCAATTTTTTTTTGTTAAGTTCAGCTTATATTATACGAAATTTTTGTCAAAACCCCAATGTGAATACAAGATTAAAATTCTAAATCATTAAAGCTGGAAGATTTTCTCCTGGGCCAAACATAGGAAGTTTTTGTTTTAAAATTACACATTAAATATACTACTGAAATTAATCGGACAAGTAGAACCCTTTGCATTATTTAAACTGACTTGTTGAATTGATTCAAATAGCTTCAAATAGCTTTTAATGACCTTTAGTCCCCAAAATTTGCGTTTATATATATGTACATATTGTACAACCAAAAAATCATTATACAAAAAATTAAATTAGCGACTAGTTGCCCACAATTGCTCTAGTTGTTCAATTTCTTTGTAATCAATTTAAAGCCCTAATTTTTAAAAGTATTAATATACTCAAACAAAACATTAACAATTGTTTGCCAAATGTAGCCCATGCCAACAATAATAAACCATTTATCCGAAATAAAAATCGTTGGCCCCGTTTTCTAGAAAAATAAAAAATTCACAAAACTCTTATTTTTCGTAATAAAAATATAAATTTATATCAAGCCGTTTTTGATGTTCCCGAGCATTTTCATAAATTTCGATATTGTACGAACGTACTATAACATGAAATATCAGCAAAATGCCACACAGATAGAAATCATTTTTCGATAATATATCTAAATTTTTCGTAACTATAATCTTATTTAATTTATTTTCTACAATGAGAAAATTATAGGGAATAACATTTTTTTAATAGAAAATGAACATTTTATATAATGAAGGTTTTTGCTTTATGTTTTCGAAACGTTCTAAATCAATAATTCGGTATTTTTTAAATTTTTTGTTTGACTTACAATAACAATAAATTAGTAATAAATTAGTTCTTAAAAATGTACAGCTTTTAAAATAATCATTTCTTATAAGTAGCATAGAACTAAAAGTTTTGCAGTTGTTTTTATTTTCTCGCAATTTAAAAAAAAATACCCACCTGTTTCAACTCAACTTAAAGGCTTTAGCGCGTAGATGCATATTACGGAAAAATACCCTCAATAAAATGTAAAACATGGTCCGTAAGCATTTTATAAATTTTACATTATATATTGAGAGACAAATATTTTCTGCATAATTAACTCGAAATTAAAAAGTATCATATTTTTTGATCTGAATAGACAATGTTGTATGAACGATCTTCCAAGAGTTGTTTTGTTAAACACAAAAACATAATTTGTACATTAAATAAATAAATGATATATTATAATTATTTGCATATGCATACTTGTATACAAATATAAGATTACTAAAAAGGCTGTTCGTCACGAAGATTAATTTATTTTAGTTGAGATTTTGGTTAATATTAATGGTAAAATATTATATTTGACAGTCGTAAAAATATTATGAAAATATATATGCCGTACAATATGGTTAAAAACCAGCTGAAATACTTGACAAAAAAATCTTTAAAAAAGAACTCGTTTGTGTGGCTCGGAGAGGCAGACATTTAGATGAAATGTATTCCATATTAACATTCAATAAATTATTTATCAGCATTAAACCATTAAATTTTCATTTTGATTATATATAGTTATATAAACACAAAGGCACTAACTTTACGAGTATAAGATAATATCCTGTATATATATATATATATATATAAATTAACGATTATGTAAGATGATTCTTCCACTATTCCGAAGCATATGAATACATAATTTACATATACAAAATTTTAATGTATTATTTTAAACGAAAGACGAACGATTTAAAATTTTGGAGTTATTAATAAACGTTATATAGTTAATATGTAACGTAAGATCCATCGTATGTGTTGTAATAACGAATAACAAAAATTTAAAAAAAATTAAATATATAAATAAATTTTAATAAGTAGCCTTTAGTGACAAAGGATTATTAAACTCGATGTGTAGAATTATCAAAACATAAATAAATGTATACATTGTATCATTGCTGATAAATGCAAAAGACTTTTAGTAGGAAACTGTAAAAGTTATGAAAATCACTGTTAAATAATAAGAGTATAAATAATTCAATCAATGAAAATAATTCTACGGTGTTGCTTGTACTTCTTCATGATGTAATAATGTAAATTAATGAAAATAATTGTGATGTTTACTTTAATATACGTATTTGTTAATTTTGAAGTGTTTTTTTTATATGTAAATAAACAAAATTGTCACACGAAAAATACTAGTTTAACATATACATATAAGCAAAAAACGTCTACTGTGTACCTGTTAATATGTTTTTGAATATCGTGTAATTTAAAGAAGGTTATAATAAATTCATCAATAATGAACTCATTAAGTCCACTAAACATTTTTATTTAATTAAAAAATGTTAATTGCATTTAGGATATAAATTTAACTTAAAGTGTTTATTATGTTTGTATTTATTATTAATATTTCTTTATGAATCTTTAATTTTAAAGCGACATGCATTTATGATTAGATTATTTTCTTATTTATTTTGATTTAGTCTTTTGCTTTACTTTTTAAAAATGTATATGCTGTTCTCAGAAATTTAAATATATATATGCCTAAACTACACCGCCAAATTTATTTGTTTTATTATTACTTTGTCGTACAAAAATGTGCAACGGTAGTATGAAAAAATAACAAAATGTTAAGAACACTGGATATATTTTTGTATAGGGTTCGCCAAATAAGTTTTAACATCGAGTGTAGCTTCGGCTGTGTGGCACATAGCGCCGTCCTGTTGAAACGAAATATTGCCAATATCCTCCTCTTCAATTTTTGTGAACAAAATTTCGTTCAACATGGCCCGATAACGATCGCCATTGATTGTAACGGCCACTCCTTGCTAATTTTCGAATTATGCCTCTGGACCAAAATCCGCACCAAACAGTGACTCGTTTTGGGTGTATCGGCTTCTCAATGTATGCGTGCGGGTTTTCTGTGCCCCAAATGCGACAATTTTGCTTGTTACATACCCGCCAAGATCAAAATGAGCTTCATCTGAAAAAATGATTTTTTTTGGCAAAATCGGCATTTTCTCTTAGTCGATCGCAGGCCCACTTAGCGAGCGTTGTTCAAGCGTATACACAACCATATTCGTTTAGCGGAAGGATAAGAGTAATTGTCTGTCAAATCAGACATGAGCTAGGTGTTACCATTCACGAAATAAGCACTAGTTGAAAAAAAAACGTTAGATGGCGGACCCGTTACTAAATTGGGAATAGTTTTCGACATTGGACATTTTTATAGATTTTCAGATAATCTTTCTGAATTTTTACTTGGACACCTAGCACTCGATAAAAATAAGGATTTTGATAATACTTGCCTTTTGGTTAATTTGAAATGGAAACGCTCAGGAGATACATTAATCCTGAAGAAATTTAAATTAAAATGTTATGAAATTTACACCTGATAAAAGTCAATACATTTTATGATTAGATTAGATACGATTAGGCTTTTTTGTCGCCTGCCTAGTTGACAAAACATTTATATCTACTATAACACTAAAAAATTAAGTTATACATTCAAGTATAGCAATCAATTATCAGTCCTATTCTGTTTTTCATCGGGGGGAATTTTCTCTGAATTTTCACTATTCACGATTCTGCTATTATTTGGCTTGGTGTTTGTTATATGTCTGGTTGAGTGTTAAAAGGTTAGCTGGTCTTAAAATGTATGATGGAGTTGTTTATAAATAAATCTTTATGCTTCAAATTACAAGTTTTCTGTTTAAGAATTACAAAAAAAAAACATCGTACCAGGTTTCATTATATTTGTGGCAGGGTAACAAAGTCCGATACGTATGTAGGTACACAACACACATACATTTGTAACAAAAACAAATATTAACCGCAAATTAGTATCCAAACTTCATAAGATTTTCGCATGAGCATCTGTTATAATTAGCTTTTTTTTATTTTTTTTAAATTCATTTTTATTTCATATTAACTTATAACTATCTTAAAGCTAGACAAAAATATTTAAAACTAGCCTAATTATCAATAACTTACAACTAATTTACTGGCCCTGTACGGGCGCTCTAAACTAAATAATAACTCTTAGAACTAATGTCTTTTGACCTAAAAACTATTTTAATTAAATCTAATTATTTTATTTTATTTTTCCAAGGAAACTTTTACAAAACAAACTTGGTATCTTATCATTTTTTTTTTACTTATAAACTAAACCTAAATATAGATTAAAAATAATTAAAACTAAATAAAACTAACTTATACTAACTAAAAATAACTTAAAATTCCTAATAATACTTAAAACTACTTAAAAACTAGAACAGCCACAACAGCATTTTTTTGGTTTTTAAAATTTTTTTTTGTTTATTTTGTATATGCCTGCAGACACACACCAACATGCAACCCACCCATACATGTACATACGCACATACCTAATTGCCCTAAATCTATGTAAGTCGGCCAAGATATACTATCTTCATCGACTTTAAATATTATGATGCTGTTCAGAGAGCCACCAGAACCGGCTCTCCTGTTTCGCCCTATCCCTCCGGTCCCGATCGGACACAGTCCTACTGAACCGAAGGCGCTCTTCTCCACCTTGAGCGATGACGTCTGGACCATACAGGAGTCGCCTATCCACAGTTTTCCGGCTGACGTGGTAGATGAGCGGAACCGCGCCTCCATCCTGTATCAGACCTCGACTGTTTTTTTTTTTTTTTTTTTGTAAATTCATTTTTATTTCATATTCACTTATAACTATCTTAAAGCTAGACAAAAATGTTTAAAACTAGCCTACTTATCAATAACTTACAACTAATTTACTGGCCCTTTACGGGCGCTCTAAATTAAACAATAACTCTTAGAACTAATGTCTTTCGACCTAAAAACTATTTTAATTAAATCTAATTATTTTATTTTATTTTATTTTTCCAAGGAAACTTTCACAAAAAAACTTGGTATCTTATCATTTTTTTTTTTTTTTTTTTTCTTATAAACTAAACCTAAATATAGATTAAAAAAAAAAAAAAAAAATTAAACCTAAATAAAACTAACTTATACTGCCTAAAAATAACTTAAACTACTTAAAATACCTAATAATACTTAAGACTACTTAAAAACTAGAACAGCCACAGCAGCATTTTTTTCGTTTTTAAAATTTTTTTTTTTTTTTTCATTTATTTTTTATATGTATGGAGACACACAGCAATATGCAACCCACCCATACATGTACATACGCACATACATTACATATACGTACGCACATACATGTACAGACACGCAGATACATGCACGTATGCCCCGCATACATACATATTTTTAATTTTTTTTTTTTTTTTGGTGCCACCCCGACTGTTCCCTATACCTAATTGCCTAAATCTATGTAAGTCGGCCAAGATATACCATCTTCATCGACTTTAAATATCACGATGCTGTTCAGAGAGCCACCAGAACTGGTTCTCCTGTTTCACCCTATCCCTCCGGTCCCGATCGGACACAGTCCTACTGAACCGAAGGCGCTCTTCTCCACCTTGAGCGATGACGTCTCGACCATACAGGAGTCGCCTATCCACAGTTTTCCGGCTGACGTGGTAGATGAGCGGAACCGCCCCTCCATCCTGTATCAGCCCTCGACTGTCTAAATAGAGGAATGCCTCGGGAGGGATGTAACCACTTAACCGCGCACTCTCAAAATATTCGTTATTGGGGTAATAAGCCCCAAAAATTAAGCTGTTAGTTGAGGACATCGCTCTTGCAACGTGACCCCGAATCAGCTTGAACAAAAAATTATCTATTCTGTTTATGTTGGCTCCGTTGTATAGAACCTGGTTGGAATAATATCTTGTGTACTCCGACTCTGGTGTTCTGTGTAATCCAAGGCAACGTCTAAGACATTGCCTCTCAAACACCCGAATCTTTTCCATTTGAGATGGGGCAACGTTGAACCACACCGGGCATCCGTAGGCAATCATCGGCCTGATGAGGGCCATGTAGCAAATCACCTTCACCCTGCTGTCAAGACGGCTGCTATAAAACAGTCGTTTTGTCAAGGCAAAGGCTCCCCTAGCCCTGGCCAAAGCAGCACCTATATGTCTGTCGAAATACAGGTACTGATCCAACCAGATGCCAAGGTACTTTACTACACTTTTACTCGCCAGTGGATGTCCATGTGGCCCTACGATCACCAGCTTGCGCCAGTTCTTTCTCGTATCCCTTGAGGCGCTAGACAACGGAGTCCTAAACAAAATAGTTTCTGATTTCTGGAAGTTGATTTTCAACTTCCAGTCATCACAATATCGCTGAATCTTGTCGAAGTCACTCTGCAAGAGACTTTTGATGACCTCAACTGTATTAGCTGTTCTGTACGCAATTAGATCGTCGGCGTACGCAATTGCCTGAGTTAGACTACCTATCAGATCGCTGGTGTAAATGCTGAATAGAATCGGCGAGTTAACCGCTCCTTGCTGAAGACCATTATTAATATTAAAAATTGCGGTAGAAGTTACATTGCCACTCTTGACAACAAACTTTCTACCATTTAGCATGTCATAAAGCATATACAATAGAGGTTTACTTATACCTAGTCTGGTTAGCTTTAGATAGAGACCTTCTAACCATACGGTGTCGAAGGCCTTCTCCAAATCAACCAGACAGGCACCCGTGCACTGCTTTTTAGTTTTGTTCCATTGGATATCAGAAACTAGTTTAGACGCGGCATGAATTGTGTCATGTCCCGCCTTAAAACCGAACTGATTATCCGGGATGATATTTTTGTTCTCCGCCCACTTGAACAGGGCTCTATTAATAACCTTTTCAAATACTTTGCTGATGCTCGGAAGAAGACTTATCGACCGGAGATTCGCCGGATTGGAGTTGTCCTTTCCCTTTTTTGGGAGAGGGTGCACCACGGCTGTCTTCCACCGCACTGGATAATATGCATTATTCAGCGCGTTGTTAAATAGTGTGGTATAAATGTCAACTGCTTCTTGAGGCAAATGTCGTAGTACAACGTTGGATATACCATCGACTCCTGCAGACTTCTTTTTCTTTAATGAATCGAAGATGAGCTGAAGCTCATTCTTCGAAATTAACAGGGGACTGGGCCCATTTCGATCGGCGATTATGGCATTTGCCAAATCTTCATCATTAAACCCGGTAAAACCAAGGTTCTCAGATCGCCATTCGCTTATATCGTTTCGGAGCCATAAGTGATGAAGCAGAGCTCTGTTCTCCAGGTCATGATTCGGGCGAATGCTAGCATTCACCTTATACACTTGCTGGAAAGCAGCCCCCACAGCCTCCACCTTCTCCTGCGGATCTTCGATTATGAAGAGGTCATCGTCCAAGACGGCGTCATCTGGGTCTATGCCTGCTGTCAGAAGTACGTCTCTGTTTTGTGTCGTTCTCTGGAGCTTAAGACACGGAAGGTCGTTTTGATCTTTTCTTCTGAATATCTTATTAATTTGTGGGAACATGCTCGGGTCGGTAGCGTTCACGGCCCGAATTTTGTTGTCCCAAAACAAATTAATGGACAACCTATAATTTTCTTTGATCAATTGGTTGATGTTTTTGATGGACGACTTCAGTGTCCTTATCTCCAGATCTCGTGTGTCAGTAAACCGTCTGTACAAGCGTTTTAGTCTTGTCAGTAAGCCACTTTTTTGTCTGTGTAATGCATCAATTGTCGCGTTACGGTACATGTCAGTTGCGTTACGTTCTTTGTATTTCGGTATTGTCCTGTTCATTGTTCGTTGAATTGTTTCGTCCATTTGTTCTAAGTATCTGTCAATTTCAGTATTTGTCATGTTCCTGTCATTTGGTGGGGATATACCATTTGAACGTAATTCATTCAATAAGGCATTGGAGAAACGTGGCCAGCGCACCTTACAGTAATTGTAAGTATGCACAGGCACATACTCCTCCAACTCCATAAGCTGGTTCGGAAGTTGTATTACGGCGGCGAGTCCGCAGTGGTCACTGTCGTACTCGATCGTTCGTAAACAATTTCTTGGCCGTTGACCCACAGCGTCAGTAATTGTTAGTCTTGCGTCTTTAAGCAATAGATCCAGATAGGCACCGCTTCTTGGGAACGATGGCCTGTCTGTGGCTAGAAGATCGATGCGATACTCAAGGTTGTATCGACCCATCCAATTAAATAGATGGTTACCTCGAGGATTTTGTATTTGATTTCCCCAATCTGTGTGCTTGGCGTTTAAATCACCCGCCAATATATAGTAATTCTCTTCCGAGCTCAATCTTAAGCATTCAAAAAGCTTTTCAAGCTCTGTTATAAACTGTGTGGGCTGAGGTGTTTCCGGTGCATAGGCAGCGATCACATACATTCGCTTCCCCTGTTGGAGATGAATGCATATGATGCATGCCTCTAACGTCCGAAATTTACGTACATCACTATTATATATTACCTTATGACTAATGCCTTTACGTATAAAGATTGCGACGCCCCCTCCTTGAGTGGAGTTGGGTCGGTCTCTCCTTACGATATTGTAATTGTTGTTAGTCAATTTATGTTTCTGGTTAAGCTTAGTTTCGCTAGCCATAAACACATCTGGACTTATGTCTTTAAGCAATTGGAATAAATTCGCTCTACGTTCGGTCCTAATCAGTGAATTTACATTCACAGCCAGGATCTTAAAGGGCCTCTCCGGCAGTGCGCCCTTAACCTCTAAGTTGCGTTAAGCTCGGCAAAACAGAGTAGAGATAATCCACCCTAGTCGCCTGCTCCCTGATCTGGTTTTGGAGGCCGTTCAACTGGCCCTGGATGGCCAGTAGAACGCCCATAATATCCGCCTGTGCCGCCGGCGCCTTAGGCACGGGGGCCTGTTGGGCGACCTTTGGTGTAGGCTGTACCGTGCTTCCCCTTCCTGACGCCATTTGGGCGTAAGAAATTTGGGGGTTGACGGGCGTTGTTGTAGGAGGGCGCACTTTTGGACGCTTTTCTACCACTGTTTGCTTTGCTGCTTTATTGTTTTTTATAAGCTGAAACGTCGGGCATCCCCGATAATTAGCGGGGTGTCCGGCGCCTCGGCAGAGTACACATTTAAGCTGGGTCCTATCTTCGACCCGTTCCTTTCCTAACTTGCATTCATCTGCATTGTGGTTCTCTCCACACTTAACGCAGCGTGACTGCATTTCGCAGTTTGCTGCGGCGTGACCGAACCTTTGGCAGCGCATGCATTGAAGCATGTCGCCGCGCCTTTTTAATTTGTCCCAAGTTACAACCTGGCAGTTGAGGACGGATATACTCCTCAAACTATCCAGTTTGCTGCTGGGTGAGAGTTGAACAAGGAAGAAGGGAAGACTCCGCTTCTCCCGCCTAGCTCTAACTGTAGCGAACGGCTTGACCCCGATAAAGTCGAGATCGTCATTCGCTTGTTGGCGGAGTTCATTTAAGAGAACCTGTGGTTCCGTGCAGGAATCTATGCCCTTCAAAAGGACCGTTTGAAATTTTTCGGTTTTAGGGGTGAAACTAAAGAATTCGGTAGTAGTTTCTTTCAGCAACTCTTTAATTTTTTTGTGCTGTTCCAGTGTGAAGCACTGGATAGCATGCCTATCGTTATTTAATCTTTTAATAGTAAAATTATGACCTATGGTCAACTTACATAGATTTATGGTATCCTGTAACTCCATTTTATAAGTATTAATGGGTGGCACCTTTTCTTTTTTCATGATCGGCGGCTGTGGCTGCTGCTGCTGAGATTGATTTTTCTGCGGCTGTTGATTCTGCTGCTTTTGAATCTGCTGCTGCTGTTTTTCTTGCGGTTGTTTCTGGACTTGTGTCTGCTGCTGTTGCTGTTGTTGTTTTTGCCGTTGTTGTTTTGGCTGCTGCTGTGGCTGTTGTTTTTGTATTTGTTCTTTTTTCTGTTGTTGTTCTTTTTCTTCGAGTTCTTTTAGTTGCCTCGCTCGGCGCGCTTCTTGGCTGGCCTTAACTTTGCTTTTTATCTTTTCGATTTCTGCCTCCAAAACTTCAATTTGGGCGACCATTCTCTGTTCCTCGTCCTCCTCAGCTGACGCCTCTGATGTGGAGAGGTTCACGAAGGCAGTACTATCGCCCGTCGTGAAGTGCCCTTCTCCTTCTTCAGACATATATGCTATACCCTCTTCGGGTGAAGTGTCTAACTCGGTTTGTCTTGCTGCCTCTGACGTCTCGTCTATATCGGACGTATGCACCCCAGCTGGCAGCTTTGCTGAGGTGGCCGTGGATCTCCTTTTTACCAAATTTGGTGCGCACTTGATCCTCTTTCTGCGCTTTTGATTAGCATCGGATGATGTTGCCGTTGTTGTTATTGCTGTTGATGTTGTTGCTGCAGAATCACTGCTTGTAGTTGGAACATCTTTCGATGTTCCCTCAGCTGATGCCATCGCTGGCCTCATTGGCCCTAGGACACCTTTCGATGCCCCGGTGCTTAAACTCCTCCTCCTTTGTTCGTTTTCCCAACCAATAAAGTTAACTACTTCACGGTTGTGAAAAAAAGCTGAGACCTCGACTGTCTAAATGGAGGAATGCCTCGGGAGGGATGTAGCCACTTAACCGCGCACTCTCGAAATATTCGTTATTGGGGTAATACGCCCCAAAAATTAAGTTGTTAGTTGAGGACATCGCTCTTGCAACGTGCCCCCGAATCAGCTTAAACAAAAAATTATCTATTCTGTTTATGTTGGCTCCATTGTATAGAACCTGGTTGGAATAATATCGTTTGTACTCCGACTCTGGTGTTCTGTGTAATCTAAGACACTGCCTCTCAAACACCCGAATCTTTTCCATTTGAGATGGGGCAACGTTGAACCACACGGGGCATCCATAGGCAATCATCGGCCTGATGAGGGCCATGTAGCAAATCACCTTCACCCTGCTGTCAAGACGACTGCTATAAAACAATCGTTTTGTCAGGGCAAAGGCTCCCATAGCCTTAGCCAGAGCAGCACCTATATGTCTGTCGAAATACAAGTACTGATCCAACCAGATGCCAAGGTACTTTACTACACTTTTACTCGCCAGTGGATGTCTATGTGGCCCTACGATCACCAGCTTGCGCCAGTTCTTTCTCGTATCCATTGAGGCGCTAGACAACGGAGTCCTAAACAAAATAGTTTCTGATTTCTGGAAGTTGATTTTCAACTTCCAGTCATCACAATATCGCTGAATCTTGTCGAAGTCACTCTGCAAGAGATTTTTGATGACCTCAACTGTATGAGCTGTTCTGTACGCAATTAGATCGTCGGCGTACGCAATTGCCTGAGTTAGACTACCTATCAGATCGCTGGTGTAAATGCTGAATAGAATCGGCGAGTTAACCGCTCCCTGCTGAAGACCATTTTTAATATTAAAAATTGCGGTAGAAGTTACATTGCCACTCTTGACAACAAACTTTCTACCATTTAGCATGTCATAAAACATATACAATAGAGGTTTACTTGTACCTAGTATGGTTAGCTTTAGATAGAGACCTTCTAACCATACGGTGTCGAAGGCCTTCTCCAAATCAACCAGACAGGCACCCGTACACTGCTTTTTAGTTTTGTTCCATTGGATATCAGAAACTAGTTTTGATGCGGCATGAATTGTGTCATGTCCCGCCTTAAAACCGAACTGATTATCCGGGATGATATTTTTGTCCTCCGCCCATTTGAACAGGGCTCTATTAATAACCTTTTCAAATACTTTGCTGATATTGGAGTTGTCCTATCCCTATAATTAGCTTTTATTTTCTCGAAAATGCATTTCGCTGGGGAGGCAGAAGATTCGATTCAATAATATCCAATCCATATGCAAATGATCTTTTGTTTAACCGAAAGTTTTTGGTAAACCTACCTATGATTTTGAAATAATTGGAATACTATCTATTTCAAAATGAAAAATAAATCAACCTACGTTTCATCCGGCAGTTCCATAATATTGTTTTTAGATTTTGTATCATTTCTCTGAAGTTCCATGTTCGAAGATTCTCTTATTCCTCTGCTTAGAATTGGAAAAAAATCCATTTCCAAATTTAACTCGTGGTCGCAGGTTCGATTCCTGCCGTTGTCTATGTCTTCTTATATTCCATTAAAAACCTATTCTAAACATTGTCATAAAATGACATGCTATTCAGGCATAACACTAACAACATGTGATTGAGTAAACTAATCGTTAATATGTCAACGAAATAAATAAAATAATGCGAATTATAAGAGACATAAATAAATAAGACACGGTAATTTTCTCCGCATTAGTTCAGCCGCCATCCCTGGAGATAAAATCTGAGACAACAACCACCGTCTCAATACATCGCGCCACACATATTTCATATTCTTCTTTCTCGTCTTTCACCGGATGCCCGCGCTGTGTTAAAAACATATATATACGGTATTCATAATCCCTTGAGCGCGTGCAAAATTATAAAAAAAAAAATTATCAAGAATTCACATGACCAGCTGTTTACGTGTTACGTGAATGTCAAATTGGCTCGGGCTAATGTAGTTCACCCGATGGATAGCAGAATACAAAGTCAGTGTGAAAGGGAATCGAATGTGTGGGTCGAATATACGATTCGCGCGAACA
The DNA here is from genome assembly GCA_910595825.1 of Philhelius pedissequus. Lineage (NCBI taxonomy): Eukaryota > Metazoa > Arthropoda > Insecta > Diptera > Syrphidae > Philhelius > Philhelius pedissequus. Next base: position 157,652,140 of record OU343161.1, read on the forward strand.
GTAGAATAGGGCTGTATAACTAAGAAATATATAAACAATTTTTAAAAACTGTAATTTATAATTCTATTTTTATAGATAAAAGCTAATCTGCAAAATTGAAATATTTTATTTTAAATGCTATATACCCATTAAGGAATAATACACTCCCTGTCACTTGAATAAATCCAGTGGTCTGTATATAAAAGTTTAAGTTGAGTTGTATTTGGACCCAGTGACAACACCAGTTTCAAATGAACCTAGTAAATTCAATTCCTTATGTATAGCTTTAACAAAAACAACAGAAATTTATTTTGGCTCCTCAGAATACATTAAGTGATTTGAATATCAAATAATGTAATCTTTATTAACAGATTAATTTGTATAATAATAAATAAACGTAAAACATAAACATTTAATAAGATTATATCAATAGAGGAAGATAATTTAAGTTTTTAAAAAATCTCCTTTAAATGTTACGACCAATGACGCCAAATTTGGAATTGAAACCATACATCGTGTATTTAATGGCAACAAATACAAACTACGAGTATCTAATCCAGTGGTTCCTTTAATGTGTGGTTTGCCAAAAGTACACAAAAATGTAAATAAAATGAGAAAAATTGTATCAAATATAAATTCACCACTCACAAATATAACGAGGGTTTCGCAGTCAAAAATACATTTGATTTTGTAGACAAAGTAAAGGACATAGAAATTGAACATGATGAAATTGTGATTTCATTTGATGTAACGGCTATTTTTCCATCAATTCCCATCAATGAAGCAGTTGAAGCAATTAAACAGCATTTATTAAAATTCAATCTTCCATCAGAACAATTGAATGCTTACATAGATTGCATCAACATATGTATGAAACATAATTGCATTCAATTCCGCTAGCTATTTTACACAAACAATTTTGGATGCAGTATGAGTAATAGTTTTTCACCGTATGTAGAGCTGAAGCCTTTATGTGCAAATTTGAGACCGACTTATTTAAAATAGGTAAGCTACCACGTATTTGGTACGGATATGTAGATGGCGGATTTGCTGTAATAAAAAAGTTAGAAACAGACCAGGTACTTGAAACAATTAACAAAATATTTCCAAGCACACACTTAACGTATGAGAAAGTACTTCATACCATACCATTTCTCGACTTAAGAATAAAGTGTCTATAGAAAAACAACATCTACAGATCGTTATGTAACCAAAAACTCTTGTTGCACATAGAGTTAAAAAAAAGTTTGCTGCCTTCCATTCAATGATGGACAGATTATAACCACTAAAAATTATATGAAGGAATACCAACAAATCTTACAGATAGCAAGTGTTAATGGTTATGACAAGTCGATAATTGGTAATTTGGTGAGAAAGCATTTCATGAAGCTAAATCGAAACAACATTAGCACATTATTTGAACAAAATACATGCAGAAATAAACATCATATCACCTTGCCTTTCAACGCGAATGTTACTAACAAATTAATACATGTTTATGACATAGCCGAAATGAACATCATCCACACCACCACCAACAAACTAAAGCTATTCTTAGGATCCACAAAAGACAGCACACCAACTAATAAACGCAGCGGCAGTTACCAAATCTCTTATTCTAATTGCAACACAAAATATATTCGACAAACGAGAAGAGTTGCAGAGACCAGATTCAATGAACATCTTCGGTCAGTGAAAAAGAAAGAGATAGACAAAGCAAAAGCGGAACACATATTATATTACCCGAATAATGAAAATCCTCACAAAATTACATCATTTAACAGCAATTTTAAGCTCATCAAAAATGTTAACAAGCCCCACAAACTAGACGCATATGAATCAATACATATCCGCTTAAACGATAACCTAATGAATTTGGAAGCTGGACTGATTGACTCTCCTTTGTTAAATGCCATCAAGAAGGAAAAAAATAGAAATTATTATCACTCCCATTTGTGTTTGTTTTCTTAAAGCTTAACGAAATTCTATGTACCAATTATGTATGTTTCTATGGTTGGTTGGTTTCAAATGATTTTATTTCATACAAATTACAAAAGTTTAGTGTATCATTCATTTTTCAAACATGGCTTACGCCGTCTGTCAGTTGACAATTATTAATACTTAATTAATTAATTTTGTTTAATATACAAAATTGAAACATAAAATTAAAAAAGTTCTTCTAAGATCCGTTTTCTGTAGTTAAGTGCTAGCTTGGTGTAGTTGTAAAGGGATTCCCAGTCTAAAACTCCGTTTAAAACATCTATGACTTCCTCTTCACTGAGGTAGTTTTTTCCAAGTGTACTCCTTCTGGTTTCCACCAAAACAGGACATCTTCCCACGAAGTGGAACACGTTTTCGCGTTCTCTAGTGTTACATAATCCACACATTTCTTCCAAATCACTCCTATGAGGAACATAGTTCAGGGGAAGTATCTCCCCTCTTGCTTTTAAAACCAGTGACATGAGATCGGTTGGATACTCCGCCCTGAAGTAGTTATTTCGTAACAGGTTATAGTTTAGCCTTGCATATATGTCCCTGTGTAATGAACTTCTGGCTTTCGTAGTATAATCCTCTCTCTTTCTTTCGTCCACTAACGATATGAGGCTATAGAGTTCGCTTTTCCACGTTTCCATCCTATCGCTTCGGAGTAATAGTGGATGTCCACAGTACTCTGCTAGATCTCTCCATGACTCGAACCATGATATTTGTTTTTGAATCACAAGCATCGTAATTTTCTTTGGTAGTCTCCTATCATCCATTGCTATAGTCTTTAAAATATAGTCTATCTGTATTTTCAGAGTTGAAATAAATAAAGGTGGTAGACCTGTCTCTAGCATTAGTATGTGATTCGCAGTACTATTAGGTAGTTTCAAGCTTCTTTTTAAGAAATAGCGCAGAAGCTGCTCAACTTCATCGAACTCCTTATGGCCCCAAACTTGAGCTGCATAACACATGATCGCTTTCGCTGTGGTTTCAAAAATACGATATTTGGATTCGTAGTGAACATCTTTACAGTGAACCACAGTCCTCCATGTTGCGTTTAATGCATGCTTCGATTTGGCCAACTTATCAATCATATGATTTTGCCAGTTCAGGTTTCTAGATATCCGCATACCAAGATAGTTGTATTCATTTACGACTTCGATGTTTTGAGCTCCAAATTTCCAGGTTTCACTGCGGCCGTTTCGGCCGCCTCCTCTACGAAAAATCATGACTTTGGACTTCTCTAGGTTCACCTGGAGCCTCCATTTGTTGCAGTACTCGAACAATCTATTGATCATCAATTGGAGACTACCAGGCGACTCCGCTAGCATCACAATATCATCGGCGAACATTAGTACCTTGATTAAAAGATCCGCTGAAACACGTGCTCCACCCTGCAATACCTCTTCTAAGTCATCTATAAATAGAGCAAATAATAAAGGACTCAGATTACATCCTTGCCTCATTCCTATTTCCACTTCGAATTGTTCGGATTGTTTGGATCCAAAAGCGACTGCAGAAGTTGTTGAGTTATAGAGGTTTTCCAAAACGTTCAAAAACTTTGACGATACTCCTTTGTTACACAGCTTTAGCATAAGTGCTTTCCTGTCTATGGTATCGAATGCCGCCTTGAAGTCGATGAAAAAGCCGTACAGTTTTCTTTTAGATTTTATAAAGATTTCAGCTATATTGGTAAGCGAATAGATTTGATCTATTTTCGAGTAATTCTTTCGAAACCCAGCTGGCGACTCGCTTAGTAAGTTGTTGTTATGAACCCAATCATAAAGCCGTTTGCAGAGAAGTTTCGTAAAAATTTTCATAGATGAATTCAGCAATGATATTCCTCTGTAGTTGGCAGCATCTTCCTTGTCACCTTTTTTAAAAATTGGGCAAATGATGGCTTCTTTGAAATAGAGCGGTAAATAAGCTGAATCGTATGCGTGGTTTAAAGCTTTTGTTAGAGTCACCATAAAAATAGAAGTGTCTATTTTATAGAACTCTTGAGGTATGCCATTCGATCCTGGAGACTTGTTGTTTTGGAGCTCTTTCAATACAAGTCGAACCTCTGCACAGGAAAAAGGTGCGTCCAACTCTTCATTCTCATAAAAAGGTTTGGCAAATTGGAATGTGGAAGAGAAATTGTCTTTTGTTAACGTTTTGAAGTGTTTTGCAAGGTCTTCGATTTCAATGGGTGAAATAACTTGATTGTTACGCTTTTTACTAATTTTTCTAACTACTGTCCAAAACTCAGCAGCATTTCTGCAGTCTGCAAGGTCTTGAGCAAGTTTTCTTGAGTAGGTTTGACGTTTATAGCTTAGTAGCTCTTTGTATTGTTTGTTAACTGCAAGATATTGCGCTTTAAAAAAGATATTCTCTGGAAAACTTCTTAGTAATCCTAGCCAAACAAAAGATTTTCCACGAGCTACCTTACAATCATTATCAAACCATTTTTCGTGGTAGTGGATAAAATTGTTGTTTACCTGACATTGCACCGGAATAGACTTAAGGACAATATTGTCCAGCTCCGATAAGCTAAGACCAAATGTTGATGATGATGTCGCTTGAAGGAGAAGACTATTATTCAAACAATGTGAGTACCTTTCGGCAAAAACATTTTTCCACCTGAATTTTCACGGAGTTACTGAGTCTTCTGGTTGCCTCTGGTTTCTGTTTAGGTTGATTGTTAGTTGGATTGGGAGGTGATCGGAGTGTATTTGTGTTATGACTTCAAAATCGTCCATCATAGCACTCCAGTCTCCTGACACCATTGCGTAGTCGATTACTGAGTTTCCTTGTGGTCCTATAAAAGTGAAGTCACCTAATTTGTCTCCTTCCGCAGTACCATTGCAAACACTCAATCCAAAGGAATTACATAGATCGATAACTTTTTTACCTTCTCTTTTAATTGTTGTATCTTTTGATCTACGATTCCTATTTTCTATAAGCTTACTTTCACTTTCTAGCGCTCCGGTTCGGGCATTGAAATCTCCAATAAGCATTAAATTGTTAATGTCCATATCAAATAAAATGTCTCCAAGCTTAGTGAAGTCACTTTTCCAGCTGTTGCAATTTAAGTATATAGGGATGAGATTTAGTAAGGATCGATCAGTATTAATTTCAATGAAATGTATGTCTCCTATTTGCTTGTATTTGCAACTGACGCCTTTAAGATTATGTTTAAAACCCATGAGAATTCCTCCACTAGCCCTTCCTTTTCGGTGATTTTTAAGTGCTGGTATCCATTTTAGTTTGTATTCGACGAAACTTGATTCAAAATTTTGTGTATGCTGTTCAGTTACATGTGTTTCAATTAATATAATAATATCATACTCATTTATAAATTGAATAAAATCTAAAACTGCAATCTTATTTTTTAAACCTCCAATATTATAACTTATAATTCTAATTTTACTTAATTTAAAAAATTGACAGACGGCTTTTACCTAATTACAGTGGTTATAATTAGAATGTGCTATTTTGTTAGCACCTAGATCCGAAAGAGCAGAATTCGTTTTGTTTGTAGCCGAAATTGATGTTGATGGACCGCCGCCAACCTCATTTGACATTTCTCGCCGATGGATGGCATTGACGTTTCTGGCAATTGACTCATTTTGTAAAAGTTGTAAACAAACATTTTGAAAGAAATTCTCCCCAAGTCTGTGTTTTTCTTCCAATTTTTGCAGCCCATGCTCCTTATTTGTAACAAAAACTTGCTGCTCATGATTCCATTCCACAACCAAATCATCAATACGCAATTTATCATCACGTAGAGACAATCTCAATCGTGGTTGTTTGGCGTAAATGTGTTTGCGGAGCTGAAGGAGTTTGATGCGCTTTTGCCGAATCTTCAATGGGTAGTCTCGACTTATGGAGATGCCGGTTCCTTCCAACTTTTTAACATTTTTCAGAACATTTTGTGCGTTTTGTTTAGATTTGAATTCTGCCAAAATAGTAACTACTTCTTCATTCGAAGCGATTTGTCTCAGTTCTTGTGCAGTGATGATTGTATTTGAGTCGGATATATTTTTGCAAATGTTTAGAGCTTGTTCTATGGGATTCGATTGTCCATTCTTAACTCGAATTATTAAGTTGTTGTCATTTGCAGCTAACTTTAACTGATCAATCTCGGTTTGAAGGACATTGCATCTTTGGAAGAGTGCACCGACTGCCTCCTTCAATTGCACATTCTCCCTTCTAACCTCACTTAGTTCACCGCGCAAGTCTGAAATGTCATCCTTCGTAGCAACATTTGTGAGATTAGTGGCAAACAGATTATTTAATTCCTCGACAGTCATAGAACCAACCAACGACATGCTTTTATCTTTTTTTGAAATTGATTGAAGATGTATTTCGGGTGATGTTTCTTGAACTTTTCTTTTTGAATTTTTCATCAAGCCTTTAATATTGTGTATTGGTTTTAAACTTATTTACAATGAGCGATTTTTTTGTTAAGGTAGGTAGGTATCTAACTTTTGCAACTTAAATTACAAAAAATTCAATGATTTTTTAATCTCACTTGATCAATAGCTCCTTAAATTGTGCACTTTGTAAAAAAAATATTTATTTTGTTTGTTTGGATTAATTAAAATAAACTTTTTTCAAGAGCTAAACACTTTTAACTTTTAAGCTACACCAGAGTTGCCAACTTCGTTTGTTGTATGTTTCTATGTAAACTCTGATATTTTGTTTAATTGTCGCCCGCTGAAGATGGTTCCGAAGCCGAGAACCTACATATGTGCATTCGTTCTAAATAAAAAAAATTAAATATTACAACAAAAACGTTGTTTTTTTAAATTCGTTTTCGATTGTATTTATTTTTAATTTTTTGTTACGATTTTTGCGGTCAATAAGGTGCCCAACTCGTGCCCAAGAGAATTTAATTGTCCTAACAAAACTATGTCGGTTAATATGTCCGATTTTTGATTGGCAACATTGGTCTGTCATAGTGAAGTTGTCTTTTAGACGTTCTCCGAGAAAAATTTAAATTAAACAGGAAAAAGTTAAATTATATTCATATTTCTTAATTTTATTTCAGATTTAAGAAACTAACCCACACAATCAAATATAAAGCTGAGTAAGTCCTAGCATTCTAAACGCCATTCAAGTTGAAGTTGAAGTCAATTAGAGGTAAATTAGTTAACCACACTAAATGAAAAAAAAGGGTACGAGTAAAAACTGACAAAAACTGCAACGATATGTCAACTGAATCTATAACTGGCATAACCATTGAGAAGCTTGAGGTGATTTTGGAAGTTTTTTTTTCCAAATTAAGGATCTCGCGAAAGAACTTGTCTCTAAAACTGACTTTCAAAAGCTTTATTGCGAGCTATCAGGAATGACGATAAAGCAAGACGAAATTACAAATTAAAGATTTTATTTTTAATAACTTAAAATACAAATTATTAATTGTTGCTATGCTATGCTTCCATCGTCAGTAAGCTTTATTTAAATACTAATTATTTAAATAGATATTACTGACGATGGAAGCATAGCTTCCGAAATGTACATTTAAGCAAAAATAAATAATTTGTGTTTTAAGTTGTTAAAAATAAAATCTTTTATTTATTATAAAAAACACGTTTAAAAAATCTCCACTATCAAATCAACGAAATTACAGCAAAAGTGGTTGCGTTGGAAAATCGCAAAAAGCTGCTTGAAGAGCAAATGGACAGACTTATGATGAAAAGCAACGAATCTAATGTTGTGGTACACCTCCCGTCAAAAAGCGAAAGCGACGTAACAGAAAAGGCAAAGTCGGTGTGCGTTGGTGTGTTGGACGGAAGCAAAGAAACTGCTGCTGTCGAATCTGCTTACAGAATAAACGCTAGAGACAAGCGAACAGCAACAATTATTGGCAAGATTGAATCCCTAGACACAGCTATTAACATTCTCCGTAAAGTACACAAACTGAGAAACGCAAACATCAGTATCTGAAAAGATATTATTCCGCCCAACATGCGACAAGGAGTTATTACTTTATTGTTTTATTTAATTTAAAAATTTATTTTAAAACTTTACGTTAAATAAAACTAATAACCTTAAAAGTTATAAATATAAGAAAAATCTTTTAAGTTTTTTTTATTAATCCCTTTAATGTAGATTTGCGAGAAATGTTCGAAAACACACATAAAAATTGTACTAAGAGATGATAAGTTATTAATAAGATAAGTTATTTACTTGGGACTTATCAGAGGGACTAAAATGTGGCAAAGAAAACGGAGTAAATATGTATTCAATTTTTATATGATTATATACTTGCTTTAAAGCACTTTTTGTATCACTTAATGATTTTGAATGAGCAACAACACTTTGAGTGTGCCACCACCAAGTTTTTCTTATATTATTTTTGGCTGGAATTATAGCTATTTCACGACAGGCCAAAGTCGAGTATCAGATTCCTTTGCTCTAGTGGTGCTGGTCTACTTTTTCATTTTAATTGAAAAACTTATTGTGCTTCTATCGTGTATTGAACCCTGACCAAGCTGCTTAGAAGCCAACGCACTACGCATCACGCCACCGAGCCCACATGATCAGATCCAACCCAACGCAGATTTTTCTATTTATCAATTGCATTGAAACGACTAGCGCTTTTATTAGCCACCCAAGTTTGTTGTTGTTCATTCGGGTTCTTTCTTATTTTCTCCTTAATCGTTTATCAGCCCACCTTTTTTATTGTTCACATAAGGAGAGTACGGAGTAAATATAATTCGTGAAATTTTCGGAGAAATACCATATTCTTTGAAAAATAGTAATAATAAATTCAAAAACCAACACAATGTGAACAAAACGTCAACGTTATCCGAATCTGACAGATAGAAAAATCACCAAGTATCCAAAAGCATATGCACAGCATCACGTGTCGATATGTACTCAATTTTGGTGCACACACAAGTGGGAGTTTACGAGCCACCCAATTGAGAAGAACCCGTCTACCAAAACAACAAGCAAATATTAAATTTACAAATTTTAATTTATAATGTATCAGGTCTAAAAAATAAGCAATTTGAATAGTTTTTAAATATATAAATGAATTAATTTTTCTATTATATGACACATTTGCTAGATTATGAAGAAGGTAGAATATTTTTTATGAATACCTTGATTACCTACAAGCGAAAGTGATTTGATCTAGATTGCAAGCGAGCTAGAGATGCATCTTTTGCGTTTCTCAGGCTAGTAAGAGCAAACAACACTAATACGTTTAAAACTCTATACTCAGAAGAAAACAAACGTTTTAAGAACATTTGCCGTACAAAAAAGGAAGCCTTAACCGAACAAAACATTGCGCTTCTGAACAACTCAAAATGCTCAGCAGAATTTTGGAAAGCTGTGAAACTTATTAATGACAGAAGAAACACTATTGCATTGGGCTTGCAAGCGGCACGTCTAAACCACCATTTTCAAACCTGCTCAAAACTAATTGCCCAGAAGTATCAATATGCAGCGCCCTGGATTGCAGACGAAAACCTAGAAGCATCGATAACTATAGAAGAAGTACAAAATGTAATAGAGAAAGATAAAAATACCAAAGCTGCATGAGATGACCGTATTTCATTTGAGATTTACGAAAACTGTACACCTGCATTTTTAACATCACTTATATCAGAATTCAATCGGATTTTCAATAATGCAGATATACCAGCAAGCTTTGTGAAACCAATCATATTTCCACTTCATAAAAAAGGTGACTACGACGACTGGGCAAATTATTGCTTTCCTGAACAATTCAACCAAGCTTTTTAGCGCTGTGCCCTTTAACAGACTTAATCAGTGGGTCAATAAGAACAAAATCATCCACGAATTCCAAGGGCTTCAGAAAGAATTACTCGACGATCGACCAGATATTTACGCTCACAAATATTGCCGAAATCTACAAGAGGAATCACAAGAAGCTATATGCATTGATTGTAGATTTTAGTAATACATTTCATTTGACTCTGTCTATAGAGAAGCACTTTTCTATAAGCTGTTCAGATGTGGAGTATCGTCTAAAATAATTAACGTTTTGCGAACAATGTACGCAAATAACAAAGTTTTCGTTTGGGATGGAAACTGATTGTCCGAAGAATTTGAGCCTACAATGGGATTGAAATAGGGATGTATATTAAGTACATTATTGTTTTTAATATATGTACATACACGACATAAGACAGTGTTAGAGGTGGAATTTAGCTGGATCGAAGAAATATCTCCACACTCATGTTTGCAGATGACATTGTATTTTTTTCAGATGCCGTCGAATGTATGCAGTTTATGATAAACATGCAAAACTTGGAATCTGTCTGAAAATGTAGCGAAATCGAAGTGTATGATATTTAGAAATGGTGGTGGGAGATACTGCCTACAGAAATTGTACGAGAATACAAGTATATTGGGTCCTGATTACCCCTAACGATAACATGAATAAACATCGTCTGAAGCTAAACGCGCTATCTGTTTGGGGGAAATGCATCATTAATAAACATGTAAGTCAAAGTGCAGAGCAAAAATTACTTCAGTCAACCGCAGCCACAATTCTATTTTATATGTAGCCCAAGTTTGGGATACTGCTCTTTTACTTTCTAAAGAGAATATTTAGATTGCTAGATAGCACACCAAACTATATGCCATATTTGGAAACGGTGTAACGAACGTGTTAGGGTTTCGGGCTTAGACCTCCTCACCGTCTACCTTTTGACACGAAGCTGTCCAATTCCTTCCCTTCCACTGCCGTGTACGTAACAAAAAAAATATAAGTACACAGGTCAATGATTTCCTTCCCACCACCCCATTGGCTACCCTTATGACCTTAGGTCACAGGAACCCTAAGGCCAGTCCGGGCAGGCCAGGTAGCAGGGTGTCGAAGTCCCTCAGTATAGGTATGCTAGCGTAGCTCGTTTCTAGCTCGTCGGGCGGGCGGTTTGTTGCATGATGAACTTCGACGGCGTTACGTTTTTCTCATTCTTTGTATTGAAAGATGTTAGTTCAATTGCATGTTTTGAAAGAAAAGGTCCGAAAATGTTCAATCCAGGTCAAATGACACCAAACTGCTTCGAGGAGAGCATTTGTTCTAGTTTGGTCCCAGAGTTATCCCACCCACACATGACGTATCTTACATATTTCATGCGACCTTGGCTAACACGTCACTCAATTTATTTGTACTAGCCCCTATTCCGGAATTATAAAGCCAACCCCACTGAGGAAAACCGGAAAAAGTTTCAACAAGCTAGAAAGACTTGCAAAGGTCACATTCGTCGAACCAAATTTTTGCATGACCCAAAATTAAGGCGAAAAATACTACAATGTCCCAAAGTTAGTAGGAATTTTTGGTCATTTGTAAAAAATATTCGAAGTTCAACTTCGTCTTCGGTTCCAACACTCGTCTTTAATGACACCCCTTTTGTCAGTTCTCGCGAAAAAGCCAATTTGCTTGCAGCGCACTTCCCTGTTAATTCAACGATGCCAGAAAGTATTATGACTGCTCCAGTACTTGAGAGCGTAAACGATTTTATGGGTAGAATCTTTTTTCGCACTCGTGCAGTTCCTAGAGTCCTAAAAGACATTGATATACACAAATCCGCTGTCCCAGATAGTAACGCTCCCATCGTTCTGAAGAGGTGTTCTTCAACGCTGGCAAGACCACTGCGTAAGCTTTTCCATCTGTCCTATTCTACAGGTCTCTTTCTGAGTGTATGGAAAACAGCATTTGTCCAGCTTGTCCCTTGTAATTACCGTCCAATTGCACTTACGTTCCTTCTTTCCAAGGTCATGGAAACGCTGATTAATTGTCAGCTAATGAAATATCTTGAATAACGAAAGCTCCTTAATGACCGGCAGTATGGCTTTCGTAGCAATAGGTCCACTGGTGATCTGATAGTATATCTCACCGAACAGTGGCACAAATTTTTACATCGTTTTGGAGAAAGAAAGATTTATTGAGCTTGATATTTCAAAAGCATTTGATAGAGTTCGGCATCAAGCTCTCTTATCGAAAATGCGTGCATTTGGTATCGATGAATCTCTAATTCGTTGGATTAGAAATTACCTTTCGGATCGATCAATACAAGTTGTATTGGACAATTTCAAGTCTGATATTTACAAAATAAATGCTGGTGTGCCACAGGGCTCCGTATCGTCTCCGACCCTTTTTCTCGTTTTTATTAATGATCTCTTATCTGGAACTTCTAATCCAGATAATTGTTTTGCTGGCGATAGCACTCTTAACTTTTTATATTCGTTTTTAGATTCACCTCCTTGTTCTTCAGATGGGAAACTGCAACGGCAGCGTATGATAAGCTCATTTAATTCTGATCTCGACAGCATTGTCCAATGGGGAATAAAAAACCGCGTAGAATTTAATGCTTCAAAAACTCAGTGCTGTCTTCTGTCGTTAAAGCGGAACCCACCACCCATGCCGCTATCCATGAGCGGCACTTGCATTGAAGAAACTGAGCTGCTCGCAGTCTTCGGCACGTGCACCACAGACCACCTCCTGTGAAATGAACGCATATTTGATGTCGCCAAAAACACTGCAAAGTGTTTGGGCTTTCTTCGAAGATGCAGGAAATTCTTTTTCCCGTCTGATGTGGCTGTAATCTATAAGGCCTTCATTCGTCCAAAGCTCGAGTATAACTTGCACATTTGGGCAGGAGCTCCAAAAACGAATAGAGCTCTAAGAATGACAGGTGATAGAACTTTAATGCAAACATTTACATATCTCGCTATTTTATTGCTATTTTTATATGTTAGAGCGAAATAGGCAGTTGCATTCCTCCTCTTAATTGTTTTAACCGTAATACTCGCGCTTCTAGGAATACTCATTAATTTACCCTTGAGCCCAAGACTTCGGACGTACTGTCAGGTACAGAGATTCATTCTTTAGCCGTACAACGCGAATGTGGAATACTTTAACCGGCTCTATTGGCCCCTACCATTTTGATATTCAAAATTCAAAACCAATGTGCATCGGCATCTCCTCTTGCATCCTTCCCTACTTTCCATGTTCATTTTAAGGGTAATCAAAACCCATTTAGTGCGGGCATCATTATAAAAAAAATGTAATGGTGTTATGCGGCAAATTAAAATAAGAAGACTTATGACTTTTGTTAAGCCAACCGTTTATTACTGAATCTCACTTAAGACTTACTTATCTCTAAATTTCTATAATATAAGATACATACTCCTATGAGCATTCAATATACATAATCTCGTGTACCAAAAGATTCTTAAAGGCTATGTAGGTACTCTATTGAAGTGGTATATGCATAAACATTGAAGTGGACAATAAATAAAAACGAATTTAACGTGACACGTTTTGGTCGCCGCTTTAAAAGGAAAACAAATAGCTAATTGAAAAGTATCAGATTTCAATTAACACATTTATGCTGATGCTGGCGCAATTGAAAGACATTATGAGTACAGTAAGGCAGTATCGTTGGGTTGTTCGTGGAGCCCCGGGAACATCTTCGACCAGATAGCTGTCGTTTCCCAAGACATTTGTCACCATATACGGGCCTTTAAATTTTGGCTGAAGTTTCTTTTGATTGTCCAGTACTGACTGGTTCATTCTCGACCACGATTAGATTTCCCTATTCATACATTTTTGGCTTTCTTATTTATTTATTTATTTTATTTACCAATTGATGCAATGATTTGCTGATTACTTAATAATACATTTAGAAATACATACTTATATACAAATAGCAACAACAAAAAAAACTATATAAATATAATTAATTATTACGTATTTGGTTAATAACACTCTAAAAATGATCTCTTTGCATGCAAAGGTGGATTTCACTGCACACCGAATTATATAGTCTCAAAGAACGCGTTATAGGCTCATTAGACCCATAATTAGTTTTTTGTGTGGAAACATAAAATAAATATTTCCGGTTTCTTAACCGTATTTGCGGAACATAAAAAGAAATAAATGAAAGCAATTCCCTAGAATTGACACTATTGTCAAAAATGTCCTTTATGAACAAAATGCTTTGAGATTTCCTACGGCATTCAAGTGTCTTTAAATTTATTACAGCACATCTAGAGTTGTAATCTGGCAAATCACCGGGACAATTTAGTTTCCTTAAGGCAGACCGAGTACATTTTTTTTGTATCCTTTCAATCCTTGAGATACTATTATCATAAGAAGGAAACCAAACAACTGAACAATATTCCAAGAAAGGCAATACTAAAGACACAAACAAAGGCTTAAGAGTATAAACATCCTTGGATATTGTCGAGTTGCGTTTTAAAAAACATAACATTGAGTTACATTTTGAGACTACAAAGTCAATATTGGTTTTGAAGCTAAATTTTGAGTCAAAAAATATTCCAAGATCTTTGACAGCCTCTAATAGTAAAAGTTTTTCATCCTTTTCGAAGGTGAAGACCATGGTGTACTCTTTTAACAAGATCGGTGTACAAAACATGTATTTGTTTACCTTGTTCAATTTTATTAATACAAACATTTGAAAATAGACAAAGGTTTGTACTAGTCGATCAAACCCTAACAAAACCATGTTGTTTAGAGGAAAGAGAATTCTGGACTGAGAAATAAAGCAGCTGAGTGACCAAATTTACAAAAAGTTTTGGCACGGCAGACAGCTTTGAAATCGGCCTATAATTTCTTACTAAATGCTTTGGCCCACTTTTGTAGATAGGATCTATAAAAGATATCTTCCATACACTAACAAAATAACCAGAAACTATTGATTTATTGAATAGAAGTCTTAAAGCTGTGCAAAGTAAGAAGGAGCACTTTTTTCAAAAATATAGGAGGAACAGAATCATAACCAGCTTTCTTAGATATATCTAAATCCTTCTAATATATCATCTTCAGAAAACTGAGTAAGGGCAACACCGGATATTGGAGATAACTCTGAAAAAAGACTGACAGTGTCTGAAATGGAGTCAGAATTATAGCTTGTCCGACAAAAAGACAGCAGAGATTACAAGATGATTGAAGACCAAGCGATTTGATATTTTCGTACTCCATACATTGTGGAAACAAAGAACTTTTCCTTTTAGAGTTAATAAACACCCAGAAGGCCTTACTGTTTGCTTTGATGCTAATTTCTGTAGAGCTTATATATGCACGATACAATAATTAACTTCAAAAAGAAAATTCTCTCCTCAAACGACGAAAATTTTCTACATTACGCTTAAATGCTTTATTTTAGCATTCTCTAAGTTCTTTAATCTTTTCTTGAACCACGGAAGCTTGAAAGATTTTTTCTTTCTGAAGACAGGGACGAAGAGTTCAATACCTTCAAAAATTACCTCTTCAAAAGTATCATAAATACATTCAAGTGAACTACCAACTAACAATTCATTCCAGTTTACGGTACCATACAAAATATTTAGTGCAGTGAAATCACCCTTTTAGTGGAGTCGGTGCAGAAACATAATATTCAAATGATAAGCATAAGGCTTTATGATGAATAGAGTTATTAACATAGGGAAAATCTGCTAACTTTACATGATATTTAAAATCTAATATTCTATTTAGATCATTTTAATATAATTAACTTAATATAAATCTAAAGATGATAATGAATCAACGACTAATGATTCGACATCTTTTTTGATATTAAAGGGAAATAACAATTTTTCTTCTTCAATATAACTCCAGGTGACTTCACCAATATTGAAAACACCAAGTATAAATGGAAATTTATTAGTCGTTAATTCACCAACCAAGGCAGATATATTAAAAATATGCTTTGAATAAACTTCAATTTTACTTTTAGGGCGAATATAACTTGCAACAAAAAATAAATCCATTACTGTGGTTACATTACACTTTAAGTTTACGCATAGGCAAAGTTGTTCAAGTTCATCAAGATCATCTGCTAAAGTATACTGTCGACTATTCAAAGCTGACTTGACAGCTATCAGTCCTCCTCCCAAATTCATTCCAGATAAAAACGATCTATCTTTTCGATAAACAGTGAAAGAAGAGTCAAAAAGTTCGCATGACGAGATGTTTGAGTTGAGACAAGTTTTAACCTTTTTTTTATTAAGCGAGAACATTGAAAATAGTTTTGTGGTAAGTTCAACTTATCCGCAGCATAAGCGATTATATTTTGGGAAGTTAAACTCTTATCCAAGTCAGACAGCTGTAAATAACGAAGACGGGGTACTGATGGTAGTACCGATGAAACATCGGTGCCAAACGTTATCCTTGAAGAGGGATGAATTCTTTGCTTTTTATTTCGCTCATTCGCATTGTCATTATCTTTCTCCGTCTCTGCCTTGGCGTTAGCTAGCACTTGAGGAGAAATTGATGGCAAAATAAGGCATGTATCTGTATCCTTTTCGAAAGGTTCGGTTATTTCAATTGTCGCTCGTGATGATTGGGCTATTGTTGTTACTTGTTCGGATAAAAATATCGATGGTTCAGTTTCGGGAGTATCGGAAAATGTTCGGCTTTCTGTTCTCTCTATTTTATCGTTGCCTTTACTTTTATTTAGCTTCAGGTTTCACATCTCCACAACAAATGAGAGTCCGCAGTCAATGCTTTCGTTGACATTTCACTTAGTAAACTACATCTTTTGTGAAACTTTTTTCCACAAATACCCGAACATAATATGAATTTGTCACCCTTAATTCTATTATTACAATCAGGTTTTCCACATTTGTCCGACATGTTTTAACTGACTATATATTTTGTTTAAGTTTTAGTTAATAAGCCGAAAATGAAATTTCGTATTGAAGTGTACTTTGTTATCTTTTTCTCAAACCAATATACATCAGTTGAGAAAAAGGTTCAGGTATTCCCTATAATTTGAATAGTTTGAAATTAAATGCGATCCACGAATTCAATAAAATTCTCTTTTCTTATTGTGAACTGATATTATGTATATTATATGGCTAGTGCTGATGTAAGTAATAATGAAATAACAGGCAGACGACAATGCCATTGCCCACTTATTTTATTTTACTCTTGTAATAATATGTAAAAATTGTTTAAAAGCATAAATAAAATTATATCTATCTATCTAATAATAAAAGAAGTAGCTTAATCTCGATATTTGTTTTTTATCATGCGAAGAGAAACCAAAAGTATTTTTGTTTTTTGAGTAGAATCTTTGTTATTGTTATTAAATCTCTCTGGATTTAACGATGTAAACAGCATGAGTAGAATTGTTCAAAATTAATCAAGTTCTTCAATATGATGTGGTGCAATTAAAACTTCACGTCACAAGCACTCAATTTGAAATTGGTTGTAGCATGTAATGAAAAAATTTAAATTTCATGTACTCTCAAAATTTGCTTCAGGGGCAGAACATATACCCAAAATGTTTCACTCACCGGATAGAAAGGAACAGAAAAACTTTAACGGAGCAAATGAAGAATAATGGAATGTAGTATAATTAAAATTCACTCAATGAAATTAATTATCTTTATGTAAAAAATCTGTCCATAAAATTTAAGCTATGTGAAAAATTCACAGTAAAATAGTCACAAATTGTACTGCCAATTGGCATATCAAGTTTTATTATAAAATGGATATTTATTTCGATAGCTTAAATGATTAAAAATATAAAAACCTAAGGAACTTATTAAAACACAGGCAGACTATAAGGTGTAGACTTGCTAGCTTTCAGTGATGTTTATCATATCGTTCTTTCCATTCTTGCCGTTTTCGATTAATTCGGTCCGCCTCCTCTTCGCGAACATCTGGCAATGGTTGTTGGCGTTCGTCATCATCATATTGCATATGTAAAGTGATTTTATTTTGCAAAATGTCGTGGGGTTTAAAATCGAATATGATTTCGTGCGGGCTTCGTCCGGTCGTAGATGATGTCATCGAGTTGAGCAATCACTGAATGTTTCTGAGGTTAGCGTCCCATTTACGTTCATCATTTACTGAAGCTGCTATGGCACTTAAGATAGTTCGGTTAACTCGCTCAATTTGTCTTCTCAATTTGACTTCACGGCACGCAACAGAACAAATTTGCTAAAGGCGTCCGATATACCTAGTTCGTGCAAATTACCCTTGCTACACCTTGGAAAGGGTCCGAGATGGTCGATGTGCAACGTCTCAAAAGGGATTGGTTCTATTTGGCTGAAGTGAAACTCTTCCTTGGTTTTGCCACTGGTTTCTTATGGTAACAACACTCAATACATGACTTAAGATATTTTGAGACATAATAGGCGTGTTTTTTTCTAAGCCCCGGGGAAATTGGACGAAAAAAACGATGAGTAGGATTAACAATTTGCATGTTAAATCCAACAACAACTAATCCCCGGGGGTGCTTAGCTTAAGCCCAGAGAATTCTCGTGGCTTAGCTATTGGAGAGGATAAAAACTGTGCTACCAAACACTTTTTCACTAAGTTAGCGATAAAATGTATAGAAACTTCAAAACTGACATTTTGCCATGTCAGATAATTATCTATTTTGTTTGGTTTGGTTGAGCATTTGGTCTCTGTGTGTTAGTTGTTTTCCTGACGGCCATGTCAACCTAACCTAACCTACCTTTTAATATACATTCCGCAAAAACAAATCTATTTTAATATTTTTCGCTTTTGTATTGCCTCTACGGTTTTTTCCACCTCGCCATGAGCACAACCTTCTACAGCGATTTTCATTTTTGCGTTTATTTTTATTATAGGTATATTAAAACTTGACTGTAAAATTATTATTAAATAAAAAAGCATTTCCTGAAGTTGATATTCGTTCAATTAACAAGAATTGAATGAACAACAAAACAAAGGTTTCTCTGAGAAGACATAGGAACTGAGCGTCCCGCCCGAATAAGCAACTCGTCCACTCATATCATGTCACCAGTGACCGACGAATGGGGTAGTTTTCAAGTAGTTGAATTCTATGTACCACTGTATTCGTGAAAATTAAATTAAAAGAAATTCACATCGGCTAAAAACAATTTCCAAAATACTTTATTTCAATTTTCAAATTACTTGATTCACATTTTTTTGTATAAATAATAATTAACTTGGTTCTTTTTATGTTTTTTAAATAGAAAAGTGGTTTAAATTCAATAAATATATCGAAATTACACAAAACAAATCAACCCGATGATGTTTAGAAGAATGAGGATGAGGCAAACAATGATGTTTATTTTTTTCTTGCATTACAGCTGTTCTTCAAATGTCATCTTGCTAATTAATAAATAGTGCTACCAAGTGTTTCACTTAAGCGCCTTGGTCGTTTTTTTCAACCAATTCCCCCGGGGATTGCAAAAAAACGCACCTAATGTCGCATTTTAGGGGACCAATACCATCTTAGGATCTTTTCGACAGTCTTTTGTAGTCCTAAATGTCCTACCAAGTCATGACATTCTCTAACCACTCGCCAACATACACTTTTTGGCCCCACCCACCGTTTCAATACACCATCAAGTCGTTTGAAAATGCTTCCATTTTCAAGACAATCCTCCTTTTGGATATGGTTTTCGACATTCGGTTTACTTAGTTTGGCGAATATTTCTTGAAAATTCTGGTCCTGCAATTGTCAGTAACCAATTCAATGGATTAATATCGGCACTCATTATTTTCAGCGACGTGGTGTCCATTTCGCTAAGTCTTGTCTCGTCCGGCTGCCGACTCAGTCCATCGATATGGCTCATTCGAAAGCCGCTCCTATGTACCAATGAAAAGTCGAAGTCCTGCAAGCGCAACCACCATTCGGCGATACGCGGTATTAGGTCCTTCTTGCATTGTAGTCTTCAGTGATGCGCAATCTTTTATTACCTTAAAGCTTTTATCTAGCAAATAGAACCTAAAACGTTCCAAGGATACAACGATGGCAAGCGCTTCAAACTCATAGCTGTGGAGTTTATTTTCGCTGTCGCTGGTCGTTCTACTAAAGTAAGCAACACGTTTCAAAACTACCCTTTCCTGCAATAAAATACATGGTTTTATTTGAGCTGTAAGGAGGTTATTATGGTTAGAGAAGTAAGTTTCCGGAAATATAAAGCCAACCCCACTGAGGAAAAAGCAACGTTCACATTCGGAGAACCAAATTTTTGCATGCCCAAAAATTAAGGCAAAAAATACTACAATGTCCCAAAGGTAGTAAGAATTTTTGGTCATTTGTAAAAAATATTCGAAATTCAACTTCGTCTTCGGTTCCAACGCTCGTCTTTAATGACACTCCTTTTGTCAGCTCTCGTGAAAAAGCCAATTTGCTTACAGCGCAGTTCGCTGTTAATTCAACGCTGGCAGAAAGTGTTATGATTCATCCACTACCTGAGAGCGTAAAAGATTTTATGGGACGAATCTTATTTCGCAGTCATGCAATTGTTAGTCCTCAAGGACCTTGATATACACAAATCCGCTGGCCCGGATAGTATCCCTACCATCGTTATGAAGATATCTTACTGAACAGTGGCACAAATCTTTACAACGTTTTGGAGAAAGTAAGATTATTTCACTTGATATTTCAAAGGCATTTGATAGTTTGGCATCAAGCTCTCTTATCGTTGAATATAAGTTGTGTTGGACAGTTTCAAGTCTGATATCCATAAAATAAATGCTGGTGTGTCGCAGGGCTCCGTTTTGTCTCCGACCCTTTTTCTCATTTTCATTAATGATCTCTTATCTGAAACTTCTAATCAACTGAATTGTTTTGCTGACGATAGTAGCCTCAGCCTTTTATATTCGTTTGCTGATTCACCTCCTTGTTCTTCGGATGTGGAACTGCAGAGACAGAGTATGATAAGCTCATTAAATTCTGATATCGACGGCATTGACCAATGGGGAATAAGAAACCGTGTATAATTTAATGCTTCAAAAACTCAGTGCTGTCTTCTGTCGTTATAACATAAGCCACCCCTTATGACGCTATCCATGAGCGGCACTTGCATTGAAGAAACCGATCAGCTGTCATTCCTTGGCGTGTGCATCACAGACCACCTTTTATGGAATGACTACATATTCGATGTCGCCAAAAACGCTGCAAAGTGTTTGGGCTTTCTTCGAAGATGCAAGAAATTCTTCTACCCGTCTGATCTGGCTGTAATCTATAAGGGCTTTTTTCGTCCAAAGCTCCAGTATAACTCTCACATTTGGGCAGGAGCTCCCATAAATCACTTGAAGCTATTAGATAGAATTCAAAACAGAGCTCTAAGAATAATAGGCGATAGAACTATAATTGAAACATTTTCGTCTCTCAAACACCGGCGAAATGTTTCATGTCTTTCATTATTTTATCGCTGTTTTTATAAACAATGTTCTAGCGAAATAGCCAGTTGCATTCCTCCCCCAAAATATTCAAGCGTAATACTCGCGCTTCTGGGAATGCTCATCAGTTTACCATTCGGACGTACTGTCAAGTACATAGATTCTTTCTTTAGCCGTACAACACGAATGTTGAATACTTTACAATGCTCTATTTTTTCCACTCTTTTTGATATTCTGAACTTCAAAACCAATGAACATCGGTATAATTTTTGTTCCGCTTCAAATTTAGGGTACTTTTTAGAAAATGCTAGGACGTAAATATGAAGCTCTCCACCAGAATTCAGCGTTGTCGGAATTTTTTCGAATTGAATATCTTATTTTCCTGGACTAATAAGTAAGATTATGTTTATTTTTTATGACCTTCAAAGAGTCTGGCTATAAAAACCGCCGACGGAAGGTGTCTGGCAGTAGTGTTTCAAAGTTTCCAACAATGTTCCGTGAAACACACGAAAAAATCAGCCATCAGAATATAAGTGAAGTTAGCAACATTTTTACGTGCAACACCTGATGCCACAGAATTGGACGGCGGCCCAAGTTAGCAGGTATGCATACGTTAACTGTACATACTAACACTATTCTATCATATACATTTTATCCATCAGAAAATAAGAAAGGTCTGGGGGCCCAGGGATCTTGCTCTATAATAAATAATAAAGAATATATATGACAGACAAAAAGACCAATTCTCAAAAGATTTACAGAACATTTTGCGCATCTAAAATACAATTAACCAGAAAAATGTGAAATTATTTTTAAATCTCTTTATATATTAAAAAATAAAAATAGTGGCGATGGACCAATACGAAATCCAATCTTCAAAAAGTTTTATATTAGACAAATTCACTGTAAATTTGTTTGTGTAATTTTTTGTCTGTATTGAATTTTAATATTAATATCAAAATTGTCATTATTTTTTAAATAGAGCTTACTGACGATGGAAGCACACCGAAATGTACATAAAAGCAAAAATAAATAATATTTTTTTTATAGTTATTGAAATAAAACTTTTAATTTATAATAAAAAACACTTTAAAAAATCTCAACTATAAAATTAATTTAATACACCGAAGGGTCCAAAATGGACGCTGGGGTTGGTGGATACTTCTATTCAGAAACCCTTAGACCAGCCAGCTCATTTAGACTCCCTAACTACAACAGTGTGTTCCAAGCTGAGGTTTTGGCAGTGACGCAAGCTGCCAAAGAGATCTCAATGGTGACAATACCAAATTAAAGATTTTATTTTCACAACTTAAAACACAAATTATTAATTTTTGCTTATATGTACATTTCGGAAGCTATGCTTCCATCGTCAGTAAGCTCTATTTAAATAGAGCTTACTGACGATTTGTGTTTTAAGTTGTCAAAATAAAACCTTTAATTTATAATAAAAAAAACACGTTAAAAATCTCCACTATCAAATGAAAACAATACCATAGGCTGTTATCACCTCCTTCATTGACAGCCGAGCAGCACTAAAAGCGATTTTTGCCATTGAAATCAAATCGAAGCTTGTGAACTGCTGTCGCGAAGAGCTCAGGGTCCTTGGCATACAAAACTTAGTAAGGCTCTGTTGGGTTTTTGGTCACAGTGGTGTTCCAGGCAACGAAAGCGTTGACGAACTGGCAAGAATTGGTTCAACACTTGACCTTACTCAGACAGACTTAATAGTCCTGATCCCACCCTGCAATTTCAAACAAGATTTCGAAGGTAAAGTTTTATCTTTAACAAACAGGAGATGGAGCTCACTCGATACCCGTGTTACAAGTAGAAAATTATGGGCAATTTTTAATAAACAGAGAACTGATGATATTATGAATCTGAAGAAAAAGTCCATCTCTCTTCTCGTGGGAATAACCACTGGTCACAACCTGTTGGGCTACCATAAGAAAAAGATGTAACTTGGTCTGTATGATCTATTCAGAGGCTGTGGTGACGAGGAGATACATGAAGACACGCCCCACTTCCCTGCGCTGTCATCTGAGAAGCAGACTCCGGGTGGCCCCTCTTCAAAGATTTAGAGGAACTCTCTAACATAGAGCAAGAATGTACTAAAATTCATTAACGCTACTAAATGGTTTGAAAGTTCCTAATCATCATAGCCGACCAACGGGTCGAATTTGTCTCTTAAGCCAAGGTGAAGTAATATACAATGGTATAGGACGTAAATGATAACGACTATCGACTGTAAGACGAACGTGTTTCCAGTAGGAGTGGCAACAAAAGGAGTTTGGCCACCTAGCCCTTCACCAGCTTTTGCTGCTCTTGAGGTAAACACGAGTCATTGAGTTAAGGTGGCCGGCTCTCCTTAAGAACGGTAAAATAATCTTGTGGAAGGAAGGGTCAGCCGTCCCGACTTAATCAGCCAATCTGACGTTACTAGGCACACACACCAAGCACAGATCAAGACGTTGTGAAGAGCCGCTCGCTCACCGGGCCTGATGGATGGATGATCTGTATGACGGTATAATTTCTTATTCTATCCAGTGGGGGTAAAGGAAAGGATCACGCCCTCAAATAAGAGTGGTATTGTACCCTCCTCTCAACCCGGTGTATATTTGCCTAACGACACTTACACTACTTCCTTTTTAGCGCCCTCCTCATATTTCAAGCTGCTGCCTGCCGGAAAGAGGTATATCAACTCATTATGCTTTGAAATTTCAGTTTGGCGAGCTAGCCAAGATTAATGTTCTGTTAAGATTTCCTATTTGGAAGAACAAAACGGCCGCTTAGTCAGAAGTCGAACGATTGTTAAAAAAGGAAACCAAAAACAATCGCATCGTTCATCTGCCCATTAGTGAAGACTCAAAAGCATACGTTGAGGTATGGGATGGCCTTCCTAATGCAGATTGGGCAGGTGCAGTGAGAGAGGCTTACCCAGTGAAATGCCATAAGGCAGGTATGGCTAATGTGGTGGTACAACTATCCACTGGGTCTGCAGCGAACAACATCCTAAAGAAAACCAGTCAGCTCAAAGGTACAAATTTCTTCATCCATAATGACTTGCCCTTCAATGTCTGTCGAAAAATAAGAGCATTGGTGCGGACACATTCAGCGATGAAGACACAGATGTCCAGCATTAAAATTACCTTTAGAGATGACCAGCTGACAATCGATTGTTCTTACTTCACCTGGGATAACAACCGAGGCTTAAAATGTGGAAATATGGATGGATTTGTTTTGTTTAGCGATAAATATAATGTTTTAAGTGGACTTAAAAACACAACTTCAACAAAACAATAATTTGACTCATGCTAAAATTTCAGGAGCTGTCAATGACAGTGAAGCCGCCAAATGTTCCTCACAAAATCCCAGCGCCACCTTTCGTAAAGCACCCCAACGAAACAAGAACGGGAAATTGTGCTCAATGACTTATGCCGACGACAGCTATTTTCAAAAAATTATTTAAATAATAAAAGTTATTTAAATTTATCAGGACTTAAAACAAGCATATTTATCCCGATTTTTTTTTTAATATTATATAATTTTTTTCTAATGGAGACTTTTTAAACGAAAACCAGTATGAACAATTTAATAATATTTGTAAAGGAGTTGAACTCGCGTGGACTTCTGCAGTGAGAACCAATTTTGGAACAACAAGCGGGGGATTGTTGTGCTTTTTTTATCTTTTGATTCGAGAAGCACGATTCTCGAAAGTGGTCTTACCTTTTACCGGTGTTATGTTTTTAGTCCTTTAAAAAATACAATGCTTATTTTCTTTATTCTATCTTTATTTTATTCTATCATTATTCTATTTATTTAACTAAGTTCAATTTACATCGAGATATTTTATTACGATCAATTTACATCGAGATATTTATTACGACTTTATATTTAAAGAAGAAACAGAGAAGAACTGAAAAAAAAATCTATAAATGTCAACCGTCCAAAACCGAGTCTCTCTGATATTTTCCTAGTCCCCCGACTCGAATCAGAAAAGGAAAATCATGCTGCATCAGCAAAAGTAGTTTCGATTGTCATTTGGGATCAATGCGCGTTCAATGGGTTTGAAAAGTATGAACTGGAAAGGGATTGCATTGATTGTTCGATACATGAAAATGAAAATGATGATCTGGGAATTTTGGGTTTTGTTTCAATGGGGCAGGCAATGAAATTGTAGAACTTTAATGTATTGGGAAAGTGATGGGTTTAAGTGCAGCGATCGTTAATTGCGTGGTTTACGACTTTGGAATTTTGTAGGTAATTAAAAGGAATGATGATGTGGGAATTTTAAGTGGTTTAGAGTTGAGCAATTAAAGGAAATGATGAATATGGGAATTATAAGTAGGTCGGATATTGGTCAATCAAAAGGAAATGATGATTGTGGAATTTGAAGTGGCTATGGGTTGAATGAAACTAAATAAGGTGATAGGGTAGTGGACACAGGAGGTTGCAGAGTGCGTACTTTACAACAGCTCCCCTTTGTAGCATAACTGGGAATTTTATCAAATTGTGGTTGTGTTACATTAAACAAAAGATAAGGATTTGATGAAATAAAGTTAAGGTTTTGTGTCGAAATTTGTTTTGGAGTTGAAGGATTGACTTCTTGTATTTGCGATACAGTTTAGTTGGATTTTAAGAATACCAGTTGCATTTATGTTTGTTTGAGAGTTAAGATATTGGCATTTAATCATAAGATTTTCTGGATTTGGGGAAATGAAAATCCAAGAATTGGAGTCTGCTAGCTGTAGCAAAATCGGGTGATATATTTGCATTAACTGGATATTGCAATTACTGATTTCACTTGGAAGAATAGAAAATAAATTCATTTCGCAGGCACTGCTTGATGATGTGAAAAGAATTGGTGCTTTTCTTTCGCAAAGATAATTATTTTTTGTAGGTGTTTGACATTTGTCTAAGTCAAACTGAGTCTACCATAAGAAAAGGTTTTTTGGGTATTTTTATTACATAGGTTTTGTTTTAATGAGATTTGGATTAGTAGTCATTTTATAAACGTTATAGTTTTTGGAAGAAGTAAGAGGAATTCTTAATACACAACCAATTTGGTTGTCAATATGTAAACATGAGTTTCTAAGAGATTAAAAAAGTGTGTCTGTATATCGCTCTTGTAGAGGAAGTATACAATTTTCTTCTGGAAGGAGTAATTGTATCTTTTTAATTTCTTCGGTGAGTTTAGAAGGATCAATAAGATATGGGTAAAGCTTTCCCTGTGCTGCGGAGTAAATAGCGTCAAGGAGGTGATCTTTGGTTGAATAGTAATATTCTGATAAAGAGTTGAACATCGTAGAAAGTTCATTTAGGTGCAGAAAGGATTTATTTATTATGTTGTTACTTTTTGAGTTTTTGCTCATTTGATTAATCATTTTACTGGTTTCCTCAATTTTTTCTTCTATTTTAATAATTTGGTGGTTTGTAAGGTTTAATTGATGGATGATATTTTTTGATATTGAAATTTGTCTTTCGTTTAATTGGGATTCATAATGTTGTTGTTGGCTACGTTTATTTCTGTGACGAGAGAGAGTTTGTGCATCCTCGTCGTCGAGGGTGCCAAATATTTGATTTGATATAGAACCAATAGCATTTGTTAATCCCCCTTTTATTATTCGAGGTTTAATGGTGGTTCCTAAGTATTTGTTTATAATTTGGTCCTGTGATTTAATTCGATCAAGGACTAACGTAGAAAGGGTAGGAAGGGATTCGCATTGGGATAAGTGTTCGTTAGAAAAAAGAAGCTGTTTGCAAGAAGATAGAATATTTTCATAGGTCAGTAAGATAGAATTCTATTGAAGGTCTGAGATCGGTAAGGTTATTATATATGAGTAAGTTAAACTGGTTAGAGAATAGCCTAAGGTTACCAACGTAGTGTATATTCCCGTCTTGTTTTTCAAGTCGACGATTTCATATCGCTGCTCGTGGTTGATCACCATTGGGTTACTCAAGATAATTTTACAGATAAGGATTACAATTAAAGGTTTCTCCATTTCTGGAAAGAATATTGAGATTGAATATTTTAATTAACTTGAAAAAATTTTCAGTCTATTGTTGTGGACTTTTACTATTTTATTTGTAATTTTAATTTCGGAGTTTACTTCTGACTTGGATAAGATTTCGTAAGGTCCTGACCAGGAGGAAGAAGCTTTTTGTTTTTATTTTTTGGACTACTTTCATTTTTGAGTAGAACAAGCGTTCCTATGTGAAAGTCTGTAGGATTTTGTTTTTTATCCTACTGAAGTTTTGAAGATTCCTTACTCTTGAGAAGTTTGTCTCTAGCGATTTGGTGACAATGCTGAAGCCTTGATTTAAGCTCATTGGCATACAAATCGTAATTTTAACAGGTTTATGGGTTTTTTGTTACACTAGAAGGAAGTTCAATTTGCCTACCGTGCATAAGTTCGAGTGGAGTGTACGACGTTGAAGTGTTGGGTGTCGTATTATGTACGAAAACGGCATATTTAATCCTGCTATCCCAATCACCTTGAGATTTATTGATAAAACAACGGAGATATTCCACGAAGTTTCTGTGACTTCTTTCGCAATAGCCATTTGATTGTGGTCGGTATGCAGTAGTTTGGAGTTTATTTAAAGAAGTTTGCTTACATTTTTGAATATATCGCTAAGGAAATTTTGGCCTTGGTCTGCCAACACGTATTTGGGTGCGCCATATCGAAATATTATTTCTTTGACGAATGCTTATGCGATTGTATTTGCCTCTTGATTTGGTAAAGGAATTGCATCAGTGTATTTTGTAAGATCATCGATGAACGTTAAATAATATTTATTATTATTAGTTATAGGATAAGGACCAACGATATTGATAGAAATTTTTTCGAAGGTGTATTTGGAAATTGAAGTTATAACCATAGGTTTCATGGTGTATTTTGTTACTTTATTTTCTGACAGAGTTCGCAATTTTTAATGTAGTTTTGTATATCTTGAAGCATATTCTTCCAACTGTGATATAATTTATAGTTATAATATAAAGGTTCTGTTGACACCACAGTGTTCTGCAATTTGATTTAAATTGAATTCCTTACGAATAGTTTTGATTTCATTTTCTGACAAATCTGGTTTTGCCGAAGGAATATTCGAAGAGTTAGTAGTTATGACTAAAGGTGTTGAACATGTATTAGAACTGGGTTTTAAGGGATTAGAGTTTGTATTTAAAGATGTTAAAGGACTTGAAGAAGAAGAATTATTATTATGATTTGTAAATGAAGGAGATGCTTCTGGATCATTATTTATAATAGAAGATATGGAACAAGAATTAGTATTTTCATTTGAAGCATTAGAACAAAAATTCGTATTTGCTGATTTGGAACTGGGATTGGAATTAGTGTTCAAAGATTTGGAACAAGATTTTCAAGAAGAATTTGTATGTGAAGATTTTGAACGAGAATTAGGGATTTTGAACAAGAATTAGAAATTGAAGATTTAGAAGACGAACTTGAATTTATGGACAAGAATTAGCAGTAGTTGATGTTAAAGACGGCACATTTGTATTTGTTAGTGAAGAACAAGAAGTAGGATTTGACGATGTAAAAAAGAATTAGTATTTTCAGATGATGTAGGAGACGATATAGTAAATGGTATGGAAACCGAGTTAGGAAATGTTGCAGAAGAGGAATTTCGAGAAGAAGTTGAAGACGGCTTTCCACCTGAGCGAAAGGTCGTTTTTGCAATTCTGCTTAGGCAATCAGCATTTGAATTTTGTTCACCTTTTTTGTGAATGATTTCATATTCAAACTCTTCGAGGTGTAGGCGATATCTCATCATTCTAGAATTTATGTCTTTAAAATTGTGGATATAAACTAGAGGTTTATGATCCGTGTAAAGTTGAAATTTTCTTCCATACAGATACGGTCAGAAATGTTTGACTGACCATCGATAGACAAAACTTACATATCTGTAGTAAAATAATTATTTTCATTTTTACTAAGAGTTCGTGATGTATAGGAGACAGGATGATCAGTACCAATTTCACCTTGTGAAAGGACACTACCAATAGCAAAGTCGCTAGCATCCGTTCAGAAGGAGTCCAGTCAAAACGAACATTCCTACGTAAAAGATTAGTAAGTGGCTTAGAAATGTTTGCAAAATCTTTTATGAAGCGCCGATAATAACCTGCAGGACCCAGGAAGCTTTTGATGACTTTTGAGTTCTTGGACTGTGCAAATTTTTTTTTTACACATTTGCAGGTTTACCGGATTTGTTAATGACATGTCCCAAATAAGTGAGCTCAGTTCGCAAAAATTGGCAATTACCGGGTTGCAATTTTATACTATGCATTTTAAGACGTTCGAAGATTTCTCTTAATTTTGAATTGAGTTCTTCTAGAGTGAAATGATGAGAAATCTAAAATAGAGTCCTTTTCGTTTATGGTCATGTGGGCAGTCACCACTAGCTCTTGTATAGTTTTAATTCTGTCATAAGAAGCAGGATAGTGTTGAATTTGCAAAATATTGTAATTAGAGACTTCGTCAAACACTATATCAAGAGTATTAAACTCAATAGGGGATTCAGAGGAATTAACGATGATATGTAAGAGATATAACTATTGGCAGGAGGAATGCTATTGGCAATATATAATTAGATTAGAAGGAATTAGGTCATACTCGATTAGGTAATTTTCCCATGAGAAGATAAGTATTTAGGTGTGATCATTTATTTGAGCTTTGTGGTCATCCAGGTACGGCTAACAGAATCAAGGAATAAATTATACTAGAGTCGATGGGTAGCTCTGGTTTTATTTTATGTTTTTTAGCAAGGTTTCAGAAGAAAGTTTAATGGAATCTACTCTACTTATATTATTTTTTAAATTTATGTGTATGATGCGGCGAGAGGAGATTAAGTCCGAAGCCTGGACAGAGATGTTGGCACCAGAACGGTTTCCCGGAAGTTTGTTTACAGTTGTGGGGGCCTAAGTATAATTTTTTTATTATTGTTATATTGCCTTTTTCGACATTCATTTATGTGATGCCCGAGGTTCTTACAGTAACTACAAGTAATAGTTACTTTCTTAACCTCACTTTCAAAAGAAGGAAGCTGTTCCTTATTTTCAATTTAGTAGAATTGTTCGATATGTCCGGTTTTTTTTTTACAAAAATTACAAGAGGTAGGATTTCTGGGTTTGGGTATTGATTGGTTATAGGAAGTTTGGTTATTATATGAGAAACCATGTTTCTCTTCTAATACGGCAGCTTCTATAGCTTCCGTCAGAGTAGTGAATCTCGAAACTTTAATGATGAAACTTATTCTAGGATTAAGACCTCTCTCAAATGCTTTTAAAGCAGTTTCACTGTTGAGATTGATAATAACGCTAGAGCTTTCTGACCCTTCGCTAGCTATGCAAGCATCGTTCAGATTTTCAAGCGTTTGTTCCAATCTATTGGAGTAAAGAACGCCCTGCCTCATTTGTTCATTGTTTTATATGTATAAGTTCCAACTGGAGTTGGGACAGAGAATTTGTTTCTATGAATTGTTGAACTAGTTTTTCCTTAAAGGATTTCCAGGTGGTGAATTCCGTATAGTTTACTATATTATAAGCTGGGCCAATAAGTTTAGTTTTGATGATTAGGAGAAGGATAGGCAGCGGTGATATCTTCGGATATCAAATCACACGCATTTACGAACTTGTGGAGATTAGCTCTGCTCCCATCAAATTCGGGAATTAAATAGAGGGCAAAGGATCGATCTAGTTTCGGAGCCATTCCAGTTTCGAATTCAAGAATAGAATTAGAGGTATCAGAGGAAGAGGAGTTTTCGACAGTACTAGAATCGGAATCTTCGCAGTCGGATATTTCGATAGCCTTACTTTAGGTCATAAACTGATTATATTCTAATAATAAGTATTTAAAAAAAAATCATTCAATAAATTTAATTCGAATTCAAAAAATTTTGGTTAATAAAAGTAATGATAATAATAAAGTATATTAATTGGTAAAAGTATATTAATTAAATGAAATAAATAATATATATATTTTTTTCGTTTACAATATATTTTTTTGAAATAATTTTCTTTTTCTTGCCCCTAAAAGAATTAGGATTATGGTGGCTAAAGATGTTGTAAGATGTTGTAAAGATGTCGCACATATGTTGTAAAGATGTTGTTAAGATGTTGTTCATGGTTGGCCAAAATTTAACGCTGAGTTAAAAGTTTTCGCGGAGTTCTAATGCTTGGGTGGGATAGGTTATGCAAAGAATCAAAAACTGCTCGACGAGCCGTGTGGGGTACAAAAGGTCTATTGTTTCTGTGGAGATTTCGCAAAAAATATCGAATTCAGGTAATTTAAATTTTTGAATGTTGCATTTTGACTTTTGCTTTCTGTTTTTTTCATTTAACAGTTCGACCAACTCTTATCGGAAGATTGAAGTCGAGCCAAGGACTTGCAGTCAGGGTGAAAACTATCCGATGATGAGATTTCCTTCTCTACTAATCGTGATAAACTGTCCGCAACCACATTATCTGGTCCTCTGACATACTCGATATCCATCGTGAATTGGGAGATGTAGTCGAGTTGGCGCGTTTGTCTTGGACTTCTATCTGTTTTTGATGCAATCGCGAATGCTAAAGGTTTGTGGTCAGTGTACACTTTGAATTCCTGCGTTTCTACGAAGTGTTTAATGGATATATAAGTCGCGAGGAATTCACGGTCAAAGGTGGAATATTTTGTTTCACTTGGTAAGAGTTTCTTTGAGAAAAATGAAAGGGGTTCCCAATCATTGTTTGTTCTTTGTTGTAAGACACCGCCGATTGCAGTGCTTGAGGCATCTGTGAAAATTTAGAACTCCCCATTGGTCTTTGGGTGCGCTAATAAGGTGACATTGCACAGTTTGAGTTTGGCTTCCTTAAAAGCTTCGTTGAGTTTATTTGCCCATTCACGGATTTTTTGGATTTCCCATTGGTATTGGCGTTTCCTATCTGGGAGTAAAGTGGAGCTACGATTTTTGCCAAGTTAGGAATGAATATGTTATAGTAGTTAAGCATTCCTAAAAACCGTTGCAGCTGTTGAATGGATGTTGGCTTAGGAAATTAAAGGATAGCCTCAGTGCATTCCTTTGATGGAAAGATTCCAACCTTGTTGATTCTATGCCCAAGAAAATCGAGTTCTGCAACCCCGAATATGCATTTAGAGATGTTTATCGTGATCTGGTATTTTGATAATCGCTTGAATAAAGTTTGGAGATGTAACTTGTGCTCCTTTTCATTATTGCTTGAAACTAGTATGTCATCAACATATATAAAAGTAAAATCGAGACCTTGACAGACTGAGTTTATAAAACGCTGGAATGTTTGTGCGGCATTCCGTAAGCCGAATGGCATTCGGCGGAATTCAAACAAACCGAATGGTGTTGTGATGGCTGTTTTGTATACATCTTCCGCGGCTACCAGAATTAAGTGGTAAGCTCGTACCAGGTCTATTTTGGAAAATATTTTGCATCCGTAAATGTTCATGGTGAAGTTCTGAATGTGCGGGATAGGGTATCGATCAGAGTATGTAATTGCGTTCAACCTGCGGTAGTGTCCGCATGGTCTCCAATCCAGATTACCTTTTTTTCTTACCATGTGGAGCGGTGAACAGGTTGGTGAAGAGGAGGGTTGACATATACCCAACTCACACATATGCTGAAATTTAGTAAGGGCTGCCTTATGACGAGAAGCGTCCAGTCTCCTTGGGCGCGAGAAGGGCTATGGCCCTTTTGTTAAAATATGGTGAACGTAAACGATTGGATGATTAATCTCAGTAAAGTAGTTGGGAGTTCGAGTTAGTTCGGGAAAGTCTATTAGAATGGATCCGTATAGGTTATCGATTATATACTGTATAGGTAGGTCAGTGTTTGCATTTTTCCCCCTTGCTGACACCCCCCGCATTCGCAGCTGATATTCCAATAACTACTTACCCGCACCGTAGTATACCAGCCTAAACAAATAAAACATCATCCGACATACATATCTACCATACCTACGATTTCCATACAAGATGCCCCTCCCCGCCTACGTAATAATAGAAATACCTACCCGATCGACAATATGCTCCTATAGCATGTCCACTCCTTGCATCATCATCAACGAGTGATAAGCACAGTGCTTATCAGCGACCAATCTATAGCCACCACATAAAACACACAACGTGGTGAATAACGAATATGCATGTCTATTAAATGGTGAAATCTCCACTGATGATAGCATCGTGACGACGAACCAGGGACCTCGATGGTGAATTCTCAGTACGCTATTAATAAATAGAACACCCCCGGCCACCTACGTATCACCACGATGCAAATAAGACATTAACCTTGGAATGTTAATAGGAGAATGTAAAGGAGAATTTCTTTGCCGCAGCACCCGCTAAACCATCGAAATTATACAATTAGTAAAATAGTAAAATAAACCATAATTGGTGAGGTGGCGCCGACAGCACATTGTATGTTTTATTAAACCTTACAGCCATACAGTTCACACTTAGACCGACAGGAAAGTAGGATAAGTAGAGCCCATACAAGCCACAAAAAGGATCGAGGAACTGTGCCAGTGGCAGTTCACATTCGACAATAGCCAAAGACAGTGCAAAGCCGCCAGTATCCGAGGTCAGCCAATAAAAAAGGTAAAAACAAATAAATAAAATAATAGGTTTCCCCCCACCAGTGGTAAGGAGCCTTGTATAATACAACTGAAAACCGTAGATAGCCGGTGAAAACCGTTGAGTGCCGTCGCAAGACGTTGATAGCCGGTGAAAACCGTAGATAGCCGGTGAAAACCGTTGAGCGCCGTCGTAAGACGTTGATAGCCGGGGAAAAACCGTTGAGAGCCGTCGTAGGACGTTGATAGCCGGTGAAAACCGTAGATAGCCGGTGAAAACCATTGAGAGCCGTCGTAGGGCGTTGATAGCCCGTGAAAACCGTTGAGAGCCGTCGCAAGACGTTGATAGCTGGTGAAAAACCGTAGGTAGCCTGTGAAAACCGTTGAGAGCAGTCATAAGACGTCGATACCGGTGAAAACCGTAGATAGCCGTCGCAAGACGTGGACTCAGGACATGTCAGTCGTAACAATATAAGGCGAACAAGGTTGACTTTACCCATAAGGAAGAAACCTACTTAGCCTACCACCGTATTACCGAAGCCGGTACCTGGATCAGCATTAGCAGGGAATTACTCCAGCCTAAGCGAAGAACTCTAAGATACCAGAACCTTCAAAACATCGCTTCCGTATATTGTAAAAGAAATGTATTTTGTTATATATATATATATAATTAATAATTGGTATTTACAAATAAAAATCATACTAATGTAGGCGTCGTAGGACGTTGATAGCCGGTGAAAACCGTAGATAGCCGTCGCAAGCCGTGGACTCAGGACATGTCAGTCGTAACAATATAAGGCGAACAAAGTTGACTTTACCCATAAGGAAGAAACCTACTTAGCCTACCACCGTATTACCGAAGCCGATACCTGGATCAGCATTAGCAGGGAATTACTCCAGCCTAAGCGAAGAACTCTAAGATACCAGAACCTTCAAAACATCGCTTCCGTATATTGTAAAAGAAATGTATTTTGTTATATATATATATAATTAATAATTGGAATTTACAAATAAAAATCATACTAAAGTAGTTATAGGAATAAAGACCCTTTAAAACTAAAGCTTTTTGAACTTACTTTAGTTAGAACCCTGGAAGCCGACGAGCGAAACCTCAGCCTTCGACAACAAAGTACATCACAGGCCGATATTGAGTTTTAATAGTTTGGAGCCGACGGTAGAAATTGCGGTACGGTTTGCGGCTGAAAGCAAGCCTATTGATTTGTTTCGAAAATTGTATCTGATAAGAATGACAGAAACATCCGCACCTGTGTCTACTAGAAAAGTTAGATTATTATTTCTGTCTCTAATGAAAGCTGACTGTTTGCCGCTGTAACAGCAGTTTCATTTAGTTTGGGGTTTCGGATTTTGATGATTGGGGTTTCGAATTTGTAGTGAAATTGCATGGTTGGTCGCATTTTTGAGCCCTAATTCCAAATTTCTTATGATACCAACACGTAGTAGTCCTGCGACTCGGATTGGATCTACTAGGAGTGCGGAGTCTGGACCTTGATCTGTTTCTGGGCTGCGATCGAAAGTTGATTGATTCAATCTTGTATAAACGTTGTATTAAATTAGAACCTTGATCACATAAACGCTCATTTTCCTGTGAAGCTATGTTAAAAATACTATCGTTTTGAGATACCTCAATAATTTTGTCTGCTATACCTTAATTCCTCTACACTCTTTGAAGCCACCGAGAGAAGAGCAATGTTAATTTCCGAGGAAGTCGCATCCACAGGTTTTTTATAACTTCCTAATTGAACGAAGTTCCTGCTAGTTGCTTCATTGAGCGAAACACTTCCGATGGCTTTCGGTCGCCAATGTATGCCTTGTTTATAAAGCCATCTAATCTTTTGATCTCGGAAATCGAATGTCTTTCAATTAAAATGTTTTTCAAAACGTTATATTTGCCCCGTGCTGGTGGTTCGGAAAAAATGTCAATGACCGATTCACATGTTTCGGTAGGAAGTGCCGCGACCGTGAGACAGTGTTTTGTTGGCTTTTTCCTTATATCAAAATGCAGGAAGTTGAGAGAGAGACGAGATAATAATTTATTCTGTCTTATTAGTTTGTATTCCACTCTGAAGTGCATTAATAGTTGGGGATGCATTCAATATTATGCTGTTCATTTGTTTCGCGTTTTGAAGTGCAATAATAATTGAGGGTGCATTCAATGATTTATTCATGACCACTTCAACATCCTTCCCCAGTGCAAACGTTCACTTTACTTTTTATTTTTTTATTTTTCTATCGTATAAGCAGGCTTTAATCTATCAATCGAAATAGAAATGTTTTTGTTTTTTATGTTCAAAACAAAAAGCTTTCTCGTGCGTCGGACTATTTTGTATGGTCAATCAAATGGAGCTGTGAGACCGGTTTTGACTCTATCCACTCTGACGAAAGCTGATTCGCAGTCTTGAAATGTGGCTGGAATGAAAACTGCCTTATTAGGTTTCCTAGTTTCTGTTGGAATTAAATTTTGCATCGAGGTACGTGTCGTATAAAAGTTTCTTCAGAAATATATGTGTTTGTTTTTTTTTTATAAAAATTTCCCCAGGAAGCTTCAGGCACAAATTCCGCTGCCGAATATTTCAAATCGAATTCGATTCGAATTCCCAGCAATTTCATTGGTATTTCTGAACTCCAGTTCGTTGTGTTGCCTCTTGCCTTTAAAAAGGCTTTCAATTGCATGTGGAAACGTTCCACCATTCCGTTCGCTTGCGGATGGTAAGGCGTAGTTTGGATTCTATGTGAACCAAAAATTCTCGTGAGTTCATTGAATAGCTTGGATTCGAACTGTGTTCCTTGGTCCGCTGTTATCCTAAGAGGAACTCCAAATCTAAAAACATAATTTTCGACGAAAGTCTTCGCAACTGTTGCCGCAATTAAATCTTTTAATGGAAATGTTTCTGGATATCTTGTGAAACGGGCTATTGCAGTTAAGATGTAGGTGAAACCATTTTATTCTAGAAGAGGTCCTACCAGGTCTAAGTGGATGTGCTCAAACCGCTTACAAGGAAGCTCAAATTTTCCTACACCGGACTTTGTGTGCCTGTGCACTTTCTCTTTTTGGCATGACAGACATGCTCTTGTCCAGATCGATATATCCTTATGGTTGGCTAAAAATAATGCTGAGTTAAAAGTTTTCGCTAAGTTCTTCTGCTTGGGTAGGATAGGTTATGCAAAGAATCAAAAATTGCTCGACGAGCAGAGTAGGGTACGAAAGGTCTATTGTTTCCTGTGGAGATTTCGCAAGAAGTTTCGAATTCAGGTAATTTAAATTTTTGAATGTTGCATTTTGACTTTTGGTTTCTTTAACAGTTCGACCAACTCTGTATCGGAAAATTGAAGTTGAGCCAAGGCCTTCCTTCTCTACTAATCGTGATAAAGTATCCGCAACCACATTATCTGGTCCTCTGACATACTCGATATCCATCGTGAATTGGGAGATGTAGTCCAGTTGGCGGGTTTGTCTTGGACTTCTATCTGTTTTTGGTGCAATCGCGAATGCTGAAGGTTTGTGGTCAGTGTACACTTTGAATTCCTGCACTTCTACGAAATATCTGAAGTGTTTAATGGATAAATAAATTGCGAACAATTCACGGTCAAAGGTAGAATATTTTGTTTCACTTGGTAAGTTTCTTTGAGAAAAATGAAAGAGGTTCCCAAGCATTATTTTTTTTGTTGCTGTAAGACACCGCCGATTGCAGTGCTTGAGGCGTCAGTGAAAATTGAGAACTCGCATTGGTCTTTGGGAGCGCTAAGATGACATTGCACAGTTTTAGTTTGGCTTCCTTAAAAGCTTCGTTAAGGATTTTTTTTGGATTTCCTATTGGTATTGGCGTTTCCTATCTGGGAGTAAAGTGGAGCTACGATTTTTGCTAAGTTAGGAATGAGTCTGTTATAGTAGTTTAGCATTCCTAAAAACCGTTGCAGCTGTTCAATGGAGGTTGGCTTAGGAAATTGAAGTATAGCCTCAATGCGACCCTTTGATGGAAAGATTCCATCCTGGTTGATTCTATGTCCAAGAAAATCGAGTTCTGCAACCCCGAATATGCATTTAGAGATGTCTATCGTGAACTAGTAATTTGATAATCGCTTGAATAAAGTTTGAAGATGTAATTTGTGCTCCTTTTCATTTTTGCTTGAAACTAGTATGTCATCAACATATATAAAAGTAAAATCGAGACCTTGACAGACACAGAGAGTTTATAAAACGCTGGAATGTTTGTGCGTCATTCCGTAAGCCGAATGGCATTTTGCGGAATTCAAACAAACCGAATCGTATTGTGATGGCTGTTTTTTATACATCTTCCGCGGCTACTGGTATTAAATGGTAAGCTCTTACCAGGTCTAGCTATTTGAAAATATTTTGCATCCGTAAATGTTCATGGTGAAGTTCTGAATGTGCGGGATAGGGTATCGATCAGGGACTGTTATTGCGTTCAACCTGAGATAGTCTCCGCATGGTCTCCAATCCAGATTACATTTTTTTCTTACCATGTGGAGCGATGAACAGGTTGGTGAAGAGGAGGGTTGGGCTGCCTTATGACGAGAAGCGTCCAGTCTCCTTGGGCGCGAGAAGGGCTATGGCCCTTTTGTTAAAATGTGGTGAACGTAAACGATTGGATGATTAATCTCAGTAAAGTAGTTGGGAGTTCGAGTTAGTTCGGGAAAGTCTATTAGAATGGATCCGTATAGGTTATCGATTTTATACTGTATAGGTAGGGCAGTGTTTGCATTTTTGATTACTCCCTGTGTTTGCAGTTGGGTTTTAGGGTCTATGATACGTTTATGTGCAGATCAAGTAATAATCCAAATTTATCTAGGAAATCTGCTCGTATGATAGGTCGGTTAACAGATGCTAAGATCAACGGATGGGTAAGATTTCGTCGCAGGCCCATACTGAGTTTTAATAGTTTGGAGCCGACGGTAGAAATTGCGGTACAATTTACGGCTGAAAACAAGCCTATTGATTTGTTTCGAAAATTGGATCTGATTGGAATGAGAGAAACATTCGCACCTGTGTCTACTAGAAAAGTTAGATTATTATTTCTGTCTCTAATGAAAAGGCGGCGCTGTGAAAACTGACTGTTTGCCGCTGTAACAGCAGTTTAATTTAGTTTGGGGTTTCGGATTTTGATGATTGGGGTTGTGAATTTGTAGTGAAATTGCATGGTTGTTCGCATTTTTGAGCCCTAATTCCAAATGTATTATGATACCAACACGTAGTAGTCCTGCGACTCGGATAGGATCTACTAGGAGTGCGATTGTGAAAATTCCTTCGGTCTGGTCTGGACCTTGATCTGTTTCTGAGCTGCGATCGAAAGTTGATTGGTTCGATCATGGATTCAATCTTGGATAAGAGTTTTCCCAAATTAGAACCTTGATCACATAAACGCTCATTTCCCTGTGAAGCTTTGCTTAAAATACTATCGTTTTAAGATACCTCATACATTTTGTCTGTTATAGACCCTAATTCCTCTACACTCTTTGAACCCACCAAGAGAAGAGCAATGTTAACGTCCTGAGGAAGTCGGCGCATCCACAGGTTTTTTATAACTTCCTCATTGAACGAAGTTCCTGCTAGTTGCTAGTTGCTAGTCCACTAGCGTATTCCGGAGGTAAACGCAATAGCATAAGTCGGAGGTTAACTCAATAGGAAAATGCGCAGAAGGTAACCTGGACAGAAACTATAGGAACCAAAAATTGCCATCATGTAAGATAGTCAAACTATTAAATTATTGAATTAAAGGCACTAAACTCTTATTCCATTCCCTCAAAACTGGTATGGGAATGTGTGTGCCGACTGAATGAGTTGGGCAAGTCACCTTTAATGAGACCAGATCCCTATTGAGGAATGGGAGAAAACGTGACCAGAACAAAAAACCGATCCTAAGTAGAGCCCAAAAGATCCAACAATTGAAATAATCTCCCAAGCTAAGCTACTACTTGGGAACTACAACAAAAACGGTTTTTATTCTGTATTAACCGAAGTAGGAACAAACTAAGGGCGAAACAAATTTCCTGGCTGGTCACTGTAAACTAACCAAGCACCTCAATATCCTGGGATTGGAGAGCAACGTTCTCTGTAGGTTCTATACGAGAGGACACCGGACCATATATATGATTTTCATCTGTTGAGTTTTTTGTGACGTTTAGTCCAAATTCAAATGCGTTTCGCCCAGGTATTACACTTGGGCTCATCAGTTAGATGCTGTAACACCTTTCTTAGACGCAATATATTAGTCGATGGCTACCAAAACAAGAAAAAATTA
Source organism: Philhelius pedissequus (assembly GCA_910595825.1). Classification (NCBI taxonomy): domain Eukaryota; kingdom Metazoa; phylum Arthropoda; class Insecta; order Diptera; family Syrphidae; genus Philhelius; species Philhelius pedissequus. The sequence continues at coordinate 157,692,104 of OU343161.1, forward strand.
CAAGCTTTCAAACACTGCGAATTATATTTTTCTAGGGGAACTCGATTGAATTCAGACACCCAGAAAATATTGCCCATGGTCTGGCTTGTTTGAGTATGAGAAGAAGAACAAAAACAATACGCATTTTCATTTGGACTAAGGGTTGGAAAAAAACTCTCAGTTTTTTTTTTTGATTTAGTTGAAGTAGTATGATGAGACAAGATATGTTAGAAACTTGATCAACAGTGGACTAGGTAGATCTATAGGCAGCATGAAATCATTTTATTATTTTATTTGCTTCTAACCAGGTCATAAGCCTTCTAAGAAGAACAGTGGTAAAAAGCTTATTAAGCGTATTAAGAAATGACAAGCTCTTTATATGTTTTTTAACACAGCGCCGCATCCGCTGAAAGAGGAGAAAGAAGGATATGAACAATGTGTGGCGCGATGTTCTGAGACTAGAGCTGGTTGTATTCTCAGATTTATCACCAGGGATGGCGGCTGAACTAATGCGGAGAAAATGGCCTCATTTAGATGTCGGTACGATAGCCTATCTAAGATATGTTAGTATCCACTGAAGTTCCTGAACAACCGACATCGAATAGGTTGAATTTTTATGGATTTGTGCATATGTTTTTGACATTTCTCATGGGATACAAAAGTATACCAAAGTTTTTCGGATAGCTTAAGATTTTTTTTTCGGCAGCAGTTGTTTTGTCATAAGCTGTATTCTAACATGGGAATGCAACAACACCAACCTATCCGGATCTTTATAGTTCGGTTATTGAATGAAGCCAATTACCATGTCTTATTTATTTATGTCTTTTGTAATTCGCATTATTTTTATTTATTTCGTAGTCATATTTTATGGGTATACTAGTTTACTCAATCACATGTTGTTAGTGTTATGCCTGAACAGCATGTAATGTGTAAAAAGCAACTCATTTTATGACAATTTTTAGAATTGGTTTTTAATGGAATATAAGAAGACATAGACGACTGCAGGAATCGAACCTGGGACCACGAGGTTGACCGGCGAGCACACAACTATCGCGTCACGGCCACATTGTTGGTTGGTTGGTTTTATGTAAAAACTTAATAATAAATTCATTATCAGCCTCAGTAACCACTGAGATTAAACCGGCTTTGTTGCATGTATAGCGACGACCATCAAAGAAAAGGGTCCACCGTTTAATTTCTAGCCGTATACAAGAGTCAGTTTTATTCAGGCAGCTCTTTAATCGAAGATTGCGACATTCAGTCATTCTTTCTGCGTAAGGTCTTTATTTATAAAAATTGATGGATTTTTAACCTTATGGATGATGATGACATAGATCGTTCGGGTTGGAAAGTTAAAAAATGTACGATGTTTGATTAGCGGGACTAATTTTTTTCAGATTGCTCATGGTTGCAAATACTTGACTTACGTTACAGATCTGCTGAAAAACCTGTTTGGCACACACTTTTCGCACTCATTCCTTTAACGATAACATTCAAACTTTTTGCGTAATTTCCTACTTCTTCCACCCTTTTCTCAAGTACCAGAGTTTTCCCTTTCGGTTTTAATATGTGTTGTAACCTTAAAGATGTTATACAACTGACAACGATGTTCAACAAATAACTATACTCTTTTATTCTCTATCATATACTTGTCTCTTTTCCTAGACTTAGTTTTATGAATATATATATAACGGGTGATTTTTTTGCTACTTGGTTTTTGACGTTTATATTTTTGACAGATCACACATGACAAATTCCACGAACATTTGACATTTCGATTCAGTATTGTTTGCCATTTCATCATGAATAGACTTACGCCTGAAGAACGTTTGCAAATTATTGAAATTTATTATCAAAATTCGTGCTCTGTGAAAAATGTGTTTCGCAAGCTACGTCCGGCAAAATTGTCTTCAGCGACGAGGCTCATTTTTGGCTAAATGGATACGTGAATAAGCAGAATTGCCGTATTTGGAGTGAAGAGCAGCCAGAGGCAATTCAGCAGCTACAAATGCATCCCGAAAAATGCACTGTTTGGTGCGGTTTATGGGCAGGCGGCATCATTGGGCCGTACTTCTTCAAGGAAGATGAAGGCCGCAGGGTTACGGTCAATGGAGAAAGGTACCGTTCGATGATAACAGATTTTTTTTTGCCGAAAATGCAAGAATTGAACTCGGTCGACATGTGGTTCCAACAGGACGGTGCCACATGCCACACTGCACGCGAAACCATGCATCAATTGAGAGGCGAATTTGGTGAGCAGTTGATCTCACGTTTTGGCGCAGTCAATTGGCCACCAAGATCATGTGATTTGACCCCGTTAGACTATTTTTTGTGGGGCTATGTTAAGTCTATTGTCTATGGGGACAAGCCAAACACGATTGCTGCCTTGGAAGCCAACATTGAACGCGTCATTGGTGAGATTCCGGCCGAAATGTGTGAAAAAGTTTGCCAAAATTGGACCTTCAGAATGGACCATCTGAAGCGTAGCCGCGGGCAACATTTAAGTGAAATTATTTTTAAAAAGTAAATGGCAGAAATTGATTTATCGATCCAAATAAAAATTTCATTCACTTTTTACAAGTTTCTGTTTTTTTGAATTTTCAAAAACCAAGCTCTTAAAAAATCACCGTTTATTATATACTGAATTATTAGAACATTAAAAACTATGAAACAACGTGGTCGAATTTCTACTCTTTGATTACAGGTTATATTTCCTCGGGCACAATAATTGGCGACGAGTGAAAAAAAATGCGATTACAATGGACAGCAAACAATTTAACCAGTTTCTGGATATGCAAAAAACCATTATGGATAAGTTAATTACATTAACTACACCTAAATTCAGCTGTGCAAAATGCAACTTCAAAATTGCTGGTTCCAAACTTCGAGCAGTTCGACGCAACAAGAGAATCTTACAAAAATTATATTCAACGGTTTTAAAATTACACCGAAATGAAGGAAGTTTCTAACCAACAAGAATATTGTAAGAAATTGCTGCTCAACTCTATCGGATCGAAAAATTTGAATACCATAACGGCACGGTGTCCACCTAAGTTGCCCTCTGACCTAAAATATGAAGAAGTTTTGAAGATATTGGAGGAACATCTAGCTCCTAAAAAGAATGTGCTAGTTGCACAACATCAATTCTTATCTAAATATCAAATTGAAGGCCAGTCAAATACGTCGCAAGCCTTCGCATGGATATAAATGAATGCGAATTTGCATGCACATGTAAGTGCAAAGAGCAAACCTACATCGCAGGCATTTTTCTAAGAGCCCAATTCAGCCGAGGAGTCCACGACATTCATACGCGTGAAACACTCCTCCAATCGACCACATCCAACTTTGAAGAAATCGTATCAAAAGCATTATCAATCGAAGCCGCAAAATCCGATGCAAAAGAAATAGAAAATAAAAATCATTCTACATCTATCAAAGACGGTATCGTTCCAGACATTAATAAAATTTTTGATCAAAATTCTAAACATTTCAGCAAGAAACCACAAGCAAATCATCAATCAAAACATTCCAGAATTAATTATCAAGACTTAGGTATAGCCGGCTTGTGTCTGCGTTGCGGGAGGAACAATCATAATGCCAGAGACTGCCGTTCGAATCAGTTAAAACCTAAATGTACCAGATGTAAAAAGCAAGGACATGTGGTTAAAGTTTGCATCTCGAACATCTTAAGAAACCGTTCGTCCAACCAATCGACAAACAAAATATAAGCGGTTCAAAGGAGACATCATACGGAAAATTTCAAATAATCGACATTTACACAAACAACATTTCACCAGCTAAGCCGTCTGAACGTTATTATGCCACCATCTACATCGAAGGGACACCGACCAAGTTTGAAGTCGATTCAGGGTCAGGATAAACCTTCTTGCCTCGAAGCCAGTTCAACGCTTTAAAATCCCGAACTAAAATTACTAAAACAAACACCATTTTTCGATCATACACCCAAAATACGTTTGTTCGTGAAGGGAAAGCCACCGTAAAAATTCAATATAGGGACATACAAATAGAAGATGAGTTGTTTATAGTCCCCAACCACTGTACACTTTTAATCGGAAAAACTTGGATAAGACGCCTAAACATCAACCTAAGCGACCTGGATGAAACAAATACAGGTAAGAACTTTGATCACGTTTTCAATAATACCAATCCAATGGAGGATTTGATATCTAAATTTTCAAACGTATTTAAAGAAAAAATAGGGTATATTCCTAATTATAAAATTTCACTAAAACTACGCCCTAAATCTTCACCCATTTATACGAAAGAACGACACATTCCTTATGCCTTAATTGAACGCGTGAACATAGAATTAGATAACTTAGAAAAGGCCGGAATAATCACAAAAACATCAAGTAGTGACTGGGGTTCGCCATTAGTGGTGATACCTAAGCCGGATGGAGCAGTACGCCTCTGCGTAGACTACAAGGTCGGCGTTAATCAACGCATTGTTGATGCACATTACCCTATTAGAAAAATTAATCACATTTTTAACAGCCTTCGAAACTCGAAATTCTTTTGAAGACTTGATTTATACAAACCCTACTTGCGCGTTCCGGTTGACGAACAATCAAGTATAATTCAAACCATTTCCACACATCGCGGCACATACCGCATGAATCGTTTGTCTTTTGGCATTAAAACTGATCCCGCTGACTTTAACCGAATGATTGATCAAATTCTACTCGATGTCCCGAAAACAGAATCCTACTTTGACGACATAATCGTACATGGCGAGTCTCTTGCAGAATGCAAATCCAATCTTATTTCATGTTTCAATGAGCTTCGAAAATTCGAATTACATCTTAATCGTTCCAAGTGTTCCTTTTTCGAAAAAAAAATTGAGTTCTTGAGACATACGGTTGACCACAACAAGGTTTTAAAATCTCCATCAAAAGTCGCAGCGATATTAGAAATGCCAAGACCTTGTTCAATTGATGATGTACGGCGATTTCTGGGTCTAGTCACATACTATGGTAGGTTTATTCCAAATAATTCAACCATAACAACTCCCTTGCGTAATCTTCTACAGAAAAACTCTAGGTTTATACGGACACAAAAATGCGAAGATGCTTTCAAAATCCTCCAAAATGAAATCGCTAGTGATCGCGTATTGATGCCCTATAATCCAGAATTGCCTCTTCAGCTCGCATGTGATGCAAGCCCGACAGGCATTGCAGGTGTATTGTCACAATTAGACCGAGAAGCTTTGGCAATTATTTACGCAGTTCAACATTTCCATTAATATATTTTTGGGAGATTTTTTAGACTAATTACAGACAACCAACCATTATCCAGGATTTTCATCAAAATTCTAAACTTCCTCTGATGACGTCGGCGCGCTTGCAGCGTTACGCAGCCTTCTTATCCGGATATGATTACGATGTAAAAACTAAAAGAAGTATCGAAAATAGCAATACCGATTGTTTTTCTAGGGCTCCACAAAAAACTATTATTCGAAACCACAATTTTATTGATGAAGAAGTGCATTTGATTTGCTCCAAAACAATCAATCAAATAAATTCAATCAGAATAAATTTCAAAACCCTTCAACAAGAAACGCAAAAAGATGAAATTTTGTCAAAAATGTAGCTCAATTTACGTAACACAAGCGATTCAAAATCAGAATATACAATTGACGATAGCATTATATTCAGACACCAGAGAGTATTGATTCCGGATTCTCTTCAACCAGCTATTTTACAAGAACTTCATCCTACTCACATGGGAGTCACAAAAATGAAGCAGCTTGCAAGGCGATATGTGTACTAGGAATCAATCAACAAAGACATTGAACATTTCGTTAGTTCGTGCCCTTCATGTGCATCTATGAGGAAGAATCCAGCAAATGCCGTTCTCCACCCCTCAGAGAAACCAGGCAGTAATTGGCAACGTATTCATATCGACTACGCGGGTCCATATCAAGGATACTTTTTTCTCGTAGTCATCGATGCAAAATCAAAATGGGCTGATATAGGTCTAAACAAGGCAGTACACCATCCTCAGTATCCACAATTGATAACTTGCTTAACATATTTCCCAGAGATAATGGTGTCTGACAATGCGACAATTTTCAAAAGTGAGGAGTTTATCACTTTCTGCCAAGATTCGGGAATTTTTCAAAAATTAATTGCTCCAGGCCATCCAGCAACAAATGGATAAGCGGAAAGAAGTATCCAAACACTTTAAAGCAAATTAGCTGCTATGTACAACGAACCATCAACAATTGTGAACAAAATAAGGGAGATTCTATCCAGGTATCGAGCAACGCCACTCAACAGAAAGTCACCCACTGAGCAATATTTAGGCCGACAAATACGAATCCAACTAGATGCAATAAAACCAAATCATTTTAAACGAAATTACACTCACGAATTACCATCAAGACAATTAAGCGTTGGAGAAAGAGTTCAAGCCCGATATTATACTCCAGGTAAAATGTTGTGGAGATCAGGAGCTATAATAAAAAAGGTGGGTCGCCTTCACTTCATTGTAAAATTAGACAATGGGTACACATTCCAGAGAAATATTAACCAACTTCGAATAACCGGTGTTCCCACATCAGAAATACCCCTGTCACCAAATCACAAAAATGAGTCCACTACAGAAATTAACCACCAACAGATCAACAAACAACTACACCACAAATATTTGCTAATGTTTTACCGTCCAGCAAAAACATTCCCAGCATGTCCACCGATCCACCAAGACTGGAACAGATGACTGAAAATGAGACTTCTAAAATTGAAACACCATCTGGACAATGCACAGTCACCGATAAACATTCGAACCAGAGAACATCGTTCCGTCAACGTAAATTGCCAGCTCACTTAAAAGATTATATCATCGAATCAGAATAAACGAGACAAGTGTTTTTTTAAGAGTGGGAGAACTGTTGTAACCTTAAAGATGTTATACAACTGACAACGATGTTCAACAAATAACTATACTCTTTTATTCTCTATCATATACTTGTCTTTTTTCCTAGACTTAGTTTTATGAATATATATATATTATATATTGAATTATTAGAACATTAAAAACTGTGAAACAATGTGGTCAACTTTCTACTCTTTGATTACAGGTTATATTTCCACCGGCACAATACTATCTCTTCTTTTAGATGTTTGTTTTCCTCTAGACCATTTCTCCTTTGGTCCATTTTTTGATGTCTGTATTTTAAAAGTTCTACTTATAAATACGGTCTACTCACAATTATTCAAGTTGCCCGCTAATCAAAGCTCTTATGTTAACGCATGATGTGGTGCTGTTAGCGTATTCACCAGTGGAAGCAGAGTATGACTGCGTAGAAAAATGTCTTAGAATTTATCTTAATTGAATATTCCGTATACCATCCCATACACCCAACTATACACTAATGCTAGAAACGAGACTATCACCACTATTTAAAAATGTACAAAAGCTCCAGATCTATTATGTATTAAAGCCCATACATATGCCAGTAAACCTACTTCTAAGGAAAACTATCACCTATATAATTCAATCGAAATCAAGTTAGTACAGAGAATGGCTCGAATCAGCGGAGAGTTGTGAAATCACACTGAACGATACAATTTTATTAACAAGATGGATGAGAAGGCTAGGCAACGTTATCTCGAAGAAGCAAGTGGTTCCTACATAGGGTAATATGCAGTCAACTGGATCATAACCTATGTGTTGCGAGTCAATTTCGATGATGTGTATACTGGGAAAGAAGAGCTACTCAAGTTAAATTATATACCTCATCAGAATAACTTTCCCATCAATTGCATTGTGTAATCTGGATGAAAGGGAGGATAAATTTCATTTTTTGGGAAAATGTCCAATCTATCGATAAACAAGGATAATTTTTTTCTGGATGCGATGTCCTTACGGATAACGTCAATGAAATTAATATAAGCATATTGATCAACTACTCAAAAAAAGTATTTCGTTCTAGACAAAATATTATAAATGAAAATTTTTAAAATTTTGAAATTAAAACTCATATCTGTATTGTATTTGTATATATTAATGAAAAATGTACATGGTAAATGTAGATGTAGATGTAGATTTATTTTTATTTATGTTAATGTAGTTTACTTGTATAAGGTTAATAATTAATGTAAAATGTATGATTAACTGGAGACGGAAAATGCCGATTGATTTAAAAAAAAAAATATTTTGTAACATAATGTATTGGTGATAAAATAAAATATATCTATCAAATTCTTAAAGATTTGGTGATTGACCAAATTCTGTTATCTAATTTGAGAATTTGATATGTCAAACTAAAAAAACGAACAAAATGTTTAAGGGAGATCTCGTTTAGCTTATTTAGGAAGCATATTCAGTTTATACATATGGTTTTTTTGTTATTTTTTTTTGTCGTTCGCTTATTGAAAATAGTATTTCTTATTCATGGTTAATAATAAAAAAAAATATTAATTAAGTTTGACTGAAACAAAAGTTTTAGTTATCAGAGCACAGCAATTCTTGCTTTACGTGTTAACAACACAATTGACAGGCCTTATGTTTTTCTTGGAGAACAGCTTAGGTATTTGGACAACGCTTTGTGATTTAGAGAAAATATGGCTGAATAATTGGTGAAGTTATTATTATGAGACCAAAAGTTTAATACTGACTAAATTTTGGTGGGCTTATTTGGCGAGTTTCTTTTATTATGCCCATATTCGAAGGGTTTTAAAAACTTGCCAAGCTAACGCACACAAATTTAGTCAGTATTAAACTTCATGAAATAAGAACTTGAGCGTATTTTTAGATATCACTACTTTTTACGGCTGACTTGTTACACAGGTTTTTGCGTAGAAGAACTGATATGTTTTTGTTCTGATCTCACTCCTTTCTGCAAAGATTTAAATTCAATAATTATTGAGGATGCGATGATGGTTCTGTTGCAGTTTTACAGCTCGATTCTCCCCCTTGTGACGAATCCCAAGTCACAAGCCCTTGTGACTATTCCTTGTGAAGATTATTGTGACTCGATAACATTTATTGAAAACTGACAACGAACCTCACCACAGCTAAAGGTGATTATTGGAACAGCTGAATATTATGGGGTTTTCTTTTGGTAATTTCAGATTTTGATCGGAAATTTGATTTTTTTCGTCGCGAATGGTATACGATTTCAGATTTTTATTTATCACGGTATTGGTGTATATTCGTGTCATTGGAACCAGAATGTATCTGATGGCAAATGATTTGAAAATTGTTTCTTCGTTCAAGTTTTTTTTTTTGTAACACGAAGCGATCTCAATATTTAAAAAGTGAATGTCGAAATTAATTTGGAGGATTACACAATTGTTATTGCTATTATGTTTTTTGTTTTAAATGTACATACATATGTATGTTTTCACAGCCTTATTTCACTATTCACATAATTACTGAAAAAAAAAATCTTGTCAAAACGACGGCTGTCAATTGTTCTGATGGTGTTATGGTATTAGTAAGAGGGCTAAATCTGCCGAAAAATCCAGATCTGCTAAATCGATTTCCGATCAAAAAATAAATTGATTTGTTTGCCCATTGGAAGGCTTTAAAATCTGTGTTTTGACAGATATGAAGGGGAAAAAGATTAATTTTTGTAACCAAAAGAAAAGCTCATTAGAAACAAAATAAAAATTGAAATTGATGCGGATTATTTATTATAGATGTAATAATAAAGATATGCAAATATGTTTAAATGAATTTATTTTTGTTTAAACAAATAAACAACTATCAAAGAGAATCCGTTTCATTCATTTTCAAACAAGAAAATATAAAACGATTTATATTTGATCTGGAATGGTATAGAATAAACAGAATACCTACAGATAATCGCACTATTGTGTGCTTACTGAGAGTTTATGTATGTAGGATGCTCTCACTCTTTTCCTTCTTTCTGGTAGTCGATAGTGAAGTTTTTATCTCAAATTAAAGTTTCATATTTCCGTTTACTTCATGTTGGAATATAAAAGATATTGTTTCACATAATATTATATCGAATGCCGCATCGAAATGTCGAACCTCGAACTATTTGTGTAGCAGATCACAGTTTCGATTGTGTTTATGACTCTCACAAGTTGTGACTTTGGGGGAGAATCCGAAAGTCATAAAATTAATTTCACCTCTGCTTGTGACTTGTGAGGTATCAGTGATGTTGGGGAGAATCGGGCTGTTAATCGCATTTCTTAAATGAAGGTAGAACACACATTAATATGCAAATGTTTTGTTTTTGCATTGTTGTTAACGTAGAATACAACATCTAGCAGTCTAAATCTTAGAAAAGTCATGAATTTTCGAGATGTATGTACAATTTTAAAATGACAATAAGCAGACATTTCGAATGAAAAATCTTAGATTTTTTTTTCGCTTTGTAAACACATCTAGCGTTCTACCAAATTTCATCCTCATAATTGATGTCAACTCTATTCAAATGGGCGGGCGCCACGCCACTGAACGTAAAATCTCAAATTTTAAAAAGTTGGCTTTGCCTTTCATTCCACGAATGCCAGAAATGCTCCAAATAATTTATAGCAATTTTATGAAAATGGGTGGAAACCACGTCCCTGAATGAAAAATCTCAAATTTTAAAATGTTGCCTTAAATTTCAAATTTTCGGTTTTTCCTTTGTATAGACCACAAGGCTTGCCGCTGTGTAAAATTACAAAATTCTACGATGTCGGGAAGTGCTTCATAATTTTGATGATCTGTCAGTGAGTGAGTAAGTGAGTCAGTCAGTCAGTCAATTGCCGTTTTTGTGATTTTTGCAGTCTTATATCGCGGAAATAACTAATGCCGAAGAATTGAAATTTGGTGAGTTGCCTAAGCCCGATGAGCTTAGCTAATGCTCCGAGCTTGAAGTTTCTGACTTTATTGGTACTGAAGTTAGAGGGGGATAGAAAATCACCTGAATTCGATCCTGTAAAAAGGGTGTATTGCCAGAACTTGGCTGGGGACTACCGTGCCATTTGATATTGCAGGTTATCGTGAATAAAAATTTCTCTGGAAATTTTTCTCCAATTCGAAACTTGGAAACGTGAATGATGCTCAAAAATTTCCCTCGGAATTTATTGGTATCGGGGACAAGATTTCCCAGGGAATTTTGATGTCATTTCATACGGTTTTTTGTTTGAGGGATATTTATTCCGTGGGAGATTCACGATCGCAGGATAAATTTCCAGGGAATAAAATATTCCGTGGGAAACGAAATTTCCTGCTTGATTCGCTATAGGGCCCATTATATTGATTATAATTTGCATTAACTTGCATTTAGTATTTGAATTGAAAAACAAAATTAAATGGCTTACCTTATAGTAGACATCAGGAACATACTGCTTGTCCGAAGATTCTCGAATGTAACCGAGTTCGGGTGCATCTTTAGTTGGTACTAAACAATCATCTCGAACCAAAGCCATACATTGGGCAGACACAGCATAACCCTCCATATGAACTTGATTTGTGTTATCACCTTTTTTATCACATATAAGATAATTAAATTACAATTATACTAAAAATGTTACCACTTCTTCAAAAATTCATTACCAGTAACACAGATGGTTATAAACTTAGATCCGAAAGTACCATTTGAAGAATATTTGCATGTATTCGGGTGGCTATTTTGCAACTGACCAGCCATTATGCATTCCTGTGCTGTAAGAAAGTGTGTTTCAATGCCCCGAATATGTTTTACTGTTCCAGTTGCAGGGTCTTCAGGAATTAAATCAGTAAATATCCACCCAATCTAAACAAAACGTTCTATTAAAGAATATTGTATTTAATGAATTTTACCTTTTTCAATCTCAACGCTTTGGCAACAGCATCAATCTCATCAACACTTTCATTTTCAAGTAATTTGACTGTATCTCTTGTCGATTCCTGAGGTGGTTCATAAATAGCAGCTACTTTTGCCCTTATACCCAGCGGGACATCGGTATGAGATTCATATGTACCATACAAAAATCCCATTCTCTGATGGCCAGTAATACGCCAATAATTTAGAAAACGCTCTACAATTGTTGTATTTTCAAACATAACATTATCCACATGACGGTAAATTTGCCTATTTAAAGTTATAGCTGAAGGCTGACATTTTGAACAAATTCCTTTAGGCCAAGGCGGATGTTCCCAACAACCAAGTTTTATTCTGCAGCTTATATCATCAATAGCAATGTATTTTCCGTGATCAATCCCAGACGTCTGCTTTCTGATATATGAATGAAATGACAAATGCTTGATTTTTTGTTCTTTAAGGTATGCCTCATCATACGGTTCTATTGGAGAACAATGCACACAACAGCCATTCATATTGTGACGGCACCTACTCAAAAAAAAATTAGAATGAAAGTTAATGATTTGCATATATTTATTTTACTTTGCTTACAATTTGTTGTCGCGACCACGTTGTATTCGGCCATCTGCTTTAGCTAGCATTATATCAATATCATCTTCTAGTATTTCAACATTTTTTTTCGAAATTGATTGTGCATTGGAATTAGTCGCAACTTTAATAGTATGAGGAAGGAATTCAACTGCACTACCACTAGATCTCTGTTGATATTTTTAACTCTATTATATTTAAAATTATTTTATTTTAAATCTCACCCTTGATGTACCAGCAATTTGTTTTAGGTAAATCATGTCACCATGCTTTAAATTAAACGACTTTATAGTTTGCGAATTACTGGAATATAACTAGAATAAGAAGCACTACATTATTTTTCTTCAAAAATATATTCTGTTAAAAACCTAACTTCTTTCGTTAAATTTCGTTCTTTAAAAAGCCTAAATTCGCCATCAATTGCCATGGATTTTTGTACGATCTCGTAAAGATTCTTAATAGTGGATTGTATTGAAATTTCAATTCTTGATATTCCTTCCGGAGATTGCACCCGAATCACCTATAAAATTTATTTATAAATGAATTTGTCAAATAAATATTTATTATGGATTATTAAACATATTGATAGATATTTTATGTTCCCATAATTTTGGCATATGGATAATTATGGAAATTATTTTAAATTTTGGTTTCACATCCTGGATATTTTGTTGACTTTAGGATTTGGAATTGTAGCAACGATGCTACTTTTCACTCTTTCAATGCAAAAATAAAGGGTTTTCCATTAATGGCGGGGCGATTTTAAAATTGAATAAAACATGTTGTATATGAGATATCAATAAGGTTTTATCTTTATTTGAGACATTATGTGTGGCGCGCTTTCGAAAGGTCCAGTTTTCGATGACTTTGGTCAAATCACACGATCTTGGTGGCAAATTCACGTCACCTGGGTCCGAGATAACCATGCCAAGAAACCGCTCGTGCAGATTATCGATTGTGTCTTGAGCTGCGTGGCACGTAGCATCATTTTGGAAGAAGTACGAACCGATGACGCCTCCAGACCTTACTTATTTTCTGATAATATATATATATATTATACAGTACTGTTAGTACGTTCAGTTAACGTATACATACCTGCTCGCTTGGGCCGACGCGACATAAAACTCTCTAGTTTCCAGTGTACGATTAAGAATGTATAAGAACATCAAATAATTGAAACCAATTCAGTAATTAGTTTAAACATTTTAAATACAATAAAATGCACGACTGAATCGTACGAACTTGCTCTTGTAGCTAACGACTTTAGTGTAGCTAACCAATGACGCTGTTTAGTAGGTAGGTAGTAAAGTCTGATTCTTAGTGACATTTGTTTTATCGTTATATATGTATTATTGATTTTTGTGGGCTTAAGATCGTCAATAAACAAATTTATTTCATCGCAACGTTTCGAGTATGTTTATACTCTTCATCAGGCCTTTATTTATGTATAACAAAAGATACAAATTTGATGACTTTGAATGCGCAACAAGTTGAGTGTGCTACCACCAAGTTTTTTCTCAATTATTTTTGGCTGGAATTATAGCTATTTCACGACTTGCCGAGGTCGATCATCAGATTTCTTTGCTCTAGTGGTGCTGGTCTACTTTTTCATTTTAATTGAAAAACTTTTTGTGCCTTCATCGTGTATTGAACCATGGCCAGCCGCTTAGTAGCCAACGCACTTTTTTTTTTTTTTTTAATTCATTTTTATTTCATATTAACTTATAACTATCTTAAAGCTAGACAAAAATGTTTAAAACAAGCATAATTATCAATAACTTACAACTAATTTACGGGCGCTCTAAATTAAACAATAACTCTTTCGACCTAAAAACTATTTTAATTAAATCTATTTTTTTTTATTTATTTTATATTTCAAGGAAACTTTTACAAAAAAAAAACTTGGTATCTTATCATTTTTTTTTCTATTTATAAACTAAACCTAAATATAGATTAAAAATAATTAAAACTAAATAAAACTAACTTATACTAACTAAAAATAACTTAAACTACTTCAAATACCTAATAATACTTAAAACTACTTAAAAACTAGAACAGCCACAGCAGCATTTTTTTCGTTTTTTTAATTTTTTTTTGTTTATTTTTTATATGCATGCAGACACACACCAACATGCAACCCACCCATACATGTACATACGCACATGCATATACGTACGCACATACATGTACAGACACGCAGATACATGCACGTATGCCCCCACATACATATGTACATATTTTTAATTTTTTTTTGGTGCCACCCCGACTGTTCCCTATACCTAATTGCCTACATCTATGTAAGTCGGCCAAGATATACTATCTTCATCGACTTTAAATATAATGATGCTGTTCAGAGAGCCAGCAGAAGTGGCTCTCCTGTTTCACCCTATCCCTCCGGTCCCGATCGGACACAGTCCTACTGAACAGATAGCGCTCTTCTCCACCTTGAGCGATGACGTCTCGACCATACAGGAGTCGCCCATGCACAGTTTTCCGGCTGACGTGGTAGATGAGCGGAATCGCCCCTCCATCCTGTATCAGCCCTCGACTTTCTAAATAGAGGGATGCCTCGGGAGGGATGTAGCCATTTAACCGCGCACTCTCGAAATATTCGTTATTGGGGTAATACGCCCCAAAAATTAAGTTGTTAGTTGAGGACATCGCTCTTGCAACGTGCCCCCGAATCAGCTTAAACAAAAAATTATCTATTCTGTTTATGTTGGCTCCGTTGTATAGAACCTGGTTGGAATAATATCGTTTGTACTCCGACTCTGGTGTTCTGTGTAATCCAAGGCAACGCCGAAGACACTGCCTCTCAAACACCCGAATCTTTTCCATTTGAGATGGGGCAACGTTGAACCACACCGGGCATCCATAGGCAATCATCGGCCTGATGAGGGCCATGTAGCAAATCACCTTCACCCTGCCGTCAAGACGACTGCTATAAAACAATCGTTTTGTCAGGGCAAAGGCTCCCCTAGCCCTGGCCAGAGCAGCACCTATATGTCTGTCGAAATACAAGTACTGATCCAACCAGATGCCAATGTACTTTACTACACTTTTACTCGCCAGTTGATGTCCATGTGGTCCTACGATCACCAGCTTGCGCCAGTTCTTTCTCGTATCCCTTGAGGCGCTAGACAACGAAGTCCTAAACAGAATTGTTTCTGATTTCTGGAAATTGATTTTCAACTTCCAGTCATCACAATATCGCTGAATCTTCAACCTCAACTGTTGGAGCTGTTCTGTACGCAATTAGATCGTCGGCGTACGCAATTGCCTCAGTTAGACTACCTATCAGATCGCTGGTGTAAATGCTGAAGAGAATCGGCGAGTTAACCGCTCCCTGCTGAAGACCATTGTTAATATTAAAAACTGTGGTAGAAGTTACATTGCCACTCTTGACAACAAACTTTCTACCATTTAGCATGTCATAAAGCATGTACAATAGCGGTTTACTTATACCAAGTCTGGCGAGCTTTAGAAAGAGACCCTCTAACCATACGGTGTCGAAGGCCTTCTCCAAATCAACCAGACAGGCACCCGTACACTGGTTTTTAGATTTGTTCCATTGGACATCAGAAACAAGTTTAAACGCGGCATGAATTGTGCCATGTCCCGTCTTAAAACCGAACTGAGTATTCGGTATGATTTTGTTGTCCTCCGCCCACTTGAACAGAGCTCTATTAATAACCTTTTCAAATACTTTGCTGATACTTGGAAGAAGACTTATCGACCGGATATTCGTCGGATTGGAGTTGTCCTTTCCCTTTTTTGGGAGAGGGTGCACCACAGCTGTCTTCCACCGCACTGGATAATATGCATTATTCAGCGCGTTGTTAAACAGTGTGGTATAAATGTCAACTGCTTCCTGAGGCAAATGTCGTGTTACGAGCTGGTTTGACTTAAGGTCCTTGCTGGCACAAGAAAAACAACCCTAGCTCAGCGACGGGTGTGGTTCTTGGACCAGGAGCTCATTACAAAAAAAAATGTTTTTACCAGCCTTATTGCATCTTGTTGGTATTGATGCGCGAGAAATCGCCTCTACCCTCCCTTCCTTGGTTGACTCCCTCGCCAGAGCAACCCCTTTCCAAGGCTTCTTCCTTCCTCAGTTCATCACCCCTCACATCCAGAGCCTCCCATTCTTCACATTAAAGTATTTACCCTCATTGTTTTACCAATCTTACGTTCAACAGAATTTGAAAATCCAATGATTCATTTTATCAATCACCATTTAACTTCTATTATCATGTGTAATTAAAATCTGGTTGCTTAGGTATATATGTATGTAATTATAGGAAAATTATACCCACTCAACAAAAAATTTAAAAAAAATCAAAATTTATAAAAGACAATATATATATTTTAAACCGGCAACCCGGTTTCTTTGAATTAAAATTTTATTAATCATTTATTAAATCTTCTTCGATTTATTGGTAATTTGGTGACGCGATTCACTCTTTTGTCTCACTTTATCTCTAAATTAATAACTGCTTTGTTCCCCCTTTAAATAACCCCCTTTTCACTTCGCGAATTGAATTAAATAATTAATAGGTATTGCACTTAATTTTCGAGTGTGCATTAATACATATATATGTAAAAAAAAATATTAAAATTTGCTTCAATATATATTTGTTTATAACCAAACTCACCTCCTAAAATCCAAATGTAGTGGCCACTGCAGCTGGACGATCTGGTTGATGAGACTAGGTACATATATTCTTTGTTTGTACGAAGCACTTTATTTGACTATAAATATGCTGTACCGAAAGATTATTTTTTTTTGTGCGCGAAATGAAATCTATATTTTTAGGTACGTTTCGCGAATTAATATTTCTTAATTGAGACTTAATTCAAAAGGTAACCGCCACTATTATATTAAAATTACTAGTATTTAATTTTTATTCTTCTGAAGGAAGCTTTGCAAATTATTAAGTAAAAGAATTAAAAAAAAAATTATTACTTTTTTTTTTGTATTTTTTTTTTAAATAAAGAAATTTAAAAAAAAAATGTTGTTTCTGCTTTGGTGGGGGATTGAACCTGGGACACCTGGATTTCTGATATTTTCGGTATGGGTGGTTTTACCACCTGGGCTATGGTAGGTAAGCAACAGTTGCTGCCGAAACTTCCGCTTTGTTCTGATGAACGGTGTAGGTACCCTATACAGTAAGCTGGCCGTCGTTGTGCCGCTTTAAACTGTCTTGGCCTTCTTTTTTTTTCTGGGCACCTGGTACTGTTGCACTTTATTTCTTTACTGCTGCTCCTGCCCAAAATTGGGTTTTAATTAAACTTTCCGGGAACCGGGATAAATTAATCGAGCAGCCGTAATGATTTACGACTGCCGACTTTTCTAATAAAAAAATGAAAATCTTATAGGACGGCTGATTTAGAGCAGTTTTTAAATAAACTTACCAAGTTTATATATAGATATTTAAAGCATTTGGGTATATGTACTCTTGTAGGTACTTTGTTAATTTGATTTAGCACAGAATTTGTTAATACAAAAAAAATAAAATTTTCTTTAATTCGTATGTCCGATCTGTTTAAGTACTCGCTATAATATAAAATCATACTTCTTTGTTCATCATACTTTTCCCTTCCAATTTGCAGCCACCATTCTACAGAAATATTTGCTAAACCCATCTTTCCAGGATCGTTGACCTGATCAGGCGTTAATCCCTCTCTTAATTGGAATTGAGTTTTCGAATTCTGTCAGACTCAACTTTTAAGCCTAACTCGCCCTGTCAGGAAATTTGCAAATCAGCAGGTATCTCGTTGAGTCGTAACCTTTGAACACACTCTTAATCCGGCACAAGAAAATACCAACTAAAAAGAAAGGTTTCGTATCTCTCTCTCTAACCAAATGGATTTCTCATATTTTCATATTATGTATTCTTTTTATTTTTTTATCCATACAAAGGTTACCCTTCTCTATCCTACACAAAAATCTAACAATCATATAATATGCCATGTCGCTGCTTATTTATATCGTTGCTGTCGATCGTCGGGATGGTAAGTTTGTTTATTATTTTGTTTTTAAATAACTCGGTAACAGGGCTTTGCTTTTTTCATATACATAGTTATATGAAATATGCAAACGAACCCACGTGAATACTGTTCGGCGCGAGTGAATAAACCAAAGTGCAGCTCCAATGAAAAAAAAAATTTGCTTTAAACGCATTCAATGCATTGTGAAGTGCAAAGTGCAAAGAAAATTTAATTATAAAAACATCAAAAGAAAAGTGAAGTGTATTTTGTTTAAATAAACGCAATTAGTGTACAAACAAACCAGTAAAATAGATAAATAAAAAAAATGGAATTTTATAAACAAAACAAATAAAATATCGAACAAAAAATTAATGCCATTAGTGTGAAAGTGACGGCATGTTGTCGTATCCCTATTTAGTGTCGTGTGTAAAACGAAACCGTGCGATAACCAGAGTATAAAGGTTCCGTTTGTTACAAAACAAGAATAAATAATGTAACTGGGTTACCACAGCAGTCCACAAAAAAATGTAAACAAACAAAAAAATATAGCAGCTTAATTTGCTCATATGTACGTATGTACATGCTGTTTTGCCGTCGGAAAAACAAAATAACTTTCATTTAGCCGTCGGAAGTCAAAATAAAATTTCGTTTAGCCGTAGGAAAATCAAAATTAGTGTTGTTGTGCGGTCGGTGTTGTAAAAATGTGTTTGGTCGGTGTTTTAATAGTCAACAGGAAAAGAAATAAATAAAAAAAAATTGTCGGTCAGGTACAAAAATTAAAAGCTTGTCAACATCTACCAACGTGGGTCGCGAACCCATTAACATAGCCGGGAGTTCATCAGTACCTATTAGATAAGTTAAGATCATATTCTGAAAATTAAAATCGATACTTTGTGGATGTTTTCTTTTTCTTTTCAGATAGTTTATTGCCGTATGTCCTTGGCATGAAATATGCCTAAAGATTTTCCAACGCGTGTCTCTAACTCATACATACGAGTACAATTGCCGACGGCTTTTCGTATGCGGGATTTTAAAAATTTTGGAAGTTGTTTGGCATTTACTCCCTTCACGAAATTACTTTGGGCAAAGTTTCGATGAAAAACCTCTTGTCCTTCTCGGTAAGTCACTTGTTTTGACCTTGAATTATAAATATTTTTAGACTTAACGTATGCCCTGACTATATTATCCGACAATTTCTGTCTGGCAAGGGCAGTTTTAAGTGCGTTAGGCAGGGCTATCATTTCCGGGTCTTGAAAAGCATTTAAGTATAGTAACAATCGGTACGTTGAGCCGTGTGAAATCATTTTCTGACCAAAAACAGCGAAGTATGGTTGACAACCTAACGAAACAGTGCACGTCAGAACGCAAAGCGCACGCGATACTGGACAGGTGCACGTCCCAGTCATTTTGCTCGTTGGAAATCAACACTCGGAGTTTGCTCAAAACGCTACGATTAACACGCTCGGAAATGTTAGCCTGCGGAGAATACACTGCTGTTCGCACATGTTTAATGCCATAGTTCGTCAAAAAGCTTTTAAACTCCTTGGATAAGAACTGACGTCCATTGTCGGAGTGAATAAATTCAGGGGTGCCGTAAGTGTGAAAAATTTCAGTTTCTAAGAAACTTATGATCTTAGAAGATGTTGCTTTAGACAAAGCTTTAAGAAAAACGAACTTTGAGAAGTGGTCTACCACAATGAAAACATACACATTTCCTCGCTTTGTACGGGGATATGGTCCCAAGAAATCAACGTAAAGTCTCTGAATAGGTCTTTCCGTCACAATCTGCTTGGTGATAGGTGGACGAAGAATCGCGTTTGGTGCCTTAACCATTTTACAAGTTTCGCATTCACTCACAAACTACTTGATGTCTGTCAACATTTTAGGCCAATAATACTTGTCTTTAATCCGGACATATGTTTTTGCGAAGCCGCTATGACAACTAAGTTTTGTATTATGAAACATTTCAATACATTTGCGAGTGAGTGTTTCCGGCACCCAAAGACGCCATAACGAGTCCTCCTCGTTCACATCACCATTCCTGAACCTAACTCTTTTGTAGATATATTTTCCCGATACAACTAGGTCAGGAAGCGCAGATTGATTAGAATTGATGTTCTGCCTCAGTTGGGAATATTGCGACGAATCAAACTCAGCTGAGTCCAGGTCAATTTCACCACATGTCATTTTCGAAGGAACCTCGTCAATCGCATCTTCTTCCACGGTTACATTTGCAGTAATTTCCTCTATATCCATTCGCGAAAGAGTATCGGGCACAACGTTCAGGGATCCCTTTCGATATTCGATGGAAAAATTGTAGCCTTGCAGCTCCAAACTCCAGCGAGAGAGTCTTCCACTCAGCTCCTTCATTGACATAAGCTATTTTAAGCTTGAATGGTCCGTGATCACCTTGAAAGGCAATCCATCAACGTATGGCCTGAATTCTCAAGACTGCTGCGAGACATTCTTGCATAGTAACCGTGTATTTTTTTTTGCGATTTATTAAGCTTCTTCGACATGTAAGCGATCGGTTTCTCATGGTTGTTCTCATCCAACTGAAAGAGGACACCACCTACTCCCTCCGAAGATGCATCACATTGGATGGTGAACGGCTTGCTGAAATCTGGTTGTGACAATACCGGAGCCGTGGAAAGTGCCGTCTTCAATTTGGCAAACCCCTCTAAAACTGCAGGTGTTAGGTCGAATTTCTTAGTTTTCTTTAAACAATCAGTGAGTGGTGAAGCTAAATCCGAATAATTTTGTATGAACCGACGATACCAACCGGTCAATCCCAAAAATCTCCTAACCTGTCTTAGGGTCGTGGGGACGGGAAAATTAACCATTGCCCCCAATTTGTCAGGATCGGTCTTCAAGATACCTTGACCAACAATATATCCGAGATACTTAATCTCCCGCATGCAGAACTTGCTCTTATCAAGATTAATGGTCAGATTCGCCCTTCGAAGACATGCAGCCACCTCGTTGAGGATACGTATGTGCGAATCGAAATCAGCCGTACATACCAGCAAATCGTCTAAATAGATAAACACATTTTAACGAAGCGAACTTGGTATCGCCTGATCGATAACTCGACTCATCGTTTGACCAGCATTGCTTAACCCGAATGGCATAACCTTAAACTGGTAAAGCGGTCTACCAGGAACAGCAAATGCAGTTTTTTCTCGAGATTTCTCGTCGAGTGGTACTTTCCAGTACGCATCCTTTAAATCGATTCCTGTGATAAAATGTGTATCCTTTATAAGACTGAGCAAACCCTCGATATGCGGCAACGGATACGCATCCTTAACCGTAACTGCATTAACTTTTCGAAAGTCAAGGTACAGGCGAATCTTTCCGGGTTTTCTCACCAAAACCACTGGGCAACTCCAAGGTGAATTGCTAACCTCAATAACCCCAAGCGCTAACTGGCGGTCTAATTCAGTGTAAGCCTCTTCTTGGCGAACTGGAGACAGTGGATAATGCCGCGATTTGATCGGGACTGCGTTTCCCGTATCGATGACATGACAACCAAGGTTTGTCTTACCCAGCCCTAGCACGACAAAGTTAGGAAATCATTTTTTTGCGTTTTCCAGTTGGAAACTTTGTTCAGGTGTAAGTTTTATCAACTCAGCCTCATCCTTATAATTCCCACTCTCTTCAACATGTCCGACGTCGGCTTGTATTTCGCTGATTTGTGGCATCAGATGAAATTCGCGCCAAAAGTTCATCCCCAAATACAATTTTTGAGTGAGTTTGGGAATCAAATAAAAAGAAAGGGGTTTAGTGATACCGTTGTACTTGGTTTGAATTTCACAATAGCCAACTATGTCATGTGCATTACCATCAGCAGTACGAACAACATTTTTGTACGGTTTCACGCTCACCCCAATTCTTTCAACCAACTCCCAACACTCGCTACCTAGAACAGAGATGGATGCCCCGCTATCCAAAAAGCCAAAAACCGATTCATTGTTTAGCTGAACATTCGCATACATCCTACCATCTGTATTTGAAGATATAATTGTTTCGACAATTAGTTTGCGAAACTTTTTGCGTTGTCGAAACCGACCCCGGCATTTTTGGATCTGAGCGGAAGTCGACTTATTACTATTCCCAAAAATTCGAGAACGAATTTTATAATAATTCAACTTTCGCTGATGAAGGGACTTTAAACTATATGTATTAACAGGATGAGACTGAGAGACATTTGGATTAATAAGTTCTGTTCGTTCCAAGATCTTAGTAGGAACAATAGTCTCTGGTGAAACTTCTGAACAGGAAAGGATTTTTTTTGGTTCGATTATTTTTGTGGGTTTTCGGGGTAATTCCTTGAGGAACGAATCTCCCCTTTCTTTCTTTCGTCCCTCGAAAAGTTTCCCGCGTGTTTTCCACACTCAATAGTGTTTACCCCTTTTGCACCACACAAGAAGCAAAATAAATTTCTTACCCGAGATGGGCAAAAATGGTAGGCATGACCTTTTTCATCGCAGTTCCAGCAAACATAATCAGCTGTTGAGGTGCGTTTTCGGGTTGATGAGATAGCTGCAACTTCCTCACACTCTTCATCGAATTCTTCTTTTCCATCTTCGACCACAATCTCGTGAACGCTTTTTTGGAAAGAAGTTCGCTTTGCTAGAAACCTCTCAGTCTCTCTAGCATTGTTCCGAAGTTCTTCGATATTCTTCACGTTAGCTGACAACAAAATTTCACCTAACTTATCCTTTATATTATTGCGAATCACATCTACAAGTTTTCGTTCATCGAACGGCTCTTTCAAACGGCCGTTAAGACCCACAACAGAATTATAAAAATCGTCGAACGATTCTTTCAAGCCCTGCTTGCGAATAAGCAATTTCATGTAAATTTCTACGTCGCTTTCCAACCGCCCAAATTCCTTTTTCATCGCCATCTTCAATTCGGATAACCTTGCAGTTGGATTTTTGCGCAAAAATCCCCAAAACCACTTGTTCGCTCTTCCGTTCAATAAGATATGCAAGTTTGCCGTGACCTGTTCGTCCGAATACGATGACGATGAATGTAACCGATCTACTTTAAAAAGAAAGTCTGAGACATTATCAGTTCCGTCATACTTTATGTTCCAACGATCGAGCCTACAAGATTCCGTGAGCTAAAATTTGAAGGAGTGGCGGAATTTCTAGGTGCGGAAGTCGGCGGTTGGAAAGGATTGTTGGCGGTGCTTTCATTAGCGGTACCTATCCCGTCGCGAGTAGTCGAGGCGACTTGACATTGTGCAGGGATACTCAAACTTTCCAATTTCATTATCACGTTCACCATAAAAACGTCCATCTGCTGAAACAACCTAACTTGATTATCAAGCATACTCCTTTCGATTCTAGCAGCTAACTCATTTGTTGGATCTACTTGAGCAGTTATGGTATTTAAACTATTACCTGCTTCGTTGTCTTGCACTTCGTCACTAACAGCTGAATTATCGTTAGACATATTTGAAGTGGAGTTTGAAACTATGGAGTGCAAATTCTCAGAGAATGAAAAAGAATTGCTCAGGTCGAAACGATCAATACTTCTCCGAATCCGTCGGTAAAATTCTTCGAACCTAGCTTCAGAATGGGCCAAAATCACGTTCAAGTCGTCGTGGATTGAAACCCGACGCCCTCTACACATTCCTCTCCCAAAGGTACACTTCTGCAAATTTGTTTCCCTCAAAGGCTAAAAGACTCGTCAGCTGAAACTCTAACTCGACTCAAAAAAAACAAGCTAAAAAAAACAAAGAATCTCCACCTAAAAAAAAATCAAAAATCCAAAAAAAATATAGGCCTAGCAATTCCAATATTTGGCCGGCTACAAAACGTAAAAAAAAATAAAATAAAATAAAAAAAAACAGAGAAAAAAAAAATATTGACAAATAAAAATAAAATCGAAAATAAAAAAAACTTATTGGCAGCTCTATTCCAATTTTTCACCCAAAAATCTACCAAAAACTCCAAATTCACTCCCTTGAATCCTTGGTTCAAATACCACCAAAACCAATTTATTTTATTTTTTTATTATTTTATTATTTGGTACTTTATTAATTCATTTATAAGATTTACAATTGTATTTGTTTAAGACTAAGTACATTTAAGCATGGCTTAGCCGTCTGCCGACGGCCAATTTAAAAGAAACAAATAAAAATTTTATAATAAGAAAAATATGTAAAAAAAATGTTTATATAAAAAAATATAAAAATATATGTAAAAAAAAAATTCTTCATGAAAAAAAATATAAAAAAATAAATTATCAAATAAAAGTATGTTTCAAAAACTATATTTCATGTAATGTAAAAGGATGAGAAGATCAGATACGAGAAGGGTGACCACCGACCTTAAGTAAGAAGCCGTTGTTCTTCGAGCCGAAAATGCGAAAAAAATAAAATAAACTAAACTGAAACTATTAGGAAATGTTCTCCTTAGTTTTCAGGTCAACGACCGACAAAGCTTTCATTGGTGAAGGCATCTGAAAACCTTGGAGAATTTGTTTAAATTGTGTTGGAAGGATCGCTGGAGAATACTCTCGCATCTACAGGTCTCTTCCAACAAGTGAGAGCAATGTAAGTGTGTGCTAAGTTTTCTTGCCATTTGGATACCTGCTGAACAGGTACAAAAAGACTCAGACTGTTTAGCCCACACTTGTTTTTATTAAATGATTGTATGGTTGCATCTTCCTTGTTGCAACGCGGAACCAAGTTCTTTACACTTAGTAACCGGGACTCAGAAGGCAGATGCAACCAAAGTAAAGATCCAACTGAATCTAAAGAAAAATTAAGAAGTTAATGAATTAAAAATAAAAAAAAGAAAAAAAAGTAGGTATTATTAAAATTACTTTATGAAAAAAACAAACAAAGAATTGAATTGGCTTATGTATATGTATATAGGCTCACCATCTTAAGCTGGTTTGACTTAAGGTCCTTGCTGGCACAAAAAAAAGCCCCTAGCTCAGCGACGGGTGTGGTTCTTGGACCAAGAGCCCATAACAAACAAATGTTTTACCAGCCTTATTGCATCTTGTTGGTATTGATGCGCGAGAAATCGCCTCTACCCTCCCTGCCTTGGTTGACTCCATCGCCAGAGCAACCCCTTTCCAAGGCTTCTTCCTTCGTCAGTTCATCACCATCCACATCCAGATCCTCCCATCCTTCACATTGAAGTATTTACTCCCTCATTGTTTTTCCAAACTTACGTTCAACAGAATTTGAAAATCCAATGATTCATTTTATCAATCACCATTTAACTTTTATTATCATGTGTAATTAAAATCTGGTTGCTTAGGTATATATGTATGTAATTATAGGAAAATTATACCCACTCAACAAAAAATTAAAAAAAAATCAAAATTTATAAAAGACAATATTTATATATTAAACCGGCAACCCGGTTTCTTTGAATTAAAATTTTATTAATCATTTATTAAATCGTCTTCGATTTATTGGTAATTTGGTGACGCGATTCACTCTTTTGTCTCACTTTATCTCTAAATTAATAACTGCTTTGTTCCCCCTTTAAATAACCCCCTTTTCACTTCGCGAATTGAATTAAATAATTAATAGGTATTGCACTTAATTTTCGAGTGTGCATTAATACATATATATGTAAAAAAAAATATTAAAATTTGCTTCAATATATATTTGTTTATAACCAAACTCACCTCCTAAAATCCAAATGTAGTGGCCACTGCAGCTGGACGATCTGGTTGATGAGACTAGGTACATATATTCTTTGTTTGTACGAAGCACTTTATTTTACTATAAATATGCTGTACCGAAAGATTATTTTTTTCTGTGCGCGAAATGAAATCTATATTTTTAGGTACGTTTCGCGAATTAATATTTCTTAATTGAGACTTAATTCAAAAGGTAACCGCCACTATTATATTAAAATTACTAGTATTTAATTTTTATTCTTCTGAAGGAAGCTTTGCAAATTATTAAGTAAAAGAATTAAAAAAAAAAATTATTACTTTTTTTTTTGTATTTTTTTTTAAATAAAGAAATTTAAGAAAAAAATGTTGTTTTTGCTTTGGTGGGGGATTGAACCTGGGACACCTGGATTTCTGATATTTTCGGTATGGGTGGTTTTACCACCTGGGCTATGGTAGGTAAGCAACAGTTGCTGCCGAAACTTCCGCTTTGTTCTGATGAACGGTGTAGGTACCCTATACAGTAAGTACTCGCTATAGAATAAAATCCTACTTCTTTGTTCATCATACTTTTCCCTTCCAATTTGCATCCACCATTCTACAGAAATATCTGCTAAACCCATCTTTCCAGGATCGTTGACCTGATCAGGCGTTAATCCCTCTCTTAATTGATATTGAGTTTTCGAATTCTGTCAGACTCAACTTTTAAGCCTAACTCGCCCTGTCAGGAAATTTGCAAATCAGCAGGTATCTCTTTGAGTCGTAACCTTTGAACACACTCTTAATCCGGCACAAGAAAATACCAACTAAACAGAAAGGTTTCGTATCTCTCTCTCTAACCAAATGGATTTCTCATATTTTCATATTATGTATTCTTTTTATTATTTTATCCATACAAAGGTTACCCTTCTCTATCGTAAACAAAAATCTAACAATCATATAATATGCCATGTCGCAGTCGCGCTGCTTATTTATATCGTTGCTGTCGATCGTCGGGATGGTTAGTTTGTTTATTATTTTGTTTTTAAATAATTCGGTAATAGGATATACCATCGACTCCTACTGATTTCTTTTTCTTTAGTGAATCAAAGATGAGCTGGAGCTCAATCTTCGAAATTAACAGGGAACTGGTCCCATTTCGCTCGGCGATTATGGCGTTTGCCAAATGTTCATCATTAAACCCCGTAAAACCGATGTTCTCAGATCGCCACTGCGTTATATCGTTCCGGAGGTAAAAGTGGTGAACCAGAGCTGTGCTCTCCAGGTCATGGTTCGGGCGAATGCTAGCATTCACCTTGTACACTTCCTGGAAAGCAGCCCCCACAGCCTCCAACTTCTCCTGCGGATCTTCGATTATGAAGAGGTCATCGTCCAAGACGGCGTCATCTGGGTCTATGCCTGCTGTCAGAAGTACGTCTCGGTTTTGTGTCGTCCTCTGGAGCTTAAGACACGGAAGGTCGTTTTGATCTTTTCTTCTGAATATCTTATTAATTTGTGGGAACATACTCGGGTCGGTAGCGTTCACGGCCCGAATTTTATTGCCCCAAAACAAATTAATGGACAACCTATAATTTTTTTTGATCAATTGGTTGATGTTTTTGATGGACGACTTCAGTGTCCTTATCTCCAGATCTCGTGTGTCAGTAAACCGTCTGTTCAAGCGTTTTAGTCTTGTCAGTTAGCCACTTTTTTGTCTGTGTAATGCATCAATTGTTGCGTTACGGTACATATCAGTTGCGTTACGTTCTTTGTATTTCGGTACTGTCCTGTTCATTGTTCGTTGAATTATTTCTTCCACTTGTTCTAAGTATCTGTCAATTTCAATATTTGTCAGGTTCCTGTCATTTGGTGGGGATATACCATTTGAACGTAATTCGCTCAATAAGACGTTCGAGAAGCGTGGAAATCGCACCTTACTGTAATTGTAAGTATGCACAGGTACATACTCCTCCAACTCCATAAGCTCGTTCGGAAGTTGTATTACGACGGCGAGTCCGCAGTGGTCACTGTCGTACTCGATCGTTCTTAAACAATTTTTAGGCCGATGGCCAACAGTATCAGTAATTGTTAGTCTTGCGTCTTTCACCAATAGATTCAGATAGGCACCGCTTCTTGGAAACGATGGCCTGTCTGTAACGAGAAGTTTAATGCGATACCCCAGGTTGTATCGACCCATCCAATTATTCAGATGGTTACCACTAGGATTTTGTATTTGATTTCCCCTATATTATTATTTTTATTTATTATTTCGCCCTATATGTTTGGCATTCAAATCACCAGCCAATATGTAGTAGTTTTCTTCCGAGCTCAATCTTAAGCATTCAAAAAGCTTTTCAAGCTCTGTTATAAACTGTGTGGGCTGAGGTGTTTCCGGTGCATAGGCAGCGATCACATGCATTCGCTTCCCCTGTTGGAGATGAATGCATAAGATGCATGCCTCTAACGTCCGAAATTTACGCACACCACTATTATATATTACCTTATGTATAATGTCTTTAAGTATAAAGATTGCGACGCCCCCTCCTTGAGTGGAGTCGGGTTGGTCTCTTCTTACGATATTGTAATTGTTGTTAGTCAATTTATGTTTCTGGTTAAGCTTAGTTTCGCTAGCCATAAACACATCTGGACTTATGTCTTTAAGCAGCTGGAATAAATTCGCTCTACGTTCGGTCCTAATCAGTGAATTTACATTCACAGCTAGGATCTTAAAGGGCCTCTCCGGCAGCGTGCCCTTAACCTCTAAGTTGCGTTAAGCTCGGCAAAACAGAGTAGAGATAATCCACCCTAGTCGCCTGCTCCCTGATATGGTTTTGGACGCCGCGCCGTTCAACTGGCCCTGGATGGCCAGTAGAACGTCCATAATATCCGCCTGTGCCGCCGGCGCTTTAGCCACGGGGGCCTGTTGGGCGACCTTTGGTGTAGGATGGACCGTGCTTCCCCTTCCTGACGCCATTTGGGCGTAAGAAATTTGGGGGTTGACGGGCGTTGTTGTAGGAGGGCGCACTGTTGGACGCTTTTCTACCACTGTTTGCTATGCTGCTTTATTGTTCTTTATAAGCTGAAACGTCGGGCATCCCCGATAATTAGCGGGGTGTCCGCCGCCTCGGTAGAGTACACATTTAAGCTGGGTCCTATCTTCGACCCGCTCCCTTCCTAACTTGCATTCATCTGCATTGTGGTTCTCTCCACACTTAACGCGGCGTGACTGCATTTCGAAGTTTGCTGCGGCATGGCCGAACCCTTTGGCAGCGCATGCATTGAAGCATGTAGCCGCGCCTTTTTAATTTGTCCCAAGTTACAACCTGGTAGTTGAGGACGGAGATACTCCTCAAACTATCCAGTTTGCTGCTGGGTGAGAGTTGAACAAGGAAGAAGGGAAGACTCCGCATCTCCCGCCTAGCTCTAACTGTAGCGAACGGCTTGACCCCGATAAAGTCGAGATCGTCATTCGCTTTTTGGCGGAGTTCACCTAAGAGCACCTGTGGTTCCGTACAGGAATCTATGCCCTTCAAAAGGACAACGTTTCGGTCTTAGGGGTGAAACTAAAGAATTCAGTAGTGGTTTCCTTTAGCAACGCTTTATATTTTTTGTGCTGTTCCAGTGTGAAGCAATGGATAGCATGTCTATCATTATTTAATCTTTTTATAGTAAAGTTTTGACCTATGGCCAACTTACACAGATTTATGGTATCCTGTAACTCCATTTTATAAGTATTTATGGGTGGCACCTTTTCTTTTTTCGTAATCGGCGGCTGTGGCTGCTGCTGAGACTGACTTTTCTGCTGCTGTTGATTCTGCTGCTTTTGATTCTGCTGCTGCTGTTTTTGTTGCGGTTGTTTCTGGGCTTGTGTCTGCTGCTGTTGCTGTTGTTTTTGCCGATGTTGTTGTTTTGGCTGCTGCTGTGGCTGTTGTTTTTGTAATTGTTCTTTTTGCTGTTGTTGTTCTTGTTCCTCGAATTCTTTTAGTTGATTCGCTCGGCGCGCTTCTTGGTTGGCCTTAACTTTGCTTTTCAAACTTTGGATTTCTGCCTCCATTGCTTCAATTTGAGCGACCATTCTTTGTTCATCGTCCTCCTCAGATAACGCCTCTGATGTGGAGAGGTTCACGAAGGCAGTACTATCGCCCGTCGTGAAGTGCCCTTCTCCTTCCTCAGGCATATATTCAATACCCACTTCGGGTGAAGTGTCTAGCTGGGTTTGTCTTGCTGCCTCTGACGTCTCGTCTATATCCAACGTATTCACCCCAGTTGGCAGCTTTGCTGAGGTGGCGGTGGCTCTCCTCTTTACCAAATTTGGTGCGCACTTGATCCTCTTTCTACGCTTCTGGTTAGCATGGGATGATGTTGCCGTTGTTGTTATTGATGTTGATGTTGTTGCTGCAGAATCACTGACCAATAAAGTTTTCCACTTCACGGTTGTGAAAAAAAGCTTGCAAAGTTCTGATGCCCGGCTGGGAATCGAACTGTCGACCCTCGGATTCTCGGTCGTCCACTCTACCACTGTGCTACTGCACCACTTGACAAATGTTGATTTAATGTTACACTTAAACTCACACACGAAATTTAATTTGGAAAAAAACTGGGAAGCCGAAAACGTGTTAACACCTCCACAGTAAGAGATCGACTGAGGTTGGATCTGATCATGTGCGCTCGGTGGCGTGATGCGAAGTGCGTTGGCTACTAAGCGGCTGGTCATGGGTCAATACACGATGAAGGCACAAGAAGTTTTTCAATTAAAATGAAAAAGTAGACCAGCACCACTAGAGCAAAGGAATCTGATCGACCTTGGCAAGTCGTGAAATAGCTATAATTCCAGCCAAAAATAATTGAGAAAAAACTTGGTGGTAGCACACTCATGTTGTTGTTGGGCATTCAAAGTCATCAAATGATACGAAAAATGGCTTTAAAAAGCAAGTATGTAATCATACAAAAACTGAATATACAAAACAGAACAGCATCGCTGCACTCCTTATAAGATATGGGATGGAGTTAAGCTTTCGGTGTCAGATTTCAGAGTTTTTGGCAGCGAATATTTCGTTCATATACCCAAAGAACAGCGAACAAAATGGGAAATTAATTCTGTCAACAGTCAAATGGTAGGTTACAGTGAAGGCAACAAGGCGTATAGAGTGTATGACGCGGCAGGGAGAAAGGTTTTTTTAGAAGAGATGTCATATTTAAAGAAATCTCTGCACTGCCACACGTTGTTGTTGACAAAGTAACAAGTTCCACAGAAAGATGCCATCATGAAGACCAGAGGGAGGACGCACGACGAATGAGTGAAAAAAAAGTTGAGCCAGTTGTAGCAAACAACCCAAAGTGGATAAATCCAAGGCTAACAATTCCAAGGGATCCATATCCAATGCGAAATGAAGAGCTGGTATTGAAGAGTTGACGTTGGCTGAGTTGTGTGTGGCGCAATTGGATCCTTATGGTCTTGAGGAAGCGCCTGAGGCTGAAGATTCTGTGAAATGGTTGGAGGCAATACATGATGAGTTGAAGGCACTTGAAGAGAACAACACTTGGGTTTTGGTACCAAGACCAGTTGCTAAAATATTATCACAAATCGTTGGATTTTCAAGAAGAAATATAAGGCTGACGGACGAATCGATAAATATAAGGGTCGGCTGGTAGCGAGGGCATGTTCTCAAAGGAGTGGATTATGAAGAGACTTTAACGCCTGTTGTTAGGTATGAGTCGGTAAGGTGTCTTCTGGCAGTGGCAGCCGCTTTTGATCTCAATATTTACCATTTTGAGGTGAATACCGCCTTTTTACACGGAAATATCGACAATGACATTTTTATGGAACATCGAAACCATATGCCCAGAAGAAAATCGAGTTTGCCTAATGAAAAGAAGTTTATACGGACTTAAGCAGGCATCGCGCCAGTGGAACAAGAAGGTGGTTCAATTTTTATTGAATTTTGGGTTAAAACAATCAAATGGATTCATGCGTTTTCTACAAAGAGTCAAGTCGTTTTTATCTTGCTTTGTGTGTAGATAATGGACTTGTGTGTGGTGATGACATAGCTGCAATACGAGAAATTTTGAAACAGTTACACTATGAATTCAAGATAACCTATAAAGAAGCAGAGTTTTTTGTTGGAATGCAGATCGAAACACAAACAAAAATGGTAAAATCAAAATACACCAAGGTGCTTGTGCGAAGAGTTTTAGAGCGTTTCCATCATAATGAAAGCACAAATGTCGCAATTCCGGTCGATTCAGGTATGAAGTTTACAAAAACAGGTAATGTTGTTGATGTTAAAGAAACCAAATTATATACCTATCGAGAAGCAATAGGTTCTTTGATGTATTTAGTGATTTCTACCAGACCTGATCTAGCTTACATTGTTGGAGTTCAAAGTCGGTACATGGAGAATACACAACAAACGCATTGGCAAGGGATAAAAAGAGTTCTTAAATATTTGAAGGGAACTCTGAGACATGGAATAACTTATAGTGTCAACACAAACGAAACTACGCTGACTGTTTATTCGGATGCCGATTGGGCAGATGATGTTGACACCAGATGCAGTACAACTGGATGGGTTTGTTTTCTCAACGGCGGAATTGTAGCTTGGAGTTCCAGAAAACAAAGTGTTATAGCAACATCGACTACCGAGGTAGAATTTGTGGCATTATGTTCAGCAACGAAGGCAACAGTATGTCTACCACGTAATTTAAAGGACTTCGGCTGCATGCAGACCAGTCCAACACCGGTATTTTGTGACAATCAGAGGCCGATAACAATTGTTTAAAATCCTGATTCATCAAAGAGAACCAAACATATTGATACACAATTCTTTTACACATGCGATCAACAAAACAGAATGGAGATTAATGTGCACTTCGTTTCTACAGATGATCAATTAGCTGACCCGTTGACGAAACCGTTGGCTAAAGAAAAAATTTATAGATTGAGAGACCGCTATGGAATTTGCTGATTTGGATTATATTAAATATTGAATTATAAAAAAAAAAAACAGGAGTGTTAAAATAATCGTTTTGTTCTAATACTCTAATACTTATAAGAGTCCTAATTTACACTCTACTCCCGTACCTATGAATTTTTCACAGGTCTCAAATGGCCTCCATTACATTGGTATAATTATTGAATTATGTATGTATGTCACATTGTAAAAATCTTTTCTAATTTCCTTTTTAATAAAGTCTTACATCGAATAATTTTTTAAAACAATTTTTTGTGTCGTCAAAATTACTTACAAGGAATCTAGTTCAATCAAATAGTATTTTTGTGTATCGTTTAACATTTTATACACGGAATGGTAACGATAACTAAAATAAATATGTAAACAAATAAATATACTAGAGTATGAAATTTCAATTTAGTTTTCAAAAAACAACAATGAAAAAGAAGAAAACAGAGAAAAATAAAAGGATAAGAAAAGAAAAGCAAATTACTCGAAAGACAGTTGAAACGTCCAATTACTCTACACGATCACCTATTTCTCATATTCTTCTTTGTTGTTGGCCGTTTTATAAGTTGGCAATACACACCACTTAGGCCATCACAGTCCGATCTACGGTGACAGCATTGTTGTTATCTATGATATAGAACATCACTATCAACATTCTTTTTGAGTAGTGTTGCTCTGTTTGAAGAATTTGAACATTCTCAAATCTGGTATGTGCTTTTCTTCTATGCAATGGTGAGACAATGCAGTTATGTGAGAAGCCCCGCTATTAAGATCAAACTTATGGCCAGATATTCGATTTTTTGGTTTTTGTTTTGAGCTGCCGATGTAAAAGGACGAACATGTCTTATTCTTTCCTCCAGAGATGCGATTTTTTAGTTTTTTTTTGTTTGAGGTGCCGATATAAACGGGCGAACATGTCATCTCCTTTCCTCCTAGGCAATTGATCCAATAGACCACATCTGCTTTTTCCAACGTCTCCACTCTACCTTTGATGTTAGTAAAAAGTTTATTTCTCAGATTAAATGCAGACTTAAAAGCTATTTTTTTTTTCTTTATGTTATCTTTAATTGATGCTGTCATGATGCGGTTGGAGAGGTGAGGTATGTATAGTGCACTCTTATATACACACACTTGTTGGGGAATCTCAGTCCGGTTTACTGTTTTCTCTTGGTGATGGTTATTGATGAGTTTGTCAACAACGTATTTAGTGCTAAATTCTGGTTTTTTACTAGCTTACCAAGGACATCCTCCAGAAGTGTTTCCATAACTAAATTTCCTAGAATTAACCTTGTTTTTGCTGGTAAATGAGACATTTTGGCTTCATTTGATGTAGTCTCTTTATTTACATGCATTCCAATCGGTTTGGCTCTGGACATTATAGAGAGCAACTGGGATAAGATTAAAGAAGGCGAAATTCATTGAGATAATCAGGTTTTGTGTTATCGATAATAACTTCCTAGAGTTCGACGGCAATATTTATCAGCAAAAACAAGGTGTACCCATGGGTAGCCCAGCATCTACTATTCTACCAGTTTCAGTTATGGAAACACTTCTGGAGTGGTAAGCTTGTAAAAAAAAACAGAAGTTATCACCAAATTCGTAGATGACTTGTGTCAAGGATGTCCGATCTAAATAAGAAAAACTTAAAAAATTTGATTTTTTACACGTTTATTGAATTATTAAGAAAGATACGACCGAACGCTGCGACGATAACAGATCGAATACCCCTACTACATCATAGCCAAATGGGATATAAGAATATTGAAAAGAGTGGGATAGACATATGAATATGAAAAAGGATATAAAAAGGAGGGTGAATGTGTTTAGAAAAGAAGGTGATGAAAGCTCGGCCCTTCCTGACTTAACTCGTCCCGAGTTCTTCTGGGCTATTGATGTCATCTTCTTCATCATATTCACACTCATCGACTTCTGGATAAATGCATACCATGGTTTCAATTTATCATTGCTTGCTATCGAACTAAATCTTCGCTAAATCAATCTCGTACCGTCGGTGTGTTCAACAACATATCAGTCACATCGAAGGACTTTGGCTATCATGTATGTCCCTTTGTATTTATTTTCGAGTTTTCGTGATTCGCCAGATCTCCTTCTTCATATGCGTCCGGCTTCTTATATTTAGCATTAAAAAGAAGCTTCCATTTCTCTCGTGCTTTCTTGATATTGTCGATAGCTTCTTCTCGTCTAACGGTGATTGGAGGTTTCTCAAAGTTAATGTCGTCATCGTGTAGTGCTGCTAATAACTTATTACCACCAATATCTCGTAAGGGAAAATCATAAACCAGTTCAAGGGGCGAGTACTTTGTTGCCAATTTTTCGCATCACTTGATGATGTCCTGAGGTACACAAAAATACTCTGGTTTACTTGTTCGGCAAGCCCATTTGATCTAGGAGTTCTCACGGTTACTTTAATGTGTTTAATAAAGTTGTCATCACAAAATTCTTCGAACATAGCTGAGGTGAATGCCGTTCCTCGGTCGGTGACTATTGTTTTCGGTCCACCAAAGTTCAACGTCAGTTGTTTCATAGATTCAATCACGGGTTTTCTCTTGGTTGACTTCACTGCAACAAGAATATAGTATCTTGTTAACGCATCTACTACATCAAGAATCTGTTCGTCTCCTCGACGAAACAAACGGTTCCAAATGATCCAGATGTAATATTT
The DNA here is from genome assembly GCA_910595825.1 of Philhelius pedissequus. Taxonomy (NCBI): domain Eukaryota; kingdom Metazoa; phylum Arthropoda; class Insecta; order Diptera; family Syrphidae; genus Philhelius; species Philhelius pedissequus. Next base: position 157,727,721 of record OU343161.1, read on the forward strand.
CAAAGGGCTTTCTAGGAATGTCCATTCCATACAGTTGACATTTTTTTCTTCGGTTCACGGCTGAAACAGCATTCGATGCATGGCTTTATAAATCGCTTCACGAAGTTACGAACTCTGGGAAACCAAAAATGTTGAGCAATTCGTTTCATAGTTCCATCAACACCAGGGTGTCAAATATCATCATGGCATAGTTTGACGACTCGCCATCTCACACTACGAGAAATCACCAGTAAGTTTGTTTTCATCATTCTTCCTAAAAAGTCGATTGGATTTAATTTCATATTCTGCAAGGTATTTTTCCCTTTGACTCGAAACTATATTTCCTTTCATTATTTCCATTATTTGCAGTAATTTCGGGTCTAGCTTTTGCATAATCCATAACCAATCATCTGCGGAGGCTTGAATGGCCATGATGCCAGCACCAACATCTTCATGTTCTCGGGAAGCTTCTACTTGAGCACGGCTCATCGCATCGACATGCTTCATAGATTCTCCAGGTCGATGTACGCGGTGATTTTTTAAGAGCTTGGTTTCTGAAAATTCAAAAAAACACAGAAACTTGTACAAAGTGAATGAAATTTTTATTTGGATCGATAAATCAATTTCTGCCATTTACTTTTTAAAAATAATTTCACTTAAATGTTGCCCGCGGCTACACTTCAGGTGGTCCATTCTGAAGGTCCAATTTTGGCAAACTTTTTCACACATTTCGGCCGGAATCTCACCAATGACGCGTTCAATGTTGGCTTCCAAGGCAGCAATCGTGTTTGGCTTGTCCCCATAGACAATAGACTTAACATAGCCCTACAAAAAATTGTCTAACGGGGTCAAATCACATGATCTTGGTGGCCAATTGACTGCGCCAAAACGTGAGATCAACTGCTCACCAAATTCGCCTCTCAATTGATGCATGGTTTCGCGTGCAGTGTGGCATGTGGCACCGTCCTGTTGGAACCACATGTCGACCGAGTTCAATTCTTGCATTTTCGGCAAAAAAAAATCTGTTATCATCGAACGGTACCTTTCTCCATTGACCGTAACCCTGAGGCCTTCATCGTCCTTGAAGAAGTACGGCCCAATGATGCCGCCTGCCCATAAACCGCACCAAACAGTGCATTTTTCGGGATGCATTGGTAGCTGCTGAATTGCCTCTGGCTGCTCTTCACTCCAAATACAGCAATTCTGCTTATTCACGTATCCATTTAGCCAAAAATGAGCCTCGTCGCTGAAGACAATTTTGCGATAATTTCATAATTTCGACATTTTTCACAGAGCACGAATTTTGATAATAAATTTCAATAATTTGCAAACGTTGTTCAGGCGTAAGTCTATTCATGATGAAATGCCGAACAATACTGAATCGAAATGTCAAATGTTCGTGGAATTTGTCATGTGTGATCTGTCAAAAATATAAACGTCAAAAACCAAGTAGCAAAAAAATCACCCGTTATAATATAAAAATCATATTCAAGGAGTTTCAAAAACCAGCGAGCTATTCTTCGAATAAGAGGCTTGGTCGACTTTAAACTTGAAATGGAGGAACAATCGGTGACTATTGTGAAGTGCTTTCCAAGCACATATATACGAAATCGCTCACAGGTTTCGACTACGGCCATTATTTCTAGCTCATAACTATGAAACTGTCTCTCGGATTCACTACATGCTCGGCTGAAATGCTATACAGCTTCTAATTCTTTATGTTCGCCTTTCTGCAGAAGTACTGCAGCTATACATAAGCTACTAGCATCGGCATGAATTTGGTGTTCTTTGCGCACACCGTAGATTTTCAACACTGGTTCCTCAATAAGCATCTTCACTAGCTGTCGAAACACACCGGCATAGTCAAACTCGTCAAAGGTATAGCAATATGAGCGTAATTAGCCACAAATTTACAAAAAAAAACAGTAAGACCCAGAAATCTTCTTATTTCAATCGCATTCGTTAGGACAGGGTATTCTCAAATCGCATTCGTTTTGTTCTGCCCTGGTTTCACACCACTCGCATCAAGTTCATGTCCAAGGAATTTAATATTATTCTTCATGAAAGAACATTTCGATAATCGCAACGTTAGGCCCTCATCTCGAATTATATGCGAAAATTCTGCGAGGTTCTCGAGGCCCTCTTCAAACGTATCGGATGCAAACCCGATCTCATCTACACAAATGGATATATGCTTTTTAACTGCTTTTTAATTCTTTGCGTCATTTCTTGAAACGTCGATGGAGCATTTCTGAGCCCAAACGACATTCTATTGAACTTGAAATGTCCATCTCTGGTAACAAATCCAGGGTATTTTTTACATTCTTCTTCGATTTCAATTTGATAATAGCCAGACATCATGTCTAATGTATTGAAAAATTTCTTACCTGCCATAGTTACTAGGACTTCTTCGACAGTGTGCATTGACCATGGACGTTTTTCCGTTATCGCATTTAATTCCCGATACTCGACACACAATCTTTGGTACTGACGGCAGCTCGGTTTGCTTTGCGTTTGCTCTTGAATCTGGTTTCTATTTTCAAAATATATCAACTCATCAGCGACTCTATTTACTCCACCCGACGACGGAGAGACAAGAATACTTTCAGGCACATATACATTAGTTGGACGTGTCGGTAGGTGTTGTGTTGTTTGTAATGGCAGAGTCAAAGCACAAGTAGTTAAATTATTAGAGCGAGGCGGTAACATTATTGGATTGTGTCTTCCCGTATTTGTGTTGTTTCGCACTAATGGTGATGGCCTCAGAAGGGATAAACTAGAGGCGACTGCACCTGTTGTTTGCGTAATTTGGCTGTTTCCGATGACCGTTACATTTTGGATATCCACTGCTGTTGCTGTGGAATGCACTATCGAAACAACTGAACCCTGTGGTACGTTTTTTTTCTTAGCTGCTTCCACTTCGCCTGCCAGCCTCGCATTAAGGCGTAATGAAAAATTAATTTTTGATTGGTATAAAAAACCGTCTGCGTATCGGCGCCTTATAAATTTTCACTCGAAGCAACACAAACAGGTTATTATAAACAACGCACAAAACTTTCTTAACAGAGTTCTTGACACAAGCTATAAATCATTTCACCACAAAAACATCAAAATCATCCGTGACACCCTGTTTTTCAATTCCTTCCCCTATTCTGTTGTTGACAAACGCATCAATAACCATCCCCAAGAGAAAACAGTCAACCGGGCTAAGATTCCCCACTAAGTGTGTGTATATAAGAGTGCACTATACATACCTCACCTCTCCAACCGCATCATGACAGCATCAATTAAAGATAACATAAAGAAAAAAAATAGCCTTTAAGTCTGCATTTAATCTGAGAAATAAACTTTTTACTAACATCAAAGGTAGAGTGGAGACGTTGGAAAAAGCAGATGTGGTCTATTGGATCAATTGCCTAGGAGGAAAGGAGATGACATGTTCGCCCGTTTATATCGGCACCTCAAACAAAAAAAAAACTAAAAAATCGCATCTCTGGTCATAAGTCTGATCTTAATAGCGTGGCTTCTCACAAAACTGCATTGCCTCATCATTGCATAGAAGAAAAGCACAAACCAGATTTGGAGAAAGTTGAACTCAAAAAGAATGTTGATAGAGATCTTGCATATCATAGATAACAACAATGCTGTCAACCGTAGATCGGACTGCGACGGACTAAGTAGTGCATATAGCCAACTTATAAATAGGCCAACAACAAAGAAGAAGAGAAATAGGTGATCGTAAAGTGTAATTGAACGTTTCAACTGTCGTTCGAGTAATTTTCTTTTTTTTTTTTCTTATCGTTTTATTTTTCTCTGTTTTTTTCTTTTTCATTGTTGTTTTTAAAAACTAAATTGAAATTTAGTACTATAGTATATTTATTTGTTTATATATTTATTTTAGTTATCGTTACCATTACGTATATAAAATGTTAAACGATACACAAAAAATACTATTTGTTTGAACTAGATTCCTTGTAAGTAATTTTGACGTCACAAAAAATTGTTGTAGAAAATGTTTAATGCTAAATTTTTTGTACACTAATGTGGCGTTGTATGATTTTTATCTTTTGTTATACATAAATAAAGGCCTGATGAAGAGTGTTTACTAGAAACGTTGCGATGAAATCAAATTTTTTATTGACGACTTTAAGCCCACAAAAATCAATAAGTAGGTATGTAGTCTAGTTATCCTATGCATGTTTAAAGCCGATGTAGGTTATGAATCTTCTAACCGAGCGTCAAACTTGTCGAGTTGTAGAATCTGAGTAAGGCCAGGTAAGTGAGTGACTTTTCGAGTGAATCAATGTGTTAGAGAATTAAAAATTCGAAAATAAATAAATAATCTGCGCGATTGTTTTTTGTAAACGTTATTTGTATAAAAGACATTGATGAGAATCATAATAAAGTAAAAAAAGTCATTAATAAATAAAATTAATACAAAAAACTGAAAAAGAAAATTCCATAAAATTAACACCAAAACCGTTTGATAAAATATACCTCTAAGTGAAAAAATTGAGTGCACAATGAGTGAAATCAGTGTATGAAGAGCGCAAAAAACATATAGGGAGAAATTATGGCTTTGTCATGTGCCAAGCTTTATGCCGAAATGTTTATTGTCAAGAATGCACCGAATGGAGCAAGTATGAATTGGACATGTTAAAAAATAAAAACTTTTATTCATGTGTGACAATATTGTCAACCATATATAAAAGGTGTAATGGAAAAAATGGATAATATGCTCAAAGTGGTTAATAAATATAAAATGGCTTTGATTAAATAAGAAGAAGAGATAAAGACAATAATTAAAAGTGTTAAAAGTCTCAGTGAAAAAGAGACAAGCATAGTGGAAAAGAAAAAAGCATATGCTCATATTGCAATAAGAAATGTACCGCTGGTTATTGTAAAACCAAAAACAATTTGGAACAAAACAGCGGAAAAACAAAAGAAATTATAAAAGAAAATATTAATCCAGCTGATCTTGCATTGCAAATCAGTCGGGTGTCAAAAAAATGGAAGTAGATCTGTTATAATAAAGAATCAACTAAAAATATTGAGTCACAATTGAAAGAAAAATTGGGAGAAGAATATAGTGCATCCCGTCAACCACAAAAATTGTGGTTATTGGAATTGATAAAGAAATTAATGAAAGTAATTTAATAGAAGTGTTAATAAGACAAAATAAAATAAATGTTTGATGAAAGTCGAAGTACGAAAGTTATCAACATAAATTGCAGTATAATGCTATAATTGAAACAGATAGCAAATTATTTAGACATTTTAGAAGTGGAAACCCAAGTTTAAATGTTTGATGGAATACACGTGAAGTTAATGATAAAGTAAATGTGAAAAGGTGTTTCAAGTGTTGGGGATACAATCATATGTCAAAAGAATGCACAAAAAACATGTTGCCCAAAGTGTAGTGAAGAACATAAATTGGATGAATGCAAAAGTGAAGTTTTCAAGTCTAAACATTGTGTACGGACAATAGAAAATCTGGGTATGGAGATTAATCATTGTCATGTTGTCCGAGATGTGAATTTTCCAGTAAATGTAAGAAGAATTAACCAAGATAGTACTTAATTTGCATATTAGCAATCAAAGTCGTATTTTGACTGCGCGCTTTTAAATAGTCAAGGACTAACAAAATAACTTTACTGAAATTAAACATTTAATAATTGGAAAGAAATATGATTTAATTGTGTTAACTGAAACTCATTTAAGACAATGGGTATTAAAAAGAAAGTGAATATTAGAAGCTACAATGCAATAAAATGTGAAAGTACATCACCCTATACGAGGAGAATAGTAATGTATTTTAAAAAAGATTATGAATTCAATGTTTTAAAAATCTATCAATTTGAATTAAACGTTTGGATTTTAATAATGGAAGTTCAAATTGAGAATACAAGTTTTATTGTTTGGCTTATATGGCTCGCCGAGTACATCAATTAGAACTTTCTATGATAAGATGGATGGATGAACTAGTCAAAATAATTTTATAATATTGATTACTCGAACGATGCATATATTTGGCGGCGTTTCATTTTAAAATAGATGATAGTGAAACAATCTTAAATTCAACTATCTTAAATTTACTTCTTTCTGAAGGTAGAAGAATTCAAACAACAATAGTGAACCATTATTTTCATCCAAATTGAATTCCAAGTAAAATAATCAGTCGACATGTTTTTATTATTAAAGTGAAAGTCAAAAGTACATATTCAATAAAATTGAAAACATGGTGAAAGATTTTTTTTAAACTGTTAAATAAAATAAACTGTGAAAAAAATACACCTGCTTTTCTTTATCCATCATTACTTTATCAGACAAAATCGTGCGATGATAAAAAACTTTTCATCTGATAAATTTTTGACAGAAGTTTTCATGTTTACACGAAACGGGAATCACAAAATCAAGTTTATCGATGAAAATATTTATCATCGCTTTTTTCACAGAACCGGAATAGGGGCTCTGATCCACATACCTGTGCTTAGGAGAGATGATAAGGTTGTGTTCATACTGTAACGAAGTTACAAATTCAACCTAACCACAGCAGCTTCCCAATATACCCCACACACCACATACACTCATCAACCAGCCAAATGCTACTTCAGTTTGAATACATTAAATTCAAACTCATAACAGATGTACAAACAGACTCGTGACCATACGATTTGTAATGAAGACAGAACATTATCATCCAATCAAACATCACGCCATATGAATTACATGGGATAAGTTTTTTTTGTACTTACGATTCACACCTTATTGTTACGGGGAATATATTAAGAGTAGGTAATATTGGAGTGGAAAAGAGGGACTTCTGCCTTGAGTGGTATTGTACCAATCCGCTGTACACAAGGGCCTAGAAGCAATCTGCTGAGTGCGTAGTGCACTAGTTAAGAGTATCGTAATTGTTTGGTCTTGTGCCGTAAATATTGTGCCTTTGGCTTCGACCAGTGCCGGGGACTATATCCCGCTAAGCTTTGTGCCTTTGGTTTCGACCAGGGCCGGAGACTCTACCCCACTAAACTTTGTGCCTTTGGTTTCGACCAGGGCCGGGGACTATATCCCACTAAACTTTGTGCCTTTGGTTTCGACCAGCGCCGGGGACTCTATCCCGCTAAACTTTGTGCCTCTGGTTTCGACCAGGGCCGGGGACTCTATCCCACTAAACTTTGTGCCTTTGGTTTCGGCCAGGGCCGGGGACTCTAAACCACTAAACTTTGTGCCTTTGGTTTCGACCAGGGCCAGGGACTCTATCCCACTAAGCTTTGTGCCTTTGGTTTCGACCAGGCCAGGGGACTATATCCCAACCCATATTAAATGGTTAGTTTATTTTTAGAGTATATTTATATCTAATACCGTGTTTTATTTTTGATTGAATTTAATGTAATATTTAAGAAATTAATAAAGATTGATATTTAACGGAGTTCTGAACTCTTCATGCACCGAGTTTTTATTGCTTTCTTCGGTCAGACCTTGGATCGACTGTCGCTACCTCAGCTCTAACCTATAAAAGCATCACAATACCCAAGGCGTGTAAATGCACCCAAGTTATACCGAAAGACTTCAGACCTATTAGTCTATCATCTTTCCTTCTAAAAACTCTTGAAAGATTGAGTGATATCCACTTACGTAGTAGCATCAATACGAGATTTTTATCGACGGCACAAAATGCGTACTGCAAAGGAAGATCGGTAGATACTGCCTTCCATTCACTGGTACGAACTATCAAATACACCCTCCAACATAAGGCCCCGGCCACGCATTGAGCGACCGAGCGACGTCGCTGAGCGACCAACAAAAATAAAACACATTAAAACCTATAGATATGGCCATGCTGTTACTGAGCGACGCTGCTAAGCGACAAAGCGACGTCACTTAGAATTAAAACATGTTCTAATTTTGAAGTTGATCGCTGAGCGACGTAAAAGAAAGATGGTCAACATAGACATTGAAAGTTTAATTTGGGATGTTCAAAGCCGACATGTTTTATGGCAGGATAAAGAAAAAGATTTTAAAAATAAGAATATTAGTGGTAAAAAATGGGAAGAGGTTGCAAAAATTTGTAACTGTTCAGGTAATTTCTTATTTAAATATTTAAATTTGTTTAACTTCCAATCTCACAAAAGTACATAGAAAGCTCATTCATTAAATTTAAAGCCGAAATACTGCTTCTGTTGTAATGGATTGATTGTTCTAGATTCCTTTTTTTTCAGTAGGAGCTTGAGACGAAACGATCTTGACAAAGGCATTTTAACGACTATAACTTATTTATCGTCGCAGAGGACACGTCGCTCTGTAAAAGGACAATCGTCGCTTAGCGACGTCGCTCAGTGCGTGGCCGAGGCCTAAGGAGTATACTACGGTCGCTTTCTTGGACATAGAAGGCGCTTTTAAAAATGTGGACGTATCTGCAATCACATCTGCACTGTCAAGTCTAAAAGTAGATGGATCGCTTGGTGAACAGATTAATCAAATGCTGACTAGCAGGGTCATCAATTCAAAACTGGGCGGCTTCTCTGCAAGATTTCTGTTAGTAGAGGCGGTGTTCTATTTCTCCTTCTCTGGAATCTGGTAGCAAATGAGCTACTGATGGATCTGGAAGCGGAGAGCTTTAGAGTGGTTGCTTATGTGGAGATGTTGCCATTGTCGTATCAGGAAAGTACCCCAGAGTTCTAAAAGATTCAAATCACAACGAGAGAAGTGGAAAGGTAGAAATACCCAAGTTCAGTAGTGACGGGGCTGGGAATAATGATCCTTCCACTACTACTACTGGTTCCGTCTCTGGAGCGGGTTCTTTCGAAGGACAGATATAGGGATAGGCGTTCCGCTCTAAGAATTCTCAAGACCTTTGGTGACAATCCGGAGGTCGAGGGAAAACCATAACTGAACGCCAAGATAAAATGGACCAAGGGCATTTTAGCGAATTTTCAGACCAGTGGCGACTCCACGTCAGCGACCAAGGTCTCTTGAGGGAACAATCCCGGCACGTGGTAAAATTCAAGCTCTCGGCAAGCTTCTTAAGTATAATGAGGAAAAACCCGGGACTACCACCGCTCACCTGCGGTGGGGGTTGGCATCAAGGACATGTCAAACGCATCGCATGCGATGATCAGAAGTTGTGCGATCTATATAGGCTTGCTGTCAGCAGTTAGGGGGAAATCTGGCCAGGTGCGAGGCTTGAGGTCGTAGCTAAAAAAGACATTTAGTGCAGACCTAGAGCACGCATATGGATACGAGAAGAGACCTACTGCTTTGGTGATATATTACAAATAATCAAGGTAAGCAACCCGGAATTACACACCCATGACTGGAAAATTGCCAAGCTGGCAGAGGTAAGGGGTCTTTATAGAAGTGCGATCGTCGTAATAAATAAGGATTCCCCCACCCCCTGGCACAGGCTAAGTGCTGATAAGGTATTGGTTGGACTCGGTCATCCTTAAGGTTTATAAAAAAGATGAGGTAGACGCGGAAAGCGTCCCTCCATAAAATATCGAAGCAGCACCGATGATCGAGGAACCTGAACCAACCAATGTTCTTCTATCCGTTGTGAAGGAGGAATTCAGGTCATCGGCGATTACAGTGCAGGCTTCTACAAAAGACGAGAGTTTAAACGAAATGGAGACTGAAGACTGCCTAGACCATGATCTTCTGAGTGAGGAGGAGCTATCCGGCTTATACTATGATTTGGAAGATCTAGAAAATACCGCGGGGGAGACTGGTCTGCCTAATTGTAGCCAAAATGCTGTAGATAATCCTGATTAACCTCCAACACCCCATCAAGGCTTCGGCCTTCCTTCTTCTTCGGCTATCCAGGTACGGGGAAGATATCATCCTAACCCAGGAACCTTGGATAGTAAAATCCATAATTAGAGGACTTAGTACGCCTGTATACTACGTATTGTATGCTTCAGACAAAGGTGACCCTAGATCTTGCATATTAGTTAAAAGTAGCATTAATGTATATTTATTACATGCTGTTTAGGCATAGAACTAACAACATGTGATTGAGTAAAACTAGTATACCGATAAAATATGACAAAGAATAAAAAAAATAATGCGAAATATAAGGGAAATATATAAATAAGACACGGAAATTTATCCGCATTAGTTCAGCCTCCATACCTGAAGTTAAAATCTGAGACAACAACCAACTACAGTCTCAGAATATCGCGCCACACATCTTTCCTATCATTCTTTCTCTTCCTCAACCCTCGCACACGCTGTGGGGAAAGATTTGAAGGGTAGTATAATCCTTTGAGCGCGGTTAGATTATAAAAAAAGAGATATCACCGCAGCCAGACTGGAAACTTCAAAAGCAACCTATTGGCTCGTTTCAACATATCTGGGTCATGACCACCTTGGCCCCTACTCGGTAATACACTGGAGAGGCTCATCGCGAGTTCAGAACGGCAGAAAATAAGCCGCATCATTGGTAGTGATGCCAACGCTCACCACACAGTATAGGGAAGCACCGACATATATGACAGAGGTGAGTCTCTTTTTGATTTTATTTTAAGTACTAAGTTAAAAAGTCAATGACTTAACTTCAGGCCTTAATAAATCCTTAGCCATCTCTTGCCCGCTCACTCAGGTAAAAGGGTAAGGAAAGCCACAATGGTGGGATTCAAGGCTTGAACCGCTCAGGAAATAGTACCGTCAGTGCTTGAATCGAAGCTTAACAAAATAGAAAAGTTGTGGACTAGGACTGATATAAAGAGTCCCTTAAACTGTATAAGAAAAATTTAAGGAAAACAAAGAGATCTTCCTTTCCACAAATCCATCCATACCCAGCAGCTTAAAATATGCTGACAGCTCATGGACCAACTCTTGCGAAGAATCGCTCAACTTGTTACTGGATACCCATTTTCCAGGTAGCTTCACAGACAACACGGCGCGCCGCGGCGGCTAACAAGTCTAACTATCCACAATGGGTAATTAGTGATATGGGCAATTAATAGCTTCAAACCTTTCAAAGGTGCAGGACCGGATGGCATAATTTCAGCGGAGCTACAGAGGAACTCAGATATAATTCTACCAATTCTAAAGAATCTATCCCACAGCTGCTTAGATCTGGGCTCTTATTCCGGTTCTATGATAAAATGCACTGATAAAATGTTTATCACCAGAGTTTTTATACTACTTTTTCATTTTATCCAGAAAGTTGATTCTGGTTTCACCTATGATAATATTAGCTGATTTTGCCCTGAATGTGTGATGAAAGAAAAAATATCATAATTTGGCAGAGCACGTCTTGCAATATTTTCGACTAAAATTTATTTGGAGCTAAAAAACAATATTGAGTTTGAAACGAGTTCTATTTTTATTCATGTTTTGTTATATGAAGAGCGCAGAAGCTCCTTAAGTTAAGTAACATAAAATATGAATGTAAAGTAAAAGTTTGTTTTTTAATTATTGTTAAGTTATTGACCAATTGGTTGAATTATTATAGGTGTTCAAGATTTAAAATATACCTCTTTCGGCTGTTTTGGTCGTAATGTTTTTTTAAAGCAACAATTTCATTTCATTTCCCGACGTTTCGACGGTGGTTGCCGTCTTCTTCAGGGGATCTTTTATTTACAAAAATAAATTGAACATATTATACACAAAAGAACATTTAGTGTAAAATGTTGGCAAACTTACATTTAGTAGGTATTACAGATAAACATAAATAATACAATGAAAGGCAAATATAAGGCAATGTTTAAAAAAAAAAGATTTATGATATAAACAAACACTTCGATTGAAGTGCAGTCGGCTTTAAATTGTCACGGATGCTGCCTAGTCACCAAAGAGCAGTAAAACGATGAAATGTTCTGGCTGTCTTGTTTACGATTCATATTGTTTTTGTTGTTAATAATATGAGGCATTTCTAGAGTATACCGCTTAGAGACATGTTTCTCCCTTTCCAGAATTTCCACTCTGTCAAAATCTGGTTTGTGTCCACGCTCAATGGCCAAAGGCCAATGCTGTCTTCCCAGTGCTTTTTAAATTAATGTCAGATTTGTGGTTGGATATTCGTTGACGAAGAAGTTGTTTCGTTGTATCGATATAGGAAAGATTGCAATTTTCTTCAGCATTGCCACGACAGTTAATTTTATAGACTACGTCTGTGCACTTATCCTTTTCCGTTTTTGTTTTCATGTTGGTGAAAAGAGGTGCCAGCGTCCTATTGGTTTTATACGCTAAGCTGACGTCATTAGTACTATTTTCTACCGTCTCTTTAAAGTTTTATGACAGTTTGGGAACATTGGGAATCACTAGTCTATAAAATTAACTGTCGTGGCAAAGCGGAAGTAAATTGCAATCTTTCCTATATCGGTAAAACGAAACACCTTACTCGTCAACGAATTTCCAACCACTAATCCGACATTAATTTAAAAAGCACTGGGAAGACAGCATCGGCCTTACACTCCATTGAGCGTGGACACAAACCAGATTTTGACAGAGTGGAAATCCTGGAAAGGGAGAAACATATCTCCAAGCGGTATACTCTAGAAACGCTTCATATTATTAACAACAAAAAATATATGAATCCAGCCAGAACATTTCATCGATTTACTGCTCTTTGGTGACTAGACAGAATCCGTGACAATTTTAAGCCGACTAAACTTCAATCGAAGTGTTTTTTTATATCATTAAAAAAAAAATTTTAAACATTACCTTATATTTGTCTTTCATTGTATTATTTATGTATATCTGTAATACCTACTAAATGTAAGTTTGCCAAAATTTTACACCAAATGTTCTTGTGTGTATAATATGTTCAATTTATTTTTGTAAATAAAAGATCCCCTGAAGAAGACGGCAACCTCCGTCGAAACGTCGTCAAAGGAAATGAAATTGTTTCATTAAAAAACCATTACGACCGAAACAGCCGAAAGAGATCAATTTTAAATCTCGAACACCTATAATAGTTTGTTTTTTAATTTCAGATTTAGGATGAAATTAGTGTGAAACAAGTTTTTGAAATAGCTTCTTTTCCGTGAGTAATAGGACTAATAGAATCCCACATCAATTTTACTTCTCCTAAGAAAGATATTGAACCTCTGTATTATCGCAGGAAAGGTGTACATTCAAAAAATGTGAAAATTGTTTGTGAAAGTAATTTTATTATATTGAATATAATTAGATACTCGGATGATGCATATATTTGGCGGAATGTAGAAGAATTCAAACAATAATAGTGAACCATTATTTTCATTCAGTCGACATGTTTTTATTATTAAAGTGAAATTCAAAAGTACATATTCAATAAAATTGTATACATAGTGTTAGATTTTTTTTAAACTGTTAAATTAAATAAACTGTGAAAAAAATACACCTGCTTTTCTTTATCCATCTTTACTTTATCAGACAAAATCATGGGATGATAAAAAACTTTTCATGTGATAAATTTTTGACAGAAGTTTTCATGTTTACACGAAACGGGAATCGCAAAATCAAATTTATCGATGAAAATATTTATCATCGCATTTTTCACAGAACCGGAATAGGGGATCTGATCCACATACCTGTGCTTAGGAGAGACGATAAGGTTGTGTTCATAACCCAGGCGGGTAAATGCACCCAAGTTATACCGAAAGACCTCAGACCTACTAGTCTATCATCTTTCCTTCTAAAAACTCTTGAAAGATTGATTGATATCCACTTACGTAAAAGCATCGATACGAGATTTTTATCGACGGCAGAACATGCGTACTGCAAAGGAAGATCGGTAGACACTGCCTTCCATTCACTAGTGCGAACTATCGAATACTCCCTCCACCATAAGAAGTATACTACGGTCGCTTTCCTGGACATAGAAGGCGCTTTTAACAATGTCGACGTATCTGCAATCACATCTGTACTGTCAAGTCTAAAAGTAGATGGATCGCTTGGTGAACTTTTTAATCAAATGCTGACTAGAAGCGTTATCAATTTAAAACTGTGCGGTTTATCTGCAAGAAGATTTGTTAGTAGAGGTAAGGCGGTGTTCTATCTCCCCTTCTCTGGAATCTGGTAGCAAATGAGCTGCTGATGGATCGTATGGATCTATTGCTTATGTGGACAATGTTGTCATTGCCGTATCAGAAAAGTAGCCCAACGTTATAAAAGAGCTTCTACAAAACGCTTTAAATTAGTTAACAAACTGGGCGGAAAGGTGTGGCCTAGGACTCAGCCCCAAGAAAACTGAACTTGTCCTCATATCAAGGAAATACAAAATTCCTCACGTAGATCCAGCTACTATCAAAGGTATTCCACTAGCTTTCTCAGATGAAGCAAAATACTTGGGTCTTATTTTAGATACAAAATTAAGTTGGAAACCTAATATAGAAGAAAGAGTTAAGAAGGCTACAGTGGCACTCTTCTCATCTATCGCTATAGGGAATAAATGGGGCTCCGTATTACACACTGGCTATATACTTCTGTAAGCAGACCTTTTCTTAAATATGGCGTAACAGTATGGTGCGCCGCTCTAGAAAAAGCTGCAAATCGTGACAAGCTGAGCAAAGTCCAACGGTCAGCTTCAATGTGTATAAGCGGAGCCTCTGCCGCGCTAGACGTTCTGGTCCTCGATATTTTCAGCAAACGGACGTCAGCGAGCACAGCCGCTCGCCTTAAAACTCCTTTACAATGGATAAATAATGATATTGGCGATTCTATTATTCTGAACTCGTTCGGATCACTTCCAAGTTACATTGATTACACCATCCTTAAATTAGAATTCGGCAAAAACTTCCAAGTCACCATCACTCCAAGATCTTTCAGGGAGGGCTTAAGCTTCTTTGAAGATGATGCTATCCATTTGTATATTGATGGATGACGGGATCGGTGGGGTGTGTACTCAAACAGACTAAATTAAGTCTCTCTTTCAGTCTTCCTAATCATTGTAGCGTGTTCCTGGCTGAAATAAAACCTGATATCAACTACTGATATCCATATTTTCTCGGATAATCAGACGGCTATTAAGTATCATGGAGAAGGCGCAGCAGTTCAATATTCACATATGTTGAGTGCTAGGGCACATGGATACACCAGGGAATTGTGAGGCTGATAAACTTGTCAAAAATGGAACGACACTACCTTTATTATGAGTTAATACTTACAAGTTAATACTGAAACAAGATGCTATAGATAGGACAAACCGAAGATGGAGAAATACAACAACCTGTATGACGACAAAACAGTTCTGGTCAAAACTTGATCTGAAACGCTCCAAGTGTTTCATATATTTAAGCAAATTGCACATCAGCTCAGTAATTGGTGTCATAACTGGACACTGCCTCATAGGCAAGCACGCAACGAGTATTGACGTTTATTCAAATTATTTTTGCATGAACTGCATGGATGAGGAAGAGGTGGAATCTGTTTGTCATCTTCTGTGCACATGCCCTGCTTTACATCAGAGACGTAAGCTCCATCTTGGAAACTTTTTCTTCGATGATCTCAGGGATCTAAACAATATAGGTGTTGAAACTTCCGATTTAAATAGGATAAAAAACATTTGTTTACTAAATTGAGTGAACTTTATTTATGTTGACTGAAGCAACCGTTTAGTTGAGAGGTTCGTACAAGACTAAAGTGTTCTATATTCTTAGCAAAAGGTTAATTTTATCGTGAAGATTCAGGTTGTGACGTTTTTTGTTTTTTCTAGAGCGGTCCACCATACCATAATTGTTAAGTTTGTAACACGCGAATGAAATATTATCAAAAATAAAAAAAAACAAAAATTAACTATTTGTAAATAACTAAAGACTGACCGCCAGCAAAAAAAAAACGAGCAAGACCACTTTGACAGCTCGATAACATCAAGCAGATAACGTAGGGGTAGGGAATGTAGTAGATTTCTGCCAAAAGGTTGCTAGGTTTAAGCCTATACTAATTGTTGAGATTTAAGTTTATAAACACTTGAAAAATTAATTGCGGTTGCTATTACATACAAATAAATATGTAATAACACATAGGGTATGTACAAAGACAAAGTTCAGTAACAGTAGGTAGGTTCAAATAACATTTTTGAAAAATCACTGCACTTTTAGATTCCGCATAGAATAGTGGTGCCTTAGCAAGAAGAAACAAAAAACGAAGAACAATTTAGAACTTTGAGACCAAGAAGTTTTTTCTTTAAATTATAAACCAAAAAAATTTAATAAAAAAAAAGGAAATTGGCATATATAATTTTTCTAATAAAAATAAAGATCAATTGAAGAGGAGGTTGCCTATTCGAAATATAAAGAAAAGGAAAGCTGGTAATTGTCGGCAAATCTGGGATCGTGAAGAGGGGAGCAGCGGAAGTCTAAGCTAAGTGCTAGCTCAAGAGCCATCGAATTAAATCTTCCTAAGAACAATTCAGAGTAATCGAAGTAACACCTACAAACAACCAAAATCATTCAAATTTTTTTTATATTATGAATTTTAACGATCTAAGTCACTGATTTTATTTTTGTAAATTTCATACATATTTATATAACATTTGCATCCGTTTAATTTATATTGGTTTTATATTGTTTCTTATCAAATCCAAGATAGAGTAATTAATTTATTTTATTGATTGATATTAATAATCTTTTCGGAAAATA
The DNA here is from genome assembly GCA_910595825.1 of Philhelius pedissequus. Taxonomy (NCBI): domain Eukaryota; kingdom Metazoa; phylum Arthropoda; class Insecta; order Diptera; family Syrphidae; genus Philhelius; species Philhelius pedissequus. The sequence goes on from OU343161.1 coordinate 157,744,268, forward strand.
ACGAGTGGCATAATCAAAAAAAATTGCAACGCGAACCGTAAAAGAAAAAGAGTGAAAAAGAGGAATACGATTTTTTTTTTTGAATCGCGCGGGAAAGGTTAAATTAGAGGAACTAAAACTACATATAATTAGTAGTAAAGAAAAAATACCAAAAGTGCATTTGGTTTAGATTTATCCAAATTACCCCCTCCAGCAGCAGTGGCCACTTCCGCAGGGATAATTAAGGGTGAGTTAAATTTTTTTTACCTTTGGATACATTTATTATTGTATGCCTATTTATATGTGGTCGTGGGTTTTCGATTAATACCGACCGTGGTTTAAAAAAAAAAAAAATAAAAAAAAAGGGGAAAAAAATAGTAAAATTAAAATAAAACGGAAAGTAAAAGGTTTATAAAAAGGGAGATCAAAGCGTACATTAATCGTTCTATAGACAAAAGAGGATTAGAGATCCCCACTTGTTAATAAAATCGAAGACGTTGGAATTTTTTTTGAGAAATTTGTTATATTCAAATTCGATTAATTTGTCTTTTTAAGAATAGTAAATTGAAACGATAATCTTATGCTAAACTACCGTAATTAATTTTGTATCAAAATTTGAATTAAAAATAAAATGTTATATTTTAATCTGAATAGATTTTGAAAGGTACTTTATTATTTCAAGATGAAGTAAATTTTTTTTAGAGAAGGATGAGAGGGATGATAAAGGAGGGATGAAATTTTAAGGAAGGAAAACTATTATGTGGGGTTGTTTTGGCGAAAAAGCAACCATGGTAGGGTGGGACAAGAGAACAGATTCGCAGCGTCAACAACACCCAGATGCTCAGACTGGCAAAAGGTAATTTTTTTTTGTAATGAGGTAAGGGTCAAAGAATCACCCCTTTGGCTGAGCTGGTCGGTCCAATTTTGCCAGCAAGACCCAACGAAGACAACTACCCCGTTACAATGGCGCCCAACGTGTTAGCTCACTATCGGAAGATGGTGCGGCTAGAATTTATAAGTCAAAACTTTCTTTTTGTTTTAATATTTTTCTTTTTATTTTTTTTACAATTATTTTTTTTAATATTCTTCAAAACAGTAATTGCATTTTTTTAGTGAGTCCCGGTGATTGGGTGTAGGGTACCTGGTACCGCGTTGCCACTGGAGGATGCATTTACTAAAATTTTAACGCATTAAAGTGTGACTAAACAGTTTGAGTCCTTGCTTCGGTTAGTGAACACTGATCAAATGGCCAAGCAACATAGCACACACTTTCCTAGCTTACGCTAATGCTCGGAAGAGACCCGTCGATGTGAAAGGCGTCTACGGAGGTCCTTCCAGCATATATTATTTTTACATTCTCCAAGGGTTTCACAGGTCTTCACTGACGACAATCGTCTTTGATGTTCTGAAACCCGAGGTGAATACATTTTTTTTTGTAAGTCCTTTCTTAAATTAAATCTTTTTTTTAGCTTATTTTAACTTTTGCTCTTATGTTTTGACTTATGAAATAGATTTCCTTCCAATGATTTTTCAGGCCTTTCTAAAGCCCTTTCATCCTTCTTGAATTTAATGATTGTTTTATAATCAATTTTTTTTGTTTTTTTGATAAGTTCAATAAATCTTACAAGTGATATTGGATTTGATAACAAATAAAATAAATAATTTTTTTATTATTTTGAATCTTTTTGATATTTTTTTGAGACATTTTTTTTAATTTTTTTTTTTGAAAATTCAATTTGTTTTAATCATTTTGATATATGTATATATGTATATATATATACATATATATATAAAGAGAAAACTAACTATTGGTGAACAGTAAGTTTTTGGTTTTTGTGTTATTTTTGAATGAATTGGTTCTGGTAATACTTCGACCTGATAACTTTAAGGAGATTTAAAGCCCATTTGAGATTTGTTTTATACATATTTTTTTTCAAATAGTAATTTCACTGAAATAATTCTTCAAGTTTTGCTGATTTGCAAAATTTTTAATAGAACTAGTTTTCGTAGTATGAACGGAGAGCGTCGTTCTTCAATACCCGATAACGATCTGAGTGGCATTCAATTATATTCCGAGGCTAGATTTGAAGAGTTCTATCATCAATTTAGTAATACGATTTCACGTTTTAACCTCAATCAGTCGTTCAGTTTTTCTGATAATTTAAACTCAGTAGTGAGCAACTCAACGAGCAATATGACGGACAACGGTGGAAACGAAGGAGTTTTACAAACTACGGTCGAAAATGAACCTAGTAATAGGGATTCCAGTCAGCCTCAGAATCAGGGCAGATCCGAGTCGATGGCAGAACTAGCTCGGAGGTTAGAGAAAACGATGATGGACAATCAAGTTAGAATGTTCCAGCACATGGATGTTTTTATGACTAATGTTCTGCAAAAGTTAGGTAGCTTGAGCTTGGCACCTCAACCAGCGGTGAATAGGGATACTCCGCAGGTCTCTGGACTTCAAACGGGATTTCCTTATGATTCCCCCCCGCCACATAGACCTAGGAGTTCATTTCATTCAGCGGGTCTTAGCCTATCTGAAACCTGCCGGCTTGATAGGTGGAACATTAAATATGATGGCTCTGACGACGTGAACGAATTCCTATTTAAAGTTGATCGGATGCAAGCTGCATCTGCTTACACTGATGAGCAAATCACCGCTCACTTCCATACGTTGTTGAGTGGCAGGCCTAATAAGTGGTTTTGGGCTTTCCTTAAGAAAAACCCAAAGGCTAGACTGGTAGAAGTTAAGTTGGCAATGAAAAAAGAGTTTGGTCGTTTAGAAAGTGATGTTGAGCTATATATGCGTCTTATGACGAGAAAACAGGGTGTCAAAGAAAGCTTTGACGATTTTTATACCTCGGTATGCACTCTAAATGACCAATTAAAAGAACCGTTCGATGAACACAAATTGGTAGATATTATCCGAAACAATGTTAAGGATAAAATAGGGGAAATTTTACTTTCAGCTGGACTGACAAAATTGGAAGAATTGAGAAACAAGGCTAGGGAAGCTGAAAGGTTTTTGAGTAAACGCAGTTCTATCCCTAAAACTGTGCATGAAATCGTATATTCAGATGATGAGGTAGAGGTACTTTCGGGTGAGGAAGAAGTTGCTGCCATATCTTCAAATGGTAGGCCAGTTTCAACAGCAAACTATGTTTGCTGGAATTGTGACCAAAAAGGTCATGCCTACCACTTTTGCCCTTCACGGGTTAGAAATTTATTTTGCTTTTTGTGTGGTGCTAAAGGCGTCAATACAGTAGAGTGTGGTAAACACACGGGAAACTTTGCGAGGGACGAAAAGAAGAGTGGAGAAGTTCGTTCCCTAAAGAACAAGATCGACCACTCAAACAATTAGACAACCAGTCAATAAACAACTCGCACATAATTCCGATCAAGATTCTAGAACGAGAAATAAAGCCTTCCAGCTCCAACCCTATTCAATCAGAGCCTACTAACACCAAAGCGTTACCGTCTCTTCATGAGCGTAAACTCAAATATTATAAAGCTCGTTCTCGAATCTTCTCATCTAAATATAATCCCGCCAGCGCTCAAGTTGTAAGATGCCGACGTCGTTTTCGTAAGCGAAAATATATTCGGAAACAAATTATTGAAACGATAATATCGTTAGAAACAGATGGGCGAATGTATGTAAACGTCGAGCTAAATAACGAACCTGTCTTCGGTCTCTTGGATAGTGGTGCATCCATTTCGGTTTTAGGTAGAAAGTGTTGGGAGAGGGTAAAGGATATTGGTGTTGAAGTAAAATCGTATTCGAATTTTGTGCGTACTGCTGACGGCAAATCGCACGACATAGTAGGATATTGTGAAATCCCAACCAAATATAACGGCATCATTAAACCCATTACCTTTTATCTGATTCCCAACCTATCTCAAAAACTCTATCTAGGTATGAACTTCTGGCGTGCATTTCACTTGATGCCGGAAATCAATGAAATAAAACCCGATTTTCCTTTAAGTGAAGAAGAAGTTAGTTTTAAAGACGAAGCGGAATTAATAAAACTCTCGCCCGAACAAAAGTTTCAACTTGATACTGTAAAAAGACTTTTTCCAAATTTTGTTGTGCTAGGGCTGGGCAAAACAAGTTTTGCTCGCCACGTGATCGACACGGGAGATGCCATGCCGATCAAATCACGCCATTACCCAATGTCTCCAGTGCGTCAGGAAGAGGCCTACAAGGAATTAGACCGCATGTTAGCTCTGGGAGTTATTGAAGTGAGTAACTCTCCTTGGTGTTGTCCAGTAGTTTTGGTCACGAAACCCGGTAAAGTTCGACTGTGTCTGGATTTTCGCAAAGTTAACGCAGTTACCGTTAAGGATGCGTATCCATTGCCCCATGTTGAGGGTCTACTTAGTCGCATCGGTGACACACACTTTATCACGGGAATCGACTTGAAGGATGCATACTGGCAAATACCTCTTGATCAAAAATCAAGAGAAAAGACAGCATTTGCAGTACCAGGTAGACCTCTCTACCAATTTAAAGTTATGCCATTCGGGTTGTGCAATGCGAGTCAGACGATGTCGAGGGTAATCGATCAAGCAGTTCCAGGTCATCTCCGTGATAATGTGTTTGTCTACCTAGATGACTTACTGATTTGTACAGCGGATTTTGAATCCCATATGCGCATCCTTAAAGAAGTGGCTGCATGTCTACGCAGAGCGAACCTCACCATAAACCTGGACAAAAGTAAGTTCTGCATGCGTCAGATTAAATATCTTGGGTATATAGTAGGTCAGGGAATCTTAAAAACAGATCCAGACAAAGTGGAGGCCATGATCAACTTTCCTGTTCCTAACACCATGAGGCAAGTTAGAAGATTCTTAGGTTTAACTGGTTGGTACCGACGCTTCATTAAGAACTATGCCGATCTAGCTGCACCGCTAACAGATTGCTTAAAGAAGCAAAGGAAATTCGAGCTTACTCCTGTAGCGTTAGATAGTTTTAATAAGCTAAAGGTCGCACTTTCCTCGGCTCCAGTCCTAGCACAACCTGATTTCAAGAAAGAATTTATGATCCAATGTGATGCTTCATCAGATGGTGTAGGTGGTGTCATTTTTCAGCTGGATGAGGATCACAACGAGAGACCTATTGCCTATATGTCGAAGAAGCTAAATAAAGCACAAAAAAATTATACAGTTACAGAGCAAGAATGTCTAGCCGCTGTCTTGAGCATTCGTAAATTCCGGCCATACGTAGATGGATCCAATTTTAGAGTGATAACAGATCACTCTAGTTTAAAGTGGTTAATGTCGATGAAGGAGTTATCTGGACGATTGGCCAGATGGAGCTTAGAACTCCAAGGTTATAATTTCATTATAGAGCACAGAAAAGGTTCCCTCAACGTTGTGCCGGATACATTATCACGAATGAATATGGAAGAGATAACTGCAACGAAAACTGTAGATAATAATGCTGCCCCGATATTAGTTGGCGAAGAAGTAGATTTAGATTCCGTTGAATTCGATTCGTTACAATATTCTCAGCTGAGAGATGACATCATTTCCAATCAATCGTCTTTTCCTGATCTCGTTATATCCGACAAATACATATACAAAAGGGTAAGGTTCAGGACGGTTGGAGTTGAAGAGGAAGATTCGCTTTGGCGCCTTTGGTTGCCAGAAGCACTCACTTACAAATGCATTGAGTCGGCACATAACGCAAAATTAAGTTGTCATAGTGGTTTTGCAAAAACTTATAGTCGAATAAGTGAAAGGTACTACTGGCCAAAAATGGTCAAAGAAATAAAAAAATTTGTTAGTGATTGTGAAATTTGTAAAATGGTGAAGGCTCCGAACGCGATTCTTCGTCCACCCATTACTAAGCAAATTGTGTCCGAAAGGCCTATGCAAAGATTATACATCGACTTTTTAGGACCATATCCACGCACAAAACAAGGAAATGCATTCGTTTTTATTGTGGTAGATCACTTTTCTAAATTCGTTTTTCTTAAAGCAATGCCTAAAGCCACCGCTTCAAGCATAATAAAATTTCTCGAGAACGACATATTTCAAACTTTCGGCACCCCTGAATATGTTCACTCCGATAACGGTCGCCAGTTCGTATCGAACGATTTCAAAAAATTCTTGGCAGATTACGGTGTTAATCAGGTACGCACAGCTTTGTACTCACCGCAAGCTAACAATTCCGAGCGCGTAAACCGTAGTATATTGAGTAAGCTCAGGATATTGATATCAAAAGAGCAAAACGATTGGGATGACCAGCTGTCATACATTGCATGCACCCTTCGTTCAGATGTGCATGAATCTATAGGTTGTCAACCGTACTTTGCTCTGTTTGGCCAGAACATGGTAACCCATGGCTCTTCGTATCGTTTGTTGCGCGCCTTAAAAGCTTTAGGCGATCCGGAAATGTTAGCTTTGCCCAAAGCAGTAAAACTAACGCTTGCCCGGCAGAAGTTATCGGAAAACTTATTCAGGGCACACGTTAAGTGCAAAAACACATATAATATAAGGTCTAAGCCAGTCACTTACCGAGAAGGTCAAGAAGTGTTCCACAGGAATTTTGCCCAAAGTAATTTCGCGCATGGGATTAACGCTAAACTCCTCCCAAAATTCGAAAGATCCCGAGTAAAAAGAGTAATCGGTAACTGCATGTACGAGCTCGAAACCCGAGCTGGAAAACCAATAGGCATATTCCACGCCAAAGATATACGGCAATAGGACCTTAAAATAAAGGAAAACACAACCACAAAGTATCTTGTTTAAGTTTTATATAATTTATTTTTAACTTATCTGACATTGACGATTGCCCAGCTATATAAATGGGTTCGCGACCCACGTCGTAGGTGTTGAAGATTTTCTTTCGTTTTTAGATGGTAATAAACCTCTAAAACATTACACTTTTTCTTTAATTTTACATTTTTAATAAACAAAGGTACACTCATGTTTAACTAGACGTTGCTTCGCAAAAACAAAAAAAAAAAAAACAAAAAAACAAATTTCATCTTCCGACGGCAAAACGAGACTGGTTTGTTTATATGATTTAGCCATGTATGTACATCGGTATGTAAGCACACTCGTTTAAAGAAAAAAAAAAAAACAAGGAACTTTACTTGGCACGTTGATGTATTCAATTGTGTCGCACTAGTTCATTAGACGAGAAGAATACATCATACCACTCTGTTCACACCGCCTCGACGGGACAAGCGTATGTTTTGTTTTGAGGTTATATGTGTGTTTTTTTGTATTTTATTTTTTTTGTTATTTCAAGTTTTATGTTTGCATTTATTTCGCAACGAAACTTTAATTTCTTTCAGTATTTGTGTTTTGCTTTAAAACTGATCACTTTGGTTATACACACAATTCACAATTACTTGAATGTTGAGCGTCTTATATTTTTTTTATAACCATTTAAGTTGCACGACCGTTTTCCGACCGAAAGATAATTCCGTGGGTTCATTTGCATATTTCAGATGTGTAAATACTATCAGAAAGAAGCAAAGCCCTGTAACACGCGAATGAAATATTATCAAAAATAAAAAAAAACAAAAATTAACTATTTGTAAATAACTAAAGACTGACCGCCAGCAAAAAAAAAACGAGCAAGACCACTTTGACAGCTCGATAACATCAAGCAGATAACGTAGGGGTAGGGAATGTAGTAGATTTCTGCCAAAAGGTTGCTAGGTTTAAGCCTATACTAATTGTTGAGATTTAAGTTTATAAACACTTGAAAAATTAATTGCGGTTGCTATTACATACAAATAAATATGTAATAACACATAGGGTATGTACAAAGACAAAGTTCAGTAACAGTAGGTAGGTTCAAATAACATTTTTGAAAAATCACTGCACTTTTAGATTCCGCATAGAATAGTGGTGCCTTAGCAAGAAGAAACAAAAAACGAAGAACAATTTAGAACTTTGAGACCAAGAAGTTTTTTCTTTAAATTATAAACCAAAAAAATTTAATAAAAAAAAAGGAAATTGGCATATATAATTTTTCTAATAAAAATAAAGATCAATTGAAGAGGAGGTTGCCTATTCGAAATATAAAGAAAAGGAAAGCTGGTAATTGTCGGCAAATCTGGGATCGTGAAGAGGGGAGCAGCGGAAGTCTAAGCTAAGTGCTAGCTCAAGAGCCATCGAATTAAATCTTCCTAAGAACAATTCAGAGTAATCGAAGTAACACCTACAAACAACCAAAATCATTCAAATTTTTTTTATATTATGAATTTTAACGATCTAAGTCACTGATTTTATTTTTGTAAATTTCATACATATTTATATAACATTTGCATCCGTTTAATTTATATTGGTTTTATATTGTTTCTTATCAAATCCAAGATAGAGTAATTAATTTATTTTATTGATTGATATTAATAATCTTTTCGGAAAATAACGAGTGGCATAATCAAAAAAAATTGCAACGCGAACCGTAAAAGAAAAAGAGTGAAAAAGAGGAATACGATTTTTTTTTTTTGAATCGCGCGGGAAAGGTTAAATTAGAGGAACTAAAACTACATATAATTAGTAGTAAAGAAAAAATACCAAAAGTGCATTTGGTTTAGATTTATCCAAATTACCCCCTCCAGCAGCAGTGGCCACTTCCGCAGGGATAATTAAGGGTGAGTTAAATTTTTTTTACCTTTGGATACATTTATTATTGTATGCCTATTTATATGTGGTCGTGGGTTTTCGATTAATACCGACCGTGGTTTAAAAAAAAAAAAAATAAAAAAAAAGGGGAAAAAAATAGTAAAATTAAAATAAAACGGAAAGTAAAAGGTTTATAAAAAGGGAGATCAAAGCGTACATTAATCGTTCTATAGACAAAAGAGGATTAGAGATCCCCACTTGTTAATAAAATCGAAGACGTTGGAATTTTTTTTGAGAAATTTGTTATATTCAAATTCGATTAATTTGTCTTTTTAAGAATAGTAAATTGAAACGATAATCTTATGCTAAACTACCGTAATTAATTTTGTATCAAAATTTGAATTAAAAATAAAATGTTATATTTTAATCTGAATAGATTTTGAAAGGTACTTTATTATTTCAAGATGAAGTAAATTTTTTTTAGAGAAGGATGAGAGGGATGATAAAGGAGGGATGAAATTTTAAGGAAGGAAAACTATTATGTGGGGTTGTTTTGGCGAAAAAGCAACCATGGTAGGGTGGGACAAGAGAACAGATTCGCAGCGTCAACAACACCCAGATGCTCAGACTGGCAAAAGGTAATTTTTTTTTGTAATGAGGTAAGGGTCAAAGAATCACCCCTTTGGCTGAGCTGGTCGGTCCAATTTTGCCAGCAAGACCCAACGAAGACAACTACCCCGTTACAAGTTAAATAATCTTAAGCGATTTTCCAATGTATTCAAACTTATTTGAATTTTTAAGAAAGCCTTATAGATTAACTCGAAAACAACAAATTAATTTAAAACAATAGAATAGCTATTTACTGTGATTCAAAAACAAAAAATTATACTTAGTAATCATCATTGGCAGTAAGAAGCGGTGATAGTTTTACAAGCACCCCATCAGCTGTTTTGACGGTGGCAACTCGTACTTTGCCATCGACACCAGGATGAACTTCGAAGCTTCCATTTGGTTGGCGGAAGTTTTTCATCTCGTATGACGACCAGGGCATTATTGCACCAACAACTTTTCACTTATCTTTTAGCAACTTATGAGTTAAGCGATATTCTGAAAATTGTAAGTGATTAGCGTTGCATGAATGCATTGTAAACTCACTCACTTTTCATTTACAAACTTTTCATATTTCAGCTTAATAAAAATGAAAACTGTTGCTTCGACAAAAAAAGTGACTTAAATCCCTAAATTCGATAAGTATTCTCACACATAGCAAATAAAAGAATTTTATCTTTTTAAGGAGGGGACCTGGAAATTTGAAAATTTTAGGAATTATAGAGTACATTGATTTGAATGTTTGGAAAATGTTTGAATTTGATTCCTAGAATAACATTAACCGTAAGAAAACTGTAATATTGAGAAGATTACACATATCAGTCAATTAACTTTTGACTGTATCCATAACTAGATTTGGTTTTTCTTTAATTAATAAGTACACAATGTGACGATTATTTTGATGTATAAAACATTACCTTATGAGCTATACAAGCTTTGCAATTTTAATTTCAAAACAGAAGAACAACATTCAAAATTGCCTGCTTAGTTCGACTCCTATCATCGATGTTCAGTGTAGAACAGTTATGTTTGAAAAATAATTAAAGAGAAAAGATGAGGTGGCTGTTTTGAGCTTATATCATCAGTTCTAGTCGTTCAATCTTTAAGGTTAAAATTGAGGTAAAACTTGGGACTATATGGTGGTATTAAAATAATAAGAATGTGTGCAATGACCAAATTTATTCGATTTTTAGTCAATTTTTGACATTCTACATTCAAAAGCTGCATGTGCATACACAGGCACATACATATATATAGAAAAGAGATTAAGACATTTGGTGGCATCAAGCCTTCTCTTATCTATGCACGTTCTATCCAACTGTACCGTTGAGATTAACTTGAGGGCAAGTTTTGCATTGGAAAAAAAATCGAACTCCAGATTTTTATCAAACGCATGTCTGTTTGTCTGTCTGAGGAACAATCTACAGTCTAAGCGACTGAAGCGATTTTCTTAAAACTTGGTACATAAGCGGTTTAGAGGATTATCTCAAAAGGATTTTAGAATCGTTTTTTAACCTTAAAGATAACGGTACTAGCCGAACAATTTTTTCTGCTATCTTAATTATATCAAAAACGGCTTTAAACATTTTGATAAAAAAAATCTGTACTATTTTAGGCAAATTCTACATTTTGATAAAAAAAATCTGTATTATTATTGACAAATTCTACATTTTTGTATACAAATTTGTTTATAAATTTTGTTATTAACGGTACCATACAACCATTTTTTTGTTTTTCAACTTTATCATAAAGGGCTCTACGGATTTCGATAAAAATGTTTATATAGGTGGTCCTTCGAATTCTAAATAATACTGCATTCCAAAATGTTCGATTTTTTCTAAATTTTGGATTTTTGGAATAAAATATTTGTTTTTGTTTGAAAAGAAATAAGTAATAAACGACTTTAAAAATACTTATATTTAGCCGTTTCTATTAAAAATTTTCTGCATATACCTACAATGTGATCGAACATAAGAGCAAGTACATGCGACCCAGTCGTGCAGTTTATGTACATAAGAAAAACAGAAATAGCTATATATGTACATTAATGATAGTCCATATGATTTGTATGCTGTTAGTATAAGAAAAACACATGGACGCATTCAAAAATCGACCCATAGCTATCCGGATAGGTCGGGGTTGTTGTAATCCGATTTGAGAACACAGCTGATGACAAAACAGTTGCTGCAAAAAAATAAATCTGAAGATATCCAATACTCATATAAATTTAACCTATCTGAGATTGGTTTTCAGGTACTATAGTGCTACGTATCTTAGATTGGCTATCGTACCAACATTTGAATGCACCCAATAATTGCAGTACCTACGAGTATTAACTTTATGTCTATGATTTTTTTGTTAGTTTATGATACCATCCACGTGAATATCACACAAAAATCAGTTTTTCCAAAAAGAGGCATATTTGCAACATTTAATGTAAATTTAGGAACCTTTCGTATTAGCGGCCAAAAACCCCTCTTCAAGAGTAATACTACTCATTTTTTCTTACCTATCTAAATACAAACTGCAATAATTGTGCCTTATGACAAAAAATTAGAATCTAGCATTATTGTGGCTTAAAGTTAATGGCGCAAAATTTTAAACGATTAAGTAATATGTTTAATCATTTTTAGTATGATACTAGGTTAAAAAGAGGCTTTTGCCTTTAAACGAGTTTAGTATCCTATTATCTTCTTACCATTTTACTAAAGTTAAAATCACCCAATGGCTACTTTAACTCTTTAGTATCGTACTAAATCAATAATATCATCTGATAGTATATCAGCCTCGCACGCAGGAGGCCCACGTTCGAATCCTGCTGGTATACATTTTTTTTGTCAATAATGAAGTAAAATGATTAAAATATAAACATGGAATACTTATTTATAGCGCACGTTGGGTTTCCATCAACATATAATCAATTTACAAAGCATAAACATAATAATTGTGTTCATCAAAATTCAAACCCTACAAATGATTTGCTATCTAGTTAGCAAATGGTTTAAAATTTATGAAAAGTTAGTAGGCTACTATGTATATAGTAAATTGTTAACTAGTATCGTGTTAAGGCCTTAATAATAGGTTGTTTAAAATTTTGCGCCAACGTTTTCTTTCAATAGTTATAATAATAGGATGTTTTATTTAGGAGACATAATTATAATGTACAAAGGATTAGGGGCTTTCATAATTATAATTAAAAAACATATAAAATACCTGAGTTCGTGAATATCATCCATTATTTTGTATTATTGGTAAAAAACACAATTTTAAAAGGCATTGAGAAGTCAATTTTTTCTAAGCTCATAATTTGCTTAAATTATCATATATTTTTCGTTAAGTGTACGAAATAATATTTTGGTGCCACAGAATTGGATAATTTGGGTATAATTCAATAAACAAATCACTTTTCTCATCTGTAATTTTTAGACACAATCAATTCTTGTTTGGTGCAACACTTATCTAATAAGTTGAGTTCTTTTTAATTTTCAAACTCAAATTAATGTTTATCAAATAAATCTCTTATTGGTGCAACGAAAATTTTTCAAAATGTATGATAAGTTGCTAAAAGATAAGTTGTTGGTGCAATAGTGCCCAGGTCACCCAGTTTGAGATTAGGGCAAGACCTAGTCCATTCTGAAACGTTTCTGAAGCTGGACGATATACTCAGAACTCCATCTTCTCCAAAGATGTTGACGGAGATTTGATATGCGATTCCACCTGCTCGCTAGATGAACCTTGATATTTTCGATGTCGAGTTCAGGAATAGTTTTTTAGCAGTTCCCCGATCAAAAAATGTCCAGGAGTAAGGACTGTCGCTCAAATCTGACGAAATAGCGCAGAGGGGAATCGAGTTGACGAAAGCTTCAACATCAACCAATAGACTTATGAATTCATCGTAGGTCAGAAGATTTTAGAGAGCAAAAGCTTCAGCTCCATTTCGGCTGTTGACTGATTCAGCCCGTTGACTTAAATTGGTAGCGAAAATCTTCTGAGGAGGACATGAGGACTCTGCTTGTCGCTACCCAAGTGGACCATCTCACCAAAGAGAGTATTCGGACAGATATTCCGGAAGTCGGCCTCTTATTGCGCAATCAGCTGGGTTTTGTGCAGACGGTACGTGGAACCAGTTCTCAGGCTTGATTGTTTCTTGGATTTGCGATACCCAGTTCGCGGCAAAAGAGCACCACTTTCCAGGAAATTGGTGAATCCATGCGAGAGCGATGCTTGCGTCTGTCCATCCAAAAACATGAGGAATATGGAGGCGTCAGCGAACCCGTGGAGATCAGATACAGCATTTGGAATTCCCAAACTAACCCATCTTGCCACTTTAATCGCTGCACTGGCACTGTCGTCTATATCCACCTTTGGTTACCAAAGGCGTTGGAAAAGCATTTTCGAAGCTCGGGACAAGAGACCCAGTGGATCAGAGTTTTGATGCTTCTGAAAGAAGGAATCTTTTAGTGAGTGTTGTTGTTCTTACCTCAGAATTTTCGACAGCAAAAGAAAGACTGTTTGAAGACGGATCAGACCCCGTCCACTTCCGAAAAGTCCAGAGGCTGAACGACTTCTCGTTGATCTTCTGGCAATGCGTTTATAACGATAGAGGAATTTGAATACCATTTTCGAATAAAGAAGCCACCTCGTTTTAGGAGGATACTTCTGCTTGAATGCGTTGCCAGTGTTCCTCTTTATAGCATCCAGTCAGAAGATCATCCATGTAAAATTGTTTCAGCATGATCTCCTTTGCTTCAGGAAAATTTTTGCCCGCTGAACTGACTTAGCAGCGAGATGAGAAGCAACTCCGTACGTGACAGTCAAAATATGGTATTCATCGTCAAGACGACATTCAGGAGAATCACGCCAAACGATTCTTTGATAATCGATGTGTTGTTAAAAGAAAAGCAAATGGTGGTACGGCAAGAAGTATTAACAACGACTCTCGGTTTTGTTGTGGTGCTCGTATCCCTCTCAACGGCTCTGAGGCATGTAGTAGTGCTTCACAGCTACAGGGGGCTGAGTTGCCTTTTCCATATGCCCAAAGTCAATGAACTTTTGGATGAAATCTTTGTATTGAGTTCCGAGCTGTTCGTTTTTTGCAAAGAGCTTCCATGCGGAGAAGAGAACGAATGGCAGAATGGCGTGAGTTGCCAAGCGGGCAATCGGGCTTGAACGGAAGGCTGACAACGTATCGTCCATCCTGCTGGTGGTAATGTGAGTCTTCGAAAAATCTTTTGACATAGCTTTTCCTCAATTGTTAAATGTTTGGCATCCGGCAACGATTCAATTTGCGTAAACTTGGAAACAGCTTTCGTAAGCTCTGTGTCGGGGAACAAGCATACAGCGGGGTTGAGAGTGTTGGTCGAAATTCCGGATGTAATCAGTGTTGTTGCAGAATATGCGAAAATTGCACATGTTGCTGTAGCGGTTGTTGGGTTGAAGTGGTAGCACCAGGACAAGCGGTTGTTGCGGTAGAAGAGAGCAGCAGTAGAACCGAGCGTTGCGGTTGACGCGGCAGCAGCAGTAGAAGCGGGTGTTGCGGTTGAAGCGGTTGTTTTACGAACGAGCGTTGCGGTAAAAGAGGTTGTTGTACAAGCGGGAGTTGCGGTAAAAGCGGTTGCCGAAGTTTTTAGTTCAATAAGACCATCGAAGCATAGATTGCTGAGCAAACGATGTTCCAATTGCGCCTTTGACGATACCAGCGAGCAAAATTTTTCCCAATTCGTCTGCTCCAGAAAAATGTCGACAGCAGCTGGCGTTTGGAATTGATTATCAGCAAACTTGAGAGTGTTAAAGCGTAACCAATTGTTTTGACAAAGCTGAAATGGTGGAAGATTATCTGTTAATTTTGGTAAAATTTGAGCTTTTATGATTGCTTTAAAGCTGTGGTGTGATGAAGACAGCGTAAATTGAACTTCTATCTTAGAACTTCCAACAGCGTTAGCGCCAATGCCATGAATTTTTGTCGATTTAGGAGATCTCCTCTTCTTAAGTCTTTGCATACAATTTTCACCTATGAAAGTAAGGTGGGCTCCTGTATCCAAAACTACTCGGGCTGGATGATAACGTCCAGATTGGGCGACTATATTAACCATAGCAGTGATCAGATGCACGTACTGTTCTGTATGTGTGAAATATGTATGCATGGAGCTGTTGGATGATGATGATGCTTTAGAAGTTGTTGCTAAAATTTCAAGTAAGAGTGTGATGGTTCACGTTACATGTGCGGCAAGTATTTGCGCTGCGAAATTTCTCATCCCCGTGAATAGATCCCAAGCAATTTGTTCACAGTTTCTTATCTTTCGCAGTAGTCAATCTTGCGTTTACGCCCAGTGCACGGAACTTATCACAAATAAAGATTTTTTGGTTAGTGGCGGAACAGAACGAGCATGTATACAATGGAAGTTTGGACTATACAGTTTGGCGTATGTTTGATGATGCCAGAAAAGAAGAAACAACTGATTTAGCTTTACTTTTTAATTGTACTACCTTGGATGGTATGATTTTCTGGTGGGAGCTTATTGTGTCTAGAGAACAACACCTTATCTCAAGAAAACGAGCGCATCAAACTTTAGAACGACGTGTTCAGTGAATGTATAAATTGGTTTGGTCTTACCCTTTTCATTGTTCTGCTAAAATTTACAGGTTTCCCGACACCACTCCCCACCTTGCTCCCTTTCGGCTGTCTCGTTGGCTAACGTATCCTCGCCCCACGATAGTTCTACCACCTCTTTTTTTTTTTTTTTTTTTTTTTAATTTAACTATGTGCCTGTAAGATCTAAGGTCTTTTAAATGCAACCTGAATTGCACTGCACTAGTTTGGCCCAGTGGATTTGAGAATCAGGCATTGACTGTCTCATTTTAACAGATGGGCGGCATTCAATTAAAATTGGAGGTATATAAACGAATGCGCCTAGCGTGGGGATCGAACCCACACGTCCTAGTTAGCAATCAAGCACTTTATCCACTGCGCCATTGCCACCTCTTGGTTTATTCAAAAAAATTGCTCGAATGATTGCCAAAAGCGTGGAAAAAGCTTCCAACTTCGATTGATCAAAGGATTCACATCTTTTACTCGCGTTTAAACACCTTCTTATACCATTACGAGCCGTGTCTCGTTTAATCACATTATTTCGACGCGTCATTGCGAACTTGTTAACTAATATTTTTATTCTGTCATTTGCGAGCACCGAATATTTTTTCGTTACTAAAATCACGCTATACAGTATGTGATCGCTGCCCGCAGAACCTCAGCCAACAGAATTTATAGCAGAGCATGAAAAGCTTTTTGACCTCGAGGTAACCATCTGTATAATTGGATGGTTCGATACAATCTTGAGTATCGCATAATTAATTAAAGGTGTTCTTGAGCGACGTGAAATCTGGCAATAAACAAAAAGAACACTGTCGAACACCTTAATTGATTTCACACGTTTTTACTTCTGACACGATTACTATTATTATTTACAACAATAAATTAAACTAAATAACTTCGTCAATATCGTACAACAAGCCGCATGGAAAAACACCCCGTACCAAAGAGAAATGCCGCGCTTTAAAAACCTAAAATATCCGCAGGAAATAAAAGATTTAGTAAAAGAGAAACGAAAAGCACGTAAGAAATGGCAGCCAACTCGAGGTAAATTTAAATCGCTTGTGTAATTTACTAAAAAAGACGATAGCAGAATTAAAAAATTCTGAAGTTGGAAATTATCTTGAAAGATTGATAGCAAGAAAAGAATCCAACTACTCACTCTGGAAAGCTGTTAAGGTTACGAAAAAACCAAAGCTCCCAGCGCCTCCGATTAAGAATGATCAAAACGAATGGGCAAAAAGCGACAAAGAGAAAGCAAACGTTTTCGCGGATTACCTGGAGAACACATTTAAACCTTTTGATGGGCAAGTACTCAACGAAAATTTAAATATAAGTTCTAACTCAAGCGAAAATTACATTACAAGAAATGTTACCCTTGCCGAATTAAGTAGAGAAATAAGAAAGCTTAAGTATAAGAAAGCTGCGGGATATGACCTAATTACGGCCGAAGTTCTCAAAATGCTTCCTCGCAAAGGGTTAAAATCTTCTTTATATAATAAATGCCACTCTAAGGCTAAAGTACGTTCCGAGCCAATGGAAGGTTGCGGAAGTTATAATGATTCTCAAACCAGGAAAACCATCACATGATAAGAAATCTTATAGACCTATTTCGCTTCTGCCCGTAATATCTAAGGTCTTTGAAAGAACCTGCAGCCAATAATAGAAGAAAAACGCCTAATACCTGAACATCAGTTCGGATTTAGAAGCAAGCATTTGACAATTGACCAAGTGCATAGGATCACTGACGTCATTGAGAAAACTATTGAAGAAAAGAAAATTTGTTCGGCGGTTTTCGCAGACGTGTCGCAAGCTTTTGATAAGGTGTGGCACGAAGGCCTAAATTTTAAGTTAAGACAAATTCTGTCTGAAGCACTTTATACGGTTCTAAAAGCATATCTAAAAAATAGACTTTTTAGAGTAAGACATGGAAACGATTACTCGGATATCAAAGAAATAGTGGGTGGGGTACCACAGGGAAGTGCTTTAGGTCCAATATTGTACCTATTATTTACACGTGATATACCTCAAACAGAAGACACTATCGTAGCCACGTTGCTGACGACACTGCAATACTACCAGTGGGCCAAACGATAAATGATTCTACGACAAAATTACAAAAAGCTATGAATAATGTCAATGATTGGACAAAAACATAGTGGATATCGATCAAAGAAGTAAAATCAGTCCATGTAGATTTTACGTATAAGAAAATTAATAGATTACCGGTATTTGTTAATACCGTTCAAGTTCCGTTTGCTAACAAGGCAAAATATCTCGGAATGACTCTGGACGCGAAATTAAAATGGAAACCGCATGTTAAAAAGAAATTCGAAGAGTTAAATAATAAACTCAGAGATATGTACTGGTTGATCGGGAATCACTCTAAGCTCAGTATCGAAAATAAGCTAATTTGGTACAGGGAGGTGCTTCTGGACTTACGGTATACAACTCTGGGGTTGACTCGAGACTCGCGACTCTAATTTAAATACCTTACAAACATTTGAAAATAATCTCCTAAGATCATTTGTAAGCGCACCTTTGTACATTAGAAACGAAGATCTCCACAGAGATCTCGGGATTCCCACGGTTCGCGATGAAATAAAAAATTTTGCCTGAAATCATAGAAAACGGCTATTACAACACTGCAATAGTACTATAATCGAAATTATCGATGAGATGAATTTAGTACGTCGCCTGCGAAGGACAAAGCCTTCCGATCTGGTGCACTAAACGAGAATCCGCTTTAAAATCGCGGTATAAGCAGGAACTATCACCGGATAGTTACCTGCAACATGTTAATTAAATTCGTTAAAAATAAATTGCTAGATAAGTTTCAACTTAGTTGCAATCGGGAGGAGGAGGTGTTTTTAGTACAGTAAGAATCTCACACCCCTATGAGCACGCGTTTTTCGGTCCTCATAGAGCCTTTTGAAGGTTTTACACCTACCCACGGAAAAAAATGTAGTAAAAATCCTATTTCTCTAAATGATACAAGTATTACTAACGTTGATAATTTGAGTATATTAGGCTTCACATTCAATAAAAATTATAACTGGAAAACTCACTCATTGGAGTTAAAAAAAGAGCATAACTAAAAGAACTAACATCACTAATTTCTTAGCTAGCAACTTGCAAAAAATGTAATGTTCACGTTAATACACTATGTAACATAACAAAATCTTTAGTTTTAAGTAAACTTGACTATGGGCTTTTTATATATGGGAACTCACCGAAATCAACTCTCAACATCATCAAACCAACCTACCATCAGAGTGCTCGAAGAAGCCTCAACGCATTCCCAACAAGCAACATTAAAAACATGCTGTCTGAAGCTGGTCTTCGAAATTATATTCCAAAATCTCCCCCATGGTCTCTAAAAGCAAATTCATTTGTAATGCAGTTGGCAATTACAACAAAAATAACACTACAAGCAAAATATTTCGCCAAGTTTTCCTTAATGTTTCATCTGAACTCAAGGAGGACGGTTGGAACTTTGTTTTCTCTTATGGCTCTAAAACCGCACAAAATACAACATTTGCTATTCTGAAGGCAATAAGAACTTGCACAACAAAAACTGGAAGATATGTTATAGCATCAGTCAGCTTATCGGTGATAAAAGCAGTAAAAAACCCTAACCACAAAACAGATATTGTTTCCGAAATCTGGTATTGTATAATCAACAACCCCAATAAACTAAAACTAAAGTGGGTTCCCCGCCGTACGGGTATTAAGGGTAATGAGCTAGCTGATCAAGCTGCTGTTCAAGCCCACCGAACACCAATTCATAATTTTGTCGGAGATACATGGCTCGATATTCTCCACGATATCAATAAAAAACTAAAATTACAAATTCTTTCAGAATGGAACAATTACTACCAGGAAAAAGCAAAACCTACTTTTCCAGCAACAACTTCGAACTCAATGAATGAATACATGCTTCATCAGATTGCGACTTGGTCATACTATAACCACCCACCAACACCTGCTTCGCAAAGAAAGCCCACCTACATACATGCCCAATTTGAAACTCTAAACTCGATATCAACCACATTTTAAACACCTGTCCAACCACAGCATCTCATCAGCCACAATCATCATCTATCAGTGAAGCCTTAAAAAACCCTAGTCACAACAATATAATTAAAGTTTACAACTTAAAAAAAAACATAAAATAGATATCTAGCTTTTCCTATTTTATTGAATACACATATCGTACATAACATAGTATCTCATTAGCCCATGTTAAATTTATGATCTTTTTCTCTTTCCTTTTTATATTAATAATCATTTGTATTGATTGTATGTAAATTATTTATCATTTAGCTTAGAGCCGAACGCCATAGTAGCTTGTGCTTTTTTTCTCATATTAATGTAATGTACTTTTAATCACTTTAATAAATTACAATAAAAATAATATTTTTAAATCGATAAGAAACGTATGATAATGCTAGTAGTTTAACCCTAAAATATGAAAAATACTGAAAATAAACTTTGGTCCATAAATTTTTTTTAGAAAAATACAATTCTTTTGGCATTTTTTCACACTTTCTTTTTTAAATTAAATTTTGTTTACTTTTGTTTTAATCCATTATTTTTAAAAAATTCTTAATTATCATCGATAAAAACTTTATTTAGAATACATTAAACGCAGTTATTTGGTTTGTCAACCTGAAGACATGTAAAAATCTCGATTTTATTTTTTTCTTTCATAATATTTAAAACAAATATTGTTTATTTTGGCTTTTTTTTACAAACAATCTTTATAGACAGTCGATATTACTTACAAACCAGAATTGAAACCTCGGCAAATAATCTAAATATATTGAGTTAAAAGAAAGACAGCATTTTTTGGGGTATTTATTTAGAGATTTTATTTAAAGTTAATTTAAAGAACAATAAAGAAAAACATACAAATATTTCCTTTATGTATAATATTTAATTTTAGTCTTTAAATTTTGGGAATGAAAGTTGCTTCATAGCTTTTTTTTAAATTTATTTAAGTAATAATAGATAGTAATTATATAATATACAATGTTACTTCTATTTATACTTTTCCAGCTGACTGCACATTTGCCCATGGATATAGAGCACATAAGCACCAAAAATCTTAAAAGAACTTAAATGCTCTATATCCCATCTCCTATGTATATGCGGCAATTAAACATTAAGCGTTTAAATTTAAGAATAAATGCAAAAACAAAAACAATACAAACGCATTTACATACGTAGGTATTGTTTTTGTTCCTTATTTTGTGGACTGTAATTATGATTTTAATTGAGGTTTTTGCGACTTTTAGTCCAAATTAATATGCGTTTCGCCCAGGTACTACAGATGGGCTCATCAGTTAGATGCTGTAGTACCTTTCTAAAACGCAATATATTTTAGTCGATGGATACCGACACAAATAAAATTTACAGCTTTGAAGCACTGTGAATTATATTCTTCTAGGGGAATTCGGTCGAATTCAGACACCTAGAAAATAATACCCGTGGTCTGGGTTGTTTAAATTTAAGAATAAATGCAAGAACAAAAACAATAAAAACGTATTTACATACGTAGGTATTGTTTTTGTTCCTTACTTTGTGGACTGTAATTATGATTTTAATTGAGTTTTTTGAGACCTTTAGTCCAAATTAATATGCGTTTCGCCCAGATACTACAGATGGGCTCATCAGTTAGATGCTGTAGTACCTTTCTAACACGCAATATATTTTAGTCGTGGATACCGACACAAATAAAGTTTACAGCTTTGAAGCACTTTGAATTATATTCTTTTAGAGGAATTATGTCGAATTCAGACACCTAGAAAATGATACCCGTGTTCTGGCTTGTTTAAATTTAAGAATAAATGCAAAAACAAAAACAATGCAAACGCATTTACATACGTAGGTATTGTTTTTGTTCCTTACTTTGTGGACTACAATTATGATTTTAATTGAGTTTTTTGAGACCTTTAGTCCAAATTAATATGCGTTTGGCCAAGGTACTACAGATAGGCTCATCAGTTAGATGCTGTAGTACCTTTCTAAGACGCAATATATTTTAGTCGATGGGTACATATACAAATAAAATTTACAGCTTTGAAGCACTGTGAATTATATTCTTCTAGGGGATTTCGGTCGAATTCAGACACCTAGAAAATAATACCCGTGGTCTGGCTTGTTTAAATTTAAGAATAAATGCAAAAACAAAAACAATACAAACGCATTTACATACGTAGGTATTGTTTTTGTTCCTTATTTTGTGGACTGTAATTATGATTTAAATTTTTGTTTTTGTATTTATTCTTAAATGTAAACAAGCAAGACCACGGGTATTATTTTCTAGGTGTCTGAATTCGACCGGATTCCCCTAAAAGAATATAATTCACAGTGCTTCAAAGCTGTAAATTTTATTTGTGTCGGTATCCATCGACTAAAATATATTGCGTCTTAGAAAGGTAATAAAGGATCTAACTGATGAGCCCATCTGTAGTACCTGGCCGAAACGCATATTAATTTGGACTAAAGGTCGCAAAAGAACTCAATTAAAAACATTAAGCGTTTCTTTTCAAACGTTTCTACAAAAATTGCACCACGTAGTACAAATTTTGGATATACAGCAAATAAGCATTAAAAGAAACCTCAAATTTGTGGTTATAGAGCAAGTGTTTTCTGTAAATTCATTAATAATGCAGATAGAGCAACGGCAATAGCGCCAAACGATGGAGAATATTCAAATTAGTATAACTGCATTTTTAACTCAGTTTCCCGAAAAAGTGGTCTATGTGGCACTTTAGTATTCGGCCGGCGATATATGTATAAAAAGTTAAGTAAAAACGACTTTAAAATATATTTAGATTCTTAATGGAAATTTTTGCATACGATGTTATCGAACGTAAGAGCAAGTACGTGCGATCCAGTAGAGTATTTTATTTTTTTTATAGTACCTATAATCGCAAGTAAAAAATGTAAGCAACACATTAATAACTCTTAATCTTGAATCTATTCTATAACTATAATGGCCTTTTCGATTGGCCGTCCAGAACTGTTCTGACCCCCACAAAATGACAGTTGTTACTCTATTCTATACAGAATCGAAAACAGAATCACTAAACACTCCCATGATTAAAAGGTCAAAATCGTCGGATTGATTTGTTTTGTGTAATTTCGATGGGTTTATTAAATTTATTCTACTTTTCTGGTAAAATAACATAAAAAGAAGCAAGTTAATTACTGATACAAGAAAATGTGTATCTAAATTGAAATCAAGTGTTTTGGAAATTCTTTTCAGCCGATGAGATTTTTTTTTAAATTTAATTAAAAAAAACAAACATAGTGATACATACAATTCAGAATCAGTCAAATTGTTTAGGGATGTTTTATTGGAGGAACGTGTTCCGGACGGCCAATCGAAAAGGCCATAAGTAAAATATTGGGAATGTGAGAGGCTGGCACTACTGTAACCCAGTCACGGGACGCGGTAATGCCAGCCTCCAAAATCCCCGGTCATATCTTTTTCCCCAATTGAATTAATAAAATCCTATTATTTCAACAAATCAGTCGCAAGTAAATTAATAATAATCATAATATAACATTTCGGCAATATACCCATCAATCCTTCCCCCACGGCAGTATTTTACTGCAATTGTTTTCTGAAGTGCAGAAAGTATATCAAGCATTCTGAATTGTGTACATACATACATATGTACATATATGTACGTATATTTATAATTTAGAAGATTGAAATGTTTGTTAGGTCTGAACTGTGAAGGATCCTAGAACATTTTTATAAATTTTTATTAGAATCACGATTAGTGTGTGTAAAGGTAACATAAAATTATAATTATTACGTTATTAATTATTATTAAAACTAGATTTATTTACTGAAAAACCATTTATTGTTTTTTTGTTCTTTTCATCGACTGAAGACAGCCGGTGGTTGCCGATGAATAGGCAAAAATTACAATTCATGTATATTACACAACTTACAATTTCATTGGACACTTGATTCATCATTTTAACGATTTTCTGGATAGGTGAATTTATATTTATTTTATGTTGAAAAACAGATTTCAATTTTAATATTAAACAACTCTGTTGGACTTAATAAAAACTTCTTAGAGAAAAAAATTGTCAATTAAAGGCCAGTTCAATGGTCGGGGCTCGGCCTCAAACACGAAGCTTTGGAAGCGTTCAGATTTAAACAAGAAAAAACTAAAATGGTTTTCCATAGATAAATGAAGAATTTGAAACGGAATTTGATTTTTTTCTTGGCGAATTGAATGTTATTTGGATTTAATTTTTTTTGTTAATGTATTGGATTCGCGTCAGTGAAAATGGTAGCTGTCAAAACAAACGCTTCCAATTGCACTTGGGTTTAGTACTGTTAGTAAAAGAGGAGTAGCAGTAGATTCGCCAAAAAATACGAATCTGCGAATTTGATTCAGAATCATAAAATTATTAATTTTTGTTACCCAATGGAAGGATTTAATTGTCAAAATCCAAGTTTTGATAGATTGGTATCAAAATCAAATTTGATTCTTAAACTAATGGAAAACCACATAATACTACGTTTTCACCTACCACTTAATCCGGATTTAAGTGGATTAACCATAAATCCTCTTTGAAATCTTCTAAATCTTGAAGATTTCCCGTACAAATTTTAATATCCTTAAATGAAGATTAGAAATTAATCTCATTGAAATCTTTTTCGAAGTAGAAGAAACAAACTTTATTTCATAGAACGTGCCTATTCTAATGTCATATTTTCTCCATTGACATCCAAAAAAAAAAAACTCCAACATTGGCCTCGTTCGGTGACACAACCTAATCGATCCGGATTGCTTTGTGTTGTTGTAACGCCTAAGGAAAAAACTGCTGATGAACTAAACTTATATTGTCAAAAACAAATCTCAAGCTACCCAAAAATTATTGGATTCGTTGAGATTCGTTTGGAAATATGAGGAACTGCTGATTCAAGACTTCAGATGTGTATGCAATACAACTGACATCATAAACTAATAATGTAAAGACCGGATACCTCTGCTTTCATTTGACATTTGCCAACAAGCTGAAACACGTACACAAGGAACATTTCTGTTCCTCTTCCAATATACACATTGAGAGAAACGTGTATTATAGAGATCAGTGAACAAAACGGATACCAAATGAATTTTGCAGTCAGCTGTTCTATACATTTGTTCTCGGATAGCTAGTTATTCCAAATTTTTTGAGATAACTGAAGATACGAGTAGCATTCATAAGAACAACTGTTTTTTCATCAAATGTGCTTTTGCACGCATTATAACAACACAAAATGAGTGAATGCGGGCGTTCACTCCATTAATCTCGGAAACAAACTATCCGAGTATATCTGTGGACGAATCAGATAGGGTAGCTGAAAGCTGTCAAAAACTCAAAGCAAAAGGTATACCAACTTTGTTAATGAAACCTATAGTACTTCTATGAGACAGAATTTTTTAGCTAGTAGTTATTCGTAAGGGGGCACTAATTTCGCTTTTCTTGAAATTGAGTTATTGTTGTGGACGAAAAAGCGTAGAAGCAGAAAGGCAAAAAAAAGAAGCCAGACGTTCGAGTTTTACTAGTTTTAACAACAATTTAGAAGGTAAGGGAGAAAACCGAACAAGCTGCTTTTGCCATGGCAACCTTCAAAATATGGCGGGTATAAATAAATTCTATTAAAGCTATTTGGGTCTATTCGGCGAGATCTTTTATTCTGTTATTCTGCTATTCTTATATGAATTTTCATACAAAAGTTTAAGCTGTCAAAAAATCTTTTATGAATTATAATTTTGGTATTCTGCATGCTAAATCTGCTATGAAATCTGTTAAGAAATCTGCTAATGAGCTGTCAAAACTTCGAAATTCTCAACAAGTCTTTTACAAACTGCATTTTTGGTATTCAGTATGCCACAATCTGTTATGGAATCTTTTATGAATCATAAAAGAATAAAAGACACATTTTTGTTACTTTTGTCATAAAAGATTTCAATATATGAAGCACAAACATTTATTTTGTTAATGAATTGTTCGTAAAAGGACAAATATAATGAAATATTATTAAAATACATAATAACAAGCACAAACATGTAAATAATTTCAAACTAATTATTTGAATACACTAAAGCACAGAACAAATTTGATGGATGAAACGTAAAATAAAGTGTCGCTTATCTTTTTATATTGGATGTAATACATTCAGGAACTGTTATGGACATTGCAAAGATTAAATATTATTTATCTACGCGAAACAAAACACGATAATTGCGCAGGTTAATATTTTCATTAGTCAGTGCCTAACTGCCGAGTTTTTATTTACCTACTACAGCTGATAATTTGATAGCAGATTTTAGATCTGTTCGTATAAATGTTTCTTTTTCGAAGTTACATAACAGACTTTTATAAAAGATCGAACTCCTGAATAACAATTATAAATATCTTTTATGGTGAAGATCTGTTATGCATCATAACAGAAAATTCATAGCAGAATAACAGATGTGGCAGAATAGACCTAATTGCCGTATACATGAATTTGAAGAACGAATGTATGGATTTACATGCATGTATAGATTATAAAATTTATTTTAAATTTTTCTTTCAAATTTTAGATATTTGGGGGATTTTAGGATTTTGAATTATAGCAACGTTGCTACTTTTCACTTTTTCTATGCGAAAATAGCAAAGCAATGTTGAGATATTTCAATGTTTTGTTTAGGTAGGTACATGTGTACCCAGATATCCATCTACATACAATATGTATGTACATAGGTACTTTTTGTTCTTTTTCAATTATAATACCTATTGAGAATAATTTAATTTTTTCTCCAGACAGTTTTATTAGGAAATAAAGTAGGAATACCTAGGTAGTATTTTATTAATTTTTTTTTGACTAGCGATGTTATACTCGTAAATGTAGGTACTCTATTACAAGTTATGGATTCGAAAAAAATCGAACTCGAGATCATAGAGAAAATAATTACATAGAGGCGCGACTCGTACCCCCCTTGCCATCAACACCCGCAAATTTTTTTTTTAGGTGAGTAAGAGAAAACTCTCTTAAATTACTCATTTTTTCCTATCCGTGAATACATGTGAGTGGTGGATTAAAAAACCCTTTTGCTCAAACTGACAGATAAATTTTTTGGTGTTGGTTTGTCAAAAGTCTGTCTGACATTTCTAATTACAAAACAGAATTAATAGTTTTTTCACATTTGGTCAGTTTTATTTCATATTTATTTAATTATTCTTTATTTCAATGGAAGAAATACATATAACTATTAAAAAAAATGTTTTCTATGTTTGTTTGATAAAGATTTGGGAACAAAGATGGAGATCCGATGGAAAGCGTACATCCAAAGGTATATCTTAGATTGGAAACTCAGAAACCAAACCCAATTGTTTCTTGTTTTCTATAATTGATTTGTTGTTTTTTTTTAGATTGGGAGTGAAGACGTACTTAGTTCATCTAGGAGTGATACCACTAACCACTCCACTTTACACAAAAATCAATCCATCAACAAAAAGTGAAGATCGAATTGGTTCTTTAGAAAAGGAGGCTTCACATTGGCGGACACAATGTGAAATTTCACGAATAAGTCCCTTTCACACAAGGAAACTGAGTTGCCGGCAACTGGGAGTTTGTTGGCGAGAAGGGCAAGAAGTAAGGGGAATGAAAAAAATCTCCCCGGTCAACAATTTGAAGAGATTTTCTTGACGCTTTGCTTTGCATTCCAATTAGCCCGACAAAATCTTCCCAGTTTCCTCCTCAGTTTCTTGGTGCCAGTTTCTTCGTGTGAAAGGTACAAGGCAATTAAAGGAAAACGTCAAAAAAATCTCCAGCAACTGGTTTCCCTGTGTGAAAGGGGACTAAGCGATTCGCTGCCACATGAAGTGTCTCGTCTATGTAAAGAGAAACAACAATACAATGAGCCATTAGTAGTGGCGGGTTGTTGCTTTAGTACAGCAGGGACTGGATTGTCTGTGGTCGTATATATATTTTCTTAGATCCGTCGTATTAGAAAGCTATTCTTGGAATCTATTCTAAGACAGGACATGTTTTGGTATAACACAAGCTCCGGAAACAATTTCCCCAGCAAAATGACAGAGTAAGTAAACCTTTATTTTGCAAGTGCAAATTCATATCTAATCGATGTTTTTCTTATAAACTTTCAGAGATCTCGATAAACTGAAAGAAGCAATCGCTGAGAAAGTAGCCACATTATCTTTTTGGAAGAAATATATCGTCAGTGGCAATCTCATGAACGAGATCGATATGCACATGTTGACCGAAACACCTCGGTCTGTATCTTCTAAACAGATTGTTGGTCTGTCTGTGGATCAGCATTCAGTCAAGCAGAAATAAGGTACGTTAAATACAAAAAAAAACCTAATTTCATGTATTTTTAAGTATTTGTTTTTCTTTTAATTTTGTAGGATAAACAGCGCCTGTCATTCATCTCAAAATCATGACGAACAACAAGGTCAGACCACACAAACAATGAAGCCCAACAGGAAGTCATTATTGCCAGATATTATAATTAAATACATTGGGCTCAATATTCTAAAGTATTCTCCTTATGTATATATATATGTATATAGCTTAAGAATTGTGATTCACTTAATTTTTTTGGATTACATTGTTTTTATGGGTGTTAAAAAAAATTCATTTCTGTTTAAGGGAAATATAATGTTGTATGTCTCAATGACACATAGGTAAGTATTATAGCCCTATGCTGAGGTAAATTAATACTCAGGACAGTTACAATCATCGAGATTAAGCAAGTACTTTGGAAATTACAGCTTGTCCAAAGTAGCAAATCCAAGAAATGTCTACCTATGTCAAGAAAAATCTTGAAATCAGTACTTACGCAAAGATCTAATTTCCAAATTACTTGCTTGATTTCGATGATTGTAGCTGTTCTGAGTGTAAATTAACCTCAGCTTCTAAATCCTTTCAATCATTCTATAATCAAACAATTATTTAGAAAAATTGCTATCTAAAAGTAGTTCTTTCGTGTTTTTAAAATTAGACCGTTTTTTTTTTAAAGGTGAAGTTAAACAAACATTCCCGAAAATAAACAAAGAATCATATACATGTATATATATATAAATATTGTATTAATGACAACACAAAATAATTAAAATTATTATTATTATTCATTACAAATAAGTTTGCTGCTCACAGAGATATATAGAACATTATGAAGAATAGAATAAGATCACATTTTTGCCAAGAACACAATCAATTTTAATTATTAGGATCCTTTTTTAGTTCAATATTGGATGAGGTGGATGATGTGGTGTCTTGCAGTTTGTGAGGTAGAATCATCTGCAACAGCCGTGAGTCGCGGCGTCGGTGTTGGTGTGTGTGTCGTCATCGGTCTCATTGATTGCAGCAAATATTTCTCCATTGAACTGAATCAAAGAACACAAGGCACCATGGCATAAGCAAGCAGTTTCATAGAAATTGGATTCACACGCAGCAAATTTCCAACAAAAACTATCTGTAAAATAAAAATTTAAAAATCTGTAAATATTTAGAGAATTTGAAATCCGATTTTATGATTTTCGACCACTAATGGATGCTATGATAGATTTTTCAAGATTCGTAGTAGATTTTCGTTTGCGATGGATTCTGTGATAGGCCCGATTTATTAGTTTTAAATTTCGAGTTTTCTTTAATGTAACTAAACTTTGACGCTGTTAGTATGTAGGTCCAATTATCATTAGGTAAGTTTAAAGCCGATGTAGGTAAGTTCTTAGTATAATGAATAGAGTTATTGTATGTTTCAGGAAATAGTTACTAGGTACCTACCTAAAAATGTATATTTAAATCTATGTTATGGATTTTAATTCTGTAAATTGGGATGGTAAAATGTACCTACATTACATACATATGTATGTATATGGACCCTAGGTATGTAAATATGTAGGTACATAATAATGTATAATGAAAGTGTTGGATGGTTATGGTTAGGTAGATCCATATATGCATATAATACTTTATATGATAGTTTTAATATACATAGTATTCATGTATTATAGAGATCAGTGCCTACATACCTACAAATTTATGTTTAAATCTAGATTATAGATTTTAAATACGGAAATTAGGATGATAATTGTGTACCTACACTACATACAGATATGAATATTAAGGCATGTAAATGTGTATACATACAATGTACATTGAAAGTGTAAGTTGGTGATAAGTAGGTAGATATATGCATATAATTTTATATGATAGGTGCAATATACATAATATTCATTTGATTTTTAATGATATATAGGTATATAAATGTATGAAAGCCCAAATAGTATATACTGTAAGTAGGTAGGTATTCAGTGACGTAGTTATCAAAAACATGTGTATGTATGTAATTTAGTCATTATTATGCGTAAAAATGAAATATAATTAGGTAGTAGCAATGGATATACATATTTATATCGACCGATAGAGATACAGACGGAATATCAAGTTTGATTAAAATTTCGGGTTCGTTTTTTTTAAAGTGTAAAATTTGCAAAAAGGTAATCCGTATTCTAGATCACAAAAAATTGATAACATTTATTTTTGTGTAAAGTTTCAACTAACTTAACTACAGCTATATGGCTGTTTATTGTATGTACGCACCAATGGATTATATGGCACATTGGAAAATTTTGCTTTGGTGGAGTTCGTCTTCCCAAATAAAGCAAGCCCAGTATCGATGAAGGTGGAACAATTCGATCCAGCGTAAAGAAATTCTTAGTCACATAATTGTACCAAAACGCATGGAGCAATTGTTGTTCAATTTAATCAGAAAGCAATGAATGAGCTTTTGCTGTACAGTCTTTTGTTGCCATTCTCGCACAAAAGCTTGTCCAGTCCAAATCCGGCGTTGGCGAAGCCATTTACAAAACTTGAAGCCAGATTCTGCATTCCTGAGTCCACTTGCATCAATGGGAAATTATTTCTTAATTAAACTTTTTTATGTGTACAACAATTCCCAGAACATATTTCAATCGAAACGAAGAACTAAAACTTGAAAAGAAAAACAGATAACATTCATCCAATTGTGTAAGACATTCTAATAAGAACAGAATTATAAAAAAATATTTACGTACTGATTACTAGAATAATTTAATATATATTATGTATGGTCGTTAATGTTTCATAAGTTAAATAAATATGTATATATATACCGAAGAGAATGTTTTGAATAAAAAAAGGTAACGGACACCCTCACTGTATTATTTATAATTTAAGTGCAATATGCATATGTACATAAGATCCATGTGATTTTTAAAGATACATAATTATGTATATATAAATGTATGACGGCCTACATCTTATGAAGTATTCAGTTCAGTTATTTTGGAAATAAATATTTTTTTTAAACTCAAAATTTCAAAAACGAATCAATAGATTTTTTCGAAATTTCGTATTTGGTATTTTTTTGACTTTATCTTAATAGTTAAAAAATTTTTTCTAAAATAAGAAACAACGGTTCCTCCCATAGAAATATTAAAAAAACCGTTAGGAAAGAAATGTATTTCTCAAAAACGGTTACAAGAATTTTTATAAAAAAAAATGTGTGTGTTCTTAAATTAGTACAGTACACTTTTAACTATAAAAATATTTAATTTTGCGTACTTATCAGCGGCATTTCCCATAGAACCATCTTAGTGGGCCATCCACATTAAAATAATTAATTTTATAAAAACGCTTCCTAAAAGTGTTAATAAAACTGCATACTACAATTTTCGAAGAAAAAGTTCTTCGATTCTTAAAAAATAAAACAATATTTTCTTTTTGAAAAATCGATTTTTCAAAAACCATTTAGTAAATTTGAATTTTATATGTATATTAATAATATTTTCAAAATGGCGTTTCATTCTTTTTCTAAAAATATTTTTAAAATTTTATACATAAACAAATAATTAAAACAAAATTTGTTTAATATATATCTTATTTATCCAGGAATTCAAATGGCATCTTTGTTTTCCCTCAAAACTATACAACTAAGCAATATGAAAAAATTTAATTATGTGTATTATGTCACATTTGTTTATTAAGAGCAATTTGTTTAACTTATAGCCCGATCAAATCTTTGT
Organism: Philhelius pedissequus; assembly: GCA_910595825.1. NCBI lineage: Eukaryota > Metazoa > Arthropoda > Insecta > Diptera > Syrphidae > Philhelius > Philhelius pedissequus. The sequence continues at coordinate 157,776,135 of OU343161.1, forward strand.
ACAGAAACAATCAAAGATGCAAATAATAAAATTTTCCCGGCACAACAATTCGCTAACGTTATCACTAAATATTTTAATTCGATAGTATATCACACATACATGGGTTAGATAAGTTTGAACGAATCGCTATTAGTAATACGAAATTAGAGAATTCGCAAGATTTTAAGTTCGATTAGCTATTCATAATTAGAGCTTTTAGTTATATGCATATAGCTACCTACCCACCTCCATTCTTTGTGTTCATTATTATATGTATATGTTTACATATCTAGTTTCCATCTATGTATGTACCTACATATTATCCTCCTATATCACATAACTATAATCAATACTATAAATTTAAAAATGCTTTTGTAGGTAGGTACATGTGTAACTATTCCTTGAATCATCCACTCGACAAGTCATTGTGCTAAGAATCAAGGTAATCATAATTACATCGGCTTCAAACCTGCATAGGATAACTAGATTACCTACATACTAAACAGCGTCAATGTTTATCTACATTAAAGTTGTTAGCTCCAAGATCAAGTTCGTACGTTCCAGTAGTACATTTTATTATATAAAAATTCTTTTATAAAAAATCATACCGGATACTCAGTTCGGTTTTAAGACGGGACATGACACAATTCATGCCGCGTCTAAACTAGTTTCTGATATCCAATGAAACAAAACTAAAAAGCAGTGTACGGGTCCCTGTCTGGTTGATTTGGAGAAGGCCTTCGACACCGTATGGTTAGAAGGTCTCTATCTAAAGCTAACCAGAATAGGTATAAGTAAAACTCTATTGTATATGCTTTATGACATGCTAAATGATAGAAAGTTTGTTGTCAAGAGTGGCAATGTAACTTCTACCGCAATTTTTAATATTAATAATGGTCTTCAGCAGGAAGCGGTTAACTCGCCGATTCTATTCAGCATTTACACCAGCGATCTGATAGGTAGTCTAACTCAGGCAATTGCGTACGCCGACGATCTAATTGCGTACAGAACAGCTAATACAGTTGAGGTCATCAGAAGTCTCTTGCAGAGTGACTTCGACAAGATTCAGCGATATTGTGATGACTGGAAGTTGAAAATCAACTTCCAGAAATCAGAAACTATTTTATTTAGGACTCCGTTGTCTAGCGCCTCAAGTGATACGAGAAAGAACTGGCGCAAGCTGGTGATCGTAGGGCCACATGGACATCCACTGGCGAGTAAAAGTGTAGTAAAGTACCTGTATTTCGACAGACATATAGGTGCTGCTTTGGCCAGGGCTAGGGGAGCCTTTGCCTTGACAAAACGACTGTTTTATAGCAGCCGTCTAGACAGCAGGGTGAAGGTGATTTGCTACATGGCCCTCATCAGACCGATGATTTCCTACGGATGCCCGGTGTGGTTCAACGTTGCCCCATCTCAAATGGAAAAGATTCGGGTGTTTGAAAGGCAATGTCTTAGACGTTGCCTTGGATTACACAGAACACCAGAGTCGGAGTACACAAGATATTATTCCAACCAGGTTCTTTACGACGGAGCCAACATAAACAGAATAGATAATTTTTTGTTCAAGCTGATTCGGGGTCATGTTGCAAGAGCGATGTCCTCAACTTACAGCTTAATTTTTGGGGCTTATTACCCCAATAACGAATATTTTGAGAGTGCGCGGTTAAGTGGTTATATCCTTCCCGAGGCATTCCTCTATTTAGACAGTCGAGGGCTCAGTCGATCTCGTACTGTGGAAGTGTTAAGACGTTTTCGGCTTCCCAGTTTTTCCAATTAAAATTCGTGTGTGAGCTTAAGTTCTAAATTAAATCAAAATTTCACAAGTGGTGCAGTAGCACAGTGATAGAGTGGCCGACCGGGAATCCGAGGGTCGCCAGTTCGATTCCCAGGAGGGCATCAGAACTTTATCAGCTTTTTTTCACAACCGTGAAGTAGTTAACTTTATTGGTTGGGAAAACGAGCAAAGGAGGAGGAGTTTAAGCACCGGGGCATCGAAAGGTGTCCTAGGGCCAATGAGGCCAGCGATGGCATCAGCTGAGGGAACATCGAAAGATGTTCCAACTACAAGCAGTGATTCTGCAGCAACAACATCAACAGCAATAACAGCAACGGCAACATCATCCGATGCTAATCAAAAGCGCAGAAAGAGGATCAAGTGCGCACCAAATTTGGTAAAAAGGAGATCCACGGCCACCTCAGCAAAGCTGCCAGCTGGGGTGCATACGTCCGATATAGACGAGACGTCAGAGGCAGCAAGACAAACCGAGTTAGACACTTCACCCGAAGAGGGTATAGCATATATGTCTGAAGAAGGAGAAGGGCACTTCACGACGGGCGATAGTACTGCCTTCGTGAACCTCTCCACATCAGAGGCGTCATCTGAGGAGGACGAACAAAGAATGTTCGCCCAAATTGATGCTTTGGAGGCAGAAATAGAAAAGATAAAAAGTAAAGTTAAGGCCAGCCAAGAAGCGCGCCGAGCGAGGCAACTAAAAGAACTCGAAGAAAAAGAACAACAACAGAAAAAAGAACAAATACAAAAACAACATCCACAGCAGCAGCCAAAACAACAACGGCAAAAACAACAACAACAACAGCAACAGCAGCAGACACAAGTCCAGAAACAACCGCAAGAAAAACAGCAGCAACAGATTCAAAAGCAGCAGAATCAACAGCCGCAGAAAAATCAGTCTCAGCAGCAGCAGCCACAGCCGCCGATCATGATAAAAGAAAAGGTGCCACCCATTAATGCTTATAAAATGGAGTTACAGGATACCATAAATCTATGTAAGTTGACCATAGGTCAAAATTTTACTATTAAAAGATTAAAAAACGATAGGCATGCTATCCAGTGCTTCACACTGGAACAGCACAAAAAAATTAAAGAGTTTCTGAAAGAAACTACTACCGAATTCTTTAGTTTCACCCCTAAAACCGAAAAATTTCAAACGGTCCTTTTGAAGGGCATAGATTCCTACACGGAACCACAGGTGCTCTTAAATGAACTCCGCCAAAAAGCGAATGACGATCTCGACTTTATCGGGGTCAAGCCGTTCGCTACAGTTAGAGCTAGGCGGGAGAAGCGGAGTCTTCCCTTCTTCCTCGTTCAACTTTCACCCAGCAGCAAACTGGATAGTTTGAGGAGTATATCCGTCCTCAACTGCCAGGTTGTAACTTGGGACAAATTAAAAAGGCGCGGCGACATGCTTCAATGCATGCGCTGCCAAAGGTTCGGCCACGCCGCAGCAAACTGCGAAATGCAGTCACGCTGCGTTAAGTGTGGAGAGAACCACAATGCAGATGAATGCAAGTTAGGAAAAGAACGGGTCGAGGATAGGACCCAGCTTAAATGTGTACTCTGCCGAGGCGCCGGACACCCCGCTAATTATCGGGGATGCCCGACGTTTCAGCTTATAAAAAACAATAAAGCAGCAAAGCAAACAGTGGTAGAAAAGCGTCCAACAGTGCGCCCTCCTACAACAACGTCCGTCAACCCCCAAATTTCTTACGCCCAAATGGCGTCAGGAAGGGGAAGCACGGTACAGCCTACACCAAAGGTCGCCCAACAGGCCCCCGTGCCTAAGGCGCCGGCGGCACAGGCGGATATTATGGGCGTTCTACTGGCCATCCAGGGCCAGTTGAACGGCCTCCAAAACCAGATCAGGGAGCAGGCGACTAGGGTGGATTATCTCTACTCTGTTTTGCCGAGCTTAACGCAACTTAGAGGTTAAGGGCGCGCTGCCGGAGAGGCCCTTTAAGATCCTAGCTGTGAATGTAAATTCATTGATTAGGACCGAACGTAGAGCGAATTTATTCCAATTGCTTAAAGACATAAGTCCAGATGTGTTTATGGCTAGCGAAACTAAGCTTAACCAGAAACATAAATTGACTAACAACAATTACAATATCGTAAGAAGAGACCGACCCAACTCCACGCAAGGAGGAGGCGTCGCAATCTTTATACGTAAAGGCATTAGTCATAAGGTAATATATAATAGTGATGTGCGAAAATTTCGGACGTTAGAGGCATGCATCATATGCATTCATCTCCAACAGGGGAAGCGAATGTATGTGATCGCTGCCTATGCACCGGAAACACCTCAGCCCACGCAGTTTATAACAGAGCTTGAAAAGCTTTTTGAATGCTTAAGATTGAGCTCGGAAGAGAATTACTATATATTGGCGGGTGATTTAAACGCCAAGCACACAGATTGGGGAAATCAAATACAAAATCCTCGAGGTAACCATCTATTTAATTGGATGGGTCGATACAACCTTGAGTATCGCATCGATCTTCTAGCCACAGACAGGCCATCGTTCCCAAGAAGCGGTGCCTATCTGGATCTATTGCTTAAAGACGCAAGACTAACAATTACTGACGCTGTGGGTCAACGGCCAAGAAATTGTTTACGAACGATCGAGTACGACAGTGACCACTGCGGACTCGCAGCCGTAATACAACTTCCGAACCAGCTTATGGAGTTGGAGGAGTATGTGCCTGTGCATACTTACAATTACAGTAAGGTGCGCTGGCCACGTTTCTCCAATGCCTTATTGAGTGAATTACGTTCAAATGGTATATCCCCACCAAATGACAGGAACCTAACAAATACTGAAATCGACAGATACTTAGAACAAATTGACGAAACGATTCTACGAACAATGAACAGAACAATACCGAAATACAAAGAACGTAACGCAACTGACATGTACCGTAACGCGACAATTGACGCACTTCACAGACAAAAAAGTGGACTACTGACAAGACTAAAACGCTTGTACAGGCGGTTTACTGATACACGAGACCTGGAGATTAGGACACTGAAGTCGTCCATCAAAAACATCAACCAATTGATCAAAGAAAATTATAGATTGGCTATTAATTCGTTCTGGGACAATAAAATTCGTGCCGTTAACTCCAGCGACCCAAGTATGTTCCCAAAAATTAATAAGATTTTTAGAAGAAAGGATCAAAACGATCTTCCGTGTCTTAAGCTCCAGAGGACGACAGAGAACAGAGACGTACTTCTGACAGCAGGCATAGACCCAGAGGATGCCGTATTGGACGATGACCTCTATATAATCGAAGATCCGCAGGAGAGAGTGGAGGCTGTGGGGGCTGCTTTCCAGCAAGTGTACAAGGTGAATGCTAGCATTCGCCCGAATCATGACCTGGAGAACAGAGCTCTGCTTCATCACTTATGGCTCCGGAACGATATAACCGAATGGCGATCTGAGAACCTTGGTTTTACCAGGTTTAATGATGAAGATTTGGCAAACGCCATAATCGCCGACCGAAATGGGCCCAGCCCCTGTTAATTTCGAAGAATGAGCTCCAGCTCATCTTCGATTCATTAAAGAAAAAGAAGTCTGCAGGACTCGATGGTATATCCAACGTTGTACTACGACATTTGCCTCAAGAAGCAGTTGACATTTATACCACACTGTTTAACAACGCGCTGAATAATGCATATTATCCAGTGCGGTGGAAGACAGCTGTGGTGCACCCTCTCCCAAAAAAGGGAAAGGACAACTCCAATCCGGCGAATCTACGGTCGATAAGTCTTCTTCCGAGTATCAGCAAAGTATTTGAAAAGGTTATTAATAGAGCCCTGTTCAAATGGGCGGAGGACAAAAATATCATCCCGGATAATCAGTTCGGTTTTAAGGCGGGACATGACACAATTCATGCCGCGTCTAAACTTGTTTCTGATATCCAATGGAACAAAACTAAAAAACAGTGTACGGGTGCCTGTCTGGTTGATTTGGAGAAGGCCTTCGACACCGTATGGTTAGAAGGTCTCTATCTAAAGCTAACCAGACTAGGTATAAGTAAACCTCTATTGTATATGCTTTATGACATGCTAAATGGTAGAAAGTTTGTTGTCAAGAGTGGCAATGTAACTTCTACTGCAATTTTTAATATTAATAATGGTCTTCAGCAGGGAGCGGTTAACTCGCCGATTCTATTCAACATTTACACCAGCGATCTGATAGGTAGTCTAACTCAGGCAATTGCGTACGCCGACGATCTAATTGCGTACAGAACAGCTCATACAGTTGAGGTCATCAAAAGTCTCTTGCAGAGTGACTTCGACAAGATTCAGCGATATTGTGATGACTGGAAGTTGAAAATCAACTTCCAGAAATCAGAAACTATTTTGTTTAGGACTCCGCTGTCTAGCGCCTCAAGGGATACGAGAAAGAACTGGCGCAAGCTGGTGATCGTAGGGCCACATGGACATCCACTGGCGAGTAAAAGTGTAGTAAAGTACCTTGGCATCTGGTTGGATCAGTACCTGTATTTCGACAGACATATAGGTGCTGCTTTGGCCAGGGCTAGGGGAGCCTTAGCCTTGACAAAACGACTGTTTTATAGCAGCCGTCTTGACAGCAGGGTGAAGGTGATTTGCTACATGGCCCTCATCAGGCCGATGATTGCCTACGGATGCCCGGTGTGGTTCAACGTTGCCCCATCTCAAATGGAAAAGATTCGGGTGTTTGAGAGGCAATGTCTTAGACGTTGCCTTGGATTACACAGAACACCAGAGTCGGAGTACACAAGATATTATTCCAACCAGGTTCTATACAACGGAGCCAACATAAACAGAATAGATAATTTTTTGTTCAAGCTGATTCGGGGTCACGTTGCAAGAGCGATGTCCTCATCTAACAGCTTAATTTTTGGGGCTTATTACCCCAATAACGAATATTTTGAGAGTGCGCGGTTAAGTGGTTACATCCCTCCTGAGGCATTCCTCTATTTAGACAGTCGAGGGCTGATACAGGATGGAGGGGCGGTTCCGCTCATCTACCACGTCAACCGGAAAACTGTGGATAGGCGACTCCTGTATGGTCGAGACGTCATCGCTCAAGGTGGAGAAGAGCGCCTTCGGTTCAGTAGGACTGTGTCCGATCGGGACCGGAGGGATAGGGCGAAACAGGAGAACCAGTTCTGGTGGCTCTCTGAACAGCATCGTGATATTTAAAGTCGATGAAGATGATATATCTTGGCCGACTTACATAGATTTAGGGCATAAGGTATAGGTAACAGTCAGGGTGGCACCAAAAAAAAAAATTAAAAATATGTATGTATGCGGGGGCATGCGTGCATGTATCTGCGTGTCTGTACATGTGTGTGCGTACGTATATGTATGTGCGTATGTACATGTGTGGGTGGGTTGCATGCTAGTGTGTGTCTGCATGCATATAAAAAATAAACAAAAAAAAATTAAAAAACGAAAAAAATGCTGCTGTGGCTGTTCTAGTTTTTAAGTAGTTATAAGTATTATTAGGTATTTTAAGTAGTTTAAGTTATTTTTAGTTAGTATAAGTTAGTTTTATTTAGTTTTAATTATTTTTAATCTATATTTAAGTTTAGTTTATAAGAAAAAAAAAATTATAAGATACCAAGTTTTTTGGTGAAAGTTTCCTTGGAAAAATAAAATAAAATAAAATAATTAGATTTAATTAAAATAGGTTTTAGGTCGAAAGACATTAGTTCTAAGAGTTATTGTTTAGTTTAGAGCGCCCGTAAAGGGCCAGTAAATTAGTTGTAAGTTATTGATAAGTAGGCTAGTTTTAAACATTTTTGTCTAGCTTTAAGATAGTTATAAGTGAATATGAAATAAAAATGAATTTAAAAAAAAAAAAAAAAATATCTTTAAAAATCAAATGAATACTATGTATATTAAAACTATCATATAAAGTATTATATGCATATATGGATATACCTAACCATAACCATCCAACACTTTCATTATACATTATTATGTACCTACATATTTACATACCTAGGGTCCATATACATACATATGTATGTAATGTAGGTACATTTTACCATCCAAATTTACAGAATTAAAATCCATAACATAGATTTAAATATACATTTTTAGGTAGGTACCTAGTAACTATTTCCTGAAACATACAATAACTCTATTCATTATACTAAGAACTTACATACTTCGGCTTTAAACTTACCTAATGATCATTGGACCTACATACTAACAGCGTCAAAGTTTAGTTACATTAAAGAAAACTCGAAATTTAAAACTAATAAATCGGGCCTATCACAGAATCCATCGCAAACGAAAATCTACTACGAATCTTGAAAAATCTATCATAGCATCCATTAGTGGTCGAAAATCATAAAATCGGATTATTTCAAATTCTCTAAATATTTACAGATTTTTAAATTTTTATTTTACAGATAGTTTTTGTTGGAAATTTGCTGCGTGTGAATCCAATTTCTATGAAACTGCTTGCTTATGCCATGGTGCCTTGTGTTCTTTGATTCAGTTCAATGGAGAAATATTTGCTGCAGTCAATGAGACCGATGACGATACACACTAACACCGACGACGCGAAGCATAGGCGACAACTGTTGCAGATAGTTCTGCTTCACAAACTGCTACATAATCGTCAACAGAAGACACCACATCATCCAATATTGAAATAAAAAAGGATCATAATAATTACCATTATTGTGTTCCTGGCAAAAATGTGATCTTTTCTATTCTTCCTAATGTTCTATATATCTCTGTGAGCAGCAAACTTAGTTGTAATGAATAATAATAATAATTTTAATTATTTTGTGTTGTCATTAATACAATATTTATATATATGTACATGTCATATGATTCTTTGTTTATTTTCGGGAATTTTTGTTCAACTTCACCTTTAAAAAAAACGGTCTAGCTTTAAAAATACGAAAGAACTACTTTTAGATAGCAATTTTTTGAAATAATTGTTTGATTATAAAATTATTGCAAGGATTTAGAAGCTAAGGTTAATTTACACTCAGAACAGTTACAATCATCGAAATCAAGCAAGTAGTTTGGAAATTAGAGCTTTGCGTAAATATTGACTTCAAGATTTTTCTTGATATCAGTAGAAATTTCTTGGATTTGCTACTTTGGACAAGCTGTCATTTCCGAAGTACTTGCTTGATCTCGATGATTTAAACTGTTGTGAGTTTTAATTTATGTCAGCTTGTAAATTCTTGAAACCGTTTTCAATTCGAGCAAATATTTCAAAAAATTTGCATCTGAAAGTAATTTTGTAATTTTTCATTTTTTTTTAAAACACGAAGAAACTACTTTTAGATAGCAATTTTTCTAAATAATTGTTTGATTATAAAATGATTGCAAGAATTTAGAAGCTAAGGTTAATTTACACTCAGAACAGTTACAATCATCGAAATCAAGCAAGTAGTTTGGAAAATAGAGCTTTGCATAAGTACTGATTTCAAGATTTTTCTTGATAACAGTAGAAATTTCTTGGATTTGCTACTTTGGACAAGCTGTCATTTCCAAAGTACTTACTTTCATTCTTTTTCTAAAAATATTTTTAAAATTTTATACATAAACAAATAATTAAAACAAAATTTGTTTAATATATATCTTATTTATCCAGGAATTCAAATGGCATCTTTGTTTTCCCTCAAAACTATACAACTAAGCAATATGAAAAAATTTAATTATGTGTATTATGTCACATTTGTTTATTAAGAGCAATTTGTTTAACTTATAGCCCGATCAAATCTTTGTACAGAAACAATCAAAGATGCAAATAATAAAATTTTCCCGGCACAACAATTCGCTAACGTTATCACTAAATATTTTAATTCGATAGTATATCACACATACATGGGTTAGATAAGTTTGAACGAATCGCTATTAGTAATACGAAATTAGAGAATTCGCAAGATTTTAAGTTCGATTAGCTATTCATAATTAGAGCTTTTAGTTATATGCATATAGCTACCTACCCACCTCCATTCTTTGTGTTCATTATTATATGTATATGTTTACATATCTAGTTTCCATCTATGTATGTACCTACATATTATCCTCCTATATCACATAACTATAATCAATACTATAAATTTAAAAATGCTTTTGTAGGTAGGTACATGTGTAACTATTCCTTGAATCATCCACTCGACAAGTCATTGTGCTAAGAATCAAGGTAATCATAATTACATCGGCTTCAAACCTGCATAGGATAACTAGATTACCTACATACTAAACAGCGTCAATGTTTATCTACATTAAAGTTGTTAGCTCCAAGATCAAGTTCGTACGTTCCAGTAGTACATTTTATTATATAAAAATTCTTTTATAAAAAATCATACCGGATACTCAGTTCGGTTTTAAGACGGGACATGACACAATTCATGCCGCGTCTAAACTAGTTTCTGATATCCAATGAAACAAAACTAAAAAGCAGTGTACGGGTCCCTGTCTGGTTGATTTGGAGAAGGCCTTCGACACCGTATGGTTAGAAGGTCTCTATCTAAAGCTAACCAGAATAGGTATAAGTAAAACTCTATTGTATATGCTTTATGACATGCTAAATGATAGAAAGTTTGTTGTCAAGAGTGGCAATGTAACTTCTACCGCAATTTTTAATATTAATAATGGTCTTCAGCAGGAAGCGGTTAACTCGCCGATTCTATTCAGCATTTACACCAGCGATCTGATAGGTAGTCTAACTCAGGCAATTGCGTACGCCGACGATCTAATTGCGTACAGAACAGCTAATACAGTTGAGGTCATCAGAAGTCTCTTGCAGAGTGACTTCGACAAGATTCAGCGATATTGTGATGACTGGAAGTTGAAAATCAACTTCCAGAAATCAGAAACTATTTTATTTAGGACTCCGTTGTCTAGCGCCTCAAGTGATACGAGAAAGAACTGGCGCAAGCTGGTGATCGTAGGGCCACATGGACATCCACTGGCGAGTAAAAGTGTAGTAAAGTACCTGTATTTCGACAGACATATAGGTGCTGCTTTGGCCAGGGCTAGGGGAGCCTTTGCCTTGACAAAACGACTGTTTTATAGCAGCCGTCTAGACAGCAGGGTGAAGGTGATTTGCTACATGGCCCTCATCAGACCGATGATTTCCTACGGATGCCCGGTGTGGTTCAACGTTGCCCCATCTCAAATGGAAAAGATTCGGGTGTTTGAAAGGCAATGTCTTAGACGTTGCCTTGGATTACACAGAACACCAGAGTCGGAGTACACAAGATATTATTCCAACCAGGTTCTTTACGACGGAGCCAACATAAACAGAATAGATAATTTTTTGTTCAAGCTGATTCGGGGTCATGTTGCAAGAGCGATGTCCTCAACTTACAGCTTAATTTTTGGGGCTTATTACCCCAATAACGAATATTTTGAGAGTGCGCGGTTAAGTGGTTATATCCTTCCCGAGGCATTCCTCTATTTAGACAGTCGAGGGCTCAGTCGATCTCGTACTGTGGAAGTGTTAAGACGTTTTCGGCTTCCCAGTTTTTCCAATTAAAATTCGTGTGTGAGCTTAAGTTCTAAATTAAATCAAAATTTCACAAGTGGTGCAGTAGCACAGTGATAGAGTGGCCGACCGGGAATCCGAGGGTCGCCAGTTCGATTCCCAGGAGGGCATCAGAACTTTATCAGCTTTTTTTCACAACCGTGAAGTAGTTAACTTTATTGGTTGGGAAAACGAGCAAAGGAGGAGGAGTTTAAGCACCGGGGCATCGAAAGGTGTCCTAGGGCCAATGAGGCCAGCGATGGCATCAGCTGAGGGAACATCGAAAGATGTTCCAACTACAAGCAGTGATTCTGCAGCAACAACATCAACAGCAATAACAACAACGGCAACATCATCCGATGCTAATCAAAAGCGCAGAAAGAGGATCAAGTGCGCACCAAATTTGGTAAAAAGGAGATCCACGGCCACCTCAGCAAAGCTGCCAGCTGGGGTGCATACGTCCGATATAGACGAGACGTCAGAGGCAGCAAGACAAACCGAGTTAGACACTTCACCCGAAGATGGTATAGCATATATGTCTGAAGAAGGAGAAGGGCACTTCACGACGGGCGATAGTACTGCCTTCGTGAACCTCTCCACATCAGAGGCGTCATCTGAGGAGGACGAACAAAGAATGTTCGCCCAAATTGATGCTTTGGAGGCAGAAATAGAAAAGATAAAAAGTAAAGTTAAGGCCAGCCAAGAAGCGCGCCGAGCGAGGCAACTAAAAGAACTCGAAGAAAAAGAACAACAACAGAAAAAAGAACAAATACAAAAACAACATCCACAGCAGCAGCCAAAACAACAACGGCAAAAACAACAACAACAACAGCAACAGCAGCAGACACAAGTCCAGAAACAACCGCAAGAAAAACAGCAGCAACAGATTCAAAAGCAGCAGAATCAACAGCCGCAGAAAAATCAGTCTCAGCAGCAGCAGCCACAGCCGCCGATCATGATAAAAGAAAAGGTGCCACCCATTAATGCTTATAAAATGGAGTTACAGGATACCATAAATCTATGTAAGTTGACCATAGGTCAAAATTTTACTATTAAAAGATTAAAAAACGATAGGCATGCTATCCAGTGCTTCACACTGGAACAGCACAAAAAAATTAAAGAGTTTCTGAAAGAAACTACTACCGAATTCTTTAGTTTCACCCCTAAAACCGAAAAATTTCAAACGGTCCTTTTGAAGGGCATAGATTCCTACACGGAACCACAGGTGCTCTTAAATGAACTCCGCCAAAAAGCGAATGACGATCTCGACTTTATCGGGGTCAAGCCGTTCGCTACAGTTAGAGCTAGGCGGGAGAAGCGGAGTCTTCCCTTCTTCCTCGTTCAACTTTCACCCAGCAGCAAACTGGATAGTTTGAGGAGTATATCCGTCCTCAACTGCCAGGTTGTAACTTGGGACAAATTAAAAAGGCGCGGCGACATGCTTCAATGCATGCGCTGCCAAAGGTTCGGCCACGCCGCAGCAAACTGCGAAATGCAGTCACGCTGCGTTAAGTGTGGAGAGAACCACAATGCAGATGAATGCAAGTTAGGAAAAGAACGGGTCGAGGATAGGACCCAGCTTAAATGTGTACTCTGCCGAGGCGCCGGACACCCCGCTAATTATCGGGGATGCCCGACGTTTCAGCTTATAAAAAACAATAAAGCAGCAAAGCAAACAGTGGTAGAAAAGCGTCCAACAGTGCGCCCTCCTACAACAACGTCCGTCAACCCCCAAATTTCTTACGCCCAAATGGCGTCAGGAAGGGGAAGCACGGTACAGCCTACACCAAAGGTCGCCCAACAGGCCCCCGTGCCTAAGGCGCCGGCGGCACAGGCGGATATTATGGGCGTTCTACTGGCCATCCAGGGCCAGTTGAACGGCCTCCAAAACCAGATCAGGGAGCAGGCGACTAGGGTGGATTATCTCTACTCTGTTTTGCCGAGCTTAACGCAACTTAGAGGTTAAGGGCGCGCTGCCGGAGAGGCCCTTTAAGATCCTAGCTGTGAATGTAAATTCATTGATTAGGACCGAACGTAGAGCGAATTTATTCCAATTGCTTAAAGACATAAGTCCAGATGTGTTTATGGCTAGCGAAACTAAGCTTAACCAGAAACATAAATTGACTAACAACAATTACAATATCGTAAGAAGAGACCGACCCAACTCCACGCAAGGAGGAGGCGTCGCAATCTTTATACGTAAAGGCATTAGTCATAAGGTAATATATAATAGTGATGTGCGAAAATTTCGGACGTTAGAGGCATGCATCATATGCATTCATCTCCAACAGGGGAAGCGAATGTATGTGATCGCTGCCTATGCACCGGAAACACCTCAGCCCACGCAGTTTATAACAGAGCTTGAAAAGCTTTTTGAATGCTTAAGATTGAGCTCGGAAGAGAATTACTATATATTGGCGGGTGATTTAAACGCCAAGCACACAGATTGGGGAAATCAAATACAAAATCCTCGAGGTAACCATCTATTTAATTGGATGGGTCGATACAACCTTGAGTATCGCATCGATCTTCTAGCCACAGACAGGCCATCGTTCCCAAGAAGCGGTGCCTATCTGGATCTATTGCTTAAAGACGCAAGACTAACAATTACTGACGCTGTGGGTCAACGGCCAAGAAATTGTTTACGAACGATCGAGTACGACAGTGACCACTGCGGACTCGCAGCCGTAATACAACTTCCGAACCAGCTTATGGAGTTGGAGGAGTATGTGCCTGTGCATACTTACAATTACAGTAAGGTGCGCTGGCCACGTTTCTCCAATGCCTTATTGAGTGAATTACGTTCAAATGGTATATCCCCACCAAATGACAGGAACCTAACAAATACTGAAATCGACAGATACTTAGAACAAATTGACGAAACGATTCTACGAACAATGAACAGAACAATACCGAAATACAAAGAACGTAACGCAACTGACATGTACCGTAACGCGACAATTGACGCACTTCACAGACAAAAAAGTGGACTACTGACAAGACTAAAACGCTTGTACAGGCGGTTTACTGATACACGAGACCTGGAGATTAGGACACTGAAGTCGTCCATCAAAAACATCAACCAATTGATCAAAGAAAATTATAGATTGGCTATTAATTCGTTCTGGGACAATAAAATTCGTGCCGTTAACTCCAGCGACCCAAGTATGTTCCCAAAAATTAATAAGATTTTTAGAAGAAAGGATCAAAACGATCTTCCGTGTCTTAAGCTCCAGAGGACGACAGAGAACAGAGACGTACTTCTGACAGCAGGCATAGACCCAGAGGATGCCGTATTGGACGATGACCTCTATATAATCGAAGATCCGCAGGAGAGAGTGGAGGCTGTGGGGGCTGCTTTCCAGCAAGTGTACAAGGTGAATGCTAGCATTCGCCCGAATCATGACCTGGAGAACAGAGCTCTGCTTCATCACTTATGGCTCCGGAACGATATAACCGAATGGCGATCTGAGAACCTTGGTTTTACCAGGTTTAATGATGAAGATTTGGCAAACGCCATAATCGCCGACCGAAATGGGCCCAGCCCCTGTTAATTTCGAAGAATGAGCTCCAGCTCATCTTCGATTCATTAAAGAAAAAGAAGTCTGCAGGACTCGATGGTATATCCAACGTTGTACTACGACATTTGCCTCAAGAAGCAGTTGACATTTATACCACACTGTTTAACAACGCGCTGAATAATGCATATTATCCAGTGCGGTGGAAGACAGCTGTGGTGCACCCTCTCCCAAAAAAGGGAAAGGACAACTCCAATCCGGCGAATCTACGGTCGATAAGTCTTCTTCCGAGTATCAGCAAAGTATTTGAAAAGGTTATTAATAGAGCCCTGTTCAAATGGGCGGAGGACAAAAATATCATCCCGGATAATCAGTTCGGTTTTAAGGCGGGACATGACACAATTCATGCCGCGTCTAAACTTGTTTCTGATATCCAATGGAACAAAACTAAAAAACAGTGTACGGGTGCCTGTCTGGTTGATTTGGAGAAGGCCTTCGACACCGTATGGTTAGAAGGTCTCTATCTAAAGCTAACCAGACTAGGTATAAGTAAACCTCTATTGTATATGCTTTATGACATGCTAAATGGTAGAAAGTTTGTTGTCAAGAGTGGCAATGTAACTTCTACTGCAATTTTTAATATTAATAATGGTCTTCAGCAGGGAGCGGTTAACTCGCCGATTCTATTCAACATTTACACCAGCGATCTGATAGGTAGTCTAACTCAGGCAATTGCGTACGCCGACGATCTAATTGCGTACAGAACAGCTCATACAGTTGAGGTCATCAAAAGTCTCTTGCAGAGTGACTTCGACAAGATTCAGCGATATTGTGATGACTGGAAGTTGAAAATCAACTTCCAGAAATCAGAAACTATTTTGTTTAGGACTCCGCTGTCTAGCGCCTCAAGGGATACGAGAAAGAACTGGCGCAAGCTGGTGATCGTAGGGCCACATGGACATCCACTGGCGAGTAAAAGTGTAGTAAAGTACCTTGGCATCTGGTTGGATCAGTACCTGTATTTCGACAGACATATAGGTGCTGCTTTGGCCAGGGCTAGGGGAGCCTTAGCCTTGACAAAACGACTGTTTTATAGCAGCCGTCTTGACAGCAGGGTGAAGGTGATTTGCTACATGGCCCTCATCAGGCCGATGATTGCCTACGGATGCCCGGTGTGGTTCAACGTTGCCCCATCTCAAATGGAAAAGATTCGGGTGTTTGAGAGGCAATGTCTTAGACGTTGCCTTGGATTACACAGAACACCAGAGTCGGAGTACACAAGATATTATTCCAACCAGGTTCTATACAACGGAGCCAACATAAACAGAATAGATAATTTTTTGTTCAAGCTGATTCGGGGTCACGTTGCAAGAGCGATGTCCTCATCTAACAGCTTAATTTTTGGGGCTTATTACCCCAATAACGAATATTTTGAGAGTGCGCGGTTAAGTGGTTACATCCCTCCTGAGGCATTCCTCTATTTAGACAGTCGAGGGCTGATACAGGATGGAGGGGCGGTTCCGCTCATCTACCACGTCAACCGGAAAACTGTGGATAGGCGACTCCTGTATGGTCGAGACGTCATCGCTCAAGGTGGAGAAGAGCGCCTTCGGTTCAGTAGGACTGTGTCCGATCGGGACCGGAGGGATAGGGCGAAACAGGAGAACCAGTTCTGGTGGCTCTCTGAACAGCATCGTGATATTTAAAGTCGATGAAGATGATATATCTTGGCCGACTTACATAGATTTAGGGCATTAGGTATAGGTAACAGTCAGGGTGGCACCAAAAAAAAAAATTAAAAATATGTATGTATGCGGGGGCATGCGTGCATGTATCTGCGTGTCTGTACATGTGTGTGCGTACGTATATGTATGTGCGTATGTACATGTGTGGGTGGGTTGCATGCTAGTGTGTGTCTGCATGCATATAAAAAATAAACAAAAAAAAATTAAAAAACGAAAAAAATGCTGCTGTGGCTGTTCTAGTTTTTAAGTAGTTATAAGTATTATTAGGTATTTTAAGTAGTTTAAGTTATTTTTAGTTAGTATAAGTTAGTTTTATTTAGTTTTAATTATTTTTAATCTATATTTAAGTTTAGTTTATAAGAAAAAAAAAATTATAAGATACCAAGTTTTTTGGTGAAAGTTTCCTTGGAAAAATAAAATAAAATAAAATAATTAGATTTAATTAAAATAGGTTTTAGGTCGAAAGACATTAGTTCTAAGAGTTATTGTTTAGTTTAGAGCGCCCGTAAAGGGCCAGTAAATTAGTTGTAAGTTATTGATAAGTAGGCTAGTTTTAAACATTTTTGTCTAGCTTTAAGATAGTTATAAGTGAATATGAAATAAAAATGAATTTAAAAAAAAAAAAAAAAATATCTTTAAAAATCAAATGAATACTATGTATATTAAAACTATCATATAAAGTATTATATGCATATATGGATATACCTAACCATAACCATCCAACACTTTCATTATACATTATTATGTACCTACATATTTACATACCTAGGGTCCATATACATACATATGTATGTAATGTAGGTACATTTTACCATCCAAATTTACAGAATTAAAATCCATAACATAGATTTAAATATACATTTTTAGGTAGGTACCTAGTAACTATTTCCTGAAACATACAATAACTCTATTCATTATACTAAGAACTTACATACTTCGGCTTTAAACTTACCTAATGATCATTGGACCTACATACTAACAGCGTCAAAGTTTAGTTACATTAAAGAAAACTCGAAATTTAAAACTAATAAATCGGGCCTATCACAGAATCCATCGCAAACGAAAATCTACTACGAATCTTGAAAAATCTATCATAGCATCCATTAGTGGTCGAAAATCATAAAATCGGATTATTTCAAATTCTCTAAATATTTACAGATTTTTAAATTTTTATTTTACAGATAGTTTTTGTTGGAAATTTGCTGCGTGTGAATCCAATTTCTATGAAACTGCTTGCTTATGCCATGGTGCCTTGTGTTCTTTGATTCAGTTCAATGGAGAAATATTTGCTGCAGTCAATGAGACCGATGACGATACACACTAACACCGACGACGCGAAGCATAGGCGACAACTGTTGCAGATAGTTCTGCTTCACAAACTGCTACATAATCGTCAACAGAAGACACCACATCATCCAATATTGAAATAAAAAAGGATCATAATAATTACCATTATTGTGTTCCTGGCAAAAATGTGATCTTTTCTATTCTTCCTAATGTTCTATATATCTCTGTGAGCAGCAAACTTAGTTGTAATGAATAATAATAATAATTTTAATTATTTTGTGTTGTCATTAATACAATATTTATATATATGTACATGTCATATGATTCTTTGTTTATTTTCGGGAATTTTTGTTCAACTTCACCTTTAAAAAAAACGGTCTAGCTTTAAAAATACGAAAGAACTACTTTTAGATAGCAATTTTTTGAAATAATTGTTTGATTATAAAATTATTGCAAGGATTTAGAAGCTAAGGTTAATTTACACTCAGAACAGTTACAATCATCGAAATCAAGCAAGTAGTTTGGAAATTAGAGCTTTGCGTAAATATTGACTTCAAGATTTTTCTTGATATCAGTAGAAATTTCTTGGATTTGCTACTTTGGACAAGCTGTCATTTCCGAAGTACTTGCTTGATCTCGATGATTTAAACTGTTGTGAGTTTTAATTTATGTCAGCTTGTAAATTCTTGAAACCGTTTTCAATTCGAGCAAATATTTCAAAAAATTTGCATCTGAAAGTAATTTTGTAATTTTTCATTTTTTTTTAAAACACGAAGAAACTACTTTTAGATAGCAATTTTTCTAAATAATTGTTTGATTATAAAATGATTGCAAGAATTTAGAAGCTAAGGTTAATTTACACTCAGAACAGTTACAATCATCGAAATCAAGCAAGTAGTTTGGAAAATAGAGCTTTGCATAAGTACTGATTTCAAGATTTTTCTTGATAACAGTAGAAATTTCTTGGATTTGCTACTTTGGACAAGCTGTCATTTCCAAAGTACTTGCTTGATCTCGATAATTGTAACTGTCCTGAGTGTTAATTTACATCAGCATAGGACTATAATACTTACCTATGTGTCATTGAGACACACAACATTACATTTGCCTTAAAAAGAAAAGAATTTTTTTGAACACCCATAAAGAAAATGAAATCGAAAAAAATTAAGTGAATCACAATTCTTAAGCTATATACATATATATATATATTATATATAAGCAAAACACATATATTATATAACAGCAAAACAAATATTGAGCCCAATGTATTTAATTATAATATGTGGCAATAATGACTTCCTGTTGGGCTTCATTGTTTGTGTGGTCTGACCTTGTTGTTCGTCATGATTTTGGGATGAATGGCAGGTGCTGTTTATCCTACAAAATTAAAAGAAAAACAAATACTAAAAAATACATCAAATTAGGTTTTTTTGTATTTAACGTACCTTATTACTGCTTGACTGAATGCTGATCCACAGACAGACCAAAAATCTGTTTAGAAGCTACAGATACAGACCGAGGTGTTTCGGTCAACATGTGCATATCGATCTCGTTCATGAGATGCCACTCACGATATATTTCTTCCAAAAAGATAATATGGCTACTTTCTCAGCGATTCCTTCTTTCAGTTTATCGAGATCTCTGAAAGTTTATAAGAAAAACATCGATTAGATATGAATTTGCACTTGCAAAATAAAGGTTTACATACTCTGTCGAAGAATAGATTCCAAGAAAAGCTTTCTAATGCGACGGATCTAAGAAAATATATATACGACCACAGACAATCCAGTCCCTGCTGTACTACAGCAACAACCCGCCACTACTAATGGCTCATTGTATTGTTTCTCTTTACATAGACGAGACACTTCATGTGGCAGCGAATCGCTTCTTCGTGAGATTTCACATTGTGTCCGCCGATGTGAAGCCTCCTTTTCTAAATAAGCAATTCGATCTGCACTTTTTGTTGATCGATTGGTTTTTGTGTAAGGTGGAGTGTTAGTGGTATCACTTCCAAATGGACTAAGTACGTCTTTACTCCCAATCTAAAAAAAAAAACAACAAAACAATTATAGAAAACAAGAAACAATTGAGTTTGGTTTCTGAGTTTCCAATCTAAGATATACTTTTGGATGTACGCTTTTCATCGGATCTCCGTCATTGTGGCCAAATCTTAACAAACATAAAAAACAATTTTTTTTATAGTTATATATATTTCTTTTATTGAAATAAAGAATAATTAAATAAATATGAAATAAAAAAATGTGAAAAAAACTATTATTTATGTTTTGGTAACTAGAAATGTCAGACAGACTTTTGACAAACCAAAAACAAAAAAAATTAACTATCAGTTTGAGCAATAGGGTTTTTTAATCCACCACTCACATGTATTCACGGATAGGAAAAAATGAGTAAATTAAGAGTTTTTCTCTTACTCACCTAAAAAAAAATTTGGGTGTGTTAAAGGCAAGGGGGTACGAGTCCCGCCCCTATGTAATTATTTTCTCTATGCACCAGATCGTGAATACCCCTAATATGCTTTCAATAATTTTATTTATCTTCAATGCAATTCTAAATTGAAATAATATGCATTTAAGGTGAGGTTAGCACTGAAAATCTTATAAAAATAATGCCAGGCCACAGACAAAAAAAAATTCCAATTTATAGATTAGGAATTCTATTCTTGTTGGATATAGTTCACAGTAGATGTTCTTCACGAAATCTATGTAAGATGAACTGAACTTGGCAAAAATTGCGTATTGACAAAGGCCCTCACTAGTCAACTGATGAGTCCATGTGAGATCGCCGGGACGAAAGCCAATTTTTGTTGGACTAAAGACCGTTAAAATCTATTTTGACTCAATAATTCAACAAGTCCAAATATTATAGTGCTTAGTCAGTCTTCTACTTGGCTGATGTTTTTTAGTAGTACTCGTATATAGAATTTGTATTATTAAAAAAAAACCTTATAGTTAATTCATCAATTTCTGACCCTACCCACCGATTTTTTAAAATAACCGCCAATTCCGTGGTGAAAATCATATTTTTGCACTAGGGTGCGTGTGGTCAGGTTGAAACAATTTCTTCTTTACATCCAGACGCAAAAATATGATTTTCACCACATTGGTGATGGAAACATTTACTATTTGGTCTCTGGTAATCAAGTTCTTATAGTAAACAACTAATTTAAAAGAATAAGAAGTGAATATGTGTTGCTTTCGCGAGTATCCACTTTAAAATAAAAAAAAAAAATAATGACACGAATTATGAAAAGAAATATAATAAACTTCCAAAATTAAACATTTTATATGTTCTAAGGGGTACAGTATCGCATTCTTGAAAAGCCATGGATGTTGCTTGTGTGATAGACACCCAAGTTGGCGATAATTTGGAAGGTCGAAATTGTGCGCTAATAGAAGTTAAACAAATATGCGGTGCTCTGAATGTAAATTTTCAGAAAGTTCAGGTATGAAAAATATGAAATTCATTAGTTCTTGGCTGAAGAAGTAAATAATATTAAAGCTTATTTGAACAAAAACACTGAACAAATTTTATCGAAAATGTTTATATTTCATAAATACAATTTAAAAAGCTTGTTTTCTTTTAAACCAATTTGAAGCCGAAATAGTACATACAGTATTTAAATGCCTTCTGAAAACAATTTATATTCGAAAGTGATCAGGGACTTGTTAATATATATATCTTATAAGGGCTCGTTTAATACTGGCACTCTAATGCGGTTCAGTGCAGTCCATGGGGATACTAATTTATATTTTTTTTATTAAGCCGTGAGAACTATCCATATTTTAGTGGCACTAAACTTTTATAAACACCTCGAGCAAAATCTTAGCTCTGACACAAATTTCTCCAAAATTTAACAAATTTTAAATTTCGTTTATCATTTTATTTTATCCGAGGTATACAACACAGCCAGCCTCAGGTAAATCAAATTGGTTTCTTCATAATTTCCTGTAAAATTAATAAGTTTGAACTTTACATATTCATTTTAGGTTATGTGATTTGTGTGAATATTTATGTATGTATGCATGTCGTTTTCTATTTGACGATAGG
Source organism: Philhelius pedissequus (assembly GCA_910595825.1). Taxonomy (NCBI): domain Eukaryota; kingdom Metazoa; phylum Arthropoda; class Insecta; order Diptera; family Syrphidae; genus Philhelius; species Philhelius pedissequus. Next base: position 157,798,030 of record OU343161.1, read on the forward strand.
GACTGATTTCGGATTGCGGATTTTTTTTGGGAAAAATAACGCAAAATGAAATCAATTTTTTTTGTAGTTATATGTGTGTTTTCTAAAATGCAGGCTGTACTTTGTAGACTTCTTCGGATAGGTTTCTTTGGAGGAATACAGAAACAGCATCCATTTGTTCTACTTTTAGTCCGAATTCAACTGCAACTGCGATAAGGTACTGCAGGCAACTCACAGACAACGGGTGAATATATGTCTTCAAACCCTACCCCCTTTCCATATGAGTGTTTTTTATGACCAACCTGGCCTTGTAGTGTTCGATGCTTCCAGTGACTTCACGTTTGGTGCGGAAAATCTATTTGGATTTGGAGAACGAGGAAGAATCAATGCTTTCTAAAACTAAACATTATACTTGCCTGGTAGTCTGCGCTCCTATTCGCTGCTCCTCAACACCTGCTGCTACAGTGGATTAGAGTTTGATTGCTGACGGAGAGGAGATGTGACTGGTTTAAGTCATTTTGGGAATCATCTTCACAAACTGCTAATTTCGTTATAATTTGGGTTTTGAAACCTTTGGAACGCTGCTAATTTCAGATGACTTCGCTTCGTTCTTGGTTTTGTTCGGAATATCTAGAGGGCTTAAAAACTTGATTTTGTTCTGACTTCGGAGATATTGAAGTCTATTCAGCAATATTTAGCTCCTCGTCGATAAATGATACATCTCGGCTTTTAAAAACACTCCCCATTACCTTTACTGGCTCGTATACACGGTAGCCTTTTGGCGCCAGTTAGCTCTCATTGAAACTCATCATTGCAAACTTTGACTATCAATTCTGAGGCACGTAAACAAATAAATCTGATGTTGTTTTGGTACCAAAATGAAGGTAATTTTTATATATAAAAAAGCTTTACGGCTGACGTGGTAGATAAGCGGAACCGGCATTCTATCCTGTATCAGCCCTCGACTGTCTAACCACTTAACCGCGCACTCTCAAAATATACGTTATTGGGGTAATAAGCACCAAAATTATCTATTTTGTTTATGTTGGCTCTGTTGTATAGAACCTGGTTGGAATAATATCTTGTGTACTCCGACTCTGGTGTTCTGTGTAATCCAAGGCAACGTCTATGACATTGCCTCTCAAACACCCGAATCTTTTCCATTTGAGATGGGGCAACGTTGAACCACACCTGGCATCCGTAGGGAATCATAGCCTGATGAGGGCCATGTTATAAATCACATTCACCCTGCTGTCAAGACGGCTGCTATAAAACAGTCGTTTTGTCAAGGCAAAGGCTCCCCTAGCCCTGGCCAAGGCAGCACCTATATGTCTGTCGAAATACAGGTACTGATCCAACCAGATGCCAAGGTACCTTACTACACTTTTACTCGCCAGTGGATGTCCATGTGACACTACGATCACCAGTTTGCGCCAGTTCTTTCTCGTATCCCTTGAGACGCTAGACAATGGAGTCCTAAATAAAATAGTTTCTGATTTCTGGAAGTTGATTTTCAACTTCCAGTCATCACAATATCGCTGAATCTTGTCGAAGACACTCTGCAAAAGAATTTTGATGGCCTCAACTGTATTAGCTGTTCTGTACGCAATTAGATCGTCTGCGTACGCAATTGCCTGAGTTAGACTACCTATCAGATCGCTGGTGTAAATGCTGAATAGCATCGGTGAGTTAAGCGCTCCCTCCTGAAGACCATTATTAATATTAAAAATTGTGGTAGAAGTTACATTGCCACTGTTGACAACAAACTTTCTACCATTTAGCATGTCATAAAGCATATACAATAGAGGTTTACTTATACCTTGTCTGGAAAGCTTTAGATAAAGACCTTCTAGCCATACGGTGTCGAAGGCCTTTTCCAAATCAACCAGGCAGGCACCCGTACACTGCTCTTTAAATTTGTTCTATTGGATATCTGAAACCAGTTTAGACGCGGGATGAATTGTGTCATGTCCCGCCTTGAAACTGAACTGATTATCCGGGATGATATTTTTGTCCTCCGCCCACTTGAACAGGGCTCTATTAATAACCTTTTCAAATACTTTGTTGATAATCGGAAGAAGACTTATCGACCGGAGATTCACCGGATTGGAATTGTCATTTCCCTTTTTTGGGAGAGGGTGCATCACAGCTGTCTTCCACCGCACTGGATAATATGCATTATTCAGCGCGTTGTTAAACAGTGTGGTATAAACGTCAACTGCTTTTTGAGGCAAATGTCGTAGTACAACGCAAATGTCGTAGTACAACGCAAATGTCGTAGTACAACACAGCCTCCACTCTCTTGCGGATCTTCGATTATATAGAGGTCATCGTCCAATACGGCATCCTCCGGGTCTATGCCTGCTGTCAGAAGTACGTCTCTGTTCTCTGTCGTCCTCTGGAGCTTAAGACATGGAAGATCGTTTTGATTCTTTCTTCTAAAAATCTTATTAATTTTTGGGAACATACTTTGGCCGCTAGAGTTAACGGCACGAATTTTATTGTCCCAAAACAAATTAATAGCCAACCTATAATTTTCTTTGATTAATTGGTTGATGTTTCTGAGGGACGATTTCAGCGTTTTAGTCTTGTCAGTAGACCACTTTTTTGTCTGTGTAGTGCGTCAATGGTCGCGTTACGGTACATGTCCGTTGCATTACGTTCTATGTATTTCGGTATTGTTGTTCTGTTCATTGTTCGTAGAATCGTTTCGTCCATTTGTTCTAAGTATCTGTCGATTTCTGTATTTGTCATGTTCCTGTCGTTTGGTGGGGATATACCATTTGACCGTAATTCGCTCAATAAGGCGTTGGAAAAGCATGACCAGCGCACCTTACTGTAGTTATAAGTATGCACAGGCACATACTCCTCCAACTCCATAAGCTCGTTTGAAAGTTGTATTACGGCGGCGAGTCCGCAGTGGTCACTGTCGTACTCGATCGTTCGTAAACAATTTCTTGGTCGTTGACCCACAGTGTCAGTAATTGTTAGGCTTGCGCCTTTCAGCAATAGATTCAGATAGGCACCGCTTCTTGGAAACGATGGCCTCTCTGTGGCTAGAAGATCGAGGCGATACTCAAGGTTGTATCGACCCATCCAATTATACAAATGGTTACCCCGAGGATTTTGTATTTGATTTCCCCAATCTATGTGTTTGGCGTTTAAATCACCGTCTAATATGTAAAAGTTTTCTTCCGAGCTCAATCTTAGGCATTCAAAAAGCTTTTCAAGCTCTGTTATAAACTGGGTGGGTTGAGGTCTTTCCGGTGCATAGGCAGCGATCACATACATTCGCTTCCCCTGTTGGAGATGAATGCATATGATGCATACCTCTAACGTCCTCAATTTCCGCACATCACTATTATATATTACCTTATGACTAATGCCTTTACGTCCTCCTTGAGTAGAGTTGGATCGGTCTCTTCTTACGATATTGCAATTGTTGTTAGTCAATTTATGTTTCTGGTTAAGCTTAGTTTCGCTAGCCATAAACACATTTGGACTTATGTCTTTAAGCAATTGGAATAAATTCGCTCTACGTTCAGTCCTAATCAGTGAATTTACATTCACAACTGGGATCTTAAAGGGCCTCTACGGCAGCGTGCCCTTAACCTCTAAGTTGCGTTAAGCTCGGCAAAACAGAGTAGAGATAATCCACCCTAGTCGCCTGCTCCCTGATCTAGTCTTGGAGGCCAGTCAACTGGCCCTGGATGGCCAGCAGAATGCCCATAATATCCGTGTGTGCCGCCGGCGCCTTAGGCACGGGGGCCTGTTGGGCGACCTTTGGTGTAGGCTGTACCGTGCTTCCCCTTCCTGACGCCATTTGGGCGTAAGAAATTTGGGGGTTGGCGGGCGTTGTTGTAGGAGGGCGCACTGTTGGACGCTTTTCTACCACTGTTTGCTTTGCTGCTTTATTGTTCTTTATAAGCTGAAACGTCGGGCATCCCCGATAATTAGCGGGGTGTCCGCCGCCTCGGCAGAGTACACATTTAAGATGGGTCCTATCTTCGACCCGTTCCTTTCCTAACTTGCATTCATCTGCATTGTGGTTCTCTCCACACTTAACGCGGCGTGACTGCATTTCGAAGTTTGCTGCGGCATGGCCGAACCCTTTGGCAGCGCATGCATTGAAGCGTGTAGCCGCGCCTTTTTAATTTGTCCCAAGTTACAACCTGGTAGTTGAGGACGGAGATACTCCTCAAACTATCCAGTTTGCTGCTGGGTGAGAGTTGAACAAGGAAGAAGGGAAGACTCCGCTTCTCCCGCCTAGCTCTAACTGTAGCGAACGGCTTGACCCCGATAAAGTCGAGATCGTCATTCGCTTTTTGGCGGAGTTCATTTAAGAGCACCTGTGGTTCCGTGCAGGAATCTATTCCCTTCAAAAGGACCGTTTGAAATTTTTCGGTTTTAGGGGTGAAACTAAAGAATTCAGCAGTGGTTTCTTTTATCAACTCTTTAATTTTTTTGTGCTGTTCCAGTGTGAAGCAATAGATAGCATGCCTACCGTTATTTAATCTTTTTATAGTAAAATTTTGACCTATGGTCAACTTACATAGATTTATGGTATTCTGTAACTCCATTTTATAGGTATGTATGGCTGGCACCTTTTCTTTTTTCGTAATCGGCGGCTGTGGCTGCTGCTGCTGAGACTGACTTTTCTGCGGCTGTTGATTCTGCTGCTTTTGAATCTGCTGCTGCTGTTTTTCTTGCGGTTGTTTCTGGACTTTTGTCTGCTGCTGTTGCTGTTGTTGTTGTTTTTGCCGTTGTTGTTTTGGCTGCTGCTGTGGCTGTTGTTTTTGTAATTGTTCTTTTTTCTGTTGTTGTTCTTGTTCGCCGAGTTCTTTTAGTTGTTTCGCTCGGCGCGCTTCTTGGCTGGCCTTAACTTTACTTTTCAACTCTTGGATTTCTGCCTCCATTGTTACAATTTTAGCGATCATTTTTTGTTCCTCGTCCTCCTCAGATGACGCCTCTGATGTGGAGAGGTTCACGAAGGCAGTACTATCGCCCGTCGTGAAGTGCCCTTCTCCTTCTTCAGACATATATGCTATACCCTCTTCGGGTGAAGTGTCTAGCTCGGTTTGTCTTACTGCCTCTGACGTCTCGTCTATATCGGACGTATGCACCCCAGCTGGCAGCTTTGCTGAGGTGGCCGTGGATCTCCTCTTTACCAAATTTGGTGCGCACTTGATCCTCTTTCTGCGCTTTTGATTAGCATCGGATGATGTTGCCGTTGTTGTTATTGCTGTTGATGTTGTTGCTGCACAATCACTGCTTGTAGCTCGAACATCTTTCGATGTTCCCTCAGCTGATGCCATCGCTGGCCTCATTGGCCCTAGGACACCTTTCGATGCCCCGGTGCTTAAACTCCCCCTCCATTGTTCGTTTTCCCAACCAATTGTTGTGAAAAAAAGCTTGCAAAGTTCTGATGCCCGGCTGGGAATCGAACTAGCGACCCTCGGATTCTCGGTCGGCCACTCTACCTTTGTGCTACTGCACCACTAAAGAAATCTTGATTTAATGTTATACTTAAACGCACACACGAAATTTAATTTGGAAAAAACTGGGAAGCCGAAAACGTGTTAACACCTCCACAGTACGAGATCGACTGAGCAAACTGCACTTTTTCGACCCCTTTTGGGCGCTATAGGTTCCTCCGTCTTCCATTCGGAATCAAACCAGCCGCTGAAGCTTTTCAGCAACTTAATGAAAATAATTTTAAACACATCAAGGGAACTGCCATATATATTGATGACATTATAATATTTGTTAAATCGTTAGAAGAACATGATATCATTTTGAAGAAAGTAATAGATTGGCCACGCAAGGGAAATATTAAGTTTAACTCTGAGAAAATACAATTTAGAACAAATAAAGTTACGTATTTGGGTAGCATAATAAGTTCAAGTGGGATTGAAATTGATCCGGATAGAATTAAGGCAATCAGAGAAGTTCATGCTCCTAGCAATAAAATGGAACTCCAACGTCTACTTGGAATGGTAAATTAAGTCCGCTCATTTATTCCAAATTTATCACAACATTTGCAGCCGCTAAGAGAAATTCTCAAAAAGAACAAAACATTTATCTGGCTTTCAGCGCATGAAGATTGGTTAAACAAAATTAAAAATATCATAACTAACGCAACAGCTCTTCAGCGATTTCCATCCAACAAGGATATAGTAATTCAATCTAATGCTTCAAAGGCAGGTCTGGGTTGTTGTTTGCTTCAAGAGAACAAGGTTGTTAGCTTTGTATCCAGGGTATTAAGTTCGACCGAAGTAAATCACGTTCATATCGAAAAATAGCTTTTAGCCATAGTATTTGCATGCGCAAAATATCATCAATATGGACGTAAAGTTCGTATAATAACACATCATAAACCTTTGCTGGGAATTATTAAAAAAAAAGAAATAGGTGAAATTCCATCCCCAAGGCAACACCAATGAGAATTAAATTGCTCAGGTATGATTTAGAGGTTCACTACTTGCCAGGGAAAGAAATGTATATTGCGGATTTCCTTTCGCGCGATTTTTGTAGGGAGCTACTTAATCCTGAAATAAAAAAATTAAATGAAGAAGTTCATACAATTAGTGCTACCGATGAGAAAAGGAAGCTCCTTTTACAAAAAACACAAAAGGATTTGATACTTATAAACTTGATTGACGTAATTAAGAACGGATGGCCGGTAACTAAAAGCAAAGTGCCAGCAAATATAAAATATTTTTGGAAGCATAGGGGTGAGCTATTTTTATAAGAGGGTTTAGTATTTTTTAATTCAAGAATTTTTATACCTCGTTCTCAAAGAGCGTATATGTTAAGAAGATTGCATGAATCACACTTTGGAGTTGAGAAAACTAAAGCTAGAGCCAGATCAACATTATACTGGCCTAGTATGAATGGCGAAATTGAAAAATTAATAAGTTCATGTGGTATTTGCCAAGAGTTGCGTGATTCTAAAGTAAAAGAACCACTAATTTCGCACAATGTTCCAAGCTGTCCATACCAAAAAATTGGGATGGATGTTTTTGAATTCAAAGGAGAATCATATATAGGGTAGCGGATTATTTTTCAAAATATTTTGACATATTAAAATTAATTAATCAAACAGCAAATGAAATAATTGTCAAATTAAAAAAAAATTATTTGCAACACAAAGCATTCCTAATGAAATCATTTCCGATATAATGCCTTTTGGTTATTACGTTTTGTTCAGATAATGAGATCAAATTAACGACAACAAGTCCAAGCTATCCTCAAACAAACGGCGGATTCGCAGAAAGATTTTGTCTACGACGAGTGCAATGTCTAAACAAAGTAATGATCAGTTTCCTGTAGCTCAAAAAAAAAACTAAGAAACTACACCCCAAATACCAAATGCGCATATAAACCTGACCAGAGCAAGTCAACAAGCGCACATCTAAAAACAGATGCCCAAACAAAAATATATAGAGCATCCGAGCACCAGAGCCATATCTACTTCTCGATCCGCAAATAACAACAACAGATAAATTTGCGGACCCAGAAGAAGTAAAGGAAATCGACCCACAGCTGCAACAAGCGTAGATCACCAGAGTAACATCTACTTCTCGACCCTCAGCTGCTACTAGGAACACGTGCACCAACAATAAAAAAGGATCATCGTCTGGCTAACGGTGGTTGGGAGCGACAATTACGATGCAATTATTCGAATATACACCCTTCGAGCAAAAAGATGTCATGTGCACAACAGCAACTACCTCCTACCAGACTATATACATCGAAGTGCGCACTAAGTGTATGGAGTGGCGGGACTTGCCGTCGCCACCGAAGATTGTTCACCATCTGCGGCGGCGCCAGAGACAATTGCGCATCGGCAGAAAAACTTCGATATAAAAAGGGCAACGAGATGGAGATTAATTCACATCCTAGCAAACACTCGAGCAGTGCAGAGCAGTGCATTACAAAAGAATATCAGTGCGATTTTTAAATGTATCTAAACCTTAATATAAACGGTGATTTTTTAAGAGCTTGGTTTTTGAAAATTCAAAAAAACACAGAAACTTGTAAAAAGTGAATGAAATTTTTATTTGGATCGATAAATCAATTTCTGCCATTTACTTTTTAAAAATAATTTCACTTAAATGTTGCCCGCGGCTACGCTTCAGGTGGTCCATTCTGAAGGTCCAATTTTGGCAAACTTTTTCACACATTTCGGCCGGAATCTCACCAATGATGCGTTCAATGTTGGCTTCCAAGGCAGCAATCGTGTTTGGCTTGTCCCCATAGACAATAGACTTAACATAGCCCCACAAAAAATAGTCTAACGGGGTCAAATCACATGATCTTGGTGGCCAATTGACTGCGCCAAAACGTGAGATCAACTGCTCACCAAATTCGCCTCTCAATTGATGCATGGTTTCGCGCGCAGTGTGGCATGTGGCACCGTCCTGTTGGAACCACATGTCGACCGAGTTCAATTCTTGCATTTTCGGCAAAAAAAAATCTGTTATCATCGAACGGTACCTTTCTCCATTGACCGTAACCCTGCGGCCTTCATCGTCCTTGAAGAAGTACGGCCCAATGATGCCGCCTGCCCATAAACCGCACCAAACAGTGTATTTTCGGGATGCATTGGTAGCTGCTGAATTGCCTCTGGCTGCTCTTCACTCCAAATACGGATATTCTGCTTATTCACGTATCTATTTAGCCAAAAATGAGCGGAAAAAAAACGGACGTAGCTTGCGAAACACATTTTTCACAGAGCACGAATTTTGATAATAAATTTCAATAATTTGCAAACGTTGTTCAGGCGTAAGTCTATTCATGATGAAATGGCAAACAATACTGAATCGAAATGTCAAATGTTCGTGGAATTTGTCATGTGTGATCTGTCAAAAATATAAACGTCAAAAACCAAGTAGCAAAAAAATCACCCGTTACAATCCACTTTTTAAATATACAATTAGAGCAAGAAAACTTTTTTTTCATTCAGAGTTATTGAACAGATTTGTTGGCATTGCAAAGAAATTGATAAGTAAATGTGGTGAGGATTTATGAAATGTTCTTTTAAATTATCTAAATACACCAGTTAAGGGTTCCATTTTAACACCAGCGCAGTTGCTTTTTGGAAGGCGTTCAGGGACGTGGATTCCAGAAAAAGAAGAATTTTTAAAAAATGCTTATTCGAAGTACTTAGAGCCAATTCAGAATAATAATAATAGATGCAATAAAGCTTATTATGATAGAACTGCTAGAGAGGCAAATGACCTGAGTGTAGGACACAACGTATGATATTTTAATAATATAAAATGGATTAAAGCGAAAATAGTTTCAAAAGAAAGGACACCTAGATCATTTAGAATTGAACTAGAGAATGGAAACACACTTAGGAGAAATTCGAGATATTTGAGAATACGCACAGATACTGTCGATGCTTGACATGCAGATATGTACATATATGCATATATGGTATAATAATTGAATTATAGGCTAGTTCTTATCTTGTATATATTTTTTTGATTTTATATTTAAAAAATTTAAAGTACAAATTTTCAATTAAGAATTTTATGAAATTGAATCGATGTTTATAACCCTAATTGTTAAGTAAATTATTTGGAAGGGGAGATGTAGTAGATGTAAATGTTCACTGTTATAATGCTATGCTCATCTAAAGTCTTGGTCATATCGTTTGGTTGACTCACACCATTCTGTTGGTGTCGACCTTGATAATAATTTGATATTTATTATTATTTCTGTTTATTAGGGAAGGCCGTGGTCAGATTATTATTTTAATTGATTGTTTAGGGTGGTGCTGGCTGTGTGAGAGCTTAACACTTTTGCTTATTATTTGTTATGCATCTCACACAACACAGTTATGTTCAGTGTGAAAAGCCAGACTTTGATTTTTCTCTAGAAGGAATTATAGTTTTAAGTAGTTCTTATTTAAATTGTAAGATTGTTAAAAATAACCGAGGATAATAAAAGATAAAAATTCATAAAATGAGTTTAGTGTGGAGAAAGATTATTAACAAGTGCCAGATTATTTATTCGTGATTTATATATTGAAGAGTTTCTATGTGGAATATTACCACTTTGTTTATAAAATTGTTTTAAGACCTTAAAAACAAAGGGGTCGCAAAGGTAGAATTTTTAATTCACAGAAGCAGGCCAGCTTTCATTCCATTGATTTTTTCACAAATTAAACGATTTATATGCTTTTGAGCAGTCAACAGGGGGGTTAAATTGTTCGCATATGCACCTCCCCAACTTACCGTATTGTAATTTCGGCTGAGTAAGTCGATAGTAGATCATCATGGTAAGAACCTTCCTTGAACAGAATTTATTTGGGTGATACATTTTAAGAGTTATAAGATTCGTGTATGTTTTCACTGATTGTATGTGAACTTTCCAGTTGAGGTTGCAATCTATGATCACACCTAAATACTTGAATGAGTCAACATATTCAACTTCAAAACAGTGTGATGAGCTCATTTTATATTTTAAAAAATTGCATGAACCCCATTCATTTAAGGGTAAAACAAAATTTTTACAGTCATGTTAGTGAAAAGAAAAATCATATTTGTTAGGAAGGACACCCGATAACTTAAAAAACACAATTTTAGTTTTTTCACTTATAATCAGTTAGTGATAAGCAAATCAAACTCTGAGCAATTGCAAATCCTTATTAATATTAATAACACATGGAAGATACGATGTTTCAGAATAAGTGAATGCAATATCATCAGCGAATGCTCTACGATTCCCAGAGAAAGTCCTGTTGGAATAGTGAGTTTATGTAGATCAAGAAGAGGATAGGACATATGACAGAACTCTGAGGAACACAGTTTTTCAATCTTAAGACATTACTGAGTGTTCCGTTCGCGGAAATTCTTTGTTCTCTTCCGACCAAGTACGACTTTAGCCATTCATATGTTTGACACCTTAAACCTACATTATATAATTTGTTTAAATTGATCATTAGAAATAAAATTCGTTTTCTCAAGAAAAGAAAATAAGTGCAAAGTAAGTGCATGCGATGGATATAAATGGGAAACAAAGTATCAAGTATCGAAGCAGGTTGAATATATTTTTAATGGGTTTGCGGCAATTAATTAAGTTCACACCACCCTTCCTGGGAGAAAAAGGAGAAATCATGACGCTTTATGATTTCTTCTTTTTATGCGACACTTTGTACAATGAGTGATCTTATTACATTTGTTCTTATGTATATATGATACTTTATTTCTGTTTTTTTTTTTTTTTTTTTTTTTTTGTTACATTAACCTGTGAATATATATTTTTTCTTGAAATATGAAAATAGCTATAGCTATGAAGATAGCTACGTCGATTTAAATTGTTTCAAATAGTTACATTAAGATATAGTGTGTATATATTTTCATATTAAATTGCTTATCAATAATTTAGATTTACAACATTTTAAAGATAGTTACGTTTAGCTTTATACATTCAGAATATTTAGTTTTTATTTAAATTTCTTATAAATAGTTATGTAAATCTTAAGTCTATGCGCGCCTAATTTTTATTTTTAATTTAATAATTATAATTATGATTGCATATTTATGTATACATGTACTATTGCCACTAAACGCTTCTTTCTCGCCCCTCTTTTTTTTTTTTTTTTTTTTTTTTTTTGTTAGATAAATTCCATACAATATTGTTTACAAGTTATGTGTTTTATTAATTTACAAATTTCAGTTATGTTTAAAATTTAAATCAGTGTTATATATATATAAAATGGTTTTAATCTATTTTTATGAACCGTTATATTCTTGTTTTCATATTTTATATCGCAGTTCACAACTTTTTGCGACAAAACTTCGTATGGACCGATGTAGATTGGATCAAGTTTCTTTCTATTTTCGTTTCTAAGTAAAACTAGACTTCCTATTTCGTCTAGTCTGTCCAAACCTTGTTTGGACCAATAATTATGTCTGTATCCTTGAAATTAACTAAGTCTTCCTCGAAGTTGTCAACAATCTTCAACTCCATTATTTTGAGTCCATTTTCTGGTAATTTTAAAAGTTCGGTTATGTGTTGTTCGTCGGTTTTCGTGAAGAATTATAGAATTCGAATTTTTGTGCTTTTATTTTTTAAAATGGGAGTATTTACTGAACTTAATTTTATTACACAAATTGAAGCTCCTGTGTCTACTTAAAATTTTATGTGTTGATCGTAGTCCAGTTTTAACTTAACGTAAATGCCGTTCGATATTCCAGTAGTGCAAATTGCAGTTGGCATTGGTGGAGTAGTTAATTCCCCCCCGATGGGTCGGCTTCTTCCTCGGTGGGATGCTCGTTTCCCAATGCTAATACTCTGTGGCCATTATTGTTACTAGTGTTAGCTGGGTTACTTCTACCGGGGTTTTTGTTTTGGTATGTATCATTTCGGTAAAAATTTGCCCTCGTATTAAAATTACTACTATTATTATTTTGTATATTTCTATTGTTATTTGTGTTAAAACGGTGGTTATTAGTTTGTAGTGACGGATTTCTATGATGTGATTGAGACAATGCTTGATTATAATTATTGCTACTAGAATTATTATGTCCTGTGAAATTGTGAGAGTAGTTATTATTACGAAAATAATTTTGTCTCGACATATTTTGGTTGGAATAGTTATTATTATTATTTCCCGATCTACTGGAGTTATACACATTTTGGTTTCAGTTTCGGGGTTGGTAATAATTGGAGTTGTTAGCATACCTGACAGTTTCCGTTATGGTTTCATACTCGGAGCTAGCTCTAACAAATGGCTTATGGCATCTTGCATTTTTGTATGTCTCGCACTATCAAGAATTATTTTATACCTATCATTAACTCTTTGTTTGTTTGTTTGAGAAAAGCTAATCCCCTATGTTCATTTGCTATGGTAAGTGGTTCTCGAGCTTCCTCCCCTTGCATATTGATTTCTAATTCAGTCATTTTTGCTATTAATTGTTCTATTTCTGAGACAAATTCTCGCATTGGTCTATTTCTTTGACGCGATCTATCTAATTTGGACTGAATACTTTCTATTGTATCCTTGTCTCCACATTTGGAAATTAGATGTATTTTTAATTGTTCGAAAGTTTCGATCTTGGCGGCTCCTAATTCAGTTAACGCCCTACCTTGAACTTTACACTTCAACAAAAATTTTATTAGTATAGGCTGTGAATTTGTCTGTAGGAGGTCATGGTAGAATTCAACTCTATTTAGAAAATCCCTAATATTTTCGCTGCGTTTGTTGTTCTCTTCGCAGGTTAGTACAGGCAATTTTTGTGCCTTACTGAAATCAAATTCGGCCATTTTGTTTGCTTCGTAAACTGAGTTAATTTCCTGTTCTATTTCTGAATCTGATTCTTCTAAAATATCTTCTTGAATATTATTTTTTACTATTGTTTCTGCAAGTTCCCTATACTCTTTAGCCGTGAATGTTAACTGAGTCAGATATTTATGTTCTTGTTCTGTAAGCTTTTGTTGATTAAGAACGGTGAAATGTTCAATGAAAATATTCCAAAACTACCATATTTCTTTTAATTTTTTGTTTCCCCTACGGGTTTTCTTCAGGCTTCATGGAAAGAATTATAACTCAGTTTCCTGCAACTTTTTTGAAAATGTGTGTATATCCCGCAATCGCTGAACTGATGAACCAACATGTATGAGGTAGGTTGAGTGACGTTGAGACATTGAATATAGAATAGATGTTATATACAATCGTTAGGTTGGTTTCCGCATTCTGATTGCAAAAAAAACTCATTCAAACAAAAAAATTAACCGCTTCCTTCTTAGTTATTTTATGAATTTATGTGTATCCCGTCTTTGGGCTGAATCCTGTATATCAAAGTTTAAGGTTGCCACTCCACTATCCACTAGGATTAATATTAGATTAAATTTAAACAGAAAGAGCAGAAAATAACTGCAATTTTAATAAAGTGGCACAACTGGCCCAAATTAATTCAGCAAATCCCAATAAGGTTTAAACTAAAGTAGAACACAGTGCAATACCTTAATTGATGTTGTGTTTGTTGTGAATTTTGAAAATAATGAATATTTATATTTGTAACATTGAAACTAAAAGTGTAAAAAGGTTGAAAACTTGTTGGGTAATACGTTTTAGTGAATATGGCTTTAATAGTTGTAGAATGTTGCTTAACAGATTTTCTCTTCGAGGAGTCAACTTATTTTAATCAGCTTAGTTTTATGAAGAAAAAAAAGTTATAGAGTTAGGACGCTCTATCCCTTCAATGAAAATAGATTTCGAGCGAATAGATGGTTTCGTTTTCAATTTTAAAGTTTCATTGTCACAAAATTATACTAGGTTGGCAGGGAGTTATAAATTAAGTAAAATGATTTGTTTTTCTTGCCTTCTTTTTCCAACTATCCTAGTGTTTGGAGTCGTTCAGGCTACGCAGACAATAATAATTCAGTGAATTTTGCAAAGCAAATATGTCAAAACGAAAAAAACATATTCGCAGTTGTTCATCTTTGAATTGAAACCTCTTTAGAAAACTCTTTTATGGCCCACAACAAAAAAGTTGAAAAGAACATTTTTGTTCAATGCGTTCCCGTACTTACATATGTGAAAGTGTGTCGGTCTATGGGAGACTTTTACCTCAGACTTGGAAAAACGACAGCCTTCACTTTTTGTGCACATAGTACAGGAACATACTTAGTATTTCCATCGATTTGTAGTGTGTTCCGACGAATAAATAAAATATATATAATATCTTTAAATTGTCGTTTTTTGCTGTTATTTCAGACTTTATTTCGTTGCGTCTTCGCCTTCTTTCTCTAGTTGCTAGCAGGTAATTTTGACTGAAAAGCCGGCTGCTCTGTACTTTGTTGCTTCCTTGAGGACGCGCCCGACATATTCTCTATATCGTAGTTCAACGATTAAATTCTTGGTGTATTGATTTTTGGAACGAATTTTGCGTATACCGATGATTATATCTTGACTTTGTGTTTGGAGCAAGTTCAGACATAGAGATTTGGCCTTTCTGTTGCCCGGCCTTTCGTTTCTGAAGCCAAGTGTAGAACGACGCTTTTTACGTTGACCCTATTTGACTGTTGTTCACCTTGTCGCTCAAGGGAGAAGTGTTAAGATTTCATTTTCTCTAGCTGAGATTGAAGAGTAGCATTGTCTTGCCTTAATGAGCCAATATGTAAGCTTACATTTATCACATCAACTTTGGTTGCAAAGTCTCTTAATTTTTCATCCAAAAGCTAAGATATTCTTTCGAATATATCGTTTATCTGCATGCTACCAATGGGCGAGTTGCTACCAACAGACGAATTGCTACAAACAGACGTACTAGCTTTGTCTGATAGCAATTTCAGAGGTGGAAAATTTTCGGGCGAGGTGATTCACATGTCTTTCGAAGCATGGGATGGTGTTGTGGAGCCATGTCGGTTATCTTTTCAAAGGGAGGTGAACGCTTTAGTGGCATCTTGTGCGTGTTTTTCCATTTTTTCTTTTGGAAGCAAAGGAAGTAGGTTTCTGACTTCAGGCAATTATTTTTGTCAGTTTTTTGCCGATTTTGATTTTAAAATTTGGTTGAGTCACCCAATATTTGATATTTGGATGGAATTATGTTGTTTTTGATATTTTGTTTGGAAATTAATACTTTAAAATCGAGCTATCTGAAAACACGACTAAACACTGACATTTCTCTCTATTTCCATGTATGTGGGGTTAGAATGCTGTAACTTACCCATAAGTACGTCTTCTTTATCAATAGTTTGTTCAATGAGGCTCTTCGGAACAGGTTAGAACACTTTAGAACAGAAAAGTACAAGATTTTGCTGTTCAATGACAAATTTTCAGTTCTAATTTGTTTTGGATGTACTGTTCAATGAATTAGTTTGTAACAGTTTCGAACACTAAGTCCTTTTTATTTGGCAATCCGGAAGCCTTCTGGACTCTTCTGAAAGTGTTCACTTGGGAAAAAATTACAGTTCTAACGTTTTACCCTCCAGCAATCAAGCTGCAGTCTCAAACAACTAATAAAAACAAACAGATATGTATCTAAAAAAATAAAATGAACTAAGGAAGATAAAGTTACGGACGATAATACAATTCGAGTGGGGATATACTCTCAAGTGTCGGCGGAAGTCACGGCTGCCGGCGAGGGCTTGACCTCTAAAGAGGCTAAGTCGCCAGTGACAAAAACAATAACCCCAACAACAACAACAGCAACAGCAACAACAATAACAACAACAGCAACAACAACAACAATAACAACAACAATAACCCACCACCACGTCTGCAAAAACAAGAAAAAGCGCTCAATCTTGCAGCGACTCTTCTCCCTGCTCTTGATAGCATGTCTGTTAGGTAGCCAAACCGAGGACGAGCTGCTGGAAGACTCGAGTCATGAAGAGGCGAACCTGAAGCACACTGCACGCCTCAAGAAATCGAGAGATTTCGCAGAAACTACAGATCCTCGAAAAGGTTCGTGAGCAAAATGGAGAAAATAGAACCGGCTACTCTCAACCCGTGGGACAATGCCCTTCATAAGAAGCATAAGAAGTTGGTGAAAAAAAACAAATGGCAGCTGACATTAACTGACAGCGTACCCAGTATCTCTTCCCAACAGATGAAAGATAAAGTACCGAACATTGACAGAGTAAATGCTGCTACATCTGGGTCTTTCAGTAACAAGATACACCGTGAACAGGCGAATCCTGGTAAGAAACGGCAGACCAATGCTAGTTCCAACCTGAAAAGGAACGAAGTAGTACAGGGCGGAAACTCTTCTGGGACGAAGCCAAGTTCATCCAAAAGATTAAGATCGGAGGAGACAGCCGAAACTGTGAGCTCTAAAAAGCTTAAAGCTAACAGTTTTGACACCACCCCGATCGACCTGTAGGTAGCCATAATAAGTCGAGGCAACCCAGATGGGAAAATTACGGCCAAAAATTGGTTACTAGTATAAAACGAATTCCTTAAAGCCATGATGGCAACATCCGAAACAGATAGCTCTGATGACTACATATTCGATGGAGCTGGATGGCACAGGAGGAAAGTGATCTGGTGCGGGAACCAGAAATCCCTGGAGTTCATCACTCACACAATCACTAATATTGGCGAACTGTGGGCGCGAGCCACCCTCGGGGTTCCTCCTGTCATAGATGTACCACTTACTCAGCAGATCAATATATGGATCCCTCCTGCTTGCCACGGGGGCAACTCCATAATTAAACTGCTGGCTAAACGAAACAAGTAGTTTCTCATAATGGATTGGAACTAGTACACTCCAGAAAGAGTTCGAGCGGGGAAGGAAAGGACATCTTGTTTGTTATCGACAAGAAATCTTACCTTATGCTAAAAGGGAAATCAGACGTGCTGAGGTATGGTCTTGCAAGCAAACTTGCAACACGCTAAAGCAGCAACGCACGGCCTAATGATCTTCATGTCCCAAGAGTCCATGGATGTGGCCTTAATCCAGGAAACAATGAATTAACGAAAATCAGGTTCAGGGGTTTATGTCGAAATACTATAATCTGTTCCACTCCACGTCAGGAGGTAATATTAGAAGCTTTCTTTTTATCTAGGTACAGCAGCGGAGATAATGTGGCAATGAACGTTGAATCAAAAGAAGGAAACTTCCTTTTGGCATCAAATTATATGCCGCATGATGACGATAACTCTCCAGCACAGACGGTCCGCTATTTTGTCAACTATAGCGCAGAGAAAAGGATACCTCTGGTGATGAGATGTGATACCAACGACCACACTCAATGGGGCGGTAAGGACATTAATAAAAGGGGTGTGTCTTTGAATACATTTTATGTTCCAAACTAGTGTTGTGTAATAAAGGTGATGAGCCAAATTTTAGAAACAGAAACAGGGAAAAAATTCTGGACCTCAATGAGTAATAATGAACAAAACTCTGTAGAGAATTGGAGGGTCTCACCTATGAAATCCTTCGCGGATCACTCTAGGATACTCTTCACTATAGATAGAAATATAAATGAAATAAAACCGCAATAAACTCGTTGAAACCCTATAAATCAGCTGGACCAGACGGGATTATTCCGGCATTTCTTCAGCATGCTCTACAGATAATAACCCCATGGCTTAGAGTCATCTTCAAAAGTTGTTTAGAACTTAAATACGTCCCTATCAGCTGGAGAAGAGTCAAATTGGTTTTACGCTGTACATCAGAATATACGTAGTTTGCGAAGTAATTTTGATTTGCTAACGTGTAACCTTCTTATGAAATTGAAGATTTTAGTTTACCAAATTATAAGTTTTTAGCCAATATGCTTCTGGTTTCAATTCGAACTATTATGTCTTTCAAAAAAGGTCAAATATAAAATTGAAGCCATGGATAAATAATTCGCTCTTAAAATCTATAAATTTTAAACATAAATTACATAAAAAATGTCAAAAGCACCCACTTAATACCAATCTAAAATTACATTTAAAAAAATTTTTTTAAGAAAGTTAATAGTAAAAATTCATCAGAGTCGCGATAGTTTTTACAACAACAAAATAATAAATGCAAAGAATTACCCAAGAGATGAATGGAAAATCGTAAATGAAATTATAAACAGAAAACAAAGTAGTCAGCCAAATTCTATGACAGTTGAAAAAGCAGATACATGTATCTCAAATCCAAAAGAAATTGCAAATTTATTCAACAATTATTTCACTAATTTTGGTATAACTTCTTTTCCTCGTGATATCACAAACTCTTGTGAATGTTGTAGCAGCTTCAGATCTTCAAATGTGGTCTATTATGAAAATAGTTCTTTTACGAAACAATAACTGGCCTTGAAGTACTGAAAACTATAAATACACTGAATAACTCAACCTCAGTTGGCGTTGATTTTCTAATACAATGTTAAAAAAAAACTGCTTTATATTTAGTGGATGTTTTGACACATATTTTTAATAACAGTGGCGCAAAATTTTAAACAGCCTGATGTTAAGGGCTAAGCATGATACTACTGTTAGTTTGGTAATACTAAAGCACTTTACTTATATTTTCCTAATTTTAAACACTTTTTAACTAGCACCATACTGAATCTATTTTCTTAATAAGCTACAACTAAACACGCCCAAAATAGTGCAAAAAAGTAAACGAACATAACTTTTTGACTATGATAGTACTATACTAAAAAAATAAATCAGCCAGTTTGTGATTTTAACTTTAGTGAAATGTTAAGAAAATAGTACTGGTTTAAAATTAGCAAAATCCTATTTTTAGCTTACTATCATACTAAAAATGATTAAACATATTACTAAATCGACTAAAATTTTGCGCCAATGTCTTTTCAGGTGTCTTAAAATATGCTTTTGTAATACCCAAACAACGGAGCAAAAAGTATGTAAAGAACTACAGACCTATTTCTTTATTACCATCATTTGCAAACACTTTGAACAAATTATAAAAAGTAGAATTTTACAATATCTGACAAGCAAGAATTACTTAAGTCCCTCACAGTTAAGATTTAGATCGGGAATGTCTACAGAAGATGCTTTATTAAATTTCTGCTGTTCAATACAACAAGGAGTTGACAAAAAAATACAATGTGCTGCGCTTTTTGTTGACATTACAAAAGCCTTTGATATGGTCAAGTCACTTTATACTTTTGAAAAAAATTGCATAATGTTTCACAATTGGTTTGAATCCTACCGAGTAATCTCGTTAAGTAATGTTTTAAGTGATTCTATGGATATCAACTTAATTGTACCACAAGGGTCAGTTCTTGGGCCCATTATTTTCTTGATTTATATAAATTCCATCTTCGATATACCATTTTAAGGGAAAGTTAATGCCTTTGCTGATGATATAGCAATTGAATACAATTCACTTAGTCTTTTAAGTTTGTTTTCGGTTATAAACCATGATATACATTTATTAAGGCTTTGTTTTGCGGACCATAAACTTGAAGTAAATAACAAAACCAAACTCATGATGTTCGGCACTGAACTTTATGTACTAAATACAATTAATATCTTCAATTCTGAAGTAACCTGCTGCAGTACATGCTTCAGTATTGACATAGTGAAAGACATTAAATATCTAGGCCTCAAAATTGACCAACATTTAAAATGGTCTGAACACATTATGGATTTAAAGCAAAATTTTCATTCGACCATAAGATGCTTTTATCGGTTAAAAAAATATTGTTCATTCTCTACGTTAAAAAAAGTTTACTATGGTATTTTCCACTCGAAGTTACAATATGATATTAGTTGTTGGGAGGTGCATATTTCAACAAAATCCAACAATTAACAGTACTTCAAAAATGTGTCTTAAGAAAAATATGCAACGCTGCCTACCTAGCTCACTGCAGATTTATTCAGACAAACAGGTATTCTACCAGTAAGACACTTGTTCTATTTTAAGATTTTGAAGATATTTTTTATAAGGGGTGGATATTTGGAAATCCCTATAAATAATGCATCGTAATATCGTCTCTCACAAATTATACAAGTCTTCCAGCCGTATTACGAAGCATCAGAACACGTCCACGGTTCTTAAGATCCGTTAAATTATGGCTTCTTGATTTCGAACCTATTACATTGAATCTTTGCTAAACTACGTCATTTGATAATATTTGTTTTCTTTATTTATTTACGTATAATAATTCTAATATTCTTGCTGCAGTTCAAATCAATCATAGTAGATAAAATTCATAATTCCTACACTTTTTCTTTGTTTCTTTTGATTTATCATACGCGTTATTTATGATTTGTCCACCCCACAAAATAAAAAAATCTGTAAATTCTCTTTAATTAATTGTAAAAATAATATATAATTAAATTAGAAATAAGATATCTAAAATTTGTTAGGGGTATATGATATTAATAAATAATAATACAAAAAAAAAATTACAATATTCCAAAAGCTGGAAAACCGACACATGACTGCAAAGGATTATATACCGATAAGTCTGTCCTCGTTCCTTATCAAGACACTGGAGAGAATCATTGATCTATATGTAAGAGACCTTCTCTGTCCAAACAACTTGTCCAATACCAACACGCTTACCTTAAACGTAAATCAGTGGAGACAGCATTGCACGAAGTCGTTTAATAATAGAGAAAAGTCTTGAGCACAAACAACACTCCTTAGCAGCATTTCTGAACATCGAAGTTGCGTTTAATAACGTTAAAATGAATTCCATTAAATCTGCCTTGGATAAGGTTGGAGCTGAACCCGCCATTGTAGATTGGATATATTCCATGGTGAATGATAAGATCATAAACTTGGGGACACTTTTGTAGAGAAAACAGTTACAAGAGGCACATCACAAGGAGGAGTAATTTCTTCTCTTCTATGGGTCCTGGTAGTTAAAAACATTCTTACAAAGGAATTAAAGCAGTGGCTTATGCAGACGACATAGTAATTCTCATATCGGGTTAGTACCTTACCACCATCAAAGATATAATGGAATCTGCGCTTAAGGCATTATAACCTTGGATAAGTTAGGAGCTGAACCCGCCATTGTAGATTGGATATATTCCATGGTGAATGATAAGATCATAAACTTGGGGACACTATTGTAGAGAAAACAGTTACAAGAGGCACATCACAAGGAGGAGTAATCTCTTCTCTTCTATGGGCCCTGGTAGTTAACAACATTCTTGCAAAGGAATTAAAGCAGTGGCTTATGCAGACGACATAGTAATTCTCATATCGGGTTAGTACCTTACCACCATCAAAGATATAATGGAATCTGCGCTTAAGGTATTATCCTCGTGGGCAGAGCAAAACGGTCTAAGGTAACCCCACAAAAACTGAACTAGTTCTGTTCACGAGGAAAAGAAAACTGGAGGACTTTATACCTCCTAAGCTGAATAATATCCCTCTGAAACTATCCACAGAAGCCAAATATCTGGGAGTAATCCTAGACTCTAAGCTAACTTGGAAAAGGAACACAGAGGAAAGAATGTAAAGAGCACTGTGCGTTTTCTAAACTTTGGAGCACAATGGGGCATGTGACCGCAAGTCATCCATTGGATGTACAAAGCGATTGTTCGCCCCATACTTACCTACGGGTCGATTGTGTGGTGGAAAGCTGTAGGGAAAGATAGCTATCTCAAAAACCTAAACAAGGTACAGAGATTAGCCTGTATGGGAAAAACGGGGGCATGTAGGTCTACGCCACAAGCAGGCCTGGAAATCATTTTAAATCTTCCAGGTCTGGACGAGTACATAAGGTGCACAGCGGCCAAGAGTGCACTTCAACTTAAAGAAACGGGCTCTTGGAAGCGCAGTATCAAATGTCATGGATCTATCTGCAAACGTACGGAAACATGGCTGAACTTGATGTGACAACTGACTACTTACCACCGAGAATTGACTTCAACAGGAACTTCACGATGACATAGATGGGAACCTAGCTCACTATTAAGAGAACAGGGTATTCCCATTTACACTGTTGGGTCTAAAATGGAAGATGGATCAGGAGCCGGGGTGTTTTGTAAAGCCCTTATTATAAAGGTATTATTTAAGCTCCCAGATAAATGTAGCTGACTCTTTCAGGCTGAGATCTACGTGATTAAAAAACAGCTGAAGTGATACATAGGAGCAGTGAAAAGGAAAATAGATATAAAAATGAAAGAGCAAATAAACAACTCCTGGATATCCAGGAGCGACTGTGTTATATCTAGAAGTTTATGGTCTAAAATTAATAAAAAGAAAACCCAGTATATTTTATCACTGAGTAAAAAGAGCATCAGAACCTTGATAGGCGTACTAACAGGACACTGCTCCATACAATGGCCACTAGACTTGGTGTATTGGCACTCGACTTCTGTAGGAGCTGTCAAGACGCTGATGAAACAGAAACCATTAAACACATGCTCTGCGACTGTCCAAATCTACGAACAAATCGCTTCCGACACTTCGGAAACAGGTTTGTAGATGAGCTAGACGAACTAGTGCATATACCAATGGTAAATATGAACAAATATATATAGAGTACGGGCTGGTTTGTAAATGAACCAGCCTTCATGAAACATTAGTTAGGAATATCTCTGTATGAAAGGGAATCACAATGGACCAATAATGCCCCCGTGTACGCAGCTGCATTTGATCTACGCACGCCCCTCCTAACCTAACCTAACCTAGGTAGAACAGGGTAGAACAGATTTCTGAGAACTGTCAAAACCAATTGTTAATGTTAAAAAAACGAAACACTTCGGTGTTAGATTTGGTGTTTTTTTATAAAGTCGTAAGGAAAACTAATACTAAATAAAAAATATGAATAGAACCTATTTAATTAGAAAAAATCGAAACACAATGCATCAAATAACTCTTACATCAGGGAGGGGAAAAGTGTCATCATAAATTGCTCACCAAATACGCGGCTAAACTTTGAGCAAAGTAAGTACATACTAATTAATATTTTAAGAAAATCGTCATTGAATTGTTTTTTTTTTTAAGATGAAGAATTTCGCAATGATGTTTTTCAAAACTCTTAAAGAGAAACGGGAGAGGAAGACTTTGTGGTAATATCACCACCATCATCACCGCCGTAACCATCATCACTGTTACCAGCAACCTTGCAATATATTGCCGAACAGTCGAAATCTGCTAGAGTGAACAAACAAAAGGCTGTGTAACTGGAGAAAGAATGCCAACTTCTTTTATCAATTATTCTACCAAAATCTCGGGTAGATCGTATCGCTAAAAAAAAACAAAAATGTGGGTAGCGAAAGGTAGGTAGGTAAAATGATGTTCAGAGCGAACTCGCATCTAGACCCAAGTAGCGCTGGGAAGCGCCGTTTTCAAACCAGTTCTTCTAAATCAGAAAAGAAAGCCCTTCCAAGGGATGGCATTCTTAGCCTGGCCAAAGCAGGACACTTGGAAAGGAAGTTGTGATGTACTTTGTTTTCTAAGGCCGATGTTTCGTTCGACGGAGTCCAAGGTTCTACTAAAGTAAGTACGTAAGCTTTAGCTTTAATGTTCTTCTTTATTAAAACAATTCAAAGTTCTTAATCATACAAATACATTATTATAAATAAAAATTTATATACCGTTTTCAATGTGGTTAATGTTGATTTCTGCTCTTGTACTAAAAATGGATTATGACATTCCTATGTTTCGGTTCAGATTCATCCTTCGTAGGTTACTATCGTCTTTCGAATGCTCCTGATGCCCTTCGGCGGCTCTTCTCGCCCTTTGGTGTCACTCAACGCCCTCCGGCGGCACTCAACGACCTTCGGCGGCACTCAACGCCCTACGGCATCACTCAACGCCCTACGGCGTCTCTCAACGCCCTTCGGCGGCACTCAACGTCCTTCGGCGGCACTCAGCGCCGTACGGCATCACTCAACGCCCTTCGGCGGCACTCAACGCCCTTCGGCGGTACTCAACGCCCTTCGGCGGAACTCAAAGCCCTTCGGCGGCACTCAACGCCCTTCGTGGGCACTCAACGGCCTTCGGTGGCACTCAACGCCCTTCGGCGGTACTCCACGCCCTTCGGCGGAACTCAATGCCCTTCGGCGGCACTCAACGCCCTACGGCGGCACCAAACGCCCTTTCTGTGGCACTCAACGCCCTACGGCGCACAGTGGAACGTCTAGTACAAAATTCCGGACATTGGGTGATTTATTATTTTCATTATTCGAAATATTTTTTGTTTGATATGCATAGAAAATTGTCGCCTCTTTTACATATAAAACAGTTTTTTATGTACACTCTTTAATTTTCAAATAATAAAGACTCAAAGATGCTGTATTTTTAAAACCAAAAAAAAAATTAATTTTAACGCATTTTTGTAATTTGTTTTTCTCAGACCCTTTTTATGTTTTATTTTCGAAATAAATTTTGTAGGTATGAAATTGGTTCATTTAAGCTTATCAATTAAAAAATCTTTAAAACAAAGTTGTTTTAAATCTAAAAAAAAACTCTTTTTGTGAGTATTTTTAAAAAATCATAATTTCATGTTTGAAGATGTTTTTAAAAAAATGCTCGAAAATGCTCGGACTTTGGGTAGTCTTAAATGAATTTTGAACTTATTTGGAGTTATATTTAAAAAAAATTTGATCCGACCGGAGGGTTTTTAAAAATCTCCCTCAGAGCTGAGAAAGCTGAAATAAAATAAGTTTGTTGACTGGAGAAGGGGGTAGAGGCATCTTTGCATTATAAATAATAATAATAACTGACATAAAGAAATCTAAATGTTTAAACAGTGACATATATGAAAGAAAGAGGGAGGGGAGGGGGAGATTCTCCTTTTTCAATTAAATCTTATTTGCTCTCGTTAAAGAGATTTTTTCTTTACGGCATTATTATTTGTTATAGACTAAAATGGCAAAACAAAGTATGGCTCTCATGCTAACGGTAACTTTTTCTCTCTTTTTTTCTCTCAAAAAAAAAAAGTAATCTATGACATTTTTGTTTAATTACGATCCTCTAGTGCACAAATAACTTTGAAGCCTTCTACAAGTGAAATGGTTGTGTTAACTTATGAAGATTTTTTCAACGTTTTGAAGGCTAACGGGCGTGATTTAAATGACTATAAGTATTTAATTAAATATTGTTATCCAAACAGCGACACTAAATTCACCGGGAAAAAATTGGACATATTTGAATTTTTTCGCAAGTTTTGTTTGAAGCTGAAAAATAGATTTGTAGATTGTAGTTACAATAAAATGCGAATTTTAAAACGGTATAAAACTTGGCTTAAAACGGAATTCAATACATTAACTTTTGTAAAAGAACCACCCTCATTAACCCCTGACAATACGAGTGAACAGTTTGAAAACTTCAATGAGCGACAAAAAAGACGTAAAACCCAAGCTGTAAATCAAAGTACAGGTAGCACTGCGCTTCGCTTTGCCGCAAAAATGAAGCTTAAAGGTGAAGGTAAGCTCGATACTTCAAAAGTGATAGATTTTTTAATAAAATTCCCTGAAAAAGCAAAAGACATTTATAAATTTTTGGTCAATTTTTATGATATCAAATGAAAAAGCCTTAGCTCTACATTCAACGTAAGTTCTGAGCAAAGCCCAGTATAGAGAGATAAAAAATTAGTAATGGACCATGGGGTTGATTTATTTCCTTCATATTTCCAGCTTCAAAAAACTAAAAAAGAATATTTGCCTCCAAAGCCAAGCATTTTTATCGACGAAACAAGTGCTTTAATAGATATCCAGGCTTTATTATTAATAAAGTATGAATCGATAATTTTTCAAGTACAAAATAGTGAAAACCGTTTCAAAATCCATCCATTATTTCAAAAGTTACAACCCGATGACCACTTTTTCATGTTTTCGTTCCACTGTGCGGCGGCACTCAACGCCCTACGGCGGCACTGAACGCCTTTCGGTGGCAATTGATTATTTTCATTGAATTATAATAGGTTCCTTACCGCTGGTGGGGGGAAACCTATTAATTGTTATGAGCTACTCTGCGGGGCCTTCTTACCACTGGTGGGGGAAAAGCCTATGTAGTCAATTTATAATCGTCCGATCTCGGATGCTGGCATTGATCACTTACTGATCACTGACTTGCACTGTTCCTAGATCATTTTGTGGTTTCTATGAGCTCCACTTATCCTACTTTTTAGTCGGACTACGTGTGAGCTGCAAGGCGGTAAAGTTTAAAAAACCCATGTACTATGTTGCTGGCTCCACGCCATCAAATATTATTTAATTTATTAATTTTAATTTGGTCCCCTTTGGTGGTTGGCGGGTGATTCGGCAAAGAAATTCTCCTTTTTTTTGTACCATGCCCTTACATTAGTTGTGTAATAGGTTTACTTAACCATAGGCGAAGTGAGGTACGGAGAGTGCGGCTCGACCTTTTATTACCATTACGTATTTAACTACTATTTGTTTGTCTCGTGGTGACATGCGGGTAGACGGGGGTATTCTTTCTATTTTCAGCATATTGTAAATTCAGCACCGAGGTTCATGGTTGGTTGTCCAGATGCCGTCGTCAGTGGAGTTTTATCATACTATATACACACTTGATTTTAACTCACCACGCTGTGTGTCTTCTGTGGTGGTTATTATGTTTGTTCACTGATAAGCACTCTGTGCACTCAGTTGTTGGTGGCGGTACGTGGGGTGTACATGCTATGGGAGCATGTTGTTTGTTGGACTGGTAGGTAATTTTATGGTTACAGGAGCGTAGGCTGGGAGGGGAATCTTGGATTAGAAGGTAGGTATGCTGTTTATGTATGTCGGATGATGTTTCTTTGGCTAGGATAGTGGACTATGTTGGGTAAGTATTTCTTGAAAAAACATAAAGGTGCGTAGGTGTGGGTGGTGTCGAAAGGGGCGACAAGGGGGTATATGACTATGTTTGTGTTTTGAGTTGTTTTTTTTTCAACGTGGCTTATGACTACTATCTGATATTAGGTGGTTGGTTTTGTAATGCTTCATTACAACACCCTCCGTTTTTGGTGACGAGAACCTTCTCGTCTAAGCTCCCTCTAGGTTTTTTTTTTGTTTTGTGCAAGAAAAATTTAGTATTTTCCGACAACATAGCATTGTCGAGCAGATCGGTAAGGTCAGCTGGATTGGTATTGTTGGGCGGATCCGGAGGTTCGGGTGGATCGGTCGTTTTGAGCGGTCCGCTAGGTTCAGGCGGATCGGTACGGTTGGGTGTATCGGTAGCCTTTGAGTCAGGCAGCATACTCTAAATTGATTCCTTATGCTGTTATCAAGGACAATCATGAGTCATTCGTCCTTCTTCTCCACAGAATAAGCCAAACAAACGTAATGAGCGGCGACAGTTTGCGTTTGTGTACCCTCGTGGTGTAACTGCTACTGTTATGGTGTTCGGCTGACGATCGCATGATTCTGGCTTTCTTTTTTAATGTATTCGAAATCTCTAGTCAGACCTGTCTGCTCACGAATGTCTCATCGTTAATATGCGATAGCACTTGTTCCGCGTCCATGATTTCTACTAATTTTAATTCAAATACAGCGGGGGAGTCGTGTTCAATTGTCTTAACCTGTTTTATTTCTGGGGTTTCATTAGAACTAATCTCGAGAGGATTTACGGAAAGTTCAAATATACTGGTGATTGAGGTGGTGGAATCTGTTTGCGAGAGTATTGGCTTAGAATTTGCCTTTTCATTTCGTATAACGTTTAAAGCTGACGTCTTATGTAAGTGGCAAGGACACCCGCGTTTTGGCCAGAGACATCTTTTCAGCAAAAAAAACAGAAGAGTCGGAATGGACGTTGGCAGTTGTCTTGAGTATGGCCCCTTTGCTTACACTTCCAGCAAGGTGTCATTCGGTCGTATGAATCTGGTGCACCGATTAAACTGGGTTGCGGTCTCAGTCGCGTTTAAAAAAAAAATACAAAACAAAAACAAGCTCAATCTTTTTACGAAAATAAAAAAAGAAATATATCTTTATTAAAGTGTCTTTAATTTAACTGCATCGTGGATATGACAACTGTTCCTTATGGAATTTCAAAACGAACTCCCAGAGAAACTCTTCAAGATCGTGCAAATGAAGATAAGTTTTTATTAAAGATTCATGTTACAGTTTGCTACGTGAAGGAATGTGCAAACTGTTGTGTATTCTTTGGGAATGCAAAATTATTAAAAAATGTTCCCATGTAATGAATTAAAGGTATCCGCTAGCCGGATATCTAAAGTAGATGGGGAAGAATGTGTCATATACATAACGTCTGCCCCCTTTAGTTTAAAATTTCTCCTGAATTTTCTGATTAATTTTTACTTTAATTTTCTTTTGTAAAATAAAACTGAAAATAACCAAAATAATTAATAAAATAACTAACTTTTTTAAAATTTAAAGATTTCACTTCTTCGGCTTTTTTGGTCGTGATAATTTATTATATATGACAACTTACACCGCACTGCTCCCTTCCATCTATTGACTGCCAAAAATCCACAAACCGAATTTACCACTGAGACCTATTGTGTCGACTATGAAAGTCCCATGTTATGAATTGTCTAAGTACATGGGTAGAATTCTACAAAAAAATTCGTTCGAGTTTATTGAAAAGACAAGAGAATTAGAACTAAGGGAACATGAAGACTTTTCACGAATATTCCGGTGCAGGTGGCGATAAACATTATAAAAAAAGGATAACAACCTTTTTCAATATAAGGAGAACATATATAAACAAATACATGGAATCCCAATGGGGAATCCACTTTCACCTACCATCGCCGACCTTGTCTTAGATTTTTTGTTAGAAGAAACGTTCAATTCAATAAATCCGCCAAAATTCATCACCAAATACGTTGATGACATATTTGCAGTAATGGAAAATCATGAGATTGACAAAGTTTTGCAAAGTCTTAACGCATTCAACTCCAAAATCCAATTCACGGTGGAAAAGGAAAAAAATAAAACGATAGCACTTTTGGACGTAAAAATTAATCGTGAGAGAAACAGACTCACCTTGACTGGCATAAAAAAGAGACAGCATCCGGAAGAATCGTCAGTTTTCGATCAAATCAAGCGAAACATATTAAAGTCAATACGGCTTCCAACCTTATTAAGAAAGTCAGTGAAAAGAAATTCGATCACGCCAACAAAGAGAAAATAACAAAAATCCTTATTGATAATGGGTATCCGCTAGATATGATTCACGAATTAATAGCACAACACCAAACCAATCACCAACAAAGCAATAAACATGAAGGAGCAGGTTATTTCAAAAGTATGGTTTACGTGCCGAAACTTGCTGAAAGTTTTAAGAAAACCATCGCTAGCAAAGCTAAAGATGTCAATGTTGCTTGCAAATCCAACCAAACACTTAACACACTGTTTACAAAACTTTACAAGAAAAGTGAAAAGGATCAAAGTACAGACGTTGTATATAAGATCAATTGCCTAGGCAACGAAAGAGAAAATTGTGAACTATGTTACATTGGCACTTCTTTTACAATTTGTAATTTAAAATAAATCTAGGCTGATGCTTATGCCTAACTGCTTTATAATTTTTAATAAACCCTGTAGACCTATTTTCATCATAATATTCTCGCTTTTCGTTTAATTTTTCAATCTTATTTTTCTTTACCGTCTGTAAATTATTTCTGATTTTATTGAATTCTATTTTATGAAATTGCACTACGTTCGGACCTGTTTTTATTGTTAAATGAATTCTTTCATTATAATTTCTAATTGCCTGTTGAATTAATCTTTTAACTGACACATTTACTGCATTTAATTTTAAAATTCTACACTTCTCTAGCAAGCTGCTATGAAATCTTTCTACATCCGAATTTCCGGAATGAGAATTTGGTTTAGTGAAATGGATGTCAATATTTTGGTTTTGTAGAAATTATTTTATATGAATTGAATTAAATTCATTGTCTGCAACTATGTTTTTAGGTTTTCCTGCCTTAGCAAAATGACTTTCTAGCTCTTCTATTATTGTTAAACGATTTCTATCTGATAGCTAATAAGCAAACCCAAATTTGGAGAATTTGTCAATTATGATCAAAAAACTGAATTTTAGAATAACGAATGTATCTATATGTATAAAATCATTTAGATCAGAAGGGGTTTCAGTAAAATTAAGTTTTGGTTTTGTGGGTTTTCTATCGTATTTAACCTTTTGGCAAACTTCGAATTGATTAATTACAATTTGAATTAATTCTAGTAAATTAGGATAGTATATTTTGTATTTAATTTGGTTAACAGTTTCTTGTATATCTGAATGTAAGCTTTCCTTGACATGGTAAAGTGCAATTTGTTTGAATTCTTCTGTTTCATCTTTTATATCTTGTGCTCTGTATGAACATTGTATGAATTTTATCTTACTATCATTCGAGAATAATTCTCTTAATTTTTCTTGTACTATGTTGTACTTGCTATCGCTTAGTTCTGAATATATACCTGTCAATCCTTTTTTTATAAATCTTCTAAAAATATCATTTAAATTTTGAAAATCATACTCAGCTATATATATTATTCTTTTACCGTGAATTATTTCTATTTCTTCTATCTTATTATTAGTTAATATGACCTGTGTATATGGTCAGAAATTCTTTATCCGTTACTGGATGTCCTTCCTGAGACAGAACTGCTCCTAACGCATATTTCGATGCGTCTATTGTTAATTGAAACTGTTTTTTGAAATCTGGAAATCTTAGAATAGGGTGAGAACAAATAAGGCTTTTAAGTTTTTCAAAAGCCGCTATATAATTTGGGTCTGATTTATTAAGTTAAGCATCTTTCTTTAGATACTTTGTCATAGGCTGCGCAATTTTTGCGTAGTCTGTTATGAATTTTCTATAAAATCCACTGAGGCCTAAAAAACTTTTTATTTGCTTTTGGGTTTGAGGTAATTCTAACTGTTCCATTACTTTAATCTTCTCAGGATTTGGTTTAAACCTATCTTCGGTAAAAACATGACCCAAAAACTGAGTTTCTTTTTTCATGAAACTGCACTTATCTATTTGAATTTTTAACTCTGTATTTTCTAGTACCTTAAATATCTCTTTTATAGCTAGAATGTGTTCCTCAAGTGATGTGCTAAAGATAAGTATATCGTCTAGGTATACTACACATGAAATATTTATGAAGTCTGTTAGAATTTCATTCATTAGCCTTTGGAATGTCGCTGGGGCATTCTTCAAGCCGAATGGCATTCTAACAAAATCATATAAGCCTTGTTACGAAGGCTTTTTTTTTGGATATCTAGTTCTTTTACTAAAATTTGATAATACCCTTTAGCTAAATCAATAGTTGTAAAATAATTCGACCTTCCCATCTTGTCTAATATGGCATGCATATTAGGAAGTGGTTGCTTGTCGTCTATTGTAATTTCATTTAATTTTCTATAGTCTATAACTATGCGAAACTTTAGAATACCTGAATAATCTTTTTTTTAGGCACTACTATTAACGGACTTGAATATTTCGATCTACTTTTTCTTATAATCCCCTGTTCTTCAATTTCAATTATCTGCCTTCTTACTTCTTCTTCATGTTTAGGAGGATACCTATATAATTTTGCATTTACCTGACAATCAGTGGTGGTTTTTATTTCATGTTTAATTATTAGAGTACTTGTTAATCTGTCAACTTCTTTAAAAAATAATTGGTTGAATCTTTTGATAATTCTACATATAGCTTCATACTCTTTATTCAAATAATCAAGCTTTAATGGACTTATTACATCACTACCTTCTATCTTTTCTAAAGTACGTATTTCGTTATCTGTATACGGATTTCCCAATATTTCTTATATCTGACAATTTAGGCTAATTGTTTTAGATTCGAAATCTACAAGGGTTTTTAGTTTATTAAGTATGTCTATACCTATAATAAAATCATATTTTCTATTTAGTAACTCTTACTTACCATCTTATTTTGGTACCTATAGGAAATTTGAATTCCTTTGGTGTAGGAGTATGAACTTCATAATTAATCGTATGTTTACCATTTATTGTGGTAAAACTAATGGGCTTTATTTCAACAAAATTAAAATCTTTAATGTTTTCGTTTATGATACTCAATGAAGAGCCTGTATCTATAAGAGCTTTATATATAATATTATTATTTGTTATTTCAATAATAGGCAAATCATGCGACGCTAATTGATAAACAACTCGACATTATTTACTTCATTATGATTTTCAATGTTTCCTATTGATATGAGTACCTCGTAATTTGGGGCTTATATTGAGGGCGATTTTGGCCCGAATGCCCTGAAACTCTATTATTTTGAGGACGATATTGGTCCGAACTCCCTGAAACTCTAATATGTTGAGGGCCCGAATTTCCATTTTTATTATTGTTTTGATAGTAATTAGTATTATTAGAGTTCCTAAATTGACCTGAAGTATTATTTTGGTTAAAATTCTGTTCGCTGCGATTTTGGCCCGAATTTCCATGATCATTATAATAGTCCCTGAATTTTATTGTATACGTCTATTATTTTGATAACTATTAACTTGATCTGAGCTACTTTGATTTTTAAAACAAATTGTTATTACTAGCCCGATTATTTGAATGCTTTTTAAATTCATTTCTTATACATGAATCCTCATACTTTCTTGTGATCATAATTTCGAATATTTTATTTATATCTTTCACTTCATAGATTTTGTCAAGTAAAGTGCCCTGACATATATCTTTAATAATATTTAATAACATGGAATCTATATTACTTAAATTTATGATACTGTTATCTTTATAAAATTCTTGTAATTCGTCTTTCTTATATTTGATTTTTTGAACTTCTATTAATAATTCACTTACGGTATTTGCCTTAATGGCATAAATTGCTCTGTATAACTCACTGGGTTCGGTTTCCAGTTTAATATGGAGTTTGAGTTGGCGTTTAATTTCCTCCCAATTGTCTGCTTCCTGGAAGTATATCAATACTTCTTTAACTCGCCCTTGTATTTTTTCATTAAAAATGGTTTTGATCATGTACTTTCTTATTAGTTATGACGGTGCGTGATTGATGTAACACTCGACCTTTCTTACGAAGCTGTTTACCGTAACGTCACCGGTTCCAGTGAACGTTGTCATGTGATGTACTTCTCGGAGGACCCTCTCCTGGTCTAACCGTTCTGTCTCTCTACTTTGTAGAACCTGGAATGCACTATTCAGTTGTTCTAACTGCTGTTCCCGCAGTATCAATTGTTGCTGGAGTTCGTTGTTTGCTTCTTCCATTTCTACCTCTTTCAGGTTTCGGGTGACGTCAAATTTATTTTGTTTGTATTTATTTGCTTCTTGCTTTCAGTTATTAGAGCCACTATATATTCAGTTTTTGTATGATTACATACTTGCCTTTTTAAAGCACTTTTTCGTATCATTTAATGACTTGGAATGCCCAACAACAACTTGCGTGTGCTACCACCAAGTTTTTCTCAATTATATTTGGCTGGAATTATAGCTATTTCACGACTTGTCAAGGTCGATCATCAGATTCCTTTGCTCTAGTGGTGCTGGTGCTTTTTCATTTTAATTGAAAAACTTCTTGTGCCTTCATCGTGTATTGAACCATGACCAGCCGCTTAGTAGCCAATGCACTTCGCTTGGTGGCAAGCCCACATGATCAGATCCAACCTAATGCATTAGAGTCGCTATATATACATACATATACTTATGTATGTATATATTTTCGCGATTTACACCATTTAACTGCGCCATTTAACTGGGTTGCGGTCCCAGTCGCGTTTTAAAAAAAAGTACAAAACAAAAACAAGTTCAATCTTTTTACGAAAATAAAAAAAGAAATATATCTTTATTAAAGTGTCTTTAATTTAACTGTATCCTGGATATGACAACTGTTCCCTATGGACTCTCAAAACGAACTCCCAGAGAAACTCTTCAAGATCGTGCAAATGAAAATAAAATTTTATTAAAGATTCGTGTTACAGTTTGCTACGTGAAGGAATGTGCAAACTGTTGTGTATTCTATGGGATTGGAAAATTATTAAAAAATTTTCCCATGTAATAAATTAAAGTAATCCGCTAACCGGATATCTAAAGTGGATGGGGAAGAATGTGTCATATACATAACTCGCGGGCCCTGTCTTGGCTATTTCGTATTCTAGTTTGTTGATGAAGCGGATTGGTAAGAAGTGCTCTATGAATGCTCCGTAAAAATCTTCCCATATTCGGAAACGGTACCATTTGATGCGGAACCACTCTAGAGCAGTTCCTCTGAAGACCTCCGGAAGGTTCGTAGTATATCGTCTGTGTGTATTCGGTAACAATCGCTCAGCTCTTCTAGTCGCTTGATGAACTCAAGCGTGTTGCCCGTAGCATCGAACTAGATCCCCCATTTCCTGCCCAAATTCATTACCTCTGCCTCGTGGTTAGGTGCATATCGTTCTTGCTGAAACCGCGACGGCATGCTTATTTTGGGTAATTGATTTTCTTGTGTCACTGGGCGTTGTACTAGCAGTATTTACTTCGAACGGTATTTGGTGATGGGTGCGCTCGTTGAACCCTACGCCCTTTATAGAATTCGGCTGATGCTGTGTAGGCGATTGTTTGGTTTAGGTTCGCGCAGCCCACACACTATGAGTGCATGTTGCTGTAGTTTGCACCGTACGGACTGGTAAGTTGGGAACGGTGTAGAAGTGGTTTGTATAAGCTGGTTCGGTGGTCGTGTCGTACTCGCTCGTGCTGGCCACGCTTGTGTTACTTAGCTGGTTCGTAACTAGCGAATGGCTGACGTCGGGAGGATATTCTTGAGCTAGGGCTATTTTCTCCACTTCCTCGCACAAGTTTTGCGTTGATTTACGCATCCTAGCTTCCTTTATGTAGGAACTGAAGGGGGTACGTAGTACGGCGACGGTGCCTTCTGTATTTAGTATTTAGTTGTATTTAGTTTATAACTAATTCTGTCTTCCTGAGCAAGTATAGTGCTCCTAGATAGATATCGTAGCTTTTCTCTGAGTCTGACATCCTGTTAGGATCTTCGGGTCTTAATATCTTATTATCTTATTTAATTTGATTTCGATGTATACGTGATCTTTTCGGGTTGGTTTGTTATTTCTTCCTTTTTATCGTTCTGGTTCAGTTTTAAGATTTTAGAATTCGTTTCGAATGTTGGACCCCAAAGGTCCCTGCTCGGGCGCCAATTTGTGATGTACTTTGTTTTCTAAGGCGGATGTTTCGCTCGCCAGAGTCCAAGGTTCTACTAAAGTAAGTATGTAAGCTTTAGTTTTAAGGTTCTTCTTTATTAAAACAATTCAAAGTTCTTAATTCATACAAATACATTATTATAAATAAAAATTTATAGTGTTTTCAATGTGGTTAATGTTGATTTCTGCTCTAATACTGAAAATGGATTATGACATTCCTATGTTTGGGCTCGGATTTACATTCGTAGTTTACTATCGTCTTTCGGTGGCTCCTTATGCCCTTCGGCGGCTCTGCACGCCCTTTGGTGTCACTCAACGGCCTACGGCGGCACTCAACGCCCTTCGGCGGCACTCAACGCCCTTCGGCGGCAATTGATTATTTTTATTGAATTATAATAGGTTCCTTACCGCTGGTGGGGGAACCTATTAATTGTTATGAGCTACTCTGCGGGGCCTTCTTACCACTGGTGAGGGAAAAGATAATTTTGTGGTTTCTATGAGCTCCACTTATCCTACTTTTTAGTCGGACTAAGTGTGAGCTGCAAGGCGGTTAAGTTTAAAAAACCCATACACTATGTTGCTGGCTCCACGTCATCAAATATTATTTAATTTATTAATTGTAATTTGGTCCCTTTGGTGGTTGGCGGGTGATGCGGAAAAGAAATTCTCCTTTTTTTGTACCATGCCTTTACATTAGTTGTGTAACAGGTTTACTTAACCATAGGCGAAGTGGGGTACGGAGAGTGCGGCTCGACCTTTTATTACCATTACCTATTTAACTTACTATTTGTTTGTCTCGTGGTGACATGCGGGTGGACAGGGGTATTCTTCCTATTTTCAGCATATTGTAAATTCAGCACCGAGGTCCATGGTTCGTTGTCCAGATGCCGTCGTCGGTGGAGTTTTATCATACTATATACACACTTCATTTTAACTCACCACGCTGTGGTCTTGTGTAGTGGTTATTATGTTTGTTCACTGATAAGCACTCTGTGCACTCAGTTGTTGGTGGCGGTACGACGGGTGCACATGCTATGGGAGCATGTTGTTGGACTGGTAGATAATTTAATGGTTACACGAGCGTAGGCTGGGAGGGGAATCTTGGATTAGAAGGTAGGTATGCTGTTTAGGTATGTCGGATGATGTTTCTTTGTCTAGGATAGTTGACTATGGTGGGTAAGTATTTCTTAAAAAAACATAAATGTGCGTATGTGTGGGGGTTGTAGAAAGTGGCGTCAAGGGGGCATGTGAGTATTTTGTGTTTTGAGTTGTTTTTTTTTCAACGTGGATTATGACTATTATCTGATATGAGGTGGTTGGTTTTGTAATGCTTCATTACAACACCCTCCGTTTTTGGAGATGAGAACCTTCTCGTCTAAGCTCTTGCTAATGTTTTTTTTGGTTTGTGCAAAAAAAATGTTCAGTATTTTCCGACAACAAAGCATTGTCGAGCAGATCGGTATTGTCAGGTGGATCGGGAGGGTCGGGTGGATCTGTCATTTCGAGCGGTCCGCTAAGGTCAGGCGGATCGACACGGCCGGGTGTATCGGTAGCCTTTGAATCAAGGAGCATACTCCACATTGATTCCTTATGCTGTTGGCTAGGACAATCACGAGTCATTCGTCCTTCTTCTCCACAGAATGAGCCAAACAAACGTAATGAGCGGCGACAGTTTGCGTTTGTGTGCCCTCGTTGTGTAACTGCTACAGTTATGGTGTTCGGCTGACGGTCGCATTATTTTGGCTTTCTTTTTGAATGTAATCGAACTCTAGTGAGACCTGTCTGCTCCTCGAATTTCTCATCGTAAGTATGCGGTAGCACTTGCTCCGCGTCCATGATTTCTACTAATT
Organism: Philhelius pedissequus; assembly: GCA_910595825.1. Lineage (NCBI taxonomy): Eukaryota > Metazoa > Arthropoda > Insecta > Diptera > Syrphidae > Philhelius > Philhelius pedissequus. The sequence continues at coordinate 157,835,348 of OU343161.1, forward strand.
TTAATTCGCATATAGCGGGGGAGTCGTGTTCAATTGTCTTAACCTGTTGTATTTCTGGGGTTTCATTAGAACTAATCTCGAGAGGATTTACGGAAGGTTCAAATATACTGGTGATTGACGTGTGGGAATCTGTTTGCGAGAGTATTTTCTTAGAATTTGCCTTTTCATTTCGTATAACGTTTAAAGCTGACGTCTTAGGTAAGTGGCAAGGACATCCGCGTGTTCTCTGGCCGTCTTTTCAGCAATAAGAACAGAAGAGTCGGAATGGACGTTGGTAGTTGTCTTGAGTATGACTGCTTTGCTTACACTTCCAGCAATGTGTCATTCGATGGTATGAATCTGGAGCTAAAGTGAGTGTACAGTTGTGTGTCACCTGATAATTCCTGAGGTCGTTCATCGGGGCTGGTCTGCTTATCGTGGCCGAGGCTTGGTTTTGAATTTCTCTCTGTATGTATTCAAATTCCTCGGCCAGGCTCATCAGTTCTTCTAATGTTCTGAAGTCTTTCCTGCGAATATACATATGGTATTCCGGTCTAAGCCGATCGTAAATTTTGTCGATTCTATCATTGATCCGCACAGTGGGATGTTGATAGATTAGGTACTGTATGGCTAGTATGAAAGCTTTCGTTTTTTCACGCGGGCCCTTCCTCTTGGTTATTTCGTCTTCTAGTTTGTTGATGAATCGGATTGGTGAGAAGTGTTCTCTGAATGCTGAATGCTCCGTAAAAATCTTCCCATATTCGGAAACGGTACCGGTTGATGCGGAACCACTCTAGAGCAGTTCCTCTGAAGACCTCCGGTAAGGTTCGTAGCATATCGTCTGGGTGTATTCGGTAACAATCGCTTAGCTCTTCTAGTCGCTTGATGAATTCAAGCGTGTTGCCCGTTGCATCGAACTTGAGCCCCCATTTCCTAACCACATCCATTACCTCTGCATCGTTGTTAGGTGCATATCGTTCTTGCTGAAACCGCGACGGTATGATTATTTTGGGTAATTGACTTTCCTGTTTCGCTGGGCGTTCGGTACTAGCAGTATTTACTTCGAACGGTATTTGGTGATGGGTGCGCTCGTTGAACCCTACGCCTTGTGGATAATGGAATTTATGATAGTCCGGCACCTGTGTCGATCTATAAAATTCGGCTGGTGCTGTGTAGGCTTTTGATTGGTTTAGGTTCGTAGCCTACGCACTGAGTGGATGTTGCTGTAGTTTGCACCGTACGGACTGTATAAGCGGGTTCGGTGGTCGTGTCATACTCGCACGGGCTGGCAACGCTTGTGTTACTTAGCTGGTTCGTAACTAGCGAACGGCTGACGTCGGGAGGATATTTTCGAGCTAGGGCTATATTCTCCACTTCCTCGCACAAATTTTGCGTTGATTTACACATCCTAGCTTCCTTTATGTAGGAACTGAAGCGGGTACGTAGTACGGCGACGGTGCCTTCTGTATTTAGCCCTAAGCGTAGCATCTGCTCAATTAATTCTGTATTCCTGAGCAAGTATAGTGCTCCTAGGCTGTTAGAGATATCGTAGCTTTCCTCTGAGTCTGACATCTTGTTAAGATTTTCGGGTCTGGATATCTTACTATCTTATTTAATTTGATTTTGATGTATACGTGATCTTTTCGGGTTTGGTTTGTTATTTCTTCCTTAAAGGTCCCTGCTCAGGCGCCAGTTTGTGATGTACTTTGTTTTTTAAGGCCGAGGTTTCGCCGAGGAGTACGTCAGCTTTAGCTTGAAGGTTCTTCTTTATTAAAACAATTCAAAGTTCTTAATTCATACAAATAAATTATTATAAATAAAAATGTATATAGTGTTTTCAATGTGGTTAATATTGAGTTCTGCTCTTGTACTGAAAATGGATTATGACATTCCTATTGGAATGGCTTCCCTGCGCGCCCTTTGGTGTCACTCAACGCCCTACGGCGGCACTCAACGCCCTTCGGCGGAACTCAATGCCCTTCTGCGGCACTCAACGCCCTACGGCGGCACTTAACGCCTTTCGTTGGCAATTGATTTTTTTTATTGAATTATAATAGGTTCCTTACCGCTGGTGGGGGAAACCTATTAATTGTTATGAGCTACTCTGCCGGGCCTTCTTACCACTGGTAGGGGAAAACCCTATGTAGTAAATTTATAATCATCCGATCTCGGATGCTGGCTTTGATCATTTACTGATCACTGTCTCACACTGTTCCTAGATAATTTTGTGGTTTCTATGAACTCCACTTATGCTACTTTTTAGTCGGACTAAGTGTGAGCTGTAAGGCGGTAAAGTTTAAAAACACATATAGTATGTTGTTGGCTCCACTAGCAGTTTGGCCCATGTCTAAGCCTATGCACATGCCAAATGTGGCATGCGCGAACTTGAACGAAAATGAAAACCGGAATATCTTACCTTTATTATGTGTACTGTGATGGGAAATACCAAGTTTTGATGCATGCTCACCCAAGCGCCAGTGCCCGGTACAGGTGCGACTATCCTTGCTATGTCCCGCCATGGTCTACTTATTTTTCTTGAATTTACGGCTTTGATAGCCGCTTGGCTATCTTATCTTTGAATATTGCCGAATTTAGATTGTGAGTTGGGCTTAAATTAAGAAATTTGCATTCTTCTATTATAGCTAGTACTTCAGCTTGAAAGACACTAGCAAAGTCGGGAAGTCGGAAAGATCTAGAGACTCTTAGCGACTCTGAGAAAATTCGACCTCTTTCACCGCACTCCATTTTAGATCCGTCGTTAAAAAGCTTTACATCGAAATCTTTCGACACTTTGTCATCTTACCAAATCATCCTGGAAGATAACTTTAAAAACTTTGCTGAGGCTCAGAGTAGGGGTACAGTAGTCAGTATTTGTCGAACCTGGGTGTTGCTGTGACCGTAAGGTTTGGCAAACCAGCCGTTTGACTCTTTGAGTCTTAGCGCGCTGCAACATACCAGATGTTTAATGTGGTGGTCAAGGGGTAGAGATGTAGAATAACGCCTAATGCATCCGTGTTGCAAGATCTTAAGGCCCCGTGGGACCAACGGTAGCAGTTCTCTGAATTTTCTGAAGTTTATTGATGTTGTATGGTTTGTTTAAAGCCAGGATTGGTCGTACTACTGCTGTGTATATCCATAGGATTATTCTTTTTTGAGGACCCCATTTTTTACCGAATGATTTACTACACGCGTAGAAAGCAATTCTAGCCTTCTTAGCCCGTTCTTCAATATTGAGTTTCCAGTTTAGTTTAGGGTCCAGCATGACTCCTAAATATCTCGCACTGGAAGATAGTGAAAGATTGTGGCCATTTAATCGAGGAAGGGTGAAAGTGGGTACCCTAGTCCTAGTAGTGAAGGGTAACAATTCTGTCTTGCCTTGGTAAACCCCTAGTCCACAACTCAATTCGTGGCCCAATTGCTAACCCTATACAGAGCCCTCTCAGTAATTTCACTAATCAGTGTTGGGAATTTACCTGACAGTAGAAGTACTAAATCATCTGCGTACACTACCGCTTTTACACCACTATTCCTCAGCTTGACAAGAATCCTATTCATGACTAAAAGCCAAAAAATCGGCGACAGCACTGCGCCCTGTGGTGTTTACATATTTGGTATCGGTCGACTTCTCTTACGAAGCTATTATCATCCTGTCACTAAGCATAGAGATAATCCAGTATTGGATATAGTCAGTTATGCCACGGTTTTTAAGTGAGTCTTGAATAGATTCGGTAAGGACATAATTGAATGCACCTTCTACTACTTCCGGTAAAACTGTCTCTGCCTTTGAGGTATGCAGGTTCAGAGTCATCTAGAGGAGAACGATCCACGATATTACTAATATAAGAATCCAGAATGTGTTCAAGGGTCTTAAGCAAAAAGGCTAATTAGACTGAAATCCTTCGCGAATTCATGACCACGCCTGCCAACTTTCGGAATAAAAACCATTTTGAATTGTCTCCATGATTCGGGAACGTGTTGGTGGCGAAGACATCCTTTGAAGATCATTTCCAGCCATGACACTGCTGTCTTGCAGTTTTTGGAGTATAATTGGTAGTATGCCGTCCTTGCCTTGAGATTTATGTGGGGAGAAAGTATAAATAAGCCCAGTCAATATTTTCTCTTGTTATAAGGGAATTTATATGTTCTGTGTTTAATGAGTTTATATGTGTTGAGCAAGTCCTTGCTTGGTGGTCGCTATTACAACCTGGGCAGTGCGTTGTTAACCGTAAACTCAATGACTCGGTTGGAGAAACTGTCCAACTGTCGCCTTTTTTCAAGAACGAAGGGTTAAAATGTTCCTTCGATAAAACTTTGCTTATCCTTGCGGAATCTTCAAGGTTTTTAATAGAGTGACAGTACTCTTTCCAACTTTGTTTTTTTTTGCCGAAGCTGTCTCTCGGTTATATACTTTTAAGAAATCCTTATACGGCTGAAAGAATTTGTACCTATGGCAGATGTTGAAGATTGTTCTTGTCAATTTCCTAAAACTAAAGAGATTGTCGTTCCACCAGTGTGGTAGCGATTTACGGCTATATTTATTCGGGCAGGAGACCCTGAAAGCAGTATTGATAGGTGTTTCAAAGGTTTTATACCTTGATTCAAGATCTTCCACCTATTCTTTACTCAGCCTCTGTGTGGAACGACATAGACATAACAACTTACTGAATTTCTTCCAATCAGTTCTTTTAGGGTTTCTAAAGGAGGGCGCGGGCGGTTGGGTTTCGGACTCAAAGCCAATGCTGAAGAGTATCCACTTTGAGAACGAATTTTTAGGGAAAAGTCCAATTTTCTACGATTGTCTTATAGCTATTTACTACGGTAACATCGAGAACAACCTTCGTAATTATACGAACTCGGAAAAACGAAGGTCGGTGTATCCCCTCTGTTACAAACAGTCACATTGTTAGTGATAACAAAATTGAATAGAGACTCACCTCGACCATTGATCTCTGAGTCCTAGAGTGTGTGCCGTTCGTTGGCACCACATCCCAACACTAAGTTCGTCTTCTAGGATGTGTCTGTAATTGCGAGCTGATTCATCTCCTCTGATGGTGATTGGCGATCCCGACCACAGTAGGTGCATGCCAACATTAATCCATTCTTGGATTTATCCTCCAGTCTAACCATTGTCAAATCTGGGGTGCTAAAGTATATAATATAAAGTGTACGCAAACAAAAGCTTTAAAGTATTTTTTAGCTATAATACAAGTCCTGCAGGCCTCGCACTCTAAGACCATTTACCCAAGGCTCCTGGATAATGGCAATGTCAATGCCTTTCTCCCTTAGAAAGACTGAGATTGTGTGTAGCACATTTAGAGTGCTGCAGATTAATATGCACGACCATTAAAGCGTTTTTAATTTCAGAAGGTCCTGCACAGCTGGAATGCTCGGTTCCGCTTATTGGGACGTTGATCTCGACATCCGCGCTTACTTTGCCGATGTCTTGCCCGTTGCTTGGCAGGATTTTTATTTTTACGTTCCTTGTGCCGAAACGTAATTTAAAATTGATTTTTTCTAGGGCCTCTTTGCCGATGTCTTGCCCGTTGCTTGGTAGGATTTTTATTTTCACGTTCCTTATGCCGAAACGTAATTTAAAATTGATTTTTTCTAGGGCATCTTTGCTCCTCGCTTTTTGTCAGGAGATAAGAAGCACCTTGTTCTTGAGGTTCCTCTGCCTTAATGACTACCCAGTCATGCATAGGAACGGATTCGTACGATGTAGGCCCTTAGCTCTTGCCCACTTGGTTTAATAGCCAGATCAGCCAGATGGGGGCCTTCGGTTGTCTGGAAGTGTCCTAAGCTGGGATAAGCTTGAGCTTCAAGCCTTCCCAGTCATTGCTAACCTTATCAATGCTTGTTCTAAGGACTAGAAAACTCGTCCGCACACCTAATCGCCGTGTACCCCTCTCACCAGAGTCAAAGCTAGGATAAGGCCCTTCGCTTGCTGATATGGTAGGTCTAGGAAAATACCATCCCCGAAAATTTTCCTTCGATAAAGTTCCACATGGCTAGCAAGCTTTTGCTGTTTGCGGAGAGCTCATCTATAACCGCTACCCTTAGGTCATCCCTAATGACATCACTTGGAGTTCGTGGCCGCTCTACTCTCGGAGATGGCCTTTTCCTATTCTTGGCTTGTGACTCAGCTTTGATTTTTTTCGCGCGGGATTAGTCTCTTCCTGAGGCCTATTGCGCTTGGCGGCTTTGTATTGAAGTACCAGAAGACTATTGTATTCATCAACAATCTTCTGGTACCTTATTCTATCTTCTGCGTCCTTCTCGTGAACCGTTCCAGCTTCCTCATTTTTGCTCATGTTAGCTAAAATAATGGTTGCCCTCTTGAACTAGTTCTTGCGAAAAGCGCCTGAATATTGTTTCTTTGATCGTGTAGCTCCGCTATGGCTGACCATGCTGCACGAAGGTTTTTCGGTTTTAAACGGTTTAGGAACCACAGGAGTGGTTCCTGACTGGGTGGGGGCCACCATGTCAGTAGTGGTCCCACTTATAGAGTCTTGCCTCCAGGCCGAGAGTTCATCCTCCTCCAATCGTCCTAAGCCTGTCATATCAAAATCGTCCGGTCTTGGAATACAATTTGAGTTTGAAATTTTGGTCCCACGAGCATAATGGTCAGCCCCGACGGAGCCCTGGAAAAACCTGACCCCCAAGCCTTCCATTTATTGGGCGCGGATTATGAAACCGCTCACACCACCACTGAAAATTAGGGACCTAGTATATATGCTGAAATAGCATTACTGAGAGTTGAACTATTGAGAAGTAAGGGAACGTCTCAATAATTCGACCTGACCTTAGCTGATAACCATCTTGACATCGCACATGACTACTGTAGTATCATTACCGCCCGGCACCAACTTGGAGGGCTTGATACGAGGTTTCTTGTCGAGCAAGCGATAGCGATAGCCGAAAGAATGCTGCAGCATTGTGTTTCTTTTACACCCTCCCAATTTGAAGGGAAATGGACAGCCTAGAACGGACATTTATCGCAAAAGTAATCCACAACAAAAAAACAGGCAATGACAAATGCGCCTATGAAAAGTAAAGCTAAAAGTACACGATTGAAAGTTCTTCTAATATTGGCACATTTTTCGCAACTAAATTCGACCAATTTTCTGTCAACCATGTAAATATCCAATTTTATCTTTAAAAATTGACAGAAGAAAAATTGGCAGCCAATCGTTTGCCAACATTCTATCAAAAAGTTGGCAGACTTCTTCCAATCGTGTGAACTCGTCTAAGCACCCAATTTTTTCTCTTCTTAAATAATTCGACGATTATCTGTCAATTAAAAATTGATTGATGTTCTTGCCAAATCATAATCCAATTTTTAATGCAGATATTTTTTTTAATTGGGAGAGGCAACAACCAAATTAATTTATTCGCTTTCGAAAAAAATTGAAAAGTATTTTTTTAAAGAACGCAAATGGATGCGAAAATAAATAAGAAGCTGCTAGTCACCGTCGTGTAGTATGAAGAGCGCAATAGTGACTATCCAATCATTTTCGAGCTTCTTTTGATAAAACTTCTTCGGTGACTAACAGCTTCTTATTTTTTTCCGCATCCATTTTCGTTCTTTTAAAAAAACACTTTCAATTTTTTCGAAAATGAATAAATTAATTTTGTTGTTTCCTCCCCCAATTTAAAAAAAAAAAAATTATCTGCCAATTAAACATTGAATTGAAAAAAAATTGGGTGTTTAGACGAGTTTACATAATTGGAAGAAGTCTGTCAATTTTTACAGATACAATTGGATGTTACATAGTTGATAGAAAATTGGTGGTTCCGAACAATTTGTCAATATTGGGCCCTATCGAGAATCTTTAAGGGAACTTCATTTCCCGCGGAATAATTTATTCCTTCGAAATTCTTAATGCGATCGTGAATCTCCCACGGAATAAATTTCCCTCGAACAACAAATCGTATGAAATGACAGCAAAATTCCTTTGGAAAGGTTATTCCCGATATCAATAAATTCCGTGGGAAACTTTTGAGCATCATTCACGTTCCCCAGATCCGAATTGGAAGATCTTCCAATCGCGTACACTTAGTTTAAGCTTAAGTTCTTTATCTTATATTACAGGTTGAATTGAATGCAAATGACGAAAACAACTTTTTTTAGATTCTCGTTTATAAATTGTTTTCTTTATATAAATTATATTAATAATATTTTTTTTATTTAAAGAGAGCTTGCAGATGTGATGCTGGACCAGCCTTCAGTTGTACTGGCTTATTTGTTGGGGAGCACTGAAGACAGTGCTTTGTCAAGAAATAACATTCTGCTGCAATCTGGGTAAGCTTAAATAAATATGTACATGTAAAATAATAATAACAATGAAAAAACTTATAATTAGATCGCGATCCTACTTCAAGCGGAAACGAGGTTTCGAAGTTTAAAATATTTCCGTCCTTGAAACTTCCGAAATGGGTTCATCTTCAACTGAGTGTCCACGGCCGAAAAGACAATAAAGAGCAAACACTATTGCTGGTAAGCTCTGTAAGTGCCAAGAGCAGTTTGTGGAAGAAAGCCAAAACAAACGGGAATACAGGAAGGAGAAGTTACTAGCCTATAAAATGCGAACAGAAGAGCTTACAAAAATCGTGAGCAAAAGAAAAAAAATTGAAAGTGTTATTAAAATCTCAAACTAAAAACAGAAACACTGAAAACTAGAATGGTTGCTGCAACAAAATTGTTTTTTGTAAAAATGTAAAATAATAATTTTTTGTTTATTTAATATAAATATTACATTTTCTGTTTTTAATTTATTTTAATTTTATATTTGTTAATTTTTAATAAAATAAAAACAAAAGAATAATATAAATCATTGCTTTTTAATTTAAATGATTGAACACTTCTTCGCAAAGCATATTTCAGAGAATGAAGCCTTGCTCTTGGTCATGTCAGTTCTGTTGTTCTAATTTTCTTCGACAATATTGTTGTCGGCGTCAAAGGGAAGCTCGTCTTCATTACACATGTTGTGCAAAGCAATGCAAGCTCTTATGAAATGGCATATCTTTTTCATTCCTCGCAACATTGTATTGAAACGATCAGCGCTTTTATTTATTTATTTAAATCTCCCTCATATGAACAACAAAAAATGTTGGCTTATACACGAGAAGAAATAACCAAAATGAACAAAAACGAATTTGTGTGGCTAATAAAACCGCTATTCGATTCAATGCAATTGATGAACAGACAAACCTGCATTGGGTTACATCCAGTGATCTCTATAATACACTCAATAGCGCATTCAAGCAAAAAAGTGAGGCAACTTGGCCTATGCGCCGGCACACGGTTAATAAACGGTGATTTTTTAAGAGCTTGGTTTTTGAAAATTCGAAAAAAACACAGAAACTTGTAAAAAGTGAATGAAATTTTTATTTGGATCGATAAATCAATTTCTGCCATTTACTTTTTAAAAATAATTTCACTTAAATGTTGCCCGCGGCTATGCTTCAGGTGGTACATTCTGAAGGTCCAATTTTGGCAAACTTTTTCACACATTTCGGCCGGAATCTCACCAATGACGCGTTCAATGTTGGCTTCCAAGGCAGCAATCGTGTTTGGCTTGTCCCCATAGACAATAGACTTAACATAGCCCCACAAAAAATAGTCTAACGGGGTCAAATCACATGATCTTGGTGGCCAATTGACTGCGTCAAAACGTGAGATCAACTGCTCACCAAATTCGCCTCTCAATTGATGCATGGTTTCGCGTGCAGTGTGGCATGTGGCACCGTGATGTTGGAACCACATGTCGACCGAGTTCAATTCTTGCATTTTCGGCAAAAAAAAATCTGTTATCATCGAACGGTACCTTTCTCCATTGACCCTAACCCTGCGGCCTTCATCGTCCTTGAAGAAGTACGGCCCAATGATGCCGCCTGCCCATAAACCGCACCAAACAGTGCATTTTTCGGGATGCATTGGTAGCTGCTGAATTGCCTCTGGCTGTTCTCCACTCCAAATACGGCAATTCTGCTTATTCACGTATCCATTTAGTCAAAAATGAGCGGACAAAAAAACGGACGTAGCTTGCGAAACACATTTTTCACAGAGCACGAATTTTGATAATAAATTTCAATAATTTGCAAACGTTGTTCAGGCGTAAGTCTATTCATGATGAAATGGCAAACAATACTGAATCGAAATGTCAGATGTTCGTGGAATTTGTCATGTGTGATCTGTCAAAAATATAAACGTTATAAACCAAGTAGCAAAAAAATCACCCGTTATAACATTATAAGACTTTGTTACACTTTATTACATTTATAAATGTCAAAATGCAGCTAAGATAGCGCTCAAAATAATTTCTTTTTCTATTTGGTGAGTTGTTTTCTTATTTTGTCTCCGTGACAATTAATTATCAAATATTCTCATTCAAATTTCAGTTCTCCAAACAGTGGAGGTGTGTGATGATGAATTAGTAGCAGTCGCGCCGCAACATATTCACTTGTACCCATGGGATGGCTTTAGTTGTGGAGTGAATTTAGTTCCAATTGTAAACTAGGTAGTGCATCAACGCGAAACTACAGTATGATTACCAGTAATTTAATTTTAATTTTAATTTTGGTGGGACAAAACCCCCATTTATTCGGCTTAATACAAGCTAATAATCTAACTTAAAAACTAAGAACTTATGCTAAGTTTAGTGAGGGGGAGGACGGTTCAGAAGCCGGTGTTTTAAGGAAGGAGTACTCAGGTTAAAGTCGAAGAAACATTTGTTTGAATTAACAGCCCGTAGCATGCGAGAGACAGGTTCGTTGGAGCCGTAAGATGTTCGGTGGGTGGGTATATAAAAGAGACGACGGTGACGTGTATTACGGGGATTAGTATTAAAAGAGATGGAGTTGTAGAGTGACATGCAGTCAACGGAACCGGAGAGTAATCGATGAATGAAGAGAATGTCTGCTATATCTCTTCGTTCTTCCAACGAATTCAGGTTGATTAGTTTAAGTCGATCTAGATAGGGAGGCAGAATCAGAGAGAGAATGATATCGTCTATGTGAGTGAGAAAATTAAGCTCGGTGAGCTCGTAGAGACGGGGAGGAGATTTGTTACGTTTGCGTGAAAAAGTAATTGATTGGCATTTGACGACGTTAAGCTCCAGCCAATTTTTTAGACACCAAACTGAAAAACTGTCTAGATCCATTTGAATAAGGGAAGAGTCATGTGTTGAGAAAATGGTCTTGAAAAACTTGGTATCATCGGCGTACAGAGAGACAGAAGAATGTTTGATGACCCTTTCAATATCATTAATAGCAAGAATAAACAAAAGTGGGCCGAGGTGGCTGCTTGGTGGACACTGGAGGTAGCTAAGAAAGGGCAAGAAGTGGCAGATCTAAATCGAACGCTGTAATAACGGTTTTCAAGGTAAGAAGAAATCCACTGTAACAAAGAGGGTTCAAAGCCGAGAGTGGACATTTTGAAAAGAATAAGCTTATGGGAAATTTTGTCGAAGGCCTTGCTGAAATCGGTTGAGATAACATCGACTTCGTAGCCTTTTTCTAAGGCTGAAAGGGTGACGGATACAAATTCAACAAGGTTGGTGGTTGTAGACCGGCATTTGAGAAAGCCATGCTGTGAGGAGGAGATGAGTGATTTGCAGTGGAAACTTAAGGTTTCATACAAAATACTTTCAAAGAGTTTGGGTATGTGTGAAAGCTTGGTGATGGGACGATAATTGTTAACATCGCTTTTCGGACCCTTTTTGTGAATAGGGGTTATGAAAGATGATTTCCATATCTCAGGAAACTCTCCTTTATTTAGGGAAAGGCTGAAAATTTTTGAGAGAGGGAGAGAAAGGATGGAAGAGCATTTTTTTAGAAGTATGGCAGGGAGACCATCTGGACCAGGATTGAATTCATCGTTAAGTTGATTCAATTTATATTCGATGAGATGGGGATCGATGGAACGAGGGAGAAGCGGTCCAAGAGAAAAACTTTATAGATAATTGAAATAGGCTGAATCAGGAACAAAGCAGTCATCGGCAAAAGATTGTTTGAAGAATGTGGCAAAAAGGTTGGCGATAGTGTTAGGTTCATTTGAAGTTTCGTTATTGAAAGAGAGAGAGTTTGGGTAGCCATCGGATTTTCTTTTGTAGTTAACAAACTGAAAAAATGACTTATTGTCTTTGATAAGGTTGGATTGCGTTTCCATTAAATAGCGCTAGTAAAGGGAATTGTATAGCTCGGTAAAATGGAGATAAGAACCAAGATAGTTAGAGTAGTCAGTAGGAGAACGAGAGCGGATGTAACTTTCCCACAAATTATTTCTTTTATTTCGCAGAGAACGAAGTTTGCGATTGTACCAGGGTGGAAAAGTAGACGAGGTTTTGTGGCTGGAAAAAGGAACATAAAGAGAAATAGAGTTAAATATTTCTCTGTAGAACAAGGTTAAGGCATCATTAACGGTTAAATTTTCAAAATTGAAGGAGACTTTGTTGAGGTATTCATTTATTAGACGATAGTTTGCTTTATGGAAGTCGTAAGAAGACAGATCCGTAGGAGGGGTGGACTGTAATGGAGAATCGTGAAAGAATGTGATAAGAAGGGGAGGGTGGAAGTTGTCGATGGTTGATAGAAAAAGGGGACTAGGTGATACAGATGCGTTAATATTGTCTGTTGTGAAAATAAGTTCAAGTTGCCTACCCATGAAATTTGAAATGCCACTAACTTGGCAGAGGCTTGAATCAGCAAGGCTATCTAAGAAAAGACATTATTTGGCAGATGTGGGATTGGAAGCAAAATAAAACGAAAGATCGTCTGATGGAGACCATTTTAAATTAGGAAGGTTGAAGTCACCGAAAAGAATGATCTCATCATGGGGGTCACTCAAATCGGCGATGTGATCAATCGTTTTAATTACAAGTTCATAGGATTCGATAGCTTGTGAAGGTAAGATGTAGCAACAGACAACGTAAAGTGACTTTCGGGGTAGTGAAATCTTAATTGACACATAATCAAGGATAGGGGAAGAAGATATGGCAATAATGGAAGAGTCAATAGTATTTTTTACAGCAAGAAGGACACCACGGTTGGGGCAATCATTGTCGGTTAAGATCGTCATCGCGATAAACGTTAAAAGTAGAAGGGAACAATTCTTGATTTTTGATGCTGGGGATAAGGTTCGTTTCAGTCAGTGCGTATAAATCGAAGGGTAAGGCATGAGTTTGTTGCAAAACTGACTGAGTTTTGGAACGAAGGCCTCTTACATTTTGATAGTAGAAAGAAAAAGGGAGATTTTTGGAAGAAGGAGAAGCGGAGGTTGGGAAAATATTAGAAGCGAAAAAACTTATCATGTCAGCTCTGCTACGTTGAAGGTGCGACATCGGTTTTGAGTGAATATATTGCCCCAAGGCCTCAAGATCATTCGCCACTTTTTGGGGAGACAAATTAAGGATATCATGATATTTCATGAAGAGGTTCTTAAGACTGGATATCGGTGGGGAGACCTTCCTGTTGAATCGAGACCATTACACTTGTTTTCGTTTTCCCTTCAAAGCAGACGGAGTCAGGTTTGTTGTGCAGATATGCCAAAAACAGACGAATGTTTTCGTAGGTTTTTTTTATCTCTAAGCTTAGAGAGAGCATAGCGACATTCAGTGGATTTACTAGATTGTTGGGTGTTGGGAAAGTTGTAAAAGTGGTGATTAAGGGAGGGGTAATTGATGTCGGGTTAGAGGTAGAGAAGACTGACGAGTTAGAGACGGGGATTGATGGGTTTGGTGTAGAAGAGGATGTGTGGTTAGGTGTTTTACAGAGGAGAGAAGTTGGTGAGGGGTTAAGAATATGAGAACTGCGGAAATTAGAATATTTGGCTCCAGAACTAGGGTTGAAGTTTGAATTAGAATTTGTTGGAGGTAAGATATGAGTGGAGAGAGTTAGGTTAAAGGAAACCCTTTGACCTTTAGGTTTAGATGGATTACCGGAAAGAGATGAGTTCTTAAATAGGGATCGAGACAAGTTAGGTATGATGCCCATTTTGAAGGACCAATTATTAGGGTTTTGTTTTTTTCTGGATGTCGACGGCTTCTATGGCTGACGAAAACGGTTTTGACGTTGCTTTGGAATAGACGTGGGGTCTGGTATGGATAGGTTAGATGAAACATTTTTACTAGAAAAATGAGTACGCTCCCGGGAACCTGAGGGTTTGTTGTGATTAGAGGGAATATAAGTTATCTTAGAACTAGGATTTTTATGTTTAAAAGTTGAAAGGCCGGTCACATGTGTGTATTAATAAAATTATATCCTTATGATTGGCCACTTTTAAGAGCGAAAACGTAAGACACATTAGCGACTTATTTAATTGTTAATGGCATGTACGAACGATAAGCATGAATAGCACGACATTCTAACATCGATAAAGGATATCGCACACAGATGTAAGAATTCACAAGCATAAGAACAGATTATACTCGTACATGCGTTTATTAACATAAAGTACAGTGGTGTGCAACGGTTGGTACACTAGGCTTTTTTCACTTTAGTCTAATAGAATCTCAAACTTTTTAATAAAAGGTATATATTTCTAAAGATTTTTGGAAAAATAGCTTATCAAGTAAAATCATCAGCTATAAAAGTGGCTTTAGCAATTTAATATAGTTTTAGACAAATTAATAAAATTTGTCGTACTGGCTTGCATGGTTGCGGTATCTTTCTGGACTGTGTGACTCCTGTGACTCGAAAAACGTTCGTTTGGATATCCCGAGTAAGGTTTTCATATAAGTTTTCTGCGTCCGATTTCATAAGGGAGTAAAAAAAGAACATACTTCTTATACATTGAAAGTTTTCGTCAGATTATTTGTAAGAAGTAATATTTGTGTGAAGAAGCCATTCTTTAGATGATCAGGTGTACTTGTTTATCAAAAACACAAAATGAGAATGTATCCCCAAATATTTTTCCCTTTGACAGCTTCTACCTAAATAGCGTTTAATTAATTTAAAAAAAATAAAATAAAATTACATTAAATTAAATTAACTTAAATTAAATTGAATTAGTTAAATTAAATAAATTAATCAAATAAAATTAAGTAAAATTAAATAATATTAATATTGGTTATAAAATTATGAATTTATTATATTCATAATTTATATCTACACTCATATTTTGTTATCATAAGTTTAATATGGTTTGGCTAAATGCCGTCTGCCAGAATGACATTATAACAACATAATTAATTTTGGACTTTTTGAAAAATTAAGTTAAATTTTAAAAGTAGCCTTCCATAATTCGGGTTCTATAATTCAGTGTCATCGTTCTGTATTTATACAGCTTCTCCCAACTAAGACTTCCATTTAAAATACATAAAACTTCGCTCATGATCATTAAGGATTTAACGAATAAAATAAAATAAAATAAAATAAAATAAAATAAAATAAAATAAAATAAAATAAAATAAAATAAACTAAACAAAACAAAATAAAATAAAATTAAATAAAATAAAATAGTAAATGACTATTGTCGTTCACCGCTATCCACGTTTGTCAACTGGTGGTCGATAAATACTAAGATTGAAATTTTGAATTGATAACATTTGTTGACCATTTAGAATGATACCGAACGTTGAGAATTATAAAATAATTATGAATAATCACTAGTGTTAATTAATTGAGCTCCAAAATAGGAATACTGAGTATTTATCATTTATTTATTTATCGTTGTTTATTCTCCCATTTTCTTGTATAATTACCAAAGCAACCTTATAAATAAAATGAAAATTTGTCCACTAGTTTATATATTTTTGTCAGAAAAAAGGATGACGACTTTAAGAGTTGCTTAATGTTTGCATTATACTTAGATTGTATATGTAAATTAAATCACGGCCTTTCCCACATCCAATCGCTAAAATCGCGTTAAGATAAACGCCTTAAACATTAAAAACAAGCTATTTTCTATGTTTAACAATAAAACATTATTTTACTAAATAGTGCTTTATTATTAGATCTTTGTTGTAATATTCTCAATTGTTGAAATGGCATTTATGTTGTTTGGAAAAATAAACAAATAATTTATTATATATTTTGATGACTATTATCATGATACATAATTGAGGACTCAGTAAATAAAAAAAAAGAAACTACAAGCAAATTATTATTAAAGTTAGTTTTTACTTTAATTTTTAACTTAAATTTTCAAATTTAAATTGCCAATTATAAAAAACGACAGAAATTGAAAAATCTTTTTTGTTTTTCTTTCTATCGATTTTAAGATTGACAGCACAAATTTTATGTTTAAACTAAGCCACGAAGTTAAAAATGAGTTAAGTTTAAGTTTTAAAAGTAAAAGTTGACTTTTTAATGGATAGTCCATCCTCAAGTATGAATATTGGTAAGGTTATATTATATATTATATTATATTATATTGTATTATATTATATTATGTTACATTTTAAAATGGTCATTTATTTTTGCACTTCACTGTATATTTACCATATTGTTGTCGACTAGTCGAGTATTACCTTGGCGAAAAGTTCAAGGACTTAAGTCCTTTACTACCCTTATTTCTAACTACCAAGCCAATTCCAGAAAAAAGTGTAAGTATACCTACTAACATACATAGGTACACAACACAAACATAACCAAAATTATTTAATAAAAAAATAATTGGAGCAGTTAACTACATCAATTATTTTTTTTATCGATATCCACAATCATGAGAAAAATAATATTCAAAGTGATTTTTCTAACTTTTTTTTCATAAATTTTGACTTTGAAGTCAATTATTTAAAAAACTATTGACTAAAACAACTTTATTTAAAATTAATTATAAATTGTAGAGTTCTGACTTTTGAAAAAGGTATAATTTATAACTGTAAGTGTTGCCGTTCTTTTTTAATATTTTTTTAAAGATTTTAAGTAAATTTTTATAAAATTGCCTCTCCCGCCTAAACGAGGGGAGATAGACCCCCCCCTACCATAGTAAAAAATGCTTGTATTAAGCCCCTCTACCAAAAACCGTTATTATATCTTGGCGCCAAAGTTATCGTACTCTCCCCCTTTTGGCTGCAACCAACGATGTGCTCTGCCTGGAGCTTATAACTTGGTGTCTTTCTCTCTCTCTCTCTCTCCATTGCATGAAACTGGTCTGGAGTAGGTTTTGAGTTTATGGCAATGTTTTCGCATGTAACAAGTGTATTGTTTTTTTATTGCTTCCGGTTCTCGTCGCCCCTCCTTGCTAAATTATTGCTTTTCTTTATTTTTTATTAGAAGCTCGAGTAAGAATTTTGTATTAGACCTTATAAAGGCATATTTGAGAGAAGTAAAAATTGTTGAGTTGAATAATGTTTAAAAGTGTTATGGTAAGAGAAAACCTTGAGATAAAGAGGATATCAAACACCAGGTATTCCGTGCTTAAATAATACACAAAAAGTATTATGGGGGCTTGTTTTATTCATTTTCTCTTTTACCCTTAGGTAAGACCTTTTTGAAATTATTGCGAAAATCTTGAAAGGAAAGGAAGTAGTTTAATAGAGGATGTACAACCAATTTTGCGGCAAACAAAGAATGTATCTTGTATTGTATTGTATATTTTATTGTAGCACAAATTTATACATTTTTTCTTACTTAAAACTATATTGCACAATTTACAGAGATTTAGTATAACTCTACTTTACTTCTGAAAACAATAACATTTTTAAAGCAATTATCACAGTTTGATGTAATGATGTATCGAAGGAAAAGCTACAAGAAAAACCTTCTTCAAATCACCAGAAACATGTTTCCAAGATTGGAGAGAATGGGAGGCTAGTAGGCACCGAAAAGTACTTATCTCAAATATGATTTACAAGTGATGAAAAAAAAATAAATAAATAAATAATAACTTATAAGATAACAATAATGTAGACAAACGAATAAAAAAAATAAATAAATTAATAAATAAATATTAACAAAATAATAACGCTAACGATAATATCATTGAAAATAAATATATAAATAACAGGGAACAATGAAAAATAAATAATTTAGTAACAAAAGTAAATAATAAACAATTTATATGGAAAAAAAAAAGATAAATAAGAAATAAATAATTAAATAACAAAGAACAATAAGAAATAAATAAGTTTGTAACAAATGTATAAACTAATACAAAAATAAATAAATAAATAAATAATAAATAAACAAATAAATATATATATATAAAATAAATAAATAACAAATATAAAGCTCTAACCATTTTTTTTTAATTTTTATGTTTAATGTTTTTTTTTTTTTGTATTTTTTTTTTGTTTTTTTTTTTATTTTTATTTTTTTAAATAGCCAAATTTGAGATTAAGTAGTTTGCGGATAGGTTACATAATGCGTTATATCGCTCAAATAAATTTGTAATTCTAAATGAAACTTTTTCGATGTTGGCCAATACGTGAAGGTCTTCCGTTGAATAGTGCCATGGTAGATTTAGCATCATTTTAAGTATTTTATTTTGGGTTCTTTGTAATCGCAGAATATGGTTGTTGGCACATTTACCCCAAACAGGTGATCCATAGAACATAATGCTTTGAAAAATAACTTTAAATATTATAAGCTTGTTTTCTGTACTGAGCTTTGATTTTCGGTTTATAAATGGATATAGAATTTTTATAGCCAAGTTTATCTTGTTAATTGTTTCTTCTATATGAAGTCCAAAAGTAAGTGTTTTGTCTAAGTGAACCCCTAAATACTTAGCTCTAGATTTCCACTCTGTCGGTATGCCATTAATTTGAGGCATGTTATTGGGTAAGAAACAAGCTTTTCTTTTTCTTGTGAAAAAGACAGCTTGAGTTTTCCTAGCATTTATTTTAATTTTCCAATATTTAAAATACCTTTCCACAGCGTTAAGCGCAGATTGCAAATTGATTTCAATGTTAAAACCAACTGAATCTGATGAATACAAGCATGTATCATCCGCAAAAATAGCTGATTTGCAATTTGTTAATCTCGGGAAATCATATGTGTATATAATATATAAAATGGGACCAAGAACTGATCCCTGAGGTACACCAGCAGGGATTTCATAAAGATTGGAGAAGCAATTATTGACTGAAACTTTAAAAAACCTTTCAGACAAAAAGGAAGTAATGATTTTAATAATATAAAGTGGAAAATTAAGAACTAATTGTTTATTATCAGGCCGCTATGCCATACCGTATCAAATGCCTTCTCGACATCTAATAGGACCATACCAGTGCTTTTCCCTAATGCAAGATCACTTTTAATATCATTTGTTATCCGATTTACTTGATGCACTGTACTATGACAACTTCTAAACCCAAATTGTTCAGCTGGAAGAATATCATGCGTGTTTACATGCTTAAGAATTTTATTTTTTATAAGTTTCTCAAAACATTTACTCAGAGAACTAAGTAAACTTATGGATCTATAACTGGAAGTTGTAGAAGGATCCTTCCCAGGTTTTTGAATAGGGATTATTTTTGCTGTTTTCCATTGCTTTGGGAAATAAACAGCTTTAAAACAAGCAGTAAAAAGAACTTGTAAAAATTTCACTCCTGTTTTGGGAAGATTTTTTAAGATTATATTCTTCATACCATCGAATTCTGGGCTCTTGGAAGTCTTTAGACTACTTAGTATATCTTTAACATCCTGCACTGTAATTAACGCATTCGCTTTTTCTATGCTTGTCCACAGTACAGAATTTCCATCTTTTAAAGCCGGAATTTGACTGTTCCTTTTCTTTACTATTTTTACTTGGTTCCAAAATGGTTTACTAGCTTTATCTAACGTGTGAAGCTTTGAATTCCATGATTTATTTTTGCGTTCTTGGATAAAGACTTTAATCAAACAATTAAGAACTTTAGTTTCTGTTATATAAAATTCATCCCTGGTTCTCATCCACAAGGACCTATATCTATTCATCTTTTTAATAAGTTGGACAATGTTGACTGGAAGTGTATTTGTGTTTTCATTAAAACGCATTTTTTTTGGAACAGATTGCGCTACGCTTTCGAATGCAACAGATGTGAATCTTTCAACGGCTTCATTTATTTGATCACTGTTAACTTCGTTAGGATCTATTATCGGTAAATTTAATAATTTATTACGCATCTTCTTTTTGAACCTATTCCACTTAGCATTTTTAAAGTCAAAAATCATGTTTACATTTTGCCGAGGTTCATGATTAACACTACACATAACCGGAAGATGGTTAGAACTTAAATCATTTATTACTAAAGGTTGGCTAAAAAGTTCTGCCATATTTGTTAAAAATAAATCAATGGTTGAAGGATTCGTTCTATCGTTGGGTGGTATACAAGTGGGGTGAGGAGGGTACAAAATATTAAATGAGTGCCTAGTATTCAAATCATACAATATATTACCCCAAGCGTTTGCTCTTATACATCCCCAATTTCTGTGCCTACAGTTGAGATCTCCACCAATCAAAAAAGTTTCATTTGAAGATACTAGCTTACGTATGTCATTTCTTAAGTCATATCTTTTCCTTACTGAGGTATTACCCCCCGGAAAGTAAACAGAAAAAATTTTAATTGAATGTCCATTGACAAATGGAATTTCAATACCAATGTTCTCTATTACCTTTGTATCAACAATCGGTAATAATCTATGCTGAATTATTCTTTTAATAACAACGGCAACACCGCCTCCCATTCTCTCTTCTCTATCTAATCTATAGCATTTATATTCTTTATTGGAAATATTTACATTTTTGTCTAACCATGTTTCGTTAACAAGACTGACGTCAATATTATGTTTGCTTAAAAAAGCAAAAAATTCTGTACATTTACTTCGAATGCCTCTAGCATTCCAACATATTATATTTAAGTTTGTGTTCAACATCATTTACCTGCATATAAATACTTAATTGCTAATTGTGCAATACAATTGAATTGATCTGCTTTGGAATTACACTGTCCAAGTAGAGTGATCATCTCTGCAGTGAGAGAATTAATTTCATCCATAGAAAAGAGTACACCGGTGTTTTTGTGTTGGGTGTGGGTGTGGGTCCCATAAACCTGGTTTTGTTGATGTTGTTTGACCAAAAATTGGAATTCACATTACTGGTGGAGTTAGTCATTTTCGTTGCTGCTGCTGATGAGGATATGTTGCTCTTTTGAGGTTTAAGAGCGGGAAAGTGTTCGGTATAAATGATTGTTTTTGGTGATAAATTGGCTTGGTTATCGTACCCGACTTGTTTCTTGCAGATAGTTTTTCTCTTATTTCAAAAAAACTTTTCCGACTTATACACACAGGATCGGTAGATTTATGGGTTTCCATACAATTTGCACATTTAATATTCGTTGATTTGCACTCTTTCGTGTCATGGTTCTCGGAACAATTTGCAAAATGTGTCTTAATGTGACAGTGTTTTTCTCCGTGGCCATACATTTGACAATTGTGACACTGAGTAATTTTGTTACGTGTTCGCCGAGCAAAATCCCATCGAACTTGTGTTTTAAAAATTGAGCGGCAATTCTTTTTTAAATCATTCAATCGAATTGAACCAATATCAAGATACACTAGATAAAATACATCTATAAACTGATCATAGTTTTTCTTAATCAGTTTAATATTTTGACATTTAAGTCCAATAGAAATTAGTTCTTTTTTTAGTTCAGTAGTACTAAGTTCATGTAAGCCATACAACATGACTTTTAATGACCTCTCTGATGGCAGATCATGAGTGTAAAATTGCCAGTTCTTTGTTTTTAACTCAGCACACACTTTATCGTAGGTGTCAATATTTTCACAATTAAGTTTAATGCCAATAGACATTTTTTTAAGACTATAATTATCTAGTTTTAATTCAGATAATAAACCATGGACATTTTGACAAGTTTGTTGTAGAACGCATACCGAAGGGATTTTCGACCTTTTATTTGAGATTGGTTGTTGAATTATTTCATCATCACATTCAATATCTTTGCCCGTATCTGGATGAGTTTGTAAGGGTATCCAATATTTTGGATTTTTTTTGTTGGAAGACATGATGTCTTCACAACAAGGGGAGCGAGATCGTTTGCTTATTTTGATTGTTTTTACTTTTCTATACCGCACCGAAGGTGAAACGTCGTAGGCGTTCAACGTGTCGATCGGTACTGAATGTATCTTAATCCTTGTTAAATGGCTTGAAAACCATTTATTAATAGGGTTTCAGAATAGGCTTCTTAAAATATGCAACAAAAACTTAAATTCTAACGCGAAAAACACACATATTTTCTACGTATATGCAGATGATATATGTAACTGCATTAACGGTACGATGTTATAAGAATCAAATAAATCTTCGGGAGTAAGTTGTTCATGGCCAGACGCTTTAGTTGAATGTTTTTTTTAATCGTTGACGACTTATAATTATTCCTTTTTACCTGGGATATTCGTAGTTGTTTAGTGCAAGGTTTGCGTTTGGAAGAAACTCGAACTCGATGTTTTGATCAAATTTGACAACGCGAATAAAGTAGGCCAATCTAATGCCTAAACCGCTGAAGTGACTTTCTTCAAACTTGGTACTTTTTAAGAAGCTTACTTATGTGATTCCCTAAATGATTCCTTAAAATATTAGGTATAAATAATAAAATAAGTACATACAGACATGGACAAGATAATAGAAAAACTCCTTAATTTTAGGTAATACTATATATTGTACTTTAGTTAGACGAACATGTGAACAAATTGGTGCGTTATTGTAACGGTTTATATATTGTCAATTTATTCAATGTATGATCTTGTGATTAAACAAAAAGTATTTGTAAAATAATGCACTTAGTAGATTGCAACTATAAAATATGCTGGTCAAAAAATAGGGCCATTTGAATAAAAGCTCAAAAACATTTGTTATTAGCTTAAAGAAGTCAAGTTTTGGTGAGATTTTTTATCGGAGAATAATTTTGAAATTTTATGCGCATTTTTTTTTTAAATATGTCACTTAGAAATGGGAAGAGCCAAGAGCTGCATTGAAGACCAATGCGAAGCCATTTTTGTGCTGCGTAACAACGGTGGATCCATGAGAGAGATCGCAACAGTCATTGGGCGCTCTGCAAGGATGGTGTGGAATGCTATAAACTCCAAAAATGTTGAAGAAACCAGAGGGTGTCCGTCTAAAATGACTGTAAGAGACAAAGCTACATTGGTGAGGAAAGAAAGCTTATGTCGTCAAAAGACATGTAGCGAAAAATGACGCCAGTCAAGTCCAGAACTATTCGTCGTATCTTGCATGATGCTGACCTTCACGCACGATCTCGAAGGAAGGTGCCCTTGCTAAAAAAAATACATACCCAGAACCGGATCGGTTTTGCCAAAATGCATCACATGAAAGACGACGCACTTCTGGCCACGAAGCAGTGGAGGAATGAGCTTTGGAGCTCATTTGGATAGCATCATGTCCTCTAGGTGAAGCGATCCACTAGGGTGGTGAAATATCCAGGCGTACTTTGAAGAAAACTGGATTTTATAACATCTGGACGACATCCGATGACATTCAGAGACAGCGATGGAGAATCGACGCTTAAAGTAAGACTTGACCCATGTTACATTGGCAAAGTGGGGAGTATTTTTCAGGCAAAAGTAGCTATTATTGGCGGATTCCAGTTTCCTTAATCGATTATTCCATTCAGAAAGGTTCCAGGAGACGCCAAATTTTTGTATAGTGGGTGAGGACGGACGTGTAGAAGTGACATCAGTGACTGTTGATGGGACGGGTGATAACTCACGAACAGGAGGAGAAGTTGCATCAGCAATTAGTGAGATTGAAGGAGGTACAGCGTTGATTTCAGCGTTCTGGATTTCCTTAAAGATAGATAGACTGTTGTGCACCATTACTGGTTGTGGTGCGGGGTATCTGGGTTCGTCTAAAATATCCTTCAAGAGCCTCCGTAATTCCCTCGAATGGTTGTTCAAGCAACCCATGTCACGATGTATCTCCATCGTCTGTTGACTATTGCTTTTAACGTCATACCCAATAGAAATCACCTCTGCAGAGACTCTAGACATCAAAGTTGTGACACTATGAAGTTCATCATAAATACCGTTGAGCAAGGTTAGATCCGGTGTATAAAGGGGGGCCACTGCTTTAGAAGAGGTACCTTGCATGCAAACCTCAATGTCGGATCGCAGGGAATCGAATTTGGAAGATAGATTATTGTAAAGTTCAGTTATCGAGTCATTCAAGGAATCTGGCAGTTTATTTAAAGAGTTTAGCTACTTTTCAATGCTTAAAAGCTTGGAAAAGGATTGAGAGGAGTTATGTTGACATTGTTGATAGAGTTCTTCAACACTTTTAATAATAATATCAAAGCTTTTGGAAATGTTTTCGATCTTTTTGATGCACGCGTTATTATCATTAGATGAAGAGTCACTAAGGCATTTGATGGCAAGCATGATATGGGAAAGAGAGATGCCTTTACATTCGTCACAGAAGAACAACACATTTTTTTTTAAATCATTCTTGGTAATGAATGATCTCTTTCCAAGGCCAACACAAGGGGGGTGAAATACATTACCACAAATGCCACTACAACTTATCCATTCAGCATTGGAATTGGTGTTGGCACAAATTGGATTTCCGCACTTGGATGTCATAGTTATTTTATTTTTGTTTTTTTTTTGTTTTTTTTTTGTTTTTTTTTTTTGTTTTTTTCTGTTTTGTTTTTGCAGTGACGATAGTAGGAAGTTCACTTAAGTGGGACAGTATGAATCACACGCGTTTCAAATATGATATATGGGTCGGTGAATGAAAATGTAAAATGATGACACAAGAAAACACGCGTTAGTTGATTATTGTTTTATTTGAATTTATTTAAACGGGGGCAACAAAAAGAAAGACAAAATATTTGAAATATTGTTTCGGAGCGAAAATAATATGCGACTGCACTTGAAAGTAGCAAGAACTTGACTGAGAGTGAGAGTAGAATACAACAGAACACGGATAATCAATTGTGTAACGGGAAGAGCTTGCTTTCGCCCCTACTTGCTACACATGCCTACGATTATCAAACCGAAAATCTCAAAAACCCAACGCAGTAACCAACAGCAGGAACAAATACGCTACAACCTCGTCGTAGGTGGAACCCAGTCATTAAATAGGGATCCTAGTACGCCCCGTTCACCAACAATGCCAAATTGTTTTTGGAGATACCCTAGGACGGCAGGCAAGGACAATTTCTGGACAGAATGTGTTCCGACATTCCAGAGAAAGACGATTCATTGCAACGAATGTGCCTGTACATGAACAGCTTATACAAATGTTACTTGCAACTCTTTAGAACAATTAGGCGTGCTTCACATTTATTCCTAAATAATTACAGGTAAGTATAAAATAAATTATAGGCAAAACTAATATCAGAACTCAGATCTGCAATTGCAGACGCCAAAAGCACTAGAATATAAACCAAATTAGCAAAGTGCAGATGGAGGGCAGCATAAAGTGCTTTCTTTTAAGCAGCACAAGAACTAATTAAAAAGGCAAAGTCTAAGATTGTAAGAATTTTTCTCACTATTATGTACAAAATGTACCAAATATCTCAATTCGATAATTATTGTAGCTTGAAGCAGAAAGCAACAAGCAAAAAGCAGCAGAAGCTAAGAAAAAACTGTCAATTCCATCGTACTATCGATGCTCTTAATCATCGTGGAGTTAAATTTGATTACATCAAACTAAGTATTCGACCCAGAAGAACTACTTCGCCCAAAGTTCTGGGTAAAGATGTTCTAATCTGGCCAGCACCGTTTTCTTATCCGGAATTCATGTTTAGTGATTTTCAGCAAAATTTAAACGAAGATGCTATGTAAGAAAATTTAATTGACTTATGAAATAATTCATTAAGTTGTGTATGATGTCTACAGAATGTGATAAAGACGAGAAATACAAACCGGGCAAAATTAGAGTACTACGAGTATAGGAAAGCAGCAACTAGTATTTAAAATTGATTTATCCAAAAGCATAAAAGAGCCTGTTAGCCCAAAGTAAGTAACATATTACTTAATTTCCTTCTTTACAATGTAGTTACTTTTTTGGCCAATTCACGTTGCCTCGGCGCGAGATAACCATGTCATGAAACCGCTTGTGCAGAATATCGATTGTGTCTTGAACTGAGTGGCAAGTAGCGCCATACTGTTGAAACAATTTGTCTTCGGTGTCCATATCATCCAATTCAGGCCACAAGAAGTTGGTGATTATCGAACTATAGCGATCGCCATTGACGGTGATGGCCTGGCCAGCGTCATTTTGGAAGAAGTGCGGACCGATGACGCCTCCAGCCCCAAATCTACACCAAACAGTAGCTTTATTCGGATGCATTGGCGCCTCGTGAATCAAGCGTGGATTGGTGTCGACCCAAATCCGGCAATTTTGCTTATTCACGTACCAATTCATCCAAAAATGGGCCTCATCGGTAAAGAAGCCCAATGCGCGCATCGTTGCTACTAGAGAACACCCATTTGGATAATAATATTTTATCATTTGCACGTGTTGCTCGACGCTGTAACTTGCCATGAAGATTTGTTTTTAGTGACTGATTAAAAGACGATATTTTGACAGAAAATAAAAGATACAATATGGCCGCCACGAGCTGTCAAAATTAACCCGTCCATATTGGAAAACCCTTTATATACTTGTTCATAACCAACTCTATACGTTATAAACATATCTAGTTACATGTTAATTTTTCAATATATCTGTTCAGGCGGCAACCCTGCCAACAAAGAAAGGGTATAAAAGGTACTCATAATCCCTTGAGCGCGTGCAAAATTATAAAAAAAAAAAATAAACAATGTGTCCCGTCTCGTCATCGTCGCGGTCGCTCGTGGTACCTACAACGCAAAGTAAGAAAAAAAAACAATATTTCGTTTTTCGATCTCGGTGTTATTCGGTTGGTAGTGAGGACTAAATCGGTGCAAATATAAAAAAAAAATAATACAAAACCTTAAGTGCTTGCTCTTTGTGAACATTTATTTACATTATATACAAAAAAGTGTTAACAGTTGTGTTCTCTTAACATGGAAACAAATTTAAAAAAATTAAGAGAATATAAAAGAGACAAGTGTATTTATTTCTTGCACGTAAGTGAGTGTTGTAGCTTTTTAAGCCCATTAGGTGCATAAGGCATATTGGGGATTCAATATATGCATACATATCACGTGAATCGTAAGCAATACGTTTGCTCCATGTAAGTACATATTATATATCGTTGAATTCAAATAATTTAAATATATACATATATCTACCATGGATGCGTTACCTAACCTACGTCAACAAAGAGGACAGATTTTGAGAAAGGTCACTCTTTTATTAAATACACTCGCGCAAGCCGATAAAGATTCGCGAATTATTTCTAAAGAAGAAACTGATATTCATTTAGAACAATTAGCCGATAAAAAAAAGGCACGAAGATATTGAGCCGAAATTTCTGAGCATAGATGGCAATCCTAATATGTCTGATGATTTTAATCATGAAGAGAATTTTGAGCAAACCAACAATACTTCCGCACCAAACAATACTATTCTCGACTCGAACGGTTAATTTTCCAGGGTTTTAGAACAACAAAACAGAATTCTTGAACATTTCAATGAATCGGTTTTGCAGTTAATACGCACAACTCAGGGTAAACGCAGGATGTATTTTAAAACATACAACAGTTACGGAGGCAAATTATGATGAGGCTTGGGAAAAGCTTAAGCAATGTTATAGTAAGCAAATCACAATCGTCTGAAAACATATTCAACGTTTCCGGATGAAGTGGTTAGAGCTTTAAAATCATTGAAGGTTGATGGACGTGATGCATGGTTGGTTCACATAGCATTGGAAAAATTAGATTCTGACACGAATCGTTTATGTCCTCACGAAAACGGGATAAAGATTACGATCGGAACGTTTTTTTAATTTTCTTAGAAAAACGCTGCATTACTTTGGAATCATGTCCGGAACCCATTATCCGAAAAAACCTATTTTCTGTTCCATCAAGTTCGTTTTCTCGTGGTACAATCAAAAACAAGCGATAAGCAAAACATTCTTAGTCCACTCAGAGAAGTGTAAAATGTGTTGCAATGAATTTCACGCCATTAATTTTTGTCCTCAATTCCTTTCATGCTCGATCGATGAACGAATTTTGCGCGTTAAAAACATCAACCTTTGTTTTAACTGTCTTAGGGCATCACATAACGCAAGCATATGTAGGTCAAGAAATTGCGAACATTGCGGCAATCGACATAGTAGCCTGTTTTGCGCAAACCCCTGTCTCATCAGAGCCGACCTCAGCAATTGATAAAATTAAAAAACAGACTGTTGAAAACTAGAAACCCATAACAAACACAAGTACATTGACTGTAACGTTTCGAGATTACATTCTTATCTACGGCTATCGTTAGTATATGACAGTCAGGGCACACCTCACGCCTATCGTGCATTATTAGACCCGGGTTCGCAAAGCACGCACCGAAAATGTGACGTTCTCGATTAAAGGAATTGGGCAGTCCGCCAAACCTATAAACAAAAATAAAACCTGATTGTACGTTCTCGTGCGCTCGACTTTAATAATAATATCGAATTCCTAGTGATAGATGGTATTACTAGTGAAGTTCCACAAATTAAAATGGATATAGATCATCTTATCATTCTAAACCAATGTATACTAGCGGACCCCTATTTCAATGTTCCCGACTCAATCGATTTGTTAAGCTGAGTTCTTCTACGACATTCTTAAACCAGAGCGACTAGACCTAGGGGTTGGTAGGCCGATTTTACAACATACTTCATTTGCCTGGCTCTTTACTCATAGCTTTTAACCGTTTCTGGTGAAGATCCCGATAATCGGCTATCAAAGTTTTGGGAGGAAGATTTTAGTCTCGAAACTAACAAATGTTTATCATCAGCAGAAAATTCTTGTGAACAACATTTTCTCGAAAACACGACTCGTAACTCGGATGGCTTATTCATAGTAGCCCTCCCTTTTAATGAAAGGTCTGCAAAACTGGGCAGCTCTAAGGAGCAAGGACTCAAACTGCTGTATTACTTAGAAAAAAAAACTTAGTCACGACTCGAACTTACAACTTAAATACAACAAATTTATGCAAGAATATCTGTCTCTGGGACACATGACTCGAATCGGAAATCTCGATGATAATTATAGAAAGGACGCCTTCTACTTACCATATCACATTGTTTTGAAATTATCAAGTACAACAACTAAACTTAGGGTGGTATTTGATGGTTCGTCGATGACAACAACGAGGGTATCTTTAAACGACGCACTGATGGTAGGATGCCCATGTCAAGATCTTTTATTCAATATCATTCTTCGTTTCCGGACCCAAAATATCGTTTTAATGGCTGACTTTCAAAAAATGTTTCGGCAGGTTTTAGTGAGAAAAGAAGATAGACCTTATCAGAGGATTCTTTGGAAATTGAATTCATCTGAACCCGTGGATGTTTATGAGATGAACAGAATTACATACGGTCTTAGTTGTTCTCCACGTTTATCAACTCGATGCCTCGTTAAACTCGCTGAAGACTCAAACTCATTCCCTTTGTCTAAACGCGTATTGCTAAATGATGTGTACATAGATGATGTGTTAAGGGGCTGTACAACATTAGAACAGGCAAAGCTCATCCATCCAGAGCTAAAAGATCTTCTTTCGCTGGGTGGCTTTAATCTTCGAAAATGGTTATGTAATTCTCATGAGGTTTTGAATTAAATACCACCCGAAGATCGCGAATTATCAGATGTGGATTTCAATTTGGATAAGGAGATAAAAACTCTGGGTCTAAGGTGGCGTCCATCGAAGGATATATTTCAGTTCACCAAATCTGAAGCGTCGCGTAATCCCTCCAAATGCATCGTGTTATCAGAAACCTCGAAGCTCTTAGACCCGTTAGGTTTACTTAGTCCCACTGATATAAATGCCAAATTACTTATGCAAAAACTTTGGAAAGCGAAATGCTCATGGGATGAGCCCTTATCCGAGGACTTGTCAAATTAATGGACCTCATACCAACAGATACTTTCAAATTCTTCTAATTTTGTTATTCCTATATAGGATTTCCCAACTTTCTCTCGACTCGAACTCCATGGCTTTAGTGATGCCAGTGCATAGCTTAGGGTGCATGTGTGTATGTCCGCGCTTTTTACCCTAATGGTCTTGTCTCGTCTCATTTGCTGTGTTCTAAATCTCGTGTGGCACCAATCAAACGTCCCTCATTACCACGTCTCGAACTTTGTGGTGCACATTTACTCGCGTTGGTAATACAAAATGTAAAGGGTTGTTTGAACTTGGCTATTGATGACATTATTTTCTGGTCTGATTCTACAATCGTCCTCGCGCGGATCTCTGGTGATACCAGTAGGTGGAAAACATTCGTCTCGAACAGAGTTAAAGAATAATAAAATTGTAGCTAAGTGCGGTCCATCAACTTACCATCACGTATCAACTGACCAGAACCCGACTGATTGCTTACTCGTTCAAATAATTCAACTAACCTCTCGACAAATTCACAATGGTGGCATGGGCCAACGTTCCTTCTCGACTCGACTTTTGACTATTCGGCTTGTGCAGATAACTGTTCAGACCTCGATAACCAGATAATCTCATGTAAAACCTCCTTAAGCGTACCAACTGATGTCAGATTTACCGGAAGATCGAATACTGCAGAACAGAGCATTTAATATTTGCGGAATCGACTACGGAGGTCCATTTACCATTCTACAATCAAAGGGAAGAGGTGCTAAATCAACGAAGGCTTATGTTGCTTTATTTGTGTGCCTGACAACAATGGCGATAGACATCGAGCTTGTGAGCGAATAAACAACATCAGCTTTCTTAGCTGCACTCAGACGCTTTATCTCACGACGCGGACGCTGTTCTCGTATATACAGTGATAATGCTACCAATTTTGTTTGGGCAAGGGGCGAACTCTGGGAACCTATATAACTTACTGTCAGAGACGAATGGATGGAATGGAGATTCATTGAAGCAGGTTCTCCTTATCAAGACGACTTGTGGGAGGCTGGCATCAAGTCAACTAAGCATCACTTACGTCGTGTCCTCAAGACACACACCTTTACGTTCGAAGAGTTCAACACGTTACTCGTACAGATTGAAGCTTGTTTGAATTCTCGGCCCCTATACGCTTTGGATCCAAATGACCTTCAGCCATTAACACCGGCACATTTCTTAATACGCGAATCATTGGTGGCTATTCCTGAACCAGACTTAATAAGTACAAATCTAAATCTACTTTCAAGATGGCATTCAACATTTTTGGAAGCGTTGGTCACAAGAGTATTCGTCAACACTATATCTACGATCAAAATGGCAGTCCCCGCAAGAAAATCTACAAGTTGGAGATATGGTACTCATTCGTGATGAAAATCGTCCACCTCTTCATTGGAACATGGGTACAATATCTGAAGTTTTCCTTACATCTGATCAACTTGTGCGAACTGTCAGGGTTAAAACTGCAACTGGATTTATAAATGGAGCCGTGCAGAAGCTAAGCACGGCTTCCACTACAAAATATTCGTGATGAAAATTAGTATAAAACTTATTTGGTGGGCGGAATGTTCAGGCGGCAACCCTTCCAACAAAGAAAAGGATTTGTAACAACTGTTCCGTGCAAATGAGATCTACTCACAGTCTATTTTAAACCTTTAAACCTCGCGCCAGAGAGTATCCTATCGAAATTCAAAGGTTTAATGTTCAATAAAATTATTAATTATTCGTTTTGTTGTAACTAAGAGATGTACATTTCTTATTCAAGATACAAAGAGGGTGATGGGTATAAGGTGTCCCAAAAAGCAGGAGCGAAGAGGTTGGGGTAGGAAATGAAAAAATCGTATGGGAGTGTCTATTTCCCGATGCTTAGGCGGGAGGGGCAATTTTCTAAAAATGGCTTTCCAAAGCGGCATAAAATGGCATTGTAAGCTTAACCGTTGTTTTTAAATATTTTTGTTCTGTTTTAAGTCATTTTTTTAGAAAATTGCCCTTCACGCCTAAACATGTAGAAATAGACCACCCTTCCATGAGATTTTTTTCTTGTCTAAACCCAACCTACTCGCCCTACCTTTTTGGTGCACCTTAAACCGATCACCCTGTATACTATTATATGAAATGACCAAACTAACACATTCGAGAATCGTAACAACAATGAGATACCTTTTCCTAAATAACCATTATAAGTAGACGCGAATGAATATAATTATGCAATACCTAATAAAATTTTCGATGTTCGACAATTATCGTTTCACGATAACCAAATGCAACTCGTCTTTGCTTTTGCACCATTTCAGACGGGAAATGTGTTATATTAATTATATTATATTTGTTAAATGTTATTAATTTTATTCTTCGAATATAATTAATTTTATTTCAAATTTTGTTTCTAGTTTGAAAAGCTTGATTTTGGGGAAACGAACGTTCTCGAGACTTTTTATAATGCCAACGTCGTCGTTGTCGATTTAAGCATCCAAGCACAACAAAGTTCCTTATTTTATCATTTGGGAGTAAGAGAAAGCTTTGGCATGAAAGGCAACATTCTCACATATAATGATGTTCAATCCAAACAAACTCTTTGCTTAAAAGTGAGTATGGACACTAACAGCATATTTATATTTCATATTGTTCACTTTCCCATGATTTATTATATATTATATATATTTCTCATTATAAGTTTTTTCCATAATATTATTATAATTATTATTTATTAACTTATAATTAAAATTACAAAGCTAATATAAAAGAGCGAGCACAGGCTTCTGACGCTTTCGGCTCTGACAGTGGAGTTTTGATTACATTAAATACTTATTGTTTAAAATTATAACGATTTATAAAGAAGTGAAAATTATGTATTAAGCTTGTAACTACTTACAAAAGAATTAATGAAGGTAATATTTTCATGGTTTGTTGATGAGTGTTTGAACCTGCACAGTTTTGTGAGTTCAAAATATGTTTGAGGTCTAGTTGAGAGTGGCATGATGGGCATGTTGGATGGCTTTCATTAAGAAGGAGGTGTTGATGAGTGCTGGTTGTATGGCCGAGGCGCATTCTAATGAAATGAGCATTCATTGATTAGTTGTTGTTGTTGGATATATAGGTTGTGTTTTATTTTGATGTTCGAGTAGTGATGACTGTGGATGATGATGACAGTGGATATTCCCAATACTTTTGCTGATGTGATTGAAGCGGAAATTGTTGATTGGACTCGTTTTGAAAGTTTGCTTTGAAGAGCACTTGCCACATCTTTATCTATTATAGATCCGTTTGAAAATGCAAGCTATATGTTTATTTTTGCCCTTGTAAATGCGATTCTATCCTCAAACGACGGCAGGCCAGCTTCCACAAACATATTTTTAACTGTGGTTGTAGGGAATGCATTGAGACTTCTTCGTACGCTTTGTTGATATGGTGATTTGATGATGTTGAGCGTATATTTCGGTAAAGTGCCCTATAAAAAAGCCCATAGTCAATTTTACTTAATATAAGTGATTTCGTTATATTACATAAAGTATTTACTGGCTAGAAAACTTAAAATATTTGTTCTTTTAATTAAGGTATTTTTTAACATTAAGCAATGAGTTTTCCAGTTATAACGGGTTATCCATTTTGCGGTTTCAAAAGTAAACGTAAATAAAACACATATAAAGTATTTTTTTTCATGACTTTTCTTTTTTATTATAAAGTTTGAACGTTCACATTATGTGCGAAACACTACATCATTTAAATGACCACCACACGAATTTTTGCAAGCATCGATTCTTTTGAGGTAATTTTCGACCACTTTTTGACACATATTGGGCGGTATCTCAGCCATAATTTGAAGAATGTTGGTTTTCAAGTTTCGGGAAAAATATTATTTCTCATACATTTTTTTCCCAGAACAAATATTATCTCTAATTTTTCCCGACCCAGTACTCACTTCAACGCAAAATAAAAATCTTTGTTTCGAACTGTACATACAAAAATCTCCACTTAATTTTTCCAAGACAAACAATGTCTGAACCATTATTTTGCTAGACAAATTGTAATGTTTGATGTAAATCGTGTCTTTTATCACCTCATATCGTATCCCCTAGACCTTGCAATATTAAAAGATATTAGGAAGTAGGTATATGAACAGAAAAAATGATTGGAAAAAGTGTGTAAGTAAATTAGTTGCAAGAATTAAATAATTCAACAACTGATTTCAGTATTAGGCATTAGCGTAGCTATAATGAGAATTAGTAAGTACAATGAGGACGTACTTTGAATAAAATTACGAAAATATTTCTGAGATTTATTTGGTGTTTTCTTATCCAAGTATGTGTATAAATTTGTATAAATTTGAATAGAAGGGATAAATAAATTAAGAAAAATAAATGAGCTTTAAAACTAAAAGATTGAAGCTGAAAAAATCGATAAATCAGTTAAAAAAATTAGTATCGAAACGGGACAAGTAATATTTTTGTATAAATGTAGGATGTGTCACTCTCTAACCCTAATCCGTACGCCAATAATCTAACATATCACCCCATAATCTTCTGTTAATCCTTGGTACAGTTAAAACATTCGATAACCAAATAGCGATCAGCAAGGAAAAATTTATCGGCAGAGAGCAGACAGAACGATTACGACCACCCATCGCGACGCATCGACCCATCGAATAATCTTTTGTTATTTTTTGAATTATTTAACTTTTATTTTCACTTTCACTTTATTAATATAAAATAAAGCTTTTAAATCAGTTTTTACTGAATAAACCAGTGTTTTGTCGGCGAACCCCTTCCACATGGTGTTCGAAGTGTTAAGATCCTCTTGCCCTCTATTTCTATAATTCGGTTTCTGATTGTGAATTACGTACATATGAGTGCATATACTGATTAAATTTGATTGATTTAAAAAGAAATTATACTAGTGAATTTTATGTTGCATGCGAATTGCATGCAAAAGAACAAATTAACATTCGAAGTGCTATGTCTATGTGAAGTGCTATATGAAAAAAAAAAATTATTCCCATTCCCATAGAAAAAAAAAGAGTTATTCTCTATGAGTACAGTCTGCACAGATAAATATGGAAAAATCAAAGATTAAAACCGATAAGTATCATTTTTTTATATATTGAACTTGAAATCATTTATCATATATAAAAATGACTGCTAGGTATTTATTTTAATTTGTGTAAGATCAAATTTGTATACGCATTAAATGAAGTTAGAGGAGCTATCTACAAAAAAGCTTCAATCTCTTTTAAAAGAACGTGGTTTATCGTCAAGTTATAGATTAAAGAAGGAATTGATAGAAAGGTTAAGAAAAGCTTTGATGTCTGAAATTGGAGAAACGTTATCAAGTACAGACAGTATCGATAACGGTGAAAACGAAAAAGAATACAATCAAATTGAAATCGGTTTAATTAAACACGGTATTGACGTTCCTTCGAAAAATAACGAAAACAGTGAATCGGTGAAAATGGCTCAGAACAATCATTTTGTATTTAAAGACGTAGAAGATTCACTTGAAACTTTTAATGGTGAAACGGTAAAACAAATTACAGATTGGTTGAAAGAATTTGATGACATTTCGAGTGTATGTGGGTGGAGCGATATACAGCGCTATTTGTATGCAAGAAAACTTTTGAGGGGTGCCGCGAAGTTAGCGATAGAATCAGAAACGGGGGTACATAGTTGGAACGAATTGCAAAAAATGTTAACGAAAGAGTTTGGCCAGACAACATCTAGTTTGGTCACACATCGCGATTTAGATGCGCGAAAAAAACGCAACGACGAAAGCTAACTTGAGTATATGTTTCAGATGAAACAGATAGCAAGTAGGGGAAAAGTTGATGATGAGTCATTATTGTCTTATATAGTAGGCGGAATACCTGATAGTATTCTAAATAAAACCATTTTATTTGAGGCAAAAATTTTCGATGAACTAAAATTTAAATTCAAAATTTATCAGGAAATGAAAGTGCAAAGGCAGCGAAATCGGGGTGATGAGCGCGCGCAAGCTCAGCCAGTAAAAACAATCGCGAAAAACCAAGAACCAAATAAACAGCGTTGTGTGAATTGTGGGGCTAAGACCCATAAAACAAATGTTTGTCCTTACAAAGAAAAAGGTTCGCGATGCTTCAATTGTAGTAATTTCGGGCACTTGTCAAGGAACTGTTCAAAAAAAATGTCGAAAGTAAATCGAATTACCACTCCGACAATATTAGTGGAATTAAAAATCAATTTTTTTTCGTTTAGTGCACTTATCGACACAGGCAGTCAATTGTCACTTGTTAAGAAGTGTGTATTTGAGCGTCTAGATGAAAAAATCGAAAACTCGGGTACTCTCCTTTCGGGCTTGGGCCAAGAGATTCGACAATCGATTGGTTCCTTAAAATTATCGGTTATGATTCAGGGCACGACATACACGCTTATGTTCGATATCGTCAGTGATGAATGCTTATCAGAAGATATATTAATTGGTACAGAGATTTCGATATATGCAAATTTGAGTATTGAAAACGGACAAGTTAAATTAACCCCTATATTTTCAAACTCATGTGTCGACGAATTAAAAGAAAACGATATTTTTAAAATAGACCAATGTGAAGAAATTTGTGACTTTGATGGCATTCAAAATTGTGAATTAAAAGTTCGTCTCAAAAATGCCATTGAAGCTTATAGACCCCAAAAACCGTAAAAGTCATGTGTTCAAATGAATATCGTCCTAGAAAATGAAAAACCTGTTTACCAACGTCCGAGGAGACTAGCTCCTAAAGAAAAAGATATCGTCCAGTTAGAAATTGCAAAATGGTTGGACGAGGGTGTTATTGTCCCTAGTAACTCCGATTTTGCTAGCCCCATAGTGCTCGCGAAAAAAAAGAACGGTGCTTATCGCGTTTGCATTGATTTTAGACGACTCAACAAGAAAATTATTAAAATACGTTATCCGCTTCCGCTTATGGAAGATGTTCTCGATGAACTGTACAACGCCCATGTATTTACGACCTTAGACTTGAAGAATGGTTTCTTTCACGTTGACATTGCTCCCGAAAGTAGAAAGTATACATCTTTTTTAACACCTGATGCGCAGTATGAGTTTTGTAAAGTGCCATTTGGTCTCTGTATATCTCCTTCCATTTTTCAGGAATATATAAATCAAATTTTTAAAGACCTCATCCTAAAAAATCTAGTGCGTATTTATGTTGATGATTTTATAATCGCTTCCAAAGATGAACACGAAAATTTCGATACGTTAATGTTAGTTTTAGATGTCGCAGCTAAAAACGGCCTTCAATTTAATTGGACAAAATGCAAATTTATGTTACGATCTATACAGTTTTTGGGACATATTGTTGAGCACGGTACGATTAAGCCCTCGATCGAAAAGACCAGATCAGTAAGAAAGTTCCCTGAACCAAAAAACGTTAAGCAAATGCAAAGCTTTCTCGGGCTAACGGGATTTTTCCGAAAATTCATACCCAATTATTCAAGAATCGCGAAACCTCTGTCAGATATGACTAGAAACTCAACGACTCTTTATCAGTTTGACAATGAGCAAAGATCCGCGTTCGAACACTTAAAAGATCTTCTGTGTAATGACCCTGTCTTAAAAATTTTTAATCCTAATTTACAAACCGAATTGCATACCGATGCGAGTAAGATAGGCCTTGGAGCAGTACTACTCCAACTTCACGACGACGCTTTACACCCACTTTTTTATCTGAGTTTTAAAACTAAGCCTGCAGAGGAAAAATACAGCAGCTACGACCTCGAAGTGCTTGCTGTAGTTAGATCTTTAAACAAACTCCGCGTTTATCTAATGGAACTCAGGTTTAAAGTTTACACCGACTGTCTAGCGTTTCAGGTGACTATGAAAAAGAAAGAGTTATGCTCACGGGTAGCACGGTGGGCTCTACAACTAGAGGAATATGATTGTGAAGTTTTACATAGACCAGCCACTACCATGAAACATGTAGACGCCCTTAGCAGAGTACTTATGATAACAAACGTCGAAATGGGAATTTTACATCGAGTAAAAAACGCACAAGGCAAAGATGAAACTTGTAAGTTGATTCTTAATGTACTGCAACGAGATAGCTACGAGGATTACGTAAACAGATCTGGTGTTTTATACAAGTTTGTCAAAGGTTCTTACTTGTTGTCCCAAAAAACATGCAAAAAGAAATTGTTCGAAATGTGCACGAACCAGGTCACATTCACGCACAAAAGGTAGAAAAAATAGTTAGGCAGGAATATTACTTTCCTTCTAATTAAAAAAAAGGTTTGCCGACGTTATTTTAAATTGTGTGTCTTGCATCCTTGCAGTCAAGAAAAGCGGAAAACAAGAAGGTTTTCTAAACCCTATAGTAAAAGTTGATATACCGCTTCACTCTTACCATGTAGACTACCTTGGCCCGATGCCCTCAACAGCTAAAAACTATAAGTATATTTTCGTTGTCATGGATGGTTTTACGAAATTCGTGTGGATCTTTCCGGTCAAGACAACAACAACGGATGACGTTCTAAAAAAAATGACATTCCTTGAGGACATGTTTGGAAACCCACATCGAATTATATCGGATAAAGGGGCTGCCTTTACATCGACAGTATTCAAAGAGTATTGCGAGAAAAGAAGTATTCAAAACGTTCAAATCACGACTGGAGTTCCTCGGGGTAATGGTCAGGTGGAACGCATGAACCGGATCATCATAGAAATCCTTACCAAGCTATCAATTTCAAGAGCTACAAACAAAAGGCCATTTGAACTTTTTGTCGGTGTGCCCATGAGAAACGAAGAGGATAAGAGACTTTCGGAAATGATGGAAGAGGAAATACGGAACGAATTTGAATCCAGCAGAGTTGAGCTACGACAAGACGCTAAACTACAAATGGAAACCTTGCAGAAGGAAAACAGAAAAAGCTACGACAAAAACCGAAAACCAGCCCACAAATATGCCGTTCATGACCTGGTGGCAATACAACGTACGCAATTTGGACCAGGACTTAAAGTTCAACCTAAGTACCTTGGTCCGTATGAAGTGACAAAAATTAAACGCAACGACCGCTACGAACTAAGTAAAATTGGAAACCACGAAAGGCCCAATAAGACGTCCTCTTCTGCAGATCTTATGAAACGATGGATAAGTGATGATGATGACAATACCGAATCTGATTCATCCGAGACGGATTCAGCACAGGATGGCCGGATGTAGGATGTGTCACTCTCTACCCCTAATCCGTACGCCACTAATTTAACATATCACCCCATAATCTTCTGTTAATCCTTGGTACTGTTAAAACATTCGATAACCAAATAGCGATCAGCAAGGAAAAATTGATCGGCAGAGAGCAGACAGAACGATTACGACCACCCAACGGCTACGACATCGCGACGCATCGACACATCGAATAATCTTTTGTTATTTTTTTGAATTATTTAACTTTTATTTTCACTTTCACTTTATTATTTATTTATTTATTTATATTTTTAAATCAGTTTTTACTGAATAAACCAGTGTTTTTTCGGCGCAACCCTTTCACATATATATACATATATATATTTCATTGACTTTACATAATGTGTGTATAATGTATATGAAAAGTAACACTAAAACGAACTCGCGTTATTTTTGTTAAATGTTGTTTAATCTTTAGCGTTATTTTTCTCATGCATTGTAAATGCTTTGAAATGTATATATACTATTTCATATTATTACATCATATTATCTCCATTATAAATCTGTTTTTTTTTTTTTAAACACTTAACTCAACATGGAATTAAGGACAAAGCAAGTTAAACAGTGTACATTATTTCTTTAAAAACAGTCACCAACATTAATAACATTAGTGGCTGTGTTCCTATTTTCCCCTACTAAATATTTCTGAGATACGCTTCTGTTTTCATTTGAATGGAATGTTTACACCTTCAAAATTTTGCTTGAGAAAAAATTTGAAGAAATAAAATTGCGTTTGCTCGAACTGAGTACTAGGCTTTATCTGCATACACACGGTCTTTCGCGTAGCCCCGCAAAGAAATGTGCTTCGTCGCTGATGAAATTTTTTTTTCTAAAAATCGCAGTCAACCGCCTGTTCAAGCACCCATTTGACCTATCTACGACGTTGTGAATGGTCAGCTGGCTTCAGTTGTTGTGTGAGCTGGACTTTATATGGATGTAGGTTTAGATCCAAATGCAAAATACGCCATAATGTGCCGTCAGACAGTCCTAATTCGTGAGAACGACAGAGAATCGATACATTCGGGTTTTCGCAACACTTTCACATACAGCAGCGATATTTTCAGTGGTACGACCGAAAAAATGATGCACAGGCCTTGCAATATCTATAACCAATCCAGTCTCTGCCAATTCCTTGCGTAGTTGGACGATTATGGAGACCATAATCTCCTCTTAAAGCACGATATGTGGCTGTGGCAGAATTACCATTTTTGTAGTAGGTTTTAACTAAAATCCATTTTTATTTATTTCTTATGTTAAATGAGTTGATAAATAAAAAACCAAATACCTATACAAATATTTTTTTAACAGTGCTTCAATCCCTTATTTCATACTTAAATATTTTATGTGCTACTTTTTCTAAACTTTTTCATAAACTATGTTCGACTTAACGACTTTTATGTTTAGGTTTCAGTTTGGTGCAAAGCTCTATGTATTACTTAAGCGTTTATGTGGAACATAATTAGTATTATTCTGGCTTAACCTTAAGGCGTTATATGCTGCGGATTCTTGTACGAAAAGACCTAAAGGTTTCAGCTTTAGTATCGTCTCTAACCATGCGGTTGGCGTGGATCTCTTGACCCCCGTAATTCCAATCCACTCAAGTCTCTGTACTTTTGTCAGAGTTTTAAAATCTGTGTCTGATTATTGCTAAGTACATCCACATAATAATTTTTGGACTCGGTCCCCAAGATTTCTCAAATATTACAGGAATAGAATGCAATCATTCATTTTTAGGGTGTGGCCGTGGCGCGATAGTTGTGTGTTCGCCTGTCAACCCCATGATCACAGGTTCGATCCCAGCCGTAGTATATGTCGTCTTATTTTTCCATTAAAAACCCATTCTAAAATAAATGTCATACGAGTTGCTGGCTTACTCATTATGCGATTATAAGGGACATAGATATATTATATACGGAGATTTCTCCGCATTAGTTCAGCCGCCATCCCTGGAGATAAAATCTGAGACAACAACCACCTCCAGTCTCAGAACATCGCGCCACACATCTTTCCTATCCTTCTCTCTCTTCCTAACCTAACGCCCGCGCTGTGTTGATACATTTAAAGGGTAGTATAATCCCCCGGGCGAGTGTAGATTATAAAAAATCCTTTTTTAGCTCTTTCCCGAGTGTTCTGACTTCAGTTTAATTTTGTATTTACAATCGCACCAAGATAGCTTTGTCTGAGCTGATATTTTCAACAGGGTACCCTCAATTGAAGGTATTCTCAAAACTTGGTATTTTCCTTTTGTTTGTAAAAAGGATCAATTCAGTTTTTGACGGGTTAACCATCAGACCACTCTTTCTAGTCCATCTACTAACTTTTGAAAGAGCATATTCGATCTGTTCGCTGATAGTGGATATGAATTTACTTGTCGCTAATAAAGCTAGGTCGTCAGCATACGCTACTACCTTTACTCCACAGTGTTTGAGAGTAAGGAAGATTGTGTTCATAACCAGCACCCGGAGGAGCAGTGAGAGAACACCCCCCTGTAGGGTGCCCCTGGATGTGGATACTCTCATCTACATCCCTGCCAGTTCGGAGTTCATTTGCACATAACCCAATCTGTTATTGAATTATCGACCTTATTGTCTACAAAAACTGTTCTCACTGCTGCATTATTCACGTTCACGTCCAATTCATTGTGATCTGTGATCGAAGTCAGACGTCTTTCTTATGTCTTATCATTTATCTTATTTTCAAATTATTATTATGAACTCTAAGGGCGGAATATGTACTAAATTAACAAGTAATATTAACTCTATCTTGTTGTATTTGTGGTATAAATATTCATTATGAATATTTGAATGCACCAAATTTAAAAAGAACGATCTTAAATTTATAATCTCTAATGACAGTGTTTTCTTTATATGTGATAAGTGCAAAACTAACAACCCTTTGCCTACTTTAAAAAAAAAAAAAGTCAATGATAAGCGCTGCCGGTGTATTAACAAAAAATAAAGACAAACCTTC
This sequence comes from Philhelius pedissequus, assembly GCA_910595825.1. Taxonomy (NCBI): domain Eukaryota; kingdom Metazoa; phylum Arthropoda; class Insecta; order Diptera; family Syrphidae; genus Philhelius; species Philhelius pedissequus. The sequence continues at coordinate 157,877,446 of OU343161.1, forward strand.
ATCTTCATTCCCGAATTTTTTATCGGTAAAATCTGTTTCTGATAAGAAACAAGTTATTTTACCTAAAGATAACTCTGGGATTTTAAAACATTTTGTTCATGAAGATGCTGTTGACGATGCCGTTGCAACTTCTCTTTCATTATCTACCTGTAAATCGACTACTATACCCAATGGCTCAATTGTTGTTGACTAAAGTGGGGATATAATTGCTTTGGTGTACGATGATAATAATTTAACTGTGAACAATGAATCTTCTGCTCCTTTCAGAGAATTTATTTGTCAATTCCAGTACTAATAGAGGCTGTGACGTGGTTGTTGCTGATGAAGGTGGTGAAACTGTTGTTGCTGAAGGTGGTGGTGTTGCTCTTGTTACCCTAGCTGCGACTGAGAGTGATAGTCAAGTTGTTGGTGCTCAGGCTAATGTGGATGACGTTGTAATTGACATCATCTCAAAGGTTCGAAACTATGAAATTGGTATCAATAATGATGATCATACTGACAATACCGCTAGCCCATCTGCAATAGGAGAAGATATGAATTTCCGAAATTCGAATAGTAAATTAAGTTCTCTTTTCTCCCAACCATCGATACCCATACTTTGGAATAATGTTTAGCAGAAATATTCTTTCATACCATATTAAATGTCCTCCATTGCTTTCTTTAATTATTTTACGCGTTCCTAGGAGCAAGTCTCGTGATTTCATTTTGTTTCCGGTCGTAATGAACCAATCTCTCGTTGCATCAGGGAAGCTAATTTGGTTTGCAATAGATTAGACTTTTGGCAGTTGCTCTAAAGATACTTTTAAACTATATGTATTTAACTTATGTAATTTGCCACCATTGTGATATAGAATCCTTATTATTATTTACAAAATATTTATATAATTTAAATGTTATTTTATCTTATTATCAATTTAGTTTTTAAGAACTGATGTATTAGTCTATAAGAGAAATTGTTCTCTATTTGATGTAAAGAAATAAATAAATAAATAAGTTATTGAAAGCTCCTTCAATATCAAGAAATGCAGCAAGGGTATATTCTTAGTCACTCAGTGTCTTCTCAATCGTGCTGAAGACGCTGTGAAGTGCCGTTTCTACACTCTCTCCCTTTGTATAGACATGCTGAGCTGGAGATAAATCAGCCAGTTTCAGAGTGCCGGGAATATATAGGTTTATCAGGCTTTCGAACGTTTTAAAAATAAACGATGTCAAACTGATAGGCTTGAAGTCTTTTGCTTTTGTATGGCTGGGTTTGCCAGCTTTTGGAATGAAAAACACTTGGACATCGCGCCATGATAAAGGAAGGTCCAGGATTCTGACTTCCATCAATTGCCATTGATCATCGGAGAGTTTACGAGAAGGTGTGTCGAAATCTGCAATGGAAAATTTTCGCTTCTCCATATTCCCTTCCGTGATCAAGGTCTTCTTTTTCTTCCTTTTAGGTGAGGGGTTCGTAGGCTAAGACTTATCATCTTGTCTGGTTCTTTTAGAAGCCGTTGAGTCCAATTCAGAGTCGGGCTTATGTCCAACCGTCTCCCTTACTGCTCTCAAGGTCTTTGTCCTTTTGTTATTCTTTGGGTTGTCTGTTGTGTCAGTAGTCGTCAATGTCTTAAGTCTCTGAGTAGAATTTTCCAGCACTAGTTTCTCCCTGGCCGTTAAGTTTTCGGGATTCTTCTTCGAAAGACGTCGGACAATCCTCTCAGCGTTCCGTTTTTCTTCCTAAGTATCTTACAAAACGTTTGTAAAAAGTGGAGTTTCATTTTTTTTCTACCTTTACACGGACCATGTGATTTGTTTTAATAAATAGTTGTTGTGCGTTTACACAGTCGCATAAATACCCCCTTTACTTGTTTTACCTTTTGAATTTGGACGGAAATTTGATGAATTACTTTTGTTCTAACATTTTAAAGACGAGAAGGTTCTCGTCTCCAAGGGGGGATGGTATGTAACGAAGTGTTACATGATACCTACTTTTTCTTGCTTCAATAAAAAATTCCACTAGGGGCTGTATACCTGCTGATCGCCACCAGGGGCATTATATCTGCTCATCTGCCACCAGGGGCTTTATACCTGCTGATTGCCACCAGGGGCGTTACAACTGCTGATCACCGGAAGGGTCATTATACCTGCTAATTGCCACCAGGGGCTTTATACCTTCTGATTGTCACCAGGGGTGGTATACCAGCTGATCGCCACCAGGAGCTTTATACCTGCTGATCGCCACCAGGGGCTTTATACCTCTTGATCTCCACCAGGTGCATTATACCTGCTGATGGCAACCAGGGGCATTATATCTGCTGATCCGCCACCAGGGGCGTTATATCTGCTGATCTGCCACCCGAGGCTTTATACCTGCTGATTGCCATCAGGGGCGTTATACCTGCTGATCGCCACCAGAGGCATGATACCTGTTGATCGCCACCCGGGGCATTATACCTGCTGATCTGCCACCCGTAGCTTTATACCTGCTGATCGCCACCAGTGGCATTGTACCTGCTGATCCGCCACCCCAAAAATGCCCTTGGCCCATTTAATATTGTCATTCTGCTGTGGTTTTCCCCCGACCTATAGATTCTCACCAAATGTCTTGATAATCCTAAGAGTCGAACGCATATCCTTGCCGGCTCCACAGATGGAAGGATTATTATTCACAACAATAACACCCCTAAAGAACGCTCTCACTCGGCGCGTGCCTTGCAGATGTTTACTCTCCTTAGCAGTGGAAGGATCATTATTAACAACCCCGCTACTACTAAACTTAGGTATTTCTACCTTCCTACTACTTGTGATATCCGTCGACAATCCTACCTCCTCCGGCTTCTTGTGCCCCAGGACTACCAGGACTACTACCAAACCAGCGGGGACACTAGCGGCACTCGCAATCTGAGCAAAAGAAGGGCGTTCAGCCACACTAACACCTACAGGCACACCTTTGGACTTGACAGCCCAAGCAGCCTCCATTACTTGCCGCTGCGAAGTCTTGTTGGCAGCAGCTCCCCCATCCAACTTACCTCTCAATCTTTCCCCGACAAACCAAGGGCTAACTCCTCGTATCTGGCAGCTAGCCCAGCAATACGCCACAAAATTGGGGGAGTCGCCTATAAGCTTAAGCTCCTTCTTTCTATCCGTCGTCTTTGCCATGACACCGGTCAGACTAAGGTTTTCACCTCAGTTGTCAACAGCGACAGGCGACAATCTAACATTACCCTGCCTATGTCCTCCAACTCCTTTCGAGGAACCTGACTTCACAGACTCCTTCTTCTGTACCACAACAGCAGCAACCGTAAGGGCCGGGGCCTTCGTGAGGTCTCGCACGGACGAAGACGTCTCCACCGCCACAGTCTTTTTATGGACTGTTCATGTCATCGCATTCATAACATGGGCCAACCAGCTGACGATGCAGTAAATTTTTATTTAGCAGTGGCGTCACTGGGTCAACTGTATCGCATTACCAACGATGAATCAGTGGTGGGTGGTCCAGATATTTTTTGTGGTTCGTTAGTGTGTTATCATATAATTTTCATAATTTGTTTATTTTATTTCTGTGTTCTATTTATGTAATTACCTTTAGGTTTAAGCAAATATTTGTAATACTTTTAATTTTATAGTCATAAGCAATTAATATCTGTAGTATAAATACACTGTGAATTTAGGAATAAAGCAATCATTATCAAAAGGTATTCAATTAGGGCGTTTCATTTAATCAGTTAAATTCCTTTGAACAAGTTGAAGTGCTTGGCTCAAGGAACAACCGATCTTGAAGTTAATGTGCTTGAAAATCAACCACTTAGACAAACGAGTCTAAACATTTTGATGAACCCGACGTGATTTAACTGATCATTTAAACCACTGATTGAGTTACATAGTCATCTCATCAACCGACGATTCATAGATATACACATTTACAACTTATCGTCGTCGTAATCAATTGATTCACCATAGACAGATATACATATCTAGAACTTAGCACCATCTTAATCAATTGATTCATCGTACAAAGATATACATATCTACATATCTACAATTCATCTTATATTCATCTATTTACTCATCCTTGGCTGATATACATATCTGTACCGATGACATCATTGGAAGAGTGCGTCGTGACCCATGTCGCGAGCGGTAAAGAAATCCAGCGCATCATCTCCCACTACAAAAAAGATTCACCTGATCGAAAGACCACAAGGGTATACTTTGAAGAAAGGCTTCTATGGGTTCAAGAGCAGTGGAAGAATTTTTAACAGGATGACCAGAAGATCAAGGGACTTCCGCACATTGATAGTAACCATGAATATTTCACCAAAAATTATTTCAAGGAATTCACAGCATTGGTCAAACAGTATACCAAACGTTTTGAAGAAGCTATTATGTCTTTTGATAAACATAGTAAATTGCATCTTGAAGACCCGCCTGCACCATCAGCAAGAAGCATACAACAAGAACCATCAAAAATGACGAGTGCTAATCGAAGACAAAGAGCAATCATGTGTTCTCTGGAGAGATTACTCGATGGATCATCAATTCATGACAATGAGCCATCACAATACCACGAAGTCAAGTTTCGGTCATTTGAACAACTATGGCAGCAGATTGAATCCATCAACTACTCCATATGGGAATTAAGTGATGACCCAATAGTAGAAGGCTATAACCATATAGACTTCATCAATATGGAACAAAGGGTCCAACAAGCCTTTGCTACATTATCAATTAAAATATAGATTCAAGGCAGAAACAATCATGAAATGGATATCGCACTACATTTACCAAAGGTCACTATTCGTAAATTCAATGGCGATTATATGAAATGGCGACAGTTCTTCGACTTATTTTCACAAATGGTATATAAGCAATTTATCCCTAACATACAGAAGATGTGGTACCTTAAAACACATCTAAGTGCAGTAGCTGAGAATCTGATTCGTCATCTATCCTTGACCAAAGATAGCTACAAAACGGCATGGACCACTCTCCAAGAGCGATACAACAACATCAGAGTTCTTACTTCTACCCTCTACCCTCAAAAAACACTGGGGCAACCTAACCATACACAACCACAGCCATCAGCTACAGCCATCAAGAATCTACACGACACCGTACCCGAGTATTTAATGGCTCTAGGCAACATTGGTGTGGATACGGTAACTTACGACGACATTCTATTACAGTTGTTTGTTAGCAAGCTCGATCAAGGCACAAGAATTCTTTTCGAGCAATCCCTTGCTAAACCAAAAGAATTGCAATCAATTAAAGAATTTTTATCTTTCTTGGAAAATCAGTTTCAATCATTGGAAGCAGTTGGGCAGAAAAAGAAGGATGCGACTCCTCGAACGTGTGCATCTGTGGTATCAAACCGTAAGGGAACCTGTAAGGTATGTCAATCTGGAACACTTCCTATATTTGCCTGCAAGCAATTTTTACAATTACAGACGCATTCAATTGATTCAAAAACTAAAAAAATGCATTAATTGCTTAAGAATTGGCCACGGCGTCAAAAATTGCATATCAAGAGGTTGCTCCAAACGCAGCCAAAAACACAACACGCTCTTACATCTTGAGAACTATAACAAGGGATAACCCAGTAACAAACATGAAACTAAAATAGAAAGGGATAGCAATTAAAGGCCTTAAGCAACTGTAAGTTCATCAGCAACACTATCAGCATAAAAAAATCCAGAAATGCATCAGTACATATTCCTTAGTACAGCCGTTGTAGAACTGATTACAAACAATGGAGAAAAGTTCAAATGCAGAGCAGTATTGGATTCCGGTTCGCAAGTAAATATAATAAAAGAGCACCTAGTAAGGAAACTAGGCCTTCATCCAAAGCATACATCCATTAGCATCCAAGGCATTGGCATTCGCAAAAGAGAATCCCATCAACGTGTTAACGTTAAAATCCAATCAAGAACAAGTTGGCTTTTATACACAATTAGAAGCTTTTGTTTTACCACACATCATATCTCCACAGCCATCTCAAAATATAAACATTTCGTCATGGGCAATTCTAAATGATGTCAATCGACCAAACAGAATTGATATTCTTCTTGGTGCAGAGTTCTATCACCAACTACTTTCCATTGGTCAGATACGTTTATCGGATCATCTGCCTATACTACAAAACACAGTTCTTGGGTGGATAATAACAGGAAAGTTATCCGAAACAAAATCAAATACAGCAACATGTTGCATCTCTACTTATGATGCCAACGACCTACACCAAATGATTGAACGGTTATAGAGTCTGGAAGAAGTAGAAACACACGGTAGCTATTTATCAAGAGATGAAGAGATGTGTAAAGCCCATTTCGCACAAAATACACAAAAGGGTATTGTCGAACGATTTATTGTCAAATTACCATTTCGTGGGGACATATCCGCTCTCGGAAAATCCAAGGACATAGCAATCAACAGGTTTCTAGCACTTGAACGAAGGTTATCTAAAAACAAAGAAGTGGAAGATCAATACATTCAATTTATGGAAGAGTACGAGGATTTAGGTCACATGACCAAAATTGATATCAGTAACATATTAACGCCTAATTACTTCATACCACATCACTGTTTTTAAGGAAGACAGTAGCACCACAAAACTTCGAGTAGTTTTTGATGCATCCTCAAAGACATCTTCAGGGTTATCATTAAACGACATCATGTACACAGGACCTACAGTTCAAGGTGAACTATTTTAATTGCTACTTCGTTTTCGATTACCATGGTATGTTTTCTGCACTGATATCCAAAAAATGTATCGTCAAATCATCATACATCTAGATGACAGACGATACCAAACCATTGTATGGATAACTAATGAAAAGGCACCTCTCAAATTCTATGAACTCAACACAGTAACCTATGGAACAAGAGGAGCTGCATACCTGGTCACCAAGTATCTGCAGCAGCTTGCCAAAACAAACAGAGAAAGGTTTCCACTAGGATCGAAGGCCTTATACAATGATTTCTATGTCGATGCCTGTTTGACTGGTGATAACAGCTTAGTTACAACTTTGGAAAAAATGCAATACACAAATATTGAAAGAAGCAGGGTTCAAACTAAGGAAGTGGTGTGCTAATCATCCCAGATTACTCCAAGGCATTGCTAAAGAGGATCAGGAAATCGATCTCGATTTCGATAATCAAAATAATGAATCAATCAAGTAACTTGGATTAACACGGCGACCAAAAAACGACAGATTTTGTGTTAAAATAAAATTGAAACAAATAACAAATAGGATTGTTACATCAGATCTTGCCAAGTTTTTCGATCCATTGGGTATAATGGATCCAGTAATTGTTACAGCCAAAATATTCGTACAGGAGTTATGGTTGCTAAAATTGTCATGGGACGAATCACTACCAATTGAACTACATACAAGATTGGTGCAGTTTCGTGAAAACCTAAAATCATTAAAGAATTTCCATTTCGCACGTCATATGTTTAACAATGACTTACCAGCAAGCGCACAGATACACTCCTTCTCTGATGCATCTGAAAAAGCATATGGTACAGTTGTGTACTTGCGAGCAGTCTTGAAAAATGGAACAATAATTGTTAGGTTATTATGCTCAAAATCCCGAGTGGCTCCTCTTAAAAGACAAACATTACCGCGATTAGAACTATGTGCTGCGGTTCTAGGTGCACAATTAACGGCAAGAGTAAAGGATGACTTGAATCTTAAAGACGTCCCCACATTCTTATGGAAAGATTCCGAAATCGTCTTGGCATGGATCAATTCACCATCAGCATCATCCCAAACATTTTTGGCCAATCGAGTCTCCAGAATTCAAAGACTAACACTTTCCGAGCAATGGCGACGTGTTTCATCAAAACATAATCCAGCAGATGTTATATCAAGAGGTCTTCAACCAGAAAAAATTACGTCATGCACACTGTGGTTCTACGGACCACTATTCCTACATGGTCACGAAAATAATTGGCCAGGATGTTATTCCAAGGGCTTGGCCATTCCGGACGACAGCGAAAAGAAAAGCCCCATTAATGTAGCAACAGTCACTCAGGATTGTGACCATAATATGATATACAAAATACGAGTATATCATAGAGATTCTTTCACAAAGCTTCAGCGGATAATATCGTATATACGACGTTTTTGTAACTATGCTAGAAACAAGGAAGGCATACGGGAATTTCACATAACTGTCCGAGAGCTGCATGATTCACTAATGGTCATAATTCGAGCAATGCAAGCATACGATTTCAAAGAAGAAATCAGTGACATGAAAAAATGCAAGGAACTTAGGCGAACGAATCAGTTTTCTAGATTGTCTGCACTTTTGGATGACAAAGGAATTATTCGAGTTGGAGGTAGGCTAGACTCCGGATTACTTCCATTCAACACAAAACATCCTATGCTTCTACCATACAAGAATCCATTAACAAAACTCTTGAAATTCACGAGCAACACAAGCACTGTGGTCCTCAGCCATTGCTTGCTCAAATGAGGCAAAGGTTCTGGCCAATAAAAGTAAAAATAATGGCAAGATCAATTGTACACCACTGAGTTAAATGTACCAGAGCTAGACCACAATTACTTCAACAAGTAATGGGAAATCTACCATCACCAAGAATCACACCCGCAAGATCTTTCATCAACTCAAGTGTGGACTACTGTGGACCATTTTAGATTCATTACAAAATCCGTGGAAAACGACCTCAAAAGGCATATGTAGTAATTTTCTGTTGTTTCGCCACAAAGACAGTACATATAGAACTGGTTAGCGACTTAACTACCGAATCATTTCTAGGAGCCGTGAAACGTTTCATCGGTCGCAGAGGACACTGTCAAAACATAATACACTAATTTTGTGGGAGAAAAAAGTCAACTAACTGAATTATATGATACAATCTACTCAGAAGATGTATGTGAAACCATAACAAGAGAGTGCAGTGGTCATGCAACACAATACAACTTCATACCGGCTAGGGCACCTCATTTCGGAGGACTATGGGAAGGAGCAGTAAACTCAGCAAAACTTCTGTTAAAGAGAAGCGTAGCCACATCATCCTTAACATATGAAGAACTTGAAACTGTATTATTTGGAATTGAAGCTTTCCTGAACTCAAGACCACTAACACCACTTTCAAGCGAACCGAACGATTTCACAGCACTGACCCCAGGGCATTTTCTTATTGGCGAACCCCTCACCGCAAGAAATCCTGTAAAGCACACACTATTGACTCGATAGAATGTTGTCTCACACCTAAAACATGAATTTTTGAAACGAAGGCCACAGGAATATTTTCAGGAAGTTCAATACTGATATAAGTGAAAGAATACTCGAAGAACATCAACGTAGGCGACTGGTCGTCACAACGTGCCACCACTGCAGTGTTCCCTGGGTAGGATCGTGAAGACATTCAAGGGTGATGATGGTGCAATAAAAGTAGTGGAAGTTAAAACAGCATCTGGGGTCTGGAAATGTCCAATCCACCATCTAGCGCCATTACCAATCGAGGTGGAAGCAAACAATGATGGCATATTGAGAAATGAAGACGAACAAGCAGAAAACAAGAATAATCCATCCGAACCAGTTAATGTGATACCAAGTAAAAGACGAAAAACATCTAATGCCATTGGTATCACTTCATCGTTAACACTTCTTTTAACAATCCTTTTAGTTATGGTCAATAAAATTCAAATCAACAAGTTTAGATCAAACCTCGGAATACATTTCGAAGGAATTGGAACAGCAAAATTAGCAACAAGTGAATGGAAAATCATCATTCATTACAACTTAGATCCTTTACTAAAGGAATATACAGCATTTGCAAACGGAACATCGACTTTGAATCATTTGTGTCAACAAATGCAGCAACGAAGTATATGCGTTAACACATTAAATCAATTTCAACATATTCAAAACGAACTGGAATCGGAAAATACTATTGTTCCAACGAAAAGAACTAAAAGAGAAGCAGCTAATTTCATCGGAAACATAGCAACTCTCTTTTTGGAGAGGTGGACTCTGAATATGCTACCCAAATGACAACGACAATATATCAAGTAAAAGAAAACGAAAACCACTTACTTCAACTACTACGAAACCAAACTTCAGTCATAGATGCAACAATCAATGGGGTAAGGCAAACCGAAGATATGATCAGCCATATGTTTGACCAAATCAATAACCAATTAAGAGAAATAACATCTAGAATACGTGATCATGGATAAGATAGTCATCAAATCAAAATATGCCAGATTTTTATATCACTTTCCTTACAACTGATTTTAGTGATGATCAATATTAAACGAATGCAATCAACATTAATTGATGTATTGACAAACACTCACCATGGTAAAGTAAGTTCACTGTTAATGTCAGCGCGCCAACTCGAAGACGAAATAAGAACTATCAAGGCTCATTTACCATCATTCTTAGAGCTACCTGCAGATGAAGAGGATATAGTACAGCTATACAAACTAATGGCAATTAAAGGAGTAACAGATAGGAAAGCAATATACTCGATTACACTGCCACAAGTAATCCAGGAATATTGCGAATTATTTAAGATGACTCCCATACCCAGCGTACTCAACAATACCATAATAACAATTGATTTCTGTGTTCCAATTCTGGCGTCTGATATGGAATCTTGCATCAATTTAAGATCAGAAGAATTCTTATGTTTCAACTTACAAGCAAGAGGGCAGAAGTGTGCTTTGCGAATTGGGTCTTTTTAACAATGAAACGGGACCCATATGTTCCTTAAAGAAATCAGAAACAAATTTCACTTGGATCCAGATGCAACATAAAAATCAATGGCTATATTTCCACCCAACAAACCCAACAAAATAAACTTAGCAGGTTCCGGTATAGTAACACTACAGTCAGGGTGTATATTGAAACAAAACCACATCACTATCGAAGGACATAACGCATTTTCCACAAATCTACAGACGTCCTATACCAGCTTCCGCAACATTTCCGAAATATCAACATTAATACATCATGAGCCATTACTTCAGAAGTTCAGTAGCACGCAATGCCAGATTCAACTACAAAACCTCACTGGCCTACATAAATTAATAACCAATCAAGATATTCTCGAATTAGCCCATAAAGTCCAAATTCAAACGTACCATAATTCTGCAATTGGATACTTATCCTTGCTATTGACAATCATACTCATCATTTACCTTAGCTGGAAACAATTCAGCCGGCATCGCTATGAACCCAATTCCTCAACCTAGATTACCAAAACCTGAGTCAGATTTCATTGTCACAGTTACATAAGTAGTTGAACTGTCGTTCAAAGCGCGGGAGAAAGTTCATGTCATCTTATTCATAACATGGGCCAACCAGCTGACGATGCAGTCAATTGTTATTAAGCAGTGGCGTCACTGTGTCAACTGTATCGCAGTGCTAACGATGAATCAGTGGTTGGTGTTCCAGATATTTTTTGTGGCTCGTTAGTGTGTCATCATATCATTTTCATATTTTGTTTCTGTGTTCTATTTATGTAATTACTTCTAGGTTTAAGCAAATATTTGTAATACTTTTAATTTTATAGTCATACGCAATTAATATCTTTAGTATAAATACACTGGAATAAATAAATACATAAGGAATAAAGCAATCATTATCAAAAGGTATTCAATTAGTGCGTTTCATTTAATCGGTAAAATTCCTTTGTACAAGTTCAACTGCTTGGCTCAAAGAACAACCGATCTGCAAGTTAATGTGCTTCAAAATCAACCAGTTAGACAAACGAGTCTAACAGGGACATAAGCCGGTGGGGGCGGCACCACACCTGGCGGACCCACTCACAACACTATTTCCCTACTAGCCACTACTTAATAGGCACAAACTCAGGAGAGGCACCCTCCATCAGCTGCTCACTAGCTAACCCTGCACTCACTACCTTATAGGATACAGGCACCACTTCAGAACTAACCTCAATCGGCACAAACAATTTCTCCATTGCCTGTCCGACTTAACCGTCCGCTGTCACCTGCACTACCTGCTCAATCTGAACCTCCTCGACTTGAGCAGCCTGCTCTACCACCTCACCGATAATAACGTTACGGCACACGGCTTCGGGGCTTGACAGGCCCTGACTCTCTATCCCCCTCTTCCAAGCCTTACCAGCCTCGACGACGTCCTCAGTCTCCATGGCGGATTAACTTAAGGAGCGCAGATACTTCCTCTTCGCCTTTCTGGCTTCTTATGGTTGGGCGGCTGCATCACCTTTTTATGGCTATCCCTCTTAAGGTAGCTCGTCGTCGCCTTCAATAACTCCTTATCTACCGAGTCGACCTCAGAATCAAAATCCGAGGTAATGTTTCCCCCCTGTACTTCTACGGGAGCTATCTCCTCTTCATACCCTGAAGTAGCGATCTCTATCCTATGATGATGGTGATGATGATGGTGATGGTGATGGTGATGGTGATGGTGATGGTGATGGTGATGGTGATGGTGATGGTGATGGTGATGGTGATGGTGATGGTGATGGTGATGGTGATGGTGATGGTGATGGTGATGGTGATGGTGATGGTGATGGTGATGGTGATGGTGATGGTGATGGTGATGGTGATGGTGATGGTGATGGTGATGGTGATGGTGATGGTGATGGTGATGGTGATGGTGATGGTGATGGTGATGGTGATGGTGATGGTGATGGTGATGGTGATGGTGATGGTGATGGTGATGGTGATGGTGATGGTGATGGTGATGGTGATGGTGATGGTGATGGTGATGGTGATGGTGATGGTGATGGTGATGGTGATGGTAATGGTGATGGTGATGGTGATGGTGATGGTGATGATGATTGTTGAGGATTTCGCTGTTGATAAGCTAACGATTTTGAATAATGATTGGAATTCGCATGTGTTGACAATGTATCTACATCTATTGGTAGAGACTTGGTTTGCCCGAGTGTGTTTGGATTTTATGAATTTAGCCTATGACCTTCATTAGATTTTACGTTTTGGAGCGCACCATTGAAGTTATTTCTGCATGATTGTTGTAACTGTTGAGCATGTTCTTTGTTTAAATCGACATTTCTCGATATTTCTATGGCTCGTTGGAGTGTGATTTTTCCTTCGCTAAGCAATATTTCTTTCAGGGGACTTAAATTATTACTTAGACAACAAATAAAAATATGGCGAACAAGATCTTCACGAAGACTTCCAAATTCGTAGGACATGCTTAGTGTTTTTTAAATTAAGAGCGAAAAGGCATGGTAAAGGTGACTTAGATTTCACTGACTGCCCTGCTGCTGACGTTGACCTATTTTATTCTCCATGCACTCAACCCTCGGTGTGTGCTTTTAAAATAAACTTATTGAATCAGAATTACCACTGCTATGTTAGTGGTAATTTAGTATGCTTACTACTGCAACCCTGTAGGAGCTTCAAAACAGTAAGAACTTATTTGTATCTCTAGCAGTTAAAGTGAAAGGCAAATATCCTATCTTCCCTGTACAGCAAATATTAATTGAACAGAGTATACCAATTATTTATTCTTAAAAATTATCCAAACGAAATCATCCCTACTGCCTTACTTCGCCCGCACAACCGACCAACACGACGCGTACGACCGTTCTCAATAAAATCCCGATTAACTATGATAACGGTCGTCACTTACCACTGAGAATTCGATTATTAATAAGATATACATTCGTGAAGCTTCTCAATAGGCTAATAGTACCGAAAGCTCACTGAGTATGCAGAAGGCAACGATGAAGAAGATTCCATGCAGATGTTGATACAAACGTAAAACTGTTCTTGTTGTTTTGTCCTTGAATTTGTTTCCTATTGTTTGTTCTGTTACTCAAGTTTTTTTTATATAAATAATAAATTAAATTAAATTACACAATTCACAACTAAATTAATATTTTTTGTATTCACCATATTAAAATAATTATTGTAACTTAACTATATAAATGAACTTTAATGTCACTTGAACTTGTAATTTTAACCTTCATTAAAATAAAAAGCTCACTTCTTCTCGATAATTCAACACAACACGATTTATAAATTTTATGCCGTATTAAAGCGAAGTTTTCTGAGTTTTATTTCATCGAAATTGGAAATTATCAAATTTTTTAACTGGCAAAGGAAACAGTTTGATTGATACTTTATCCAATCAGAAGCTTTGTCTTTTATTAATTTCTCAACAAAATTAACTGTTCTGGAAACAATACTCTGATGTACGCCAATATCTTCACCAGCGCCAACTGAAATCCAGGGTCCGTAACATAGCGTACAAATATTTTCATCGTTTCTTGATGACTTTTTCCCCTTCCTTTTGTTTGAGTTTGAGTTCCTTAAAATACATAAATAGATTTATAATTATGTATGAACATGAACACTCCATAAAGTAGAAATATAAAAAACAATTGTTTTTAATCCTTGTCAACAACTAAAAACTTTTCATGGTAGGTATGTATATTTATTTATTATTAGAACTATCACAATTTAGGTGCCGTATAGTAATATATATGTAGTGTGTTAAATTTCGAGCCTGTTTCAATATTGTGTACTAATACTTTAAATGTTAAAATGATTGCCTTAGCTTACCAATAAAGTGTTCACTTACCAATCTACCCTTCCCTCTCAAAACGATATACTTGCTTAAAATAAGAATCAAAAACCGACCTTGAATTTTTATAGATTTTTTGAGAATTAACATACAAATTCCGCTGTATTATAACATTCAACAATACTTAAATTTGCCCTATATAAATCAGAGCTTATTTTAAATACGACACAAGACTGATATTATTTGCCTTGCCACCTACCTAATTTATGGCTTAAATAAAAAAAAATAAGTAGTATGAAAATTTCAACTTTGAAAAAATTAAGGCCTTACTACAGAAAAGTAGCACTTCATAGTTTTTATACATACGGAATGAAATATTTATTTATAAACTTCATCCAAAAAAGTAAAAACTATGGTCGAAAGCACATACTTTATTTTCAGCATTTTCCGCATTTTTATGTATACTTAGAAATTATCTGTGAAATCATTTACTTTGTTTTATGCATATCACCCATTATATGACGCATCCTGCCCAATGCACCCCTTTTGATTTTAATTTCAATAAAAATAAAAAAAACATTTCTTTAAGTTCTTTGAATTAATTGCCTTGCCATTTTCTAAAACTGAACTTAAAACGGTAAGGTAGTTTATTTTGTTATTTTGTTTATAAGAATGTGTTTTTTTAGAATACAATTCTATATACTACTAAAATTATTCAGACAAGTAGAAGACTTAGCATTATATTTAATTGGACTTGTTGAATTATTGATTCAAAATAGCTTTTAACAGCCATTAGTCTTGGACTCATCAGATGGCTAGTGAGGGCCTTACCAATACGCACTTTTTGTTAAGTACAGTTCAACTTACATGGATTTTTTGACAAAAAACAATGTGAACTATATCCAATAAGATTAAAATTTTAATCATTAAAATTGTAAACTTTGTCCTGGGCCAGACGTAGTTAATAATGCCATATCTTAAATGGACCTTGTCAGACGACCAATCGTTTTACATTGCCTCTAACCCCACCTCTGCCAAAGAATGTCTCTTTGTTGATAGCCTAGCCGACTCTTGCCTCTGCCAAGTAAGTGGAATTTCAAACTACATGGGTAGGCAACTTGACCTTGTGTTTACAACAGATCCCATCAATTCCGCAATCTCACTTTCTCCCCTGCCTCTTTCAACCATTGATAATTACCATCCACCCCTCCTTCTCTCATTTTTTCTCCAGTCTTCAACTCCGCTTAACCCCCCTTTACCACCAGCTTCATACGATTTCCACAAAGCAAACTTCCGCAAAATTAATGAATATCTCAATAGAATTAATTTTAATTAATTAAGGCCTTACTACAGAAAAGTAGCACTTCATAGTTTTTATACATACGGAATGAAATATTTATTTATAAACTTCATCCAAAAAAGTAAAAACTATGGTCGAAAGCACATACTTTATTTTCAGCATTTTCCGCATTTTTATGTATACTTAGAAATTATCTGTGAAATCATTTACTTTGTTTTATGCATATCACCCATTATATGACGCATCCTGCCCAATGCACCCCTTTTGATTTTAATTTCAATAAAAATAAAAAAAACATTTCTTTAAGTTCTTTGAATTAATTGCCTTGCCATTTTCTAAAACTGAACTTAAAACGGTAAGGTAGTTTATTTTGTTATTTTGTTTATAAGAATGTGTTTTTTTAGAATACAATTCTATATACTACTA
Organism: Philhelius pedissequus; assembly: GCA_910595825.1. NCBI lineage: Eukaryota > Metazoa > Arthropoda > Insecta > Diptera > Syrphidae > Philhelius > Philhelius pedissequus. The sequence goes on from OU343161.1 coordinate 157,893,677, forward strand.
AAATTATTCAGACAAGTAGAAGACTTAGCATTATATTTAATTGGACTTGTTGAATTATTGATTCAAAATAGCTTTTAACAGCCATTAGTCTTGGACTCATCAGATGGCTAGTGAGGGCCTTACCAATACGCACTTTTTGTTAAGTACAGTTCAACTTACATGGATTTTTTGACAAAAAACAATGTGAACTATATCCAATAAGATTAAAATTTTAATCATTAAAATTGTAAACTTTGTCCTGGGCCAGACGTAGTTAATAATGCCATATCTTAAATGGACCTTGTCAGACGACCAATCGTTTTACATTGCCTCTAACCCCACCTCTGCCAAAGAATGTCTCTTTGTTGATAGCCTAGCCGACTCTTGCCTCTGCCAAGTAAGTGGAATTTCAAACTACATGGGTAGGCAACTTGACCTTGTGTTTACAACAGATCCCATCAATTCCGCAATCTCACTTTCTCCCCTGCCTCTTTCAACCATTGATAATTACCATCCACCCCTCCTTCTCTCATTTTTTCTCCAGTCTTCAACTCCGCTTAACCCCCCTTTACCACCAGCTTCATACGATTTCCACAAAGCAAACTTCCGCAAAATTAATGAATATCTCAATAGAATTAATTTTAATTTTGAAAATTTATCTGTAGAAGATGCCACATCCGCATTCTACAGAGAAATACATTATGCTATATCCCTATATGTTCCCCTTTCTAGACGTAAAACTTCTTCCACTTCTCCACCTTGGTATAATCACAGGCTCCGTACTCTAAGAAATAAAAGAAACAAATTGTGGGCAATCTACCTTCGCACTCGATCTCCTTATAACTATTCATCTTACCTTGGTTCTTATCTACACTTCCGCGAGCTTTTCAACACCCTTTACCAACGCTATTTAATCGAAATGCAATCTAACATTATTAATGACCCTAAGTCTTTTTATCAATTTGTCAACCACAAGAGAAAATCTGACGGATACCCATCCTCCCTTTCTTTCAATAATGAAACTTCATCTGAAGCGCTCCCTATAGCAAATTATTTCGCAAGTTACTTCAAACAATCCTTCACGGTCGATTCTTTTGTTCCAGACACTGCTTATTTCTCGTTTTTACCGCATTTCTCTTTTAGTCCATTCCTCCCGCGTTTTTTTGAAACCTATCATATTGAAGAAAAGTTAAATCATTTAAATGATGAGTATATTCCTGGCCCCGATGGTATCCCTGCCATACTTCTAAAGAAATGCTCCTCCACTCTTTCTTTTCCCCTCTCCAAAATCTTCAGTTTGTCCATATCACAAGGACATTTCCCTCAAGTATGGAAAACGGCGTTTATAACCCCTATTCAAAAAAAAGGTCCTAAGTGTGACGTGAAAAACTATCGTCCCATCGCTAAACTATCGCATATACCCAAAATATTCGAAAGCATTTTGTATGAAAACTTAAGTTTTCATTGCAGGTCTCTCATTTCCCCTAGACAACACGGGTTCCTCAAAGGCAGGTCAACAACAACAAACCTCGTTGACTTTGTTTCATTTTCCCTCTCAGCCTTGGAGAATGGAAAAGAGGTCGATGTTATTTCAACAGATTTTAGTAAAGCTTTCGATAAAATCTCCCACAAACTTATTCTTTTTAAACTTTCCACCCTCGGCTTTGAACCGGTTCTGTTGAGATGGATGTCTTCTTATTTAGAAAACCGTTTTTACAGCGTTCGGTTCAGATCCTATCAAGCCGTTTTTTAGCTACATCCGGTGTCCCCCAAGGCAGCCATCTAGGCCCTCTCCTCTTTATTCTAAGCATCAATGACATTGAAATGATAGTCAAACATTCCTCCCTTTCACTCTACGCAGACGATACTAAGTTTTACAAGGTAATTTCTTCTCCTGAAGACTCTTCCCACCTCCAAGACGATATCGACAATTTTTCAATATGGTGCTCCAAAAACTGCTTGGAGCTTAATATTTCCAAGTGCCAATCAATTACCTTCTCACGTAAACGCATCAAATATCCTCCCCGTCTCTATCTTCTACACAGTCAAACCATTCCCCCCGTTCAGGTGATCCGTGACCTTGGGATTATTTGCGACAATGAGCTGAATTTTCTCAAACATATCGACGATATAATCCTTAAGGCAAATTCAGCACTTGGCTTTGTGAAACGTTGGTCCAAGGAATTTGCTGACCCCTACGTTACCCGATCCCTTTACATATCATTTGTTCGTCCGCTTCTTGAATACGCTTGTCAAGTCTGGTCGCCTTACCAACAAGTGCACATTGCCAGAATTGAGAGCATACAACGCCGCTTCGTTCGATTTGCTCTTCGAGGTCTTAATTGGAATAATCATTTAATATTACCTCCTTATCAAGACAGAATCAAACTGCTCAATCTGAATTCGCTGAAAGATCGAAGAGAAATATTTGACATTCTCTTCATTCACCGAATGTTTTCTGGTTCCATTGATTGCACAGCCCTTATTAATTCCATCTTTCTAAATACTAACCCTCGTAACACTCGTAATCCTCGTCTATTCTATCTTCCCACCCATCGAACCTCTTATGGCTCCAACGAACCCATCTCCCGAATGCTGAGAAGCGTCAATTCCAACGCTTCTTGTTTTGACTTTAGCATCAGTACTCCCTGCCTAAAGCTTCGTCTCCTAAGCCTCCCTACCAGTTAATTTTAGTCTTAGCTATTAAGTTTCTTAGTTTTTAAGTTAGATTAAGAAAATAGCTTGTATTAAGCCAAATAAATGGGGGCTTTGCCCCCACCAAAATTAAAATCAAAATTAAGAAGGAGTTTTTTTTTATAATAAAATTCCATATACTACTGAAATTATTCAGCCAAGTAGAAGACTTAGCATTATATTTAATTGGACTTGTTGAATTATTGATTCAAAATTGCTTTTAACGGCCTATAGTCCACAAAATTTGTGTTTCGTCGTCGAAAAATCGTTTAAGCTTAATACAAATATTCGAACAAGCCCGATTTGTTTCCCGAAAATTTATAATCACTTAAGTCCCTTTATCTTTAAAGGTGGACAAAATCTTCGTAAGTAAATTCAACCGTTTTCAATTAATATAAGTTTTCTGAATTATTTGTGCATTGCACCGATCTCCTTGCCGAAATCTAAAATCTCCTTTACGAGAGAAGAACAAGGAGGAGCACCACAACCAAAAAAAAATCACCTAATGTCCTTGGCTCGCACTTGCGAATGTTTTATATCTCTCAGTATTCTACCGCTGTTATACAAAACAACCTTGACGTTTGCGCCTCTATAAAAGCATAAGTTTATCCTACAACTAGAGATAGCTTTTTCTATCCCGTTACGCAAAAAAGCTAGTTTAACGCGGCCCAAATTACCTTTGTTTTCCAATAGTGTAATGCGTACGCCTTGAAAACTAATGTAAATTGTCCTCTCCTATTAAATTAAAAAATCTTTTTGAAAAATCAATATTCGAAACGGCTAATAATTATAGATTATTTTTCGCTATTAGTTTTTAAGCACTTGATTAAAAGACCTCTTGTAGCTAAATCGTTAGAAATTCGTTCTTAGCTCAATTCAGCCTTCCACATTACAACTCAATAGATAAATAAAGAATAAGGAATTATAGTTTTAAATTTTTTTTGTATGTGCATTTTTTTTGCAGTTATAAATAATACATTTCAAAAAATTTCAGATATCATGTGGAAATTACATCTTCCTACCTTACAAACTTTGCGATCAAGGCTTTTGTTATGTGACAACTTTTCATAAAGAAACCGGAGATTTGAAACTGTCATCACTTTCCTCTAGATTACGAAGGATCCTTGAAGATGTTGAAATTCAATCTAAGTATGTTAGCTTTATTTGTAATACTATCTAATTATTGTCGAACATAAACAAATTTTTTAACGTAAAATAGTAATAGAGGTGTTATAAAATACTTACACAGTTTTCGCAACCCGTGCACTAACGTATCAAGAGTATAAGGAAAGTTTCCAAGGGGAGAGTACGAGTACGATAACTCGGGGCCAATTTTCTAAAAAAATGTCTTACAATAATAAAATTAAACGTTTTCTGAAGCCAGAAACTTGTTTTCTTATCATTTGTTTCAACCTAGTTATTTGCCTTATGTAATAGTTTTTTTTTTAAAATACCTTCAAACACCAAATTTATCAAACATTTTTTCAAGTAGCGAAATTAAGTACAAATTGGCTTTAATTATTAGATGTCCTAATATATTCGTAATCGAGCCATGAATACTAGATGGTTTTATATCCTCTAGTTTAAAATTAAAAATTACCAAACTGCTTTTTATGAAATTATTAGTTCTTGTTTATTTATATGTACCTAGGTAAACTTATTTAAAAAACAGCTGTTGGATATAGGGGATAAATTCAAAGTTTATTTAAATCCAGAACCTGCGATACAAAAGTAACCTTGAATACGCCTAACCTCGCACCCACGCCAAAGCATATAGTGTGCCTAGGCAAGAGTGTTGCAGGGGGCAGCATGCCCCCCATACGTAACTCACTGTTTTTTTGATAAATTTTGAGTTTGAAGGTATTTTTTCAAAAACTACTAACGCACATAACTAGACTGAAACAAAAGATAAGAGGACAAGTTCTTAGATTTCAGAAAACCTATATTCTTTTAGTGTTGCCGTTGTTTTTAAATCTTTTTTCTCAATTTTAAGTCATTTTTTTTATTTAGAAAATTGACCCTCCCGTCTAAAAGGTGGGAGACAGACCCCTTCTTCCGTAGGATAAAATGATTGTATTAAGCCCCACTGCAAAGATCCGTTATTATTTTGCGGCACAATTGTTCTGGTATTCTCCCCTTAATGTGAGATCACTATTAAATACAATAAATCTCATGAAAAAAGTAGTTTTAGTATTTTTCAATTTTCTCAAAAACTAGAGCACATAAAATGAAATAGTTTTCATTAGAATTAATCAGAGCAAAAAAAATATTATATAATTTTACAGTTTTGAAAAATTACACTTTAAACCTTTTTTTTTTTTTTATCTTTTTCTTCCCAAAGTTAGATAGACAACACCCCCTTCTCATATTAAAAAAAAAACACTTGTATTAACTCCCTCTAAAAAAATTCGTTACTATTTTGCAGCACCTGAGTTTTATCGTACTCGTGCCGTTTGCAGAACTGAAAACTATATTCTAACTTAGATGAAGTGACTATGATTTCAATCTTATTATTTTTTAATGAAAAAAGTCATTGGATTAATGTATTAACAATTTCGGTGAGCTTGAATCACTCTTCGGCCCCTATATGTACCTTCATTGAGTTCAATTCCTTTCGATTGAACCGTTTTCTGTGCCGAGAACCCCAATTATAATGTGTTTCAAAATATAACTCGTATTCTGGCCCTCAAATTCATGGATGTTCCGCAAGATTGGACGCAGTTTTTTTAATTGGTTGAATTGCCTTACACTTCCTTAGTAAATCGAACGTACTTACTGAATTTCAAAGAGTTTACTGACTTTTTGGTTATCCGAACCCGGACTATGTAAAGCAGTTAGCATGGCAGTACACATGCAACCTGGGCTAACACTCATTGACAGCTTTTCCTGAACATAGATCATGAGAAGAAGAAAGACGATTCACAGGCCCCAAGGATGCAAAAATTGTCCTTAAGTTTATTTTTCTGCAGTCGACTTTCTATGTTCTTTTTGTCAAGTAAAGTTTAATAAAATAAGAAATAAATAAATGTGGGTTTCATTTTACACAAAATAGAACTACCACATAAGGTTTAAAAAAACAGTAGGTTTAAAAAAATGGGGTTTTACTATTTCAAAAAAAATAAAAAAATTATCGTGTCATTGAGTAAAAACTAATAAAAACAAATTTTTAAAAATGTATGTTCCTGTTTAAAAACATAAAGTGATTAAAGATATGAAAAAAGAAATAGACAACAAACGTTCAATGAATTAAAATAAATGTTAAACAGAAAAAATTAAATGCACAAAAATTATAATTTATGATTCAAAAAATTATTATAATAATTAATTACTCTTGCATAAAATGTTATTGAGTGCTTATAAGCACAGTTATGAAAAAGAACCGGGCGTCCCAAATAACCATACAAGTTTCCTATTCAATGCTTTATGTTCTAAATACATAATTCGAAAGAGTAAGTGCACCAACCAATGCCACGAAAGCTAACTGAATTCAAACAACGCTTTTGCTTTGGAAACAAGTTAAACTCAGTTTTGAACAGTTACATACAAAAAAAAGCAAGTTTCAGAATTAGTGAATACTTATTAAATAAACCTTTACAAGCTTCAATGAAATTAAATAAAGAACTATGAGTAAAATTAAACCAAAATAAACCTAATTGAATAAAACTATAAATTATTATATATACCTAAGCTAAAGCTCTAGAAAAATACTTTACCATATACCTACACAAAATAAAAACCACCGTTCAAACAAAAAAATTACAAAAATCTGTGAAAAAACTCTACCTACACAAAATTACTTAAATCAAACAACCACAAAAATCAATGAGAAGAGCGGACAACAAAAAGGACTGGCGTCTTAACAACAAACACAATGGCGCAAAATTTTAAACGACTTAGTAATATGTTAAATCATTGTTAGTATGATACTAGGCTAAAAAGAAGATTTTGCTAATTTTAAACCAGTTTAGTATAATACTATTTTCTTAACATTTTACTAAAGCTAAAATCAAAAAATGGCTACTTTATTTTTTTAGTATCGTACTAAATCCATATGCCACTTTGACATTTACAAACGTCAAAAAGTTATGTTCGCTTACTTTTTTGCACTACTTTAGGCGTGTTAAGTTGTAGTTTATTAAGAAAATATTAGTAAAGTGCTTTAGTATTAGCAAACTGTTAAATAGTACCATGCTACGCCCTTAACATCAAGCTATTTAAAATTTTGCGCCAATATCTTCAATTGAGTAATATCAACAATTATTCACAATGGAAAATTTTATTACTGTGGATAAGTTTAAAGTAGTTCTAAGTTTAATTAATAAAATTCAGAGTTTAATGGAAATCGAAGTTGACTTGTTCATTTTTTGGATAGGGTAGATTCGTTGGCACCTATATTGTCAACCTTTGATGAAGGTTTTTTGACAATCATTTCACGGTTTCTCGGACAAAATTGTCGAAAAAGCTAGGGTTGAACTCCAGAAGCATGGTAGAGTTAGTGAATGGACATAAGTACAGCAAGTTTTGATTGATAATTTAATAATAAATAATAAATTAATTGACCAAATAAGAACCTCGCGTGTTAAAACTAATATTTCAGAGTTCTATAGTAATATTAATTATTTATTTGGTAGAATTTATTAAACAATCAAAATTATTTAATTATTGCTTCTTATAAAGAATTTCCCTAGGATCTTTTAAAAATACTTTACCTGAGCCCATCAAATTTATTGTGCTTAGTCGAAATCCAAAAACACTGAACGACTTGATCCTAGAAATCGATCACCAAAATTTAGTGCATGAAAATTGTTTTCAAAATATTATGCAAAGTAAAAACTTTTCTAGACAGAACAATAATTATAATCAAAGTTATAGTAATAATTAAAATAATTCAAATTTTAGAAACAATACAAACAATTATTCAAATTTTAGAAATAATAATAATACAAACTATAGCAATCCATACAATAATAATGCACACAATAGTTATTCATATATGTACCTCTTTCTCGCAAAGCAACCAAACAAAAAGACAAAATAGAGATATGTACAGATCCCAAAATTATGATAATGAACCAATGAATGTTAAGAATTTAGCATTAATCAAAGTGGAAATGATAGTCACAACCAAAATGCTAATCAAAACCATACAAATTTTTTAACAGACCGCCAAAACAATTACCTTATATAACCATACAAAACCATTTAAGATCCCTACGATTTATTTTTGATTGTGGGGGAGAGTACTGCATTATTAACGTAAATGCGATCCAAAATGGAAAATTCACTTTAAAAGTACTCGACCGTAATGATATTGCAAATGTTGAATTAAGATTTCCCCTATTTCGTGACTTTAATAAAATTGATTATTTTGTAAGTTTTTTTGAATACCAATTTCATTACCGTTTTGACAGATTAATTGGAAATGACATTTTACTGGATTTAAACTCACTAATATACTATAAAAAAAGACAACTTGTTACCGAAAACACTAAACTACGTATATACTCGTATATCAACGATGAAGAAGAAATATACGCAAAACATGTTCATCAAAACGAAGAAGCTTTGAATATTTTTTGTAGTGAAAACTTCATATCTGAAATTCCAGATAATCTCTTCCCTAGTCACTTGAACGATGCTGACGTCCCCAGTAGTTGTCCCTAGAATTCGCCAATTAAGTAGTTCCTAAAAAAGATGACAGAAATAGACAAAAACAATGGCGAATCGTTTGTTGACTACAGAAAATTGAACACCCACACTGTAGAGTAGGGTGGTCCTTATTTTTCGACTTCCCCGTGGCACTTTCTCATTTGATTATATTCGTCTAAATATGAAATAAGGCAACGGCCTTGGCAACGATGAAAGCATCGCTTCCCATAGATTAGCGAAATCAAGCATCGTTGCGCGTGGTTAGTACTTCGATGGGGGACCGTCGGAAAACAATTCTGACATGTGTTTCTTCTGTTGTATTAATGTATGTCCTAAAAATTTTCCCCCACCAGTGGTAAGAGATATGAACTAGAATCATATACACGCGTAGTGAGAGCTACAGATACTGGCAAATAAAAAAAACATCACATTGAATGAAATTTAGCGTTATCGGAGCTACAAATACTGATAAAGTGTCAATTTAGCATTATCAGAGCTACGAGTACAATTACTGGTAAAGTGTCAATTTAGCCTTATCAGAGCTACAAAATACTGATAAAGTATCAATTTAGCGTTATCAGAGCCACAAATACTAATAAAGTGAAAATAAGCGTTGTCAGAGCTTAAATACTGACAAGTGAAAAAACACAACAGATAAACATAATACAAAAAAAAAATTAAACAATATCATCAGACCATCTAAAAATAATTGAAAAACAGGTTGAAATCTTAAAAAACCTTGAAAAATTATTAAAAGATGGGAAGTGTAACAACGCGGAGCAAAAATCAAAAAATTCTTGTCTATGCTGAAAAGAATCTTCAAGTATTCAAGGAAAATGACAAACTATTTCATAAGCTTGGTGTTATTGATGTTCCATATTTTAAGGAACAATGGATGAAAGGAGCAGAGAACTACTTTCAGAAAATTCAAAATTTGCTGAAAAACAAAGATCTGGACAGTGTAGAACAAAGCATAAGCGAAGCAACGTTATCCAGCAAATTAGCAGAATTAAAAGCTGTTAATCAGCAGCTAGCCACTGGACTAGACGTGCAGCAAAAACAAATGAATGAGATAATAATGAAAACAATAACAAATCACGAAACTCATATAAATTTAACGAAAATACTTACAATAATGGAGAGCTTAGAGAAAACAATAGACGTGGCGAAGTTAGAGACCATTTCCCATTCTTATAACAAAAACATATGGATTGGAATAGTGAAACGATGGAAAGAACGACTGCAAGTTGAGCTGTAAGAGGCATTCAGAGAAGACAATTATATAATCGAGTTGGAAGATGATGCGAAATTTCTTTTTGACAAATTGGAAGAAAAACATGAGGGCATAAAATCTGATCCATGTGCAAATGTATCAACAAGAAGTCCTAAAATTGAACTGTTTGGATTCGATGGTAAAATCGAAGAGTGGAAGATATTCTCCGACCTGTGAATGGATTTGGTTCACAATAAAATTGCTGTGCCATATTTTGTGAAATTAAATCACTTGCGACCATGTATAGCAGGCGAAGCTCGAACTTCAATTGCTAGCCTCATACAAGGATCTTCGGCATATTATAAAAAAGCATGGAAGACTCTCATCAGAAGATACGAAAGTAAAAGAATCAATTTCTCCACACAATTGAATTACTTGTTGGGTATGCCAATGATGAACGCTACATCATCTTCCAATGTTAAAAAACTTCAAGGTGCAGCAAATTAATGTATTAACATCATCACAACGACAATAGACAACGAAAAGAATGAAAACGATGAAATATTTGCTCACCTTCTCCTTCGAAAAATTTACAAGAAAGGCTTACAATTATATGAGCAACACATACAAAAACCAAGCCAAATACAAATACTGGAGGACGTTATGGACGTTCTTGAGCAATTATTTCAAACCTTTGAGTCTCAACAACAAACTGACTCGAAGCAAAGAATACTAAAAAAGGTGGAAACTTCCAATCGGATAGAAGGGAGTGGGAGTGTAAATTCTGTAAGCTGAGTGGTCATCGAATTTATTATTGAGAGCAATTCTTAAACACCGAGCTACCCAATCGATTAGCATATTTACGCAATAAGCCAATATGCAGTATATGTCTTAAACACAGTGCAGAAACCAAATGCTTCTCTCAAACAAAATGTAATTAGTGCAATAAATCGCATAACACTACTACACAACGACAACTACCAAACGAAGAAAAGGGTCGAGGGAAATCAACACAAAAAATGGAGTCCCTCAGACAACAACAATAAAAAAGCACAAATATCAACCAATTCGTCAAATTTTGAAACATGTCTATTACGGGCATTGATTGATCAAGGTTCTCAAATATCAATAATATCTGAAGAAACAGCGCAGATCCTCTCCTTGCCGAGGAAAAAAGTAAGTACAGAATTAACTGGACTCTCATATGCAGCAGTGGGTATATCCAAATAAAGAGTGTATTTAGAGATAAGACCAAGATTTATGAGCAACAACAAAATCCAAGCAGAGTTTTTGGTATTACCCACCCTCATAAAACCACTACCTGACAAATCATTTGATATTAATAAAAATGAGTGGGAAAACTATATTTTGGCAGATCCAAACCTAAATACAAAAGATCGTATTGACATTATCAACGGTAGTGACTTGTATCCAAAGTTAATTGAAGAAGGAGTTAGGAAGCACAATGGCATCGTGGGACAAAATACGATTTTTGGGTGGATAGTTTCCGGCTCACTACACGAAAAACGACAATGTTGTCAAATCATGTCAGCGGTTACTTCATCGATGGAAAAATTCTGGGAGATAGAAGAAATACAAAAAGATATTGAAATGTCAGAAAACGACATCTGCATGCAAGCATTTGCAGAAACAACAACAAGAGATCCGAATGGCAGATATGCCGCCCTATTCTACTATTCATCGGTGGCAATTTTTCTTGAATGTCCACTCATCACTATTCTGCTATTCATTCGAAGTGAATCCTGCATACATTGGTAAAGTCGATAATATTGTGCGATATTCTGCTACTTACGTGAGCCAATCACTCCATACAATTCAATCCCGCATATGAATTGTCGCGGATTTGGTATTTGGTTATGTCTGTTTGAGTGTTAAAAGGTAAGCGGGTCTTGAAATGTAATAAATTTGCTAGAAAACTCTGATGGAGTTGTTTATAAATACATCTTAAGCTTCAAATAACAAATTTTCTATTTAAGCATTATAGAACAAGATCTCATGGCCGGCATACTTACCTCATTTTATCATAACTGATTTTTTTTCTGTGAATAGATACCAAAGTAGGTAAGAACGAATAGATGTTCCGAATTTTCAAAGCTGGGGATTTTCGGAGATATGCAGTTTTAACAGTGCATTCTGAACTACGTTATTTTATCAAAGCTGATTTTTTTTATATGTTTAAGGGGATAGTGGCTCAAGCTTTGTCAAACCCCTACAGTAGGGCGTTTCGTCTGGCAGACACCTTTAAGATGACATCTTAAACTGATAATAAGATCAGCTTTGATCAAGTTTTTTGATATATTTAAGGAAATAGTGTCTCAAACTTTGTTTGAGACACTATCCCCTTAAACATATCAAACAATCAGCTTTGGTAAAATAACGTAGGTGAGAATGCACTGTTAAAACTACATATCTCCGAAAAGCTCCGGCTTTGAAAATTCGTTCTTGTCTACTTTGGTATCTATTCACAGAAAAAAAATCAGCTATGATAAAATGACGTATGTCTGCCGGCCCTGGGCTCTTACTCTATTAAAAACAAATATCATACCACGTTTCATTAAGTTTTTTGATGTCGTTCGTCCGTAATTATCAATTGGGAATTTCCTTGTTTATGTTTGTGAAAGGGAAAAAAAGACCGATACATGCATACATACCTACACATTTTTATCCAAACTTCAGACGATTTTCGCACATCTGTTTTAAATGGTAATATGAACTTGAGGTAGTGCCGCTCACCCGATGGATAGCAGAATACAAAGGCAGCATACGATTCACGTGAATTGCAGAATAGGGCTGATGTAGTTATGTTGCCACTAAGAACAGATATAGAGCTTGAAGAATCTAGAAAACATTTGCTAGATTCTTACAGTTTGGGAAAAAAATGAGTAACAAAATAAAAACCAACTACATACAGTTTATGCGAAAATACGAAAACCTGGTCTACTCAGGTAGACAAACAACACGAAAATATGTGCAAATACTATCATCTACCGCACCATACAGTTTTGAAAGATACAAGTCCAACAACAAAAACAAGAATTGTATTCGATGCCTCAGCGAAGACGTCCAACAGAACAGTCTTAATGACGCAACGGTGATTGGGCCTAGACTACAAAGCAATATCTTTGACATCATTATCAAATGGAGACAATGGAAATATGTAGTTACGGCTGACATCGAAAAAATGTACAGGCAGATCAACATAGCTGAAGAACATCAAGAGTATCGAATATTTTGGAAAGAACAACCAAGAGACAATATAAGAGAATATAAACTGAAAACAGTTACGTATGGAACAGCAGCAGCTCCATTCTTAGCAACCCGAACATTGCAAGAAGTCGAACACCAGAATAAAAGGAAGCATAAGGGGGACATTTTACGTGGACGACGTATTGACAGGCGCCAACAACGAAGACGAAAGCAGATACATAATAAGAGCAGTAAGTGAAAAACTTTCAAATGCTGGCTTTCAATTCCAAAAATGGTCTTCAAACAATCAAAATTTGATGACTGGCATAATTTCGAATGATGCGCATAAAGTAATTGATGTCCAAGAAGGCGACACCATGAAAACATTGGGACTTCACTGGCATCGAGATCAAGACGAGTACCGATTTGTGATATTTTCATCAATTATAAGCATTTCAAAAACCAAAAGAGGTATTATCTAATATTCCAAAAATATTCGATCCTATTGGATGGCCTTCTCCAGTCATGATAGGAGCGAAAATATTCGTACAAAGATTATGGCAATCAATCTATGACTGGGATGATGAACTTGATGAAATCATGAAGGCAGAATGGATGACCTTTCAACAAAATGTACCAGAAATCAAATCAGTTAAAATCCCACGATGGATATTTAATGACGAAGCAGGTCCAATAGATTTACGGATGCTTCAGAAAAAGCATATGCAGCTGTCTTATACGTTAAAACAAATATGACAATTAAAATATTAACAGCCAATACCAAGGTGATGCCCATCAAAAATCTTCCTACTCTTCCCAAATTAGAGTTATGTGCAGCTCAACTACTTGCAAGATTACTACTAACAAGATACAAAAATAATTCTCAAATGGTACAAAATACTATGGGTGGAGTGATTCCACTATTACTTTGTGGTGGATAAAAAACAACAAGAAATACATATAAATTCGAAAGACAACCCAGCCGATGTTGCATCACGTGGCATATCCTCTTCAAAAATTGCTGGTCACGAACTATGGTCTGCAGGTCCGCAGTGGCTGAAACAATCAAAACACCATTGACCGCAACAGCAACACCTGGCACCATCAACAGATCTAAGAATGATGTCAACATTACAATGCAAGAAACATTTTGTATCGAATTTAAGCGAACGATTATCAAACATCAACAAAATTGAGAAAAGTGTTGCATTCGTGCTTCGTTTTATTCGGTGGTTTCGACACAAACAAATAAAGCCAGGGTTAATAACTGCATCCGAACTGTCGCAGGCGAGAATTTTGATCAAACAACAGCAAAAAATTTCAATTTTGCACTGAAATACATAAAACTGAAAACAAAAAGGACATTCCTTTGAACAGCAAAATAATTCAAATGAAACCTTATATAAAGATGATGAAGGAATCTTTAGAGTGGGTGGAAGGCTTAAGTATGCAAACTTGCCTTTGAACCAGAAACACCCAATAATATTGGATAAATGTAAACTATCCTGTTTGATCGTTAAAGAAGCACATGCAGCTACTCTACATGGTGGAAATTCTGTGATTAAAGCCTGTATTAAAACAAGACCTACATAATTGGTATCAAAAAACTAATAAGAAGATGTTATCGTAGTTGTCCGATTTGTATCCGAAACAACAGTAGCGGTTCGAACCAAATAATGGGAGATATACCAAAGCAAAGAACAACAATTTCTCCACCATTGCAACATGTTGGGGTCGACTATGCTGGGCCAATATTAATGCGAACATCAAGGGGTCGAGGACAAAAATTGTACAAGGGCTACATTGCAGTTTTTGTATGCATAGCTACTAAAGACATTCATTTAGAACCAGTGAGTGACCTTTTAACAGAAGCATTCAGGGCAGCATTAAGAAGATTTTTTGCAAGACGTGGCAAAAGTGCTCAAATATATTCAGACAATGGCTTTAATTTCATTGGAGCGAATCGATGTTTGCATCAGGAATTCAAAAACGCCATCAAAAACAACGCGTCCCTCGCTTCAAGGTTAGCTGAAGACAAGGTGGCATTGCATTTCATCCCACCCGCAAGTCCTCACTTTCGAGGGCTGTGGGAGTCAGCTGTCAAATCAATGAAACACCATTTGAAACGAATTATGGGAGAATTTAAATTAACATTTGAAGAAATGACAAAATTGCTATGTCAGATAGAAGCAATATTAAACTCACGTCCTTTGAGTGCGATGGGTAATGACATAGACAGCATTGATGTGTTATCACCTGGACTTTTTTGAGTGGGACGTCATTTATTGGATTCTCCTGTATCAGGGGAACTTGAAAAAAATTGGTCCTTGGATCGCTGGAAACTGGTGCAAAAATTAAAACCAGACTTTTGGCAAAAATGGAAGGATGCGTCTTCGAAAATGTACCAAGTGGAAATCTGAAAAGAAGAATCTGGAGGAAGGTGCAATCGTTATTATAAAAAACCAAAATACCCAACCGTCGAGGTGGCCCATGGGACGCGTTGTTGAAGTCCACAAAGTGTCAGACGACAATGTACGAGTAGTTACTCTCAAAACAAAAGGAATTTACTTAGACCCAATCGGAAAAGTGGATGTCGTGGCATCAAAGTAGAGACTTGTTGTATACTACGACTTAGATTCATATATTGAAGAAACTAATAATATTTCAAGCTACATAACTAAACCAAGTGTTCCAAAATAAATGTTCTACTTCAGCGAGCAGTGCAGTTTAATAACAGCAAACTTAAAGAGAAGATATGAAGTACTGGCTGAAAATAAAAAATTATTAATAATAACCAACAGGGTAAAAAGAGCTCCACTTGAATTTGTTGGTTCACTCTACCACATATTATTCGGTATCATGGGCTGTGATGATAGAGAATCCTTATAAGAAAACATGAAAAATCTTTTGGACAACCAACATGAACTGGATGGCTTAAAGAAAATGCAAACATCGCTGGTAAATGATACAGTAAATGTCCTAAGGAAAACGACAGAAAAAGTAAACGACCAATTTAAAAGAACTAACGGTTAAATTAATGAATGACACTTCAAGCTCATAATGAATACAAAGCAGTAATGATATTTCAGTTAGCAGCAATGCAACTTGATGCAATGTTAAGTGAATGTAATGATGTACAAATGGCAGTTGTAAGCATCCTCATTGATGTAAATAATGAGCATATGAATCCGTTGTTATTAAAACCGTTCCAACTACAAAAAGAGATACACTAGATTCGGAATTAAATCTCAGGGAAGTTTCGTTTACATGGCAATGGTACAAATAAAATGAACGACTGGATCGCACGAACGTGTTCTTATCTTCGATCACATCGTATGGAAAAGATTTCTAGTAAAAATCTAAATATATTTTTAACGTCATTTTTAACTCAATTTTGTATATACATATACAAAATTATTTTAATTTTGTTTTAAAATAAATTGGTATGACAATATTAAATATTTAATAATACAAACTTTAAAACAAAAGATTAAATCGGTTTAATTAAAGAAAAAATATTCAAAATTCTGAAATAAGTACTTTAACTAATTTGAGCTCAAAAAAAGTTCGTCATTTTATTTCTTGAATAAATTTGAATTTACGAAAAAAAATGCTTTAAATCTGTGGAGCGATTTTTGAGAAAAAAAGTTTTTTTTTTAAACTTGTTGAATATATTAAAAAAAAAATCAAAAACGCCAATTCATAGGTATTCAGAAAATACATATAAATATAATTTTTGAAAAAATTTAAGAGCAGTGTTCGAAATATAAATTTTTTTCTTAAAAATGATTTTAAAAATACAAAAAAATATTAATTAAAAATATTGGTACGCGGTATAATTTGGGCAACCCAGACCTATATAAGTGTGAAATTTCGAAAGAATCGGTTGAGCCGTTTATGAGATAGTCGAAAGTAAAAAAAAAACGGTCCTATGGAAAGTGCCGTTTTTAGACATCTTTCTATTTTTTTTTCAACCATATAATCAAAATCGTAAAGCCCTTTCCGAGAAAAATAGCTTTGAACGTAACGGTTATATGTGCAGGTACCGTTATTTTTTGAGCTAAAAAAAATTTCAATTTCTTCTCTGTACAATACCTAAAAATCTCTATATACCATGTTTTAAGCAATTCGGCCCACGCGTTTGGCCTGTAGGTATCTATACATACATACAGACAGACTGACAGACAGACATACAGACGGACAGAATTGTTAGACTATCTTTTTTCGTCTTCGCTATCATCGTACTGGCATGTTTGATTGTTATCTCAAAACGTTTTTTTTTTCGACGAATGCATAACTTGCCGTATAGTACCATAATCCCATCAGTCGATCTCGTACTGTGGAAGTGTTAACACGTTTTCGGCTTCCCAGTTTCTCCAAATTAAATTTCGTGTGTGAGCTTAAGTTCTACATCAAATCATAATTTCATAAGTGGTGCAGTAGCACAGGGATAGAGTGGCCGACCGAGAATCCGAGGGTCGCCAGTTCGATTCCCAGCCGGGCATCAGAACTTTAGCTGCTTTTTTTCACAACCGTGAAGTGGAAAACTTTATTGGTTGGGAAAACAAACAAAGGAGGAGGAGTTTAAGCACCGGGGCATCGAAAGGTGTCCTAGGGCCAATGAGGCCAGCGATGGCATCAGCTGAGGGAACATCGAAAGATGTTCGAGCTACAAGCAGTGATTGTGCAGCAACAACATCAACAGCAATAACAACAACGGCAACATCATCCGATGCTAATCAAAAGCGCAGAAAGAGGATCAAGTGCGCACCAAATTTGGTAAAGAGGAGATCCACGGCCACCTCAGCAAAGCTGCCAGCTGGGGTGCATACGTCCGATATAGACGAGACGTCAGAGGCAGTAAGACAAACCGAGCTAGACACTTCACCCGAAGAGGGTATAGCATATATGTCTGAAGAAGGAGAAGGGCACTTCACGACGGGCGATAGTACTGCCTTCGTGAACCTCTCCACATCAGAGGCGTCATCTGAGGAGGACGAGGAACAAAAAATGATCGCTAAAATTGTAACAATGGAGGCAGAAATCCAAGAGTTGAAAAGTAAAGTTAAGGCCAGCCAAGAAGCGCGCCGAGCGAAACAACTAAAAGAACTCGGCGAACAAGAACAACAACAGAAAAAAGAACAATTACAAAAACAACAGCCACAGCAGCAGCCAAAACAACAACGGCAAAAACAACAACAACAGCAACAGCAGCAGACAAAAGTCCAGAAACAACCGCAAGAAAAACAGCAGCAGCAGATTCAAAAGCAGCAGAATCAACAGCCGCAGAAAAGTCAGTCTCAGCAGCAGCAGCCACAGCCGCCGATTATGAAAAAAGAAAAGGTGCCACCCATTAATACTTATAAAATGGAGTTACAGGATACCATAAATCTATGTAAGTTGACCATAGGTCAAAATTTTACTATTAAAAGATTAAATAACGATAGGCATGCTATCCAGTGCTTCACACTGGAACAGCACAAAAAAATTAAAGAGTTGCTAAAAGAAACTACTACCGAATTCTTTAGTTTCACCCCTAAAACCGAAAAATGTCAAACGATCCTTTTGAAGGGCATAGATTCCTACACGGAACCACAGGTGCTCTTAAATGAACTCCGCCAAAAAGCGAATGACGATCTCGACTTTATCGGGGTCAAGCCGTTCGCTACAGTTAGAGCTAGGCGGGAGAAGCGGAGTCTTCCCTTCTTCCTTGTTCAACTCTCACCCAGCAGCAAACTGGATAGTTTGAGGAGTATATCCGTCCTCAACTGCCAGGTTGTAACTTGGGACAAATTAAAAAGGCGCGGGGACATGCTTCAATGCATGCGCTGCCAAAGGTTCGGCCACGCCGCAGCAAACTGCGAAATGCAGTCACGCTGCGTTAAGTGTGGAGAGAACCACAATGCAGATGAATGCAAGTTAGGAAAGGAACGGGTCGAAGATAGGACCCAGCTTAAATGCGTACTATGCCGAGGCGCCGGACACCCCGCTAATTATCGGGGATGCCCGACGTTTCAGCTTATAAAAAACAATAAAGCAGCAAAACAAACAGTGGTAGAAAAGCGTCCAACAGTGCGCCCTCCTACAACAACGCCCGTCAACCCCCAAATTTCTTACGCCCAAATGGCGTCAGGAAGGGGAAGCACGGTACAGCCTACACCAAAGCTCGCCCAACAGGCCCCCGTGCCTAAGGCGCCGTCGGCACAGGCGGATATTATGGGCGTTCTACTGGCCATCCAGGGCCAGTTGAACGGCCTCCGAAACCAGATCAGGGAGCAGGCGACTAGGGTGGATTATCTCTACTCTGTTTTGCCGAGCTTAACGCAACTTAGAGGTTAAGGGCGCGCTGCCGGAGAGACCCTTTAAGATCCTAGCTGTGAATGTAAATTCACTGATTAGGACCGAACGTAGAGCGAATTTATTCCAATTGCTTAAAGACATAAGTTCAGATGTGTTTATGGCTAGCGAAACTAAGCTTAACCAGAAACATAAATTGACTAACAACAATTACAATATCGTAAGGAGAGACCGACCCAACTCCACTCAAGGAGGGGGCGTCGCAATCTTTATACGTAAAGGCATTAGTCATAAGGTAATATATAATAGTGATGTGCGTAAATTTCGGACGTTAGAGGCATGCATCATATGCATTCATCTCCAACAGGGCAAGCGAATGTATGTGATCGCTGCCTATGCACCGGAAACACCTCAGTCCACACAGTTTATAACAGAGCTTGAAAAGCTTTTTGAATGCTTAAGATTGAGCTCGGAAGAGAATTACTATATATTGGCGGGTGATTTAAACGCCAAGCACACAGATTGGGGAAATCAAATACAAAATCCTCGAGGTAACCATCTATTTAATTGGATGGGTCGATAAAACCTTGAGTATCGCATCGATCTTCTAGTTCCCAAGAAGCGGTGCCTATCTGGATCTATTGCTTAAAGACGCAAGACTAACAATTACTGACGCTGTGGGTCAACGGCCAAGAAATTGTTTACGAACGATCGAGTACGACAGTGACCACTGCGGACTCGCCGCCGTAATACAACTTCCGAACCAGCTTATGTAGTTGGAGGAGTATGTGCCTGTGCATACTTACAATTACAGTAAGGAGCGCTGGCCACGTTTCTCGAATGCCTTATTGAGTGAATTACGTTCAAATGGTATATCCCCACCAAATGACAGAACCTAACAAATACTGAAATCGACAGATACTTAGAACAAATTGACGAAACGATTCTACGAACAATGAACAGAACAATACCGAAATACAAAGAACGTAACGCAACTGACATGTACCGTAACGCGACAATTGACGCACTTCACAGACAAAAAAGTGGACTACTGACAAGACTAAAACGCTTGTACAGGAGGTTTACTGATACACGAGACCTGGAGATTAGGACACTGAAGTCGTCCATCAAAAACATCAACCAATTGATCAAAAAAAATTATAGATTGGCTATTAATTCGTTCTGGGACAATAAAATTCGTGCCGTTAACTCCAGCGACCCAGGTATGTTCCCAAAAATTAATAAGATTTTTAGAAGAAAGGATCAAAACGATCTTGCGTGTCTTAAGCTCCAGAGGACGACAGAGAACAGAGACGTACTTCTGACAGCAGGCATAGACCCAGAGGATGCCGTATTGGACGATGACCTCTATATAATCGAAGATCCGCAGGAGAGAGTGGAGGCTGCGGGGGCTGCTTTCCAGCAAGTGTACAAGGTGAATGCTAGCATTCGCCCGAATCATGACCTGGAGAACAGAGCTCTGCTTCATCACTTATGGCTCCGGAACGATATAACCGAATGGCGATCTGAGAACCTTGGTTTTACCGGGTTTAATGATGAAGATTTGGCAAACGCCATAATCGCCACCGAAATGGGCCCAGTCCCCTGTTAATTTCGAAGAATGTGCTCCATCTCATCTTCGATTCATTAAAGAAAAAGAAGTCTGCAGGAGTCGATGGTATATCCAACGTTGTACTACGACATTTGCCTCAAGAAGCAGTTGACATTTATACCACTCTGTTTAACAACGCGCTGAATAATGCATATTATCCAGTGCGGTGGAAGACAGGTGTGGTGCACCCTCTCCCAAAAAAGGGAAAGGACAACTCCAATCCGGCGAATCTCCGGTCGATAAGTCTTCTTCCGAGTATCAGCAGAGTATTTGAAAAGGTTATTAATAGAGCCCTGTTCAAGTGGGCGGAGGACAAAAATATCATCCCGGGTAATCAGTTCGGTTTTAAGGCGGGACATGACACAATTCATGCCGCGTCTAATCTTGTTTCTGATATCCAATGGAACAAAACTAAAAAGCAGTGTACGGGTGCCTGTCTGGTTGATTTGGAGAAGGCCTTCGACACCGTATGGTTAGAAGGTCTCTATCTAAAGCTAACCAGACTAGGTATAAGTAAACCTGTATTGTATATGCTTTATGACATGCTAAATGGTAGAAAGTTTGTTGTCAAGAGTGGCAATGTAACTTCTACCGCAATTTTTAATATTAATAATGGTCTTCAGCAGGGAGCGGTTAACTCGCCGATTCTATTCAACATTTACACCAGCATCATAATATTTAAAGTCGATTGGCCGACTTACATAGATTTAGGGTATTAGATATAGGGAACAGTCGGGGTGGCACCAAAAAAAAATTAAAAATATGTATACGTGGCATACGTGCATGTATCTGCGTGTCTGTACATGTATGTGCGGACGTATATGTATTTGCGTATGTACATGTATGGGTGGGTTGCATGTTGGTGTGTGTCTGCATGCATATAAAAAATAAAAAATAAAAAAAAAAAAAAAAAAAAATGCTGCTGTGGCTGTTCTAGTTGTTAAGTAGTTTTAAGTATTATTAGGTATTTTAAGTAGTTTAAGTTATTTAGTTAGTATAAGTTAGTTTTATTTAGTTTTAATTATTTTTAATCTATATTTAGGTATTTAGGTTTATTTTATAAGTTAAAAAAAAAAAAAAAAAAAAAAAAAAAAAAAAAAGATAAGATACCAAGTTTTTTTTGTGAAAGTTTCCTTGGAAAATAAAATAAAATAAAATAATTAGATTTAATTAAAATAGTTTTTAGGTCGAAAGACATTAGTTCTAAGAGTTATTGTTTAGTTTAGAGCGCCCGTAAAGGGCCAGTAAATTAGTTGTAAGTTATCGATAATTAGGCTAGTTTTAAACATTTTTGTCTAGCTTTAAGATAGTTATAAGTTAATATGAAATAAAAATGAATTATAAAAAAAAAAAAAAAAAAAAAAAAAAGTACCATAATCCCAAGTAAAAATGAATTGAAAGAAACGTCTCGCCAAATGAAAGCGAGGGGATTCATACTTGGCCGGCGTTGAATAATAGATGCGGAAATTCGATTCATTTTGAACGGTTAGTCAGCAAGACAAATGGATTCCGTTGACTAAACCAAATACATGGTTGTTTAAGCAATTTACGACCACGGATATTATGTAAGGTGTTGACATTCTGAGCACAAATTGTATGAGTTTCCAACACAAGGGCTTCTAACATTAAAGCCACAATGCACTGTTAGAAAAACGGAGATTACCTTACCGCAACAAGTCAAATCTGAAACCATCAACCATTTCGAGGAACAGGTGATATGGACGAAGGCACTGGACGAAGTTGCAGAGGAAAGAATTAAACCTTTACAAGCAACTATAGTAAACAACAAGAAGGAACTACTTAAAATTCAACGGGACTTGGAAAGCCTTAAGGGCTTGGACTTTCACCACATAAGCGATCACAGCGGATTAATGTTAAGTTGCATCTTGGTTATTATTTTAGTAATTTATATAATACGAAGCATAGTATTCAGAAAAAGAATATTGGCACTTTCTGTTGGCCCGCAGAATGTTCAAACATGAACATACCCAATCTATTAGATAACCCAATGTGTATATGAATAAAGATAAGACAAATCTTCCTAAGCATACACTGACGGTTATCTACAGATAAATAACATTTAAGTAAACAACATAGACATTAAGAATAGAAAGATAAGAAACACAGACATTAGGAATAGATTGATAAGACAAGAAAATTGTATATATATAGAAGTAACATAGTGACATAAAATTAGTATACATTTCGACTTACAACCGATGTTTTACTCAAACACCACTATCCACAATTTGCAAGACAGAAATTAGATAGCCATTCTGAGTTCAATAAAGTAGAGGATTCAATTTCTTGGAAAACCATTTAAAATTAGAAACAGTGGAACAGTTTCTGAAGAAAAACAAAATCGAATTCCATAAAACAACAGCATACTTTAAAACAGGCAATGCCGACGTTGGAAGACTGAATGGCACCTTAAACGAGCACCTAAGGATCATGAATGTGGCCAAATACAATTCGGAGTTAGATGAGAAGTTCCAAAAGGAAGTATTTGTTTATTGTTGAACTTGTGTTTGTGGGGTGAACTGTAAGGGTTGCATTTTGATTGATGATGGAGTAGTGATGTATACATGCCCTCCACTCTTCTTGTTTTTTTCGTTTCTAGTGAGAGTAAGTAGCTTAAGAAAATCTTTTTTATTAAGGCGATAGTTTGAAATACTCAAATTTGTATTTGTGGAAGCAGCTTTAGCTTCTCGATCTGCAATCTCGTTACCTTGTACGCCAATATGTCCTGGTATACAAATTAGTTTCAATTTACTTTGTACTTAAATTATGTTCTCATGTATTTTACTGATGAAAGGTAAGTGGTTATTTAAATTTTGGATGGCTGAAAGTGTTGAGAGGCTGTTTGTACATATGATGTTTTTCTTTTTACTTTTAAGGGCGAATTCTGTAGCCTTTAATACAGCTAGGGCTTCAGTAGAGAATTGTGATAAGTACGGTGTTATCTTTTCAGCGGCCATTAGGGTTCCATTTGAGTTAACTATTGCAAAACCAACACCGGCTTCGTTTTTTGATCCATCAGTAAAGAGGATTTCCCACGTGTTTTTGGGGAAGGTGTTTATAAGTTCTTGAAAAAGTTGATGATATACTTCATTTGAGGTCGTGTATTTTTGAAGGTGGATAAGTTGGTATTCATTGAGTCTACTGGCAGAATCCGAGGAGGATGTTTTTCTAGATTTCCTTTGTTTATGACTGGGTTAAGACCAATGTGTTTGGCAAATGCCAAGGCGTTGTAAATAGATGGGTTAACTCTTGGAGTTTTCTTCCTATTTAAAATTTATGTTGCGTTAGCATTTATCGGTGATCTGGGTGAAATACAAATTTTTGGCACAAGGCAGGATGTGAGGTGATTTCTACTTTCTACGATTGATGATAAACCTCCTTCCTTGAGTAGATTTTTTATTGGGCTTGTTCTGAATGCTTTAAGACTATTTATGATTGATGCGTGGTAAGAAGAATGGAGGATTTGAACTGTAGAATTTGCACAATTGCCGTATATTACGAGACCATAATCCATTTTCGATAAAATAATAGCCTTAGTTATATTGATAAGAGTATTTGCATGTATAAAGCTATTCTTAGATGTTAAATATTTTATAATATTAAGCCTGGCAGCCAGTTTAATTTTTAAAGCTAGACAATGTTATTTAAAGTTAAACTTATTGTCAAATATAATACCAAGAATACTTAACACATTTACAGAGGGTATTTGTGAATTACCAAACTCAAAAACGGGCTTGGAACAATAAATTTATTGGCCAATATGCAGATGTTTACTTTTTTGTAGTTATATTAAGGCTCCCGAATTCGTGCACCAGTTATTAATGCTTTCAACAATTTTTTAAGTTTATTGTTTGTGTGGGCGACATTGTTGCATTTTAATAAAATAAATAAGTCATCAGCGTAAAGTGTATGACTTGTGTTTTTAAATTGATTGATAATATTGCTTATGTCTTCATAGGATATAATGGCTACCGAGAAGGGTGAACCCTGTGGGATGCCATTGTCTGAGTTAAAGATATTTGAGTTCAATTATTAACCTTGGCTCTAAAATTTTGGATGTAAGAGAGACTATCGAAACATGGTTTTTGTTAGACAGAGCCGTTTGAAAGCAACTTGGTCAAGGTTAATTAGACTATTGCCAAAGAAGTCTTTTAGAAATATTTTTCCATTACATTACTTGTTCACGGAGTAAGTAGATAGGCCTCTAACTGTTGGACGCTGTCTTGTTTTGATTAGGTTTGGGAATAGGGATTAATGTAGAACTTTTCCATGCTTGTGGTAGTATTACCTGATCAAAGATATTATTATAGAGGGTCTCTCTTTTAATAATAGTGGTGCATTGGTTAACATTGGGTATGAGATACGGTCGTATCCTGGTGTCTTTCCTTTGAGAGAGTTTACACAGCATTCGAGTTCTAATGAGTTGATTGGAATTTCGTATAAATTTTCTGAAGGACATATATATATAGGATCGTTATTTAATGCTAAAAGTTTTGAGCTGCAGAAAAAAGAAGAAAAGTTTGACTCGTCGGAATAGGAGGACCATCTTTTGGCAAAGTGCTCTGAAATTTTGGCGCCTAGTGTTAGTGTTTCAGATTCTGATTCAATGGCTTTTATAAAATATGGACTGGTAGTTACTGGAAAGCGTTTTTATATCGGACCATATTTTTTGGGTGGTAGAATTAGGGTTAGGTTTTTGTGCAAATTTTTGAAAACTTACTTTTTTTGCATTTTTTGCATTTTTTGCCTGCTGTCTGAAGACATCATAAGATTTTTTATAGTTAACAAGATTAATGGTATTAGGATATTTTTTGAAAATATTCCAAAACCTTTGTTTTGACTGTCTTAATGAATTAAGTTCTGGGCTCCACCCTGGAACTATTATTTTATGGAGTTTGAATTTAGTTTGTGGAATTAAAATATTTGCTGCTGGGAGGATGCATTTTTTTATTGTGGCCGCTTCCTTATTTATATAAGGGACTGTGTTAGGGAGTTCAAAAATTCAGTTGCTTTTTGTTAAAATTTATTCCAATCAGCATAGTCGGTTTTAAATTTTGGATTTGGTTTATCAAAGTTAGAATCGTTCCCAAGATGAATAGATGCAAGGAAGGGAAAGTGATCGATCCAATGAAGGAAATCATTCCTTTTCCATGTGGTGTTAGGTAGTAATTTTGCAGATATAAACGTTAGATCCACATGGGTAAAAGTTGTGTGAGTTGAGAAGTGTGTTGGGCTACCCTAATTAAGAAGAGAGAGGTAAGAGTTTTCAAGGAAGGTTTCAACTTTTTTGCCTCTTGACTTGAGTGTCCGACAGGAGAACCCCAAAAAGGACTCCAGGAGTTAAAATCACCTGCTAGTAAAACTGGTGTCTCTACAGCTTGTTGTATATTTTCTAGGTCTGAACATAAGAAAGGTTGAGATGGATGAATGTAAATTGAAATGATTTTGACTTTAATTTTATGTTGGATTTATACTGCAATTGCAGATATATTTGAGTTGATGTTGAAAACTTTATGACGGATCGATTTATGGATCAATAAACCGTTTCTCTATTTTGTTGAAGTATTTGTATCGAAGTTATGAAAATATGGTGAAGTTTGTGAGTTAACGTGTGTTTCTGAAGAGAAACCACCGATATGGCTTCAATTCTTTTAAAAGGAGTTGAAGCTCGTATTAATTATTCATATATCCATTAATTAAAAATCATAGGATCATCATTAAGGAAAAATCATAGGATGGGTGTTTTGTGGTGGGACAGATATAGCTCTGCCGCCAGAGGTTGAATGACCCAAATTCCAAGTTGAATTTGGAAGATACAACCTCTGAAGGGCAGAGCCAGTGTCAGGAACACCGATATGATTATTAAATATCGTCATCATTATCGGTATAATCAGTTATAGAGTCAGTAGACATTGGTGTTGGTGTTTAGATTGAATATGAGTGAATTTCGTTTGTTACAGAATTTGGGTTGAATGTTTTGTAAATATTTGAGTTTAAAATTTGAGCTGATTGAGAGTTATCATTGTTTGGCGAGGAAACAGATTTTGGGGTTGTAGCGATAGGAATAGAATCTCTTGATGTGTTTGTCATATTGAGTGCAGTCTTTTATATTTTAGTGAGAGAAGAAATTAAATTTTGTTTGTTGTTACAGTGCTCTTCACTTGACTAGACGCACACATTTTTTTTTACATAAATTTCATTTTTTTGAAAGTGTGTGTAGCAATCATCAAGCAAATGCATTTATTAGAAAGGTTATTAAGTTCTCAAGAAAAAAACACAAAAAAGTGGTAGGTGAGTGGAAGTTAACGGTTGTTTTTTCTCTTTTCTTTCTATGCTGTAAGAAAAAGTGTAGTTTTTTTTGTTCACATAATTAGACGCACGTGTAAAAAATTCGTAAAAATGAAACATAGACTTTTTAATATATTTTTGTCTCTTTTATTTTTGTTTTTTTTTTATATTTTCAGTACTTTGTACTGCCACCATGTTTTAAAATCACATCAAAAATTCTATTTTTAAGTGAAACATACAGTTTTTCTAAATAATTTAGAGGAATCGTCTTCCAGGCTTCTTTGATTGCGAAAATTAGCTCTTCACAGGTCTCATACTGTCTACCTCCTTCGAAAATTTTACGCGTGAGCCACCCCCAAACATTTTCGATTATATTGAGGTAAGGTGAATAAGGTGGCCACGGCAGTAATTCCACATTTTCGTCGGCGAGAAAGCTTTTGACTACACGAGTGTTGTGGATTGGTGCATTGTCTTGTTGAAATATCCACTGTAGAGGTCCAAACAGTTCTTTCATAGCGGGGAAGGCTGATTGCAAAAGGGATTTGTAGGAAACTCCCGTCATTTTATTGGAAACGAAAACCAAATCAAACGCCCCATAGTACGAAATGGCTCCCCAAACCATAACTCCTCCTTGCCTCGAATGGTGACGTGTCAAAAACTTTTCCCGTTTTCTAATATCATGGAAGTAGTAGTTGTAGCCATCAGGGCCATCTAAATAAAAATTTTTTTCATCTGAAAAAACCACATTTCGCCAATTTAGCTCACTTCCAACGTTGGTATCCCACGACATGTGAAGGCGTGCGAACTCCAACCGCTGTGCTTTTCTTACGACGTTTAGTGGGGGCTTTTTTTTAAGTTTTTTTAATTTTAAATGCTCTGCACTCAAAATAGCTCGCCGAACAGTTGATGTGCTGGCAGTTATCCCCGCTTTTTCCTTTATTTTACTGGTAGAGGCAGCTGAATCTGACGCGATTCTTATTATTTTTCTTTTATCCTGAGGTGTTAAAGCGGTTTTTGTCCTTCCCTTGTAATTTTTACAGTATGAAGCACTGTTTTTAAGATAATTTCTTACGACATGGTCACTTCGACCAATTTTTTGGCAATATTTCTCATGGAAAACCCTTCGGAGTGCAACGCGTCAATTTTTCCTTTTTCTTCCGCGTTTAAAACTTTTTTTTTCCTCATTTTGGATTTAAATCACTAGCGAATACTCCTTACGGCTTAAACTTTGGAGCTAACTCAAATTTACGTAACAGATCGCGACCAACTAACTAATTTAACGAGTGCGTCTAATCATGTGAACAAAAAAAACTGCACTTTTTCTTACAGCATAGACAAAAAAGAGAAAAAATAACCGTTAACTTCCACTCACCTACCATTTTTTTGTGTTTTTTTTTTTGTTGAGATATTAACCTTTCTAATAAATGCATTTGTTTGATGATTGCTACACACACTTACAAAAATATTAGATTTATGTTAACGAAAATGTGTGCGTCTAATCAAGTGAAGAGCACTGTATCTATGCATCAAGTTTTCGTTTATCTATCATTGATTTCACAAGGTTCACATTATTAACGTCCACACTTATATGGTCATTATTTAATGCGTGTGCAGCGAATGCCGATCTGTAAGTTTGGTTGCTCCTTATGTGCGATATGTGTTCGTTTATCCGCGATAGGATATTTCTTTTTATTTGACCATAATAAACGCGTCCCTGATTTATTTAAATTATCGGTTTTGTCAAATAAATTGACGGTTTTTATTTGGTTTGAGTAAACAATTTCCGTACCGTATTCACGGAATTTAGTTTTCAATTTATTCGTCACGACCGGTACATAAGATAACTCGACACGTTTGTTTTGTTCGTTAGGGTTATAATTTTCTAAAAACAAAAACGAATATTTATGTTTGTGTATTTATTTCCGTATGCTTTTTTATAATTTGATCTATCAAAATTTCCTTATACCCGTTTAGTCTCGCGATTTGTTTATTTGTTTTACATTCTTTTATGTAATTCATTGCTGACAGATCCAAACTGCACATTCGGTGTACCATGGAATGGAAAGCTGGTTGGTTTTCGGTAGATAGCTATTTTAATTGATTTATTAAACATTCATTCTTAATTTACCACCATTTTCAATTTCATGTGTAAATTGAATCAAAATGAACATTTAGAACACTTAACACATTTCAACTTCCGGTTTATTCACTACCGCAAACACGTCATCTACATACCGATGCCATTCGTTTGGCAAACGTGTTTTTTTTCTTTTAAACTGAGTTCAAAATGAGACATAAATAGTTCGCTTATTAATGAGCATAGTGGATTTTCCATATTTGTGTCCTTTTCAATTAAGTAAAAAGAATTTCTAAATTGGAAAAAAAAGTTTGATTCATAAAGATTTTCGCAGTTTGAAGGTAGGTCTATCGAGACTAAATACTTTTCAACAAATTGTTGAAGAGCTACATATATCAACAGGTACAGGTTGGGAACAAAGAACATACATCGAACGAAACCATACACTGATTTTTACCAATTTGAATGTTTTATTTTTTCCGCGAAATCGTACTTATTTTTCACTGACAATTTCACAATATGTGGCAACTTTTTAACCTCACTTACTTACCATTTTGCAATTTTATAACAAGGTGCGTTAATATTCGACATAATGGGTCTCATTTATTTCATTGTTTACGTATTTTAGGTAAACCTTATATTTTTACTACGATTGGATTTGAAACTTTGAGAACTCGATTTAATCGACTACCAAAAACTACACATATCTTTTCTCAAAACATCAATTTCTATGATAGTGTTGATATTAATAATGTGAAACTTGTGAAAGCAATGAAAGATGAACGAAAACTTGTTGCATACGAGAGTTTTTATATACAAAAAGATCGAAACTCTATGAATCTAGACAATGGGAACATAGAGTCGATCGTGTTCTCTCGTATAACATAATAAGAACATCATACACCACCCACAACAAAGCTTATCAAGCACACATGTTGGCTTTTCAAATTAGTCGTGATGCTGAGGATGGAATGACAACATTCCGAAATGCATTCATATACTACTTTTAACTCGGTTTTATTTTAATTTTTCTCTTTGTATTTGTGTCAAATATTTTGTCAAATTTATTTGTTGTAAATAATAATAATAATCGTGGTAAAAGTAAAAAACGTGTGAAATCAATTAAGGTGTTTGACAAACAGTATTCTTTTTGTTTATTGCCTGATTTCACGTCGCTCAAGAACAACTTTTATTAAGTAATCTTATAAAGTGAAACATTCATTAAACTACTTCTCTTATGTGATATGTTGGTATATTTTTCCGCAACAGCCTATTGAATCCTATATGCTCGCCATTGAAACGGTTGATCACATAATAGCTCTATGCGACCCCAACGATTGTATCCTTCTTTCATCAGAAAATCAGTCTTGTTATATTGCTTCAAATCCCACCTATGCTAAGGAATGTCTATTTATAGATCGCCTAGCAGATTCAAACCTCTGTCAAGTTAGTGGTATTTCAAACTATATGGATAGGCAACTAGATCTTATTTTCACAACCGATCCCATTTACTCTTCAGTATCACTCTCACCTCTATCCCTATCTACTATCGACTACTATCATCCTCCCCTAATTCTCTCATTCTATCATGATTGTCCATTACCAACTAATCTCCCTACATATCAGTACTCATATGATTTTCATTAGTCAAATTTCCTTCATATTAATGAATATCTCAACAGAGTTTCCTTTAATTTCGATAACCTTATCGTGAAAGGTGTCACAGAAAAATTTGACAGGGAAATATTTAATTCTATTTCTATCAATGAACCTTTCAGTCCCCATAAAACATCAGCTGCCTCCCCACGCTGGTATAACCGCAAGCTTCGCTCTTTGCGTAACAAGAGAAACAAGTTGTGCGCAATTTTCCTTCGTACCCAATAGCCCCCTGACTATTCTAACTATTCTGGTTCTTATCTTCACTTTTCCGAGCTATAAACCACCATTTACCAACGCTATTTAATAGAAACACAAACCAATCTTATAAATAATCCTAAGTCGTTCTTTCAGTTCGTCAATTATAAAAGAAAATCCGATGGTTACCCTACCTCTCTTTCTTTTAATAACGAAACTTCGAATAATCCGCAAGATATTGCCAACTTTTTTGCCACCTTTTTGAAGCAATCTTTCACCGACGTTTCCTTTGTACCTGATTCAGATTATTTCTCACTAGGCCCATTTTTTCATCTTACCGTTGACCCATACATAATCGAAAATAATTTGAATCAACTCAACGATGAATATCTTCCTGGCCCTGATGGCCTCCGAGCAATATTCCTAAAAAAATGCTCTTCAGCCCTATCTTTTCCCCTCTCCAAAATTTTCAGTCTATCACTATCTCAAGGAGAAATTCCTGAGTTATGGAAAACCTCTTTCATAACCACAATTTACAAAAAGGGTACTAAGAGCGATATTAAAAACTATCGTCCCATTGCCAAACTTTCACATGTCCCTAAGATATTTGAAAGTATTTTGTACGAAATTTTAAGTTTCCCTTGTAAATCTCTCATTTCCCCTCGACAACACGGCTTTCTCAAATGTCGGTCTACAACCAATAACCTAGTTGAATTTGTATCGTATATCGTCTCAGCTCTAGAGAGCGGATAGGGAGGTAGATGTTATCTCTACTGACTTTAGCAAGGCTTTTGACAAAGTTTCGCATAGACTCATACTTTTCAAATTGTCCTCCCTCGGCTTTGAACCTATCTTTTTAAAATGGATTTCTTCTTATCTGGAAAACCGGTATTACAGTGTTCGTTTCAGATCTGCCCTCTCCAGCTCATTCTTAGCTACCTCCGGGGCCCCACAAGGAAATCACTTAGGTCCTCCTTTTTATTCTCAGAATTAATGATATTGAATTGGTCATTAAACATTCCCATATCTCATTATACGCTGACGATACCAAGTTGTTCAAGACAATTTCTTCCTCACCCGACTCTTCTCTTATCCAACTAGATTTCCACAGTTTCTTAGTCTGTATATCAAAAACTGCTTAGAGCTAAATGTCAATCTCTTTTTCACCCAAACGCATAATATATTCACCCAGGAGCTACTTTCTTCACAATCAACAAGCCATTGTTGAATCGATCCGGGACCTCGGCGTATTATGTGGCCGAGAGCTCAACTTCTTGACACACATTGATAATATTATTTCAAAAGCCAAATCAGCGCTTGGATTTGTGAGACGATGGTCCAAAAAATTCTCCGACCCCTACGTCACCAGATCACTCTACATAACTTTTGTCCGCCCGCTACTTGAATACGCCTGCCAAGTGAGGTCCCCATATAAACAAATTCATATCTCTAGAATCGAGAGCATACAACGCCGTTTCTTAAGTTTCGCTCTTCGCGGCCTGTCTTGGAATAATCCTTTGATCCTGCCCCCCTATCAAAATCGCCTCCAACTAATTAACCTTATTGCCCTGCAAGAGCGAAGAGAAATAACCGAGTCTCTCTTCATTCATCGACTCCTCTCCGTTTCCGTTGACTGTGAAAGCCTCTACAACTCTATCTTTTTCAGCACCTAACCCCGTAACCTAAGAAACCCTCGCTTCCGCTACCTGCCTACTCATCGTACCTCTTATGGTTTCAATGAACCTATTACTCGTATGCTGCGTAGGGTTAATTTGAACGAAAACTGTTTCGACTTCAACCTCAGCACTCTCAAGCTTAAACTCCTCCTGTTAAATCGTCCACCCGATTCTTTTTAGTTGTAAGTTTCATATAGTTTTAAGTTAGGTTAAGTTATGAAGCTTGTATTAAGCCAAATAAATGGAGTTCTTCCCCCCACCAAAATTCAAATTACTGTATTGAACAGACATGTATTGAACTGCCTTGTATTGAACAGCCCTGATTTGAACTGCCCTGTTTTGAATAGCCTTGGATTAAAGTGCCCTGTATTGAACAGCCCTTTAGTCGTTCCTATAGGAAGTGATCTGATTAACTGCCCTGCATTTCACTACTCGTTATAGATATGGATGCCAATATAAAAACAATTCAAAATCTTATAAAAGCAAAAGAAGCCCGGAAGAAAAAATATATGCTCTTCAAAACTTTAAAATTCATTAAAGATACTGAAATTAAGAACACTCTTAAGACAATTGTTGAACCCTTAAACAAAATCGCGAAAATTGTGGAAAAAAGAAAGCATGAATGGTGTATTAAAAGAAAGAAAATCACCCGCTGTAAGACTTTGTCTTCAATTTAAAATTTAAATTAAGATCCTGAATGGATCTCTCCTGGGGTCACTTATAACATTTCGTTCCACGGGAGCCAAGCGTGCCACTCCCGAGGTCTTCTTTGCTGAGCTTGTTTTGCGGCTGATGGATGATGACGTCCCGGGGCCCGCGTGCTTAACCCTGACAGACGCTGGTACTCGGGGTCCGACTCCCTGCACCGTAAAGATACTCCTTTGTTCTTCTCTATGCATATTTGGTTTAATTTCTGTGTTCCGTCACATAGTTGTTTTGTTGCTCTGCGGGTGGTATTTTATTTCCCACCTACCCTGCATTAATAACAAGTTTTAATACCGAGCGTTCTTCTATCTGCTACCTGAGGACGCGCCCTCTAATCAATTGTTTCAGATTATTCAGACTGATAACGGCGACTACGTAAGCTCATCGAATCGGAGAAAATGAAATCGATTTTCATATTCATCTATGTAGAAATATTGCGTTCTTGTACAATCCTTCAAATAAAGATTCCTCTGAACGGTACTGCCGCAGTTTTTCTAAATGTTTTAAACATGGGAAAACGTCCATGGATTTAGACTGAAGCATCCTTGAAAGTACATTTATTTTTCCTAAAAACTCATTCCAACTAATCGTTGACAAACCAAATTTGAATTTGTACGAGTATATTCGTTTTCCTAGTTAAGTTGCTTTGAAACTTGAATGTTCATCAAAGTCTACGCTTTCTGCGATTTCGATTAAAAAATCATACATTTCTGACAAATTTTCGTTAAGACAGTTGCACAACGACACAGAATTTAAAATCAATGTGTAATCATCGCTATTTTTATTTTAATAAAACATGACATTAACATTTCTTATTTATCTATGTAACTATAAACTATAGTTTTTAGTTTGTTTATTACATTTATTTTGTTAAATTTCAATTAAATTAATAAGAATAAAGACAATTGAAATTGAATTGAATTGTCATACTAACTCTCGCAACTATCATTTTATCACTGTTATACTTGGTTCGAGTGTTTTCTCGGTATATACGAGTATTTTCCTTTCTCATTCGATGTATATTCATTTCCCTGGTTACATCTTAAGTAAACAATTTGCAATACAAACTTTTTGATTGGAGAATCTCATCAATGATTTTCAGAAATATATTTATTTGTAATACATTTTATCTATCTATCTATTATTTTTATTACCAATTAAAATAACAAAAATAAACCATTCATCTATAAATAATAATTCGTCTTTCATAATAATCCCATAGATAACCCCATAAAACAAACATTTTTAATTTCATTAACAGTAAAATTAAATTAAAAAATGTTTATATAAATTCTTAATCGAACCCTAAAAACTAGACTATATGTCTTCTAGTTTAGAGAAAATTTAAAATTACCAAAGCTACTTTCTTATTCGATTTTTTAAATTCTTCTTGCATAAATACAGTGCTTACTCTCAGAATTACGGCGTATAAAGAGTGAAATATGTATGTAACCCCCTACGTGACAATAGTATTGGTACGAGGTTGGATGCATGTGGGGAGGGAAAAAAATATGTTAATTGAAAACTCGCACTTTTAAATATGTTTTATTTAAGATTTTAATTCAAGGTTCAATTAAATAAAGCACAATGATTAAGTTCGATTAGTTTTTAACAAAAATATAGGGATTTAAGTATTCAAGGTTTAGTAGTTGTAACTAATTTTAAGTAATTTAAGCAGTTTAATTTAATTTTTTAGTAATTTAAGCAGTTTAATTTAGTTTTAAGTAATTTAAGATAATATAAAGTTTTAAACAAATAGAACTCGTGACTTTCGTTGCGTAGCTCGTTGCGTAACTCGTAGCAGATGATAAAAAACAAAACGTCTTGGTCGTTGCGGGAACTCTACATATCTCGTGATGAGCTGATGATGTTGCCGTTTCTCTTTCCGTAACAACCGTTGTGTTTTTTTGTAAGCTTTGGACCGCTGTTCTCTCGATGACAAGTTGAATGTTGTTTAGTTTAGGGGATTAGGTTTAACATTCTAATCCCACATGTATGCAAAGTTTCTTTTCATTTAAAGAATCTGAATTTAAAGAAACTTTGAATGTATCCTATATGTGTAAGTGTATGTTTCTAAATATATTTACATATAAAAAAACAAGAAAAACAAATTTAATAAAAAAGTAGTGTTTTTAATTTTTAATGTTCTCATAAACTAAAAAAATAAACCATCTAATTTCCAGTTTTCTATTAAGAATTTATAAGAACATCATCTGATTGAAGCCGATTCAGTACTTAGTTTCCCAATTTTGAATAAAAAACTAGTAACATTAAAAAATGTTTTTGACAAACTTTGATTTTGAAAGTATTTTTTTTTTCAAGAACTGTTGTCACAAATAACTAAACGGAAACAAAATATAAAAAAACAATGAGCCGTTTTTTTTAAATATTTTTTTTTCATTTTAAGCGGCTGGTAATGGCGCCGTGGAAGAAGTGTTTGGTTGCTAACTTAGACGTGTGGTTTCACGTAATCATTTTATTTCACAAGAAAGGAAACACCAAAATATTACATATTATTTGTTCGATATTTTTATATAAACTTGCATTTCCTTCCCAAGATTTCTTCCCATTAACCGTTGATTTGTATTATTTCCGGTTAAATTTTTCATAGGAAAGTATGGAAAACGAAAACAATTTCGGTTTCGAAGAAGATATTTTTAATAATGAAATAGAAATAAACCTGCAAAATGCTACAGAAAAAGTTCTTGTTACACACAAATTGTTGTTTTTATCAAAAATAACTGTATATTGGCCTTAAGCTCAAAAAATAATTAAACTTTTGATTTTATCTTCGAATTTAAATATTAGTTTGTACATATTTCTAAAATTATCATCTTTTTCACTAAAATTTACTTTTTTAAAGGGCACATATGAGAGAAAAGTTTTTAGCGGATCTAAGGGGAGTTCGAGAAGAATATGCGTCTAATACTCCAAAGCTAACAGAAATATTATCTAAAATGCGTAAAAGGCTCGACGATCCGCATGTTTTATCCGGCGAAGTTGTTCACAGCTTTATGTGTTCTTTGAGAGACGTCCAAGACTACGACTCTATGGTCCGATTAGTAAATGATTTAAGAAGTATCCCTAACACACGCAAATATGTGGAAACCGGTAATATGAGTTTTTTATACGCCTTTGCCCTTAACAGAAGAAACAAAAAAGGAGATCGAGAAAAAGCATTGGCATCTTCTTTAAATGCGTTACAAAAAAAGGAAAACGAATTTCCAGATATGCTCTGCCTTTGTGGCAGGATTTATAAAGATATTTTTGTAGAATCAGACTACAGTGATATGAACAGTTTAAAAAATGCTATCAAATGGTATAGACAAAGTTTTGAAGTTCAACCGAATGAATATGCGGGAATTAATCTAGCTACACTCTTAGTTATTGATGGAAAAGAATTTAGCAATGCCGAAGAATTGCAGCATATAGCTATGACACTTAACAATTTAATCGGAAAAAAAGGAAGCCTTTCTACGCTAAGCGAATATTGGGACGTAGCAACATTTTTTGAAATATCTGTATTAGCTGAGGACTATTCAAAAGCGATTCAAGCTGCAGAGTGTATGTTTAAGTTAAAACCACCAATGTGGTACCTAAAGTCAACTATTGGAAATATTGCATTAATTCATCGATTTCGAAAAAAGTCAGATGACCATACGAGTGATGTTAAGGAACAGGTTTTTCAGTTTTGGATTGACTTTTTTTTAGCAGCCACTAGTTCCGAAGAACCAAATAACGTTCGGTTTCCCATTTTGGTGAGTATATTTTAATAAAGTGATTATGCATATCCTAGGAACTCCTTACAAAAAATATGAAACACTGCCGCAAAATTTTCCGAAAGAATTTAGTTGATAACGTGTTCGTATTAATTTTTTTTGCATTTAACCTTTTTTTTACATTGATCAACAAAAAACTGCGCTAGAAAAAAAAACAAAAAAAAATAAATATAAGGGGTATTCATGTTTGAGTTTATCTTTTGGTAAATGAACCGTCAAATTTTGTATGGGAATTGGTTTGCCAAAATTGTATAAAATTATCTAAGGAATCTGCTGCAGAAACTCATACAAATTTATTTGAATAGACTTATCGAAACGGCATGCCAGTGCGACTTTAAGAATTAGGCGTGTTCGGAAATATGATTATATTAACTATCTCAGAGCTTAGAGAACTTTAAAAACTATTCCCGTATTCTGTAACTAATGAACCGAGATTAGTTGGCAATAATGAAAGCTACTTTTCATAAATTTTTAGCGCCAACATCGTTGTAATCTTTGTTCCCAATTTAAATAGTCCTCCAGCCGAGGTTCCTCAAGAAATTCAACCGTTAGAGACGGGGGAATAAGAGCCTTCAAGCAAGGTGGCTGAAGATGTAGCTAGTACTTCTCGGACAAACACCGCCTCTGAAGGTTTAGATCGAGAGTATTTAGCAAGACCGAGTAGAAAGGAGTCTAATAGAGAATCAAATGTGTATCTTTCAACAAATGAAACAATTTATGGGAGAAGTTAATAATAGATTAGATAATCTTAGCAAACCTTGCAGTGCCCAGGGTGCTTCTGAGTATGCGAGAATTAATCCGCGTACGTCTGCAGGCGAACATTTTAGACACTAGACCAGCCAATTTTCATTCATTGTTAAAGCATTAGATTACCATTGATGAAGGAGAAAAACAGCAATCGAAAATCGCGGCTTTTGCCAAGCAAAATAAAGTAGGTTCAGCTTCAAATTTTATGTGCTGGAACTGTGATGAAAAAGGGCACTCCTTTTACCAATGTCCTTCTCATACACGAAATTTGTTCTGCTTTCTATTCGGTTCTAAAGGAGTAAGCACACCAGAGTATACAAAGCATTCGGAAAACTTTCGACGGGACGAAAAGAATTGCTGGGAAAATCTTTCCTCGAAGAACAACCCAAGCCCCCCAAATAGCCAATGACAGTAAGTACCTTGGGTACGTCTTGTTCCCAACAACATCTGGGAACAGAACAAATAGTAGTGGGGGAAAGGAGGGTGAAAAGATTACATTCCCACTAGAATATTGAAATGGCAAGAGAATCAAAAGCTTCCTGATCACCCGGTAAGTACTTATGCTCTCCAGTCACTACATGATCGCAAGGTACATTATAACAAAGTTCCATCTATAATAATGGAAATAAACCGAAATTCTAGCAATACAGGTACAAAAGAGTAGGCGTCCATTTAAAAAATCGAAAACTTATTGTACACTCTATAATTTCTTCTAGCACTGGTAGGATGTACGCTAGAGTACAGCTCAAGGGGGAAGCCAATTTTGCCATAGTGGTTTTCCTAAGACTTACGAGAGAATTCGCGTTTAGTACTTTCTGGCCAAAGATGGTCGTAGATATAAACCACTATGTAAGTGAATGTGAAACTTGCAAAACTGCTAAAACCCGAAATATTACATTGCATGTCCCGATAATAATAAACAATAATTCAGAACGAGTAAACCGAAGTAAGTTACGCGTTGTGGTTTTGAAGGAACAAAATGATTGGGATAGTCAGCTTTCAAGTATCCCCTGTTTTTTTGCGATCGGATATGCATGATTCGATGGGTTGTCAACCTTACTTTGCGCTATGTGGGCACAATATGGTTGTGCCCGCATCTTCATATAAGATAATTAAAGCACTCGGGGATCCAGAAATATTAACAACACCGAACGCAGATACGGTTGTTTTGTCACGACAAAAATTGTCCGAACATTTGAAAAAGTCACATGTAAGATCTAATTTTAATTTTTAATTTTTATTGTTAAGCTTAATACAAGCATATATGTTAAATCTAAAAAACAATTGAGTACTTAAAAATTAATAAAAAAAGTTTTTAATTTAATTTAATTTAATTTTGTTATGCTTAATAAAAGCTGATATTTTAAATCAAGGGAAAAACAACTGGGTTCTTGAAAATTTATAATAAGAAAGAAAAAACAAAATAGATAAATAAATAATAAGTTCTGGAGGAAAAGGAAATGATTATGCTTGGAGGGCAAGTCTTAGCAAATTTTTTTACCTTTCTTTAAGAGATCTGCAAGAGGCCTAACTAAAATTGCAAAATTTGGTACGCATCTACGGTACCAAGAAATTGTCCCTACAAAACTCCTTATTTCCTTCACATTTTTCGGTGCAGGAATCCTCAACATGCTCTCCACTTTTTCAGGGTCGACGTGAAGTCCGTTCCTATCTACTACATATCCAAGAAATTTCAAAGGAGGCCTGCAAAAGTTACATTTTTCCCTACCTACTTTAAGCCCTGCTTCACTAAGTCTTTTAAAAACTTCTTCGTGAATTTCAAGATGTTTTTCGAATTAATCGGTGATGATGATAATGTCATCCAACTACCCAAAGACAAATGGTTCTAAATCGGGACCTAGAACATCGTCAATAAACCTTTGCCAAGTTGCCGGAGAATTGTGTAAGCCAAAAGGCATCCTCAGAAACGGAATTGGTCTCTTCCTGGCACAGTAAAGGATGTGTACTTGCGCGATTTCTCTTCCAGACTTAATGTTCCTAGATGACAAGAACTTGGCATTTCGAAATAAATTGGAGTGGATAAGCATCCCTATCAGTAACTTCATTAAATTTCCTATAATCTACGCAAAACAGAAAACTACCATTCCTTTCCTTAACGAGAAGAATCGGAGATACCCAAGGACTTTTGGATTTTTTATCACTCCAACGTCTAACATCTCTTGGAGTTCTTGATCGATGTGTTTTTGTATCGCAGGTGACGCTGGGTAGTATCGCTGCTTTATCTGTTCTGCGGATGTCCTAATTTTGTGCTCAACTAAGTTGGTGCACCCTAATCCTTCGCTCATTGATTTAAAAAGCTCCTCTAACACTAATTCTAGCTGTCTATTCTCACTTTCATTCAAGTCCGAGTTCTCCCTAATCGCTACCATGTCTGTCATCGAAGCTTCCATATCTCGGCTTGAAGAATTCCATTCTCCTGATCTCAAATCCGGGACAATGATCGACAGTGCCCAAAAATCGGCACCTAAAATCAAAACCTGAGGAAGATTTGTTATGACCAGAAATT
This sequence comes from Philhelius pedissequus, assembly GCA_910595825.1. Lineage (NCBI taxonomy): Eukaryota > Metazoa > Arthropoda > Insecta > Diptera > Syrphidae > Philhelius > Philhelius pedissequus. Next base: position 157,934,002 of record OU343161.1, read on the forward strand.
CAATTAACACGGATTTGTTCTCTACTTCCATTGGTAAAGAAACAGATCCGTCTACTCCTACACCCGCCCCATCTGCTAATGCTACTGAACCAACACTACTCTCAGCTAAACTAATCCCTAACTCTTTCAAAATTTTCCACCCATCTCCTCCTACAAAGGTGTGTGTAGCTCCCGAAGCAAGCAATCCTAAAAACTTAATTATAAAAATGTTTACTTCTAAGTATGGCCTACTATCCCTACCATTTCCCGCTAAAGTGAAACCCAGTTCTGCCCTAGGATCATCCAGTTGGTCGCCAGCAGACGACCTAACTAGTCCCGACGAGTCTCTCGTCCTGTTGAAACAAGGACCCGTTCCCCATTTCCCAAGCACCGCCTACAATCCCTACGGAAAACGCCTACCGCCCCACAACTAAAAAACGTTGTGTTCCCGAACAATTGTTGGCGAGATGACCTCCTTGTTACAGTTGTAACTCTTAATAACATGGCGAAATGGATTCTGGGGAGCCGAAGTGACAGCCATCACTCAGTTTTACCCCGATGTACTCGACCGGTACCCACACTCCGGTTCTAACAAATTTCTGCCACATTGACTTTCAGAGAATCTAATTCCCTACCTAACACAGCAAATTCCTTAACCGTCTTTGGTTTAGCACTCGCAATCTGCAACTGGAAGAAAGGTTCAACATTTTTTCTCAAAATCGATAACATCCTTCCTTCCGACATCGGTTCCGACAATCTGCGAAACAATGTCCTCATTGTGGTCAAATAAGCACCGAAGGACTCATTCTTTCCCTGCGAATGACGTTGCTCTCTTCCAACAAAAGATCATCGTAATTCGCAGGTAAGAACACCGCCTTCAGTTCCTGCATGAATTCCTGCACGTTTCCTATATCCTCTCTAAGCGCCCTAAACCACATAAGTGCCCTACCAGATAAAAGCTCAAAAGCGGATCTAAAGAGATGAGTTCCTGGAACCTCGTTAGCCAACCGAAGTTCTTCAACCCGTTCTAAGAATGAATTTACTGATGCTCCGTCACCAGTAAATTTTACCCCCCATTTACCTATACGCTTAGGCCACCTTTGTTGGACCACCAATCGCTCAGGGTATGGCTCACTCCTTTCTACCCTATGCTCTGGTACCCTAACAACTACTTCTCTTACTGTAGGACTGCAGTCAGCACGAGCTGGTGTAGCAGTAGTCTCTAAAGCAAGCCCTAAAGAAATCATATCCGAGTTACAACCTGTCAGAGACCGCGGACTAAGCGTTGCTGTCCGACCAACTCGTACATTCAGTTGGGTTTCATTCCTGGCTGGATTCCTCTTTTTCGGTGACTCCTCTTCCCTGTCACTGATCTCATTATCCCCAGTAAGATCACCTAAGAAGGATAAAACATCATTCATAATCGCGCTAATCTCCTCTTCCTCGTCTTCAGCATCACAAGGTATCCTAGCTAACCCACCCATGCACCATTCTATTTTGGTCATGATTTTTATGTATTCCGAAGGTTTCGGATTTTTCGGAACATCCTTCAAAAGAACCCTAATCTCTTCTATCTTTATCCTTACGGCATCCCTCCAAACTATAAGGATAAACAACACTTCCCTCTATCGAGTTCCTCTAAGCGAGTAATCTCGATGAATTCAATACCATGCGCATTTCCTCAACCGTCCCTACTTTTAAGTCCCTGACCTTCATCCCATAGGCCAGTTCGTCCTGCGCTAAAAGACCTATATTCATTTTTTTTTAGAATTAAACAAAACAAAAATAAAAACAATAAAAAGTAGAAAAAATCAAACGGCAACCCTAAAAAAATCCCTAAATCTATTTCCAAGATTCGAATATATGTATATCTAAAATAAATTAATTCCAAAAAAACAGAAACCAAATAATTTTGCTATCCCGAAATAAAAATTGATTCCGTGCGTACTTCTTTAAAACTATGTTCAATTATTCCTAATAAATAACCTTCCTTTTTTACGAGTAAATCGCTTTCCATTACAACATTCTACAAAAAAAAAATCAGAAAAATTGTTTGCAACCCTAAAATAAAATGTAAGTATTTATCGAACAAAATTAACTTGAATTTCCCTTATATTTGTAACCTACGAGTATTTACACAGTAAAATACAACAAAAAAATCAAACGAAAAACTATTCAATATAAGAAATTATTTAAATAAAATTATAATTTAATTAAGTTGAAAATCTGTAATAAATTCCTAACACAATTTTACACACAAAAAAATTGGTGAAATTCCACTAACGCTACTTTCACTCAATTAAAATTCAATAAAGAAAACTCAAACAAAAAACTATCACTCAAAAATAAAAACCTGACGCGATATAAAAAACTCTCACGCGAGAAAAAAAAATGCCGACGCAAAAGAAAAAAAAAACAAATAAATAATAAAATTGGAAAAGAAAGAATAGTTAATAGAGTAGGTTTCTAATTTTGTTAATATGCCTTCCTCTTATTTCCTTCAAATGTGTAATGGCTTCAATCGCGCTTAGAATCATCTGCGAATAGTTTTGTTGGTAACTGAGAAAATGCTCAGATGAAGCTTTTTCTCGATTTAATTTCTTTTTAATTTTTCTCGTAAAACTTAGTTTTAAATAGCTCTGAACTCGCCATTAACTCGCCGGCAAGTTTGGGAAAGACATCAAACAACTTGCTGAGTCCGTAAATGTGTGAGTGAGAGTAAGTTTCGTTGTGCTCGACAACGGAGTTTCTCTCGGAGGCGGAGAAGCATTCCATGAAGCCGTGGTCATGACAGATGATCAACGAAAACGAATGGCTGAATGTGTGAATGTGTGAGTGACTGGAATGGTCGAGGGAGGAAATGGTGGTAGCTAGGAAAGTTCACTCTTGTGGGAGCTTACTAAGCGTTAAGATTGATGGAAAGAAAATTCGAGAAAATTAAAGGAGGATACAGACAAAAATCGAGTAAAAATTATTTTGAGGATATTCTGGGAAAAATGATATTCGAGGTACGAGAATCTAGAGGAGAAATTTCGAGGAAGTAGCTAAAATAAACGAGGAAAAGGTAAGTAGATCGCACATTTTGTCCAAGTGTTTAATAGTATTTTTTTTACTTTGTTTCTTTTTTTTAAAGAAAAATTCTGATAAGTTTTATTTCCATATAAATCCGATTTGTATTAATGCGTTTCCTCTTTATTAAACCCAGTTAATTTTGGGATACGGGAATTTTTTTTACTGTGCGTTAACTGCCCATTTATTTTCAACATAATTGTTCTTTTGTTTGCTATTTTTTTTTTGTTCTACCTAACGGCTGACAATAAGCCATTCAAAGATTATATTTATAGTGTTACTTTTTAATTGAAAAAAAAAATTGGTTTTAATCCAGGGCTTGCCCACGGTTTCCCAAATAAAATTATTGAATTCCCCTTATATATACTCAAAAATTGCGTTTCATTCCATTTTCGCTTTTATTTGTAATTTATTTCTATTTTGAAAATTATTAGGCGCCCACAAATTATTGCACTTAATTCGTATCAATTTGGTAAACAATGTTCTTTTTTTATTTGGACATACCAAATTCTTCTACAAGGAACCCACTCCCAGCTGAGCAGTCGTGGTGGCAGCTTTTTTATCGTGCTGCTTGTTTGCATTTTTTTGTTATATTCTTCGGTTGCTGGTAAATTAGTTGTCAAAATAAATTAAGTCATTTCGGGCTAGACGGTTCGCGCAAGTATTATTTATCTGTTTATTTGTGATAATAAGTTAAACTTGTTCGCGGTATTTTTTTTTATTACAGTCGTAAATTATACAAACAGTAGATTTATTAAAAATAAATGACCACCCCATCGCGAGAAAAAAGTGCAACAGATTTTTAGGTCTCACCGGTTGGTACCGACGTTTCAAAAAAATTATTCAAATATAGCAGCACCGCTGACAGAATGCTTAAAAAAAGAAAAGGTTTGAACTTACAACCGAAGCTTTAGCAAGTTTTAAAAAGTTGAAAAATGCTCTTTCTTCAGCTCCAGTTTTGTCTCAACCGTACTTGAAAAACCTTTCACTATTCAATTTGATGCGTCTTCAGAAGGAGTAGGGGAGGTTCTCTTTCAGCTTGATGAGAATCAAAACGAAAGGCCTATTGCTTATATGTCTAAGAAACTCAACAAAGCTCAAAAGAACCACCGCTACAGAGTTGGAATGTCTAGCTGCGGTTTTGAGCATAAGGAAACTTCGGGCATACGTGGAGGGATCTTTCAAATCTCAAGTGGCTTATGTCTTTGAAGGACTTGAGTGGGATATTGGCGAGATGGAGTTTGGAACTGCAGGGTTTCGATTTTAGTATCGAACACCGAAAAAGATCTATCAACGTAGAGCCCGATACCCTTTCTCGAATAGACATGGATTATATTTCAACAGAAGTAACTGTTGGGACAAATATTTGCGAAGAAATTTCACTGACTTCCATAGGTGCAATATACCAAGCTGAGAGAGAATATCCTCCTAAATAAAGCCGCCCTTCCGTACGATTCAGGAATGGAGAAGAAGGGGAGGAAGACTCACTGTGGCGACTTTGGTTGCCAGAAACACTGACCCACCAGGTGGTCGAAGTGGCACATAACAGTAAATTAGCCTGCCATAGTGGTTTTGCAAAGACTTACGAGAGAATTCGCGCAAAGTACTACTGGCCAAAGATGGTAGTAGACATAAAACACTATGTAAGTGAATGTGAAATTTGCAAAACTGTTAAAACCCCAAATATTACATTGCGTGCCCGTTCACAAACCAGATAGTATCCGAAAGACCCATGCAACGGTTATTTATAGATATCCTAGAACAAAGCGTGGAAACGTTTATATTTTCATAATGTTAGATCACTTTAGTAAGTTTATGTTCCTGGAAGCTCTTCCAAAACCGACTTCAGTGAAGATTATTCAATATTTAGAAAGCGAAATCTTTCATGTGTTCGGTACTCCGGACAATGGTAGACAACTTGTGTCAAAGGAGTTTCAATCTTTTCTAAATAAATACGGAGTCCGGCACCAAAAAAACGGCCTTATATTCATCTCAGGACAATAATTCAGAACGAGTAAACCGAAGTAAGTTACGCGTTGTGGTTTCGAAGGAACAAAATGATTGGGATAGTCAGCTTTCAAGTATCGCCTGTTCATTCATGCGGATATCATGATTCGATGGGATGTCAACCTTACTTTGCGTTATTTGGGCAAAATATGGCTGTGCATACATCTTCATGTAAGATAATTAGAAATTTAAAAGCACTCGGGGATCCGGAAATATTAACAACACCGAACGCAGCTAAGGTTGTTTTGTCTCGACAAAAATTTTCCGAAAATTAGAAAAAAAAACACATGTTAGATCTAAAAACACTTACAATTTGCGATCAAGGCCAGTTCAGTAAAGCCCAGGTCAGGAGGTATTCCATCGTAATTTTGCTCAGAGTAGTTTCAAGGGCATTAATGCCAAGTTACTACCCAAATTCCTCAAGTCTCGTATCCGTAGGGTAGTTGGAAGCTGTATGTACGAACTTGAAACTCGTGATGGTAAGACTATCGGAATATTCCATTCTAAAGATATTCGGCAGTGACCTGGAAAAAAAAGATATGCACAAAGTGTTGTGTTGGACAAAAAGAAAAAATACATTTGCAACTTATCTGAAGCTTGAGGGAATAAAGCTGCCCGGCAAGAGACTAGTGCTTTAGGTACGGCTCCCACGTTATCAAAGTCAATCTTTCACATTCCGAGTATGAAAGTGCACCTTTGTTTTATCGAACTTCAAATTGTTTAATTTATCAATTTTTTTAGACCGAGATTTTTTTTTTGTTAAAAGTGGAGAAATATGGCAGCCGGAATAATTTTCTGCTTAGCTAAACTCATTAGTTTTTTTGTTGTTACTAAATCGTTCACGCTCCTCCTTCTTCGAAACCTTCAAGCCGTGGAGAAATATTCTCTTTCTCATTTAAGATATGTTTTATTTTAATAATAACAATAATCTTTTCCGTATTTAGAAATAATTTTTTTTTTGAGTTTTCTTTTACTTCACTATGAGAAAAATTACGCGGAGGTTGCGGTTTATCTAGCTTATCGTTTTTTTTTGTACATCGAACTTCAGGAAAAATAAACTAATGTGGGTGCATATGTATTCCTTTTGGTCGCGTATCAATGAAAAGGAAGCATATCCCTGTTACCTATTTAAATAAATATGAACGCGGCATAGCAAATTAAGGAGATAACTAACTTAAATTAAATTTTCTTTTAAGGATTAGTAAATAACAAAAACACGTTTGGAAATTAGAAACTTAGGTAAAAATTTGACGTTTATTTATTGATCCGTCAAAGAATGAAATGATTGTGACTAGATCACAACGATATAAGTATTTAGGCAAGGGAAGGTGGATTCTGTTTGTGCAGACTATAATTCAAAAACCAGCTTTGCAGATTTTCGGATTAGGCTCCGATAGTAGGTTTATTAAGGGGAGTAAAGTGCAATAACCTCTCAACAGATTGAATTATGTACTTGCAAATTATCCGTTGTTAACAAAAATCTTAGCTTTCGGTGGTTTGCCTGAGCATTGTCATTTGCATATCCGTCATTCGCATAGTCAAACCGTCGTTATCACTGTACGTGTATCTATTGACATTGAAGAAAATATAACAGAGGAGGCAATATAAACTAAGGCAGAAGGGAATTTCTGTTTTTTTTTTTTTGCTGGTTAGCAATTCTATTCGTTAAAAAAAAATATAAACCTAATAAGGTAATTTTGAGTTTTCTTTTTCTAAAAAAATCTTACGCTTCGCTTTAAGATTTTTGGTTTGGCACTTTTGCTTACAGTGGTACATTTTATTTTATTTATTTAGGGCGTTGATAAAAAAATTCATAAATTTGTAAACGGTGATTTTTTAAGAGCTTGGGTTTTGAAAATTCAAAAAAACACAGAAACTTGTAAAAAGTGAATGAAATTTTTATTTGGATCGATAAATCAATTTCTGCCAATTACTTTTTAAAAATAATTTCACTTAAATGTTGCCCGCGGCTACGCTTCAGGTGGTCCATTCTGAAAGTCCAATTTTGGCAAACTTTTTCACACATTTCGGCCGGAATCTCACCAATGACGCGTTCAATGTTGGCTTCCAAGGCAGCAATCGTGTTTGGCTTGTCCCCATAGACAATAGACTTAACATAGCCCCACAAAAAATAGTCTAACGGGGTCAAATCACATGATCTTGGTGGCCAATTGACTGCGCCAAAACGTGAGATCAACTGCTCACCAAATTCGCCTCTCAATTGATGCATGGTTTCGCGTGCAGTGTGGCATGTGGCACCGTGATGTTGGAACCACATGTCGACCGAGTTCAATTCTTGCATTTTCGGCAAAAAAAAATCTGTTATCATCGAACGGTACCTTTCTCCATTGACCGTAACACTGCGGCCTTCATCGTCCTCGAAGAAGTACGGCCCAATGATGCCGCCTGCCCATAAACCGCACCAAATAGTGCATTTTTCGGGATGCATTGGTAGCTGCTGAATTGCCTCTGGCTGCTCTTCACTCCAAATACGGCAATTCTGCTTATTCACGTATCCATTTAGTCAAAAATGAGCGGACAAAAAAACGGACGTAGCTTGCGAAACACATTTTTCACAGAGCACGAATTTTGATAATAAATTTCAATAATTTGCAAACGTTGTTCAGGCGTAAGTCTATTCATGATGAAATGGCAAACAATACTGAATAGAAATGTCAAATGTTCGTGGAATTTGTCATGTGTGATCTGTCAAAAATATAAACGTCAAAAACCAAGTAGCAAAAAAATCACCCGTTACTAGGGGAGTGCTCCATACCAAAGGCAAAGATCCTAAGTATTAATCCAGTCTGAGAAAAAGACAGGAAGCCTATTATATATCCATACATCTGACACTGATTATTATAAGGACTAGAGTAAATATCCTAAACATTTTTGGTGTCAAAGAGGAGACAATTAACTAATTAATTAAGTCTGTGTCGTGACATAACACGAGTAGCATTATAAAAAAAAATTATTAAAGAAAGAAGTATTCTAGTAGAAATTTTTATTTAAACAAACCTAAAATTTTCGGTAAGGGTTTTGTGGGGGAAAATTGTTAAGTAGCAGGTAAATTGATACAAAATTCGGTAAAGAGGAAGTGAAAGTTCCCAAACATTGTTAATAAACCCAGTGTGTTTCAATAGAATGTAAATGAATTAAGGATAATTGATGAAAATAAATTAAAATTAAAAATGTTTAAAAGAACTCATGTAAAGAAATTCAAAGATATTAGAAAGTTTTAAAGCTTATGTTTAATATGAATAAAGGAACAAAATTATGAATTTAGGGCAAAAAAAACATGAGTTTTAACTTATTGATAAATAAAAGGATGAGGAGGGGATGGGAATGAGGGTGTGAGACGCCTAGTTAAGGGGTCGTCTAAAGAAGGGAGGATAAGAAAACTTCTCGTGCATCTATTACCATCTATAGATGTTAGGACTGGCATGATAATTTTTGTGACGAGGCATATGGTCAAAGAACCACCCCACCCGACGAGCTAATGTAAGGGAACTATCGTGCCAGCACTGACCTCTAGCCTATCCAGCCCGTTACATCTTTTACATTTTTTTTATCGTTTCGAATATCTCGTTCCAATGATTATGCATTGGTTTGGGGGAGATTAAAAATAACTTCGAAATTTGAACGGGTCCACGTGACACACATACTTTTCCATATTTGGCGTTTAACGAACAGCTGATTCAATTAGACAACATTTACCCAAAACAGTATTAAAAGTGGGTTCATGCAAACTTTTGCGTAAACTTTAATTTTGTACACAATTGGTAAACTTATCTGGTTGCATGAATACACTTTTATTATTAGTTTAGTAAAAGAGAAACAAAAAGCACGTAAGAAATGGCAGAAAACTCGAGCTTCTCAACACAAAGTAAATTTAAATCGTTTGTGTAATTTACTAAAAAAGACGATAACAGAATTCAAAATATTCTAAGGTTGGAAATTATCTTGAAAGCTTGACAGCGGGAAAAGAATCGAACTATTCACTCTGGAAAGCTGTCAAAGTAAAGAAGAAAGCAAAGCTCCCAGCGTCTCCGATTAAGAATAATCGAAATGAATTGGCAATAAGCGACAAAGAAGAATCAAACTTTTTCCCGGATTACCTGGAGAACACATTAAAACCTTTGGTGGGCAACGACTCAAAGAAAATTTAAATATACGTTTTAACTCAAGCGAAAATTATATAACAAGAAATGTTACCCTTGCCGCATTAAGTAGAGAAATAAGAAAGCTTAAGCATAAGAAAGTTCCGGGATATGACTTATTTGCGGACGAAGTTCTCGAAATGCTTCCTCTCTAAGGTTAATTCATCTTCTTTATATAATAAATGCCACTCTAAGGCTAGAGTACGTTTCGACACAAAGGAAGGTTGCGGAAGTTATAATTGTTCTCAAACCAGGTAAACCATCACATGATCAGAGATCTTATAGACCCATTTCGCTTCTGCCCGTAATATCTAAGGTCTTTTAAAGAATATTACTTCTGAAGAAAAGCGCCTAATATCTGAACATCAGTTCGGATTTAGAAGCAAGCATTCGACAATTGACAAAGTGCACATGACTACTCACGTCATTGACAAAACTCTTAAAGAAAAGAAAATTTGTTCGGCGGTCTTTCTAGACATGTCGCAAGCTTTTGATAAGGTATGGCACGAAGGCCTAAATTTTAAATTAAAACAAATTCTGCCTGAATTGCTTTATATAATATTAAGACATGGAAACGATTACTCAGATCACAAAAAAATAGTGGCTGGGGTACCACAAGGAAGTGTCTTATATCCAATATTGTACCTATTATATACACGTGATATACGTCAAACAGAAAACACTTCATAGCCACGTGTGCTGACGACACTGCAATACAAGCAGTGGCCCAAACGATAAATAATGCTACGACTAAATTACAAAAAGCTGTGAATAATGTCAATGATTGGAGAAAAACATGGCGGATATCGCGCAGCGAAGCAAAATCAGTTCATGTAGATTTTACGTATAAAAAAATTAATAGATAACCGGTATATGTTAATACAGTTCAAGTTCCGTTTGTAAAAGAAGCAAAATATCTCGGAATGACTCAAGGCGCGAAATTAAAATGGAAACCGCATGTTAAAAAGAAATGCGAAGAGTTAAATAATAAACTCAGAGATATGTACTGGTTGATCGGGAATCACTCTAAGCTTAAGCCTGTCTGGACTTACGGTATACAACTCTGGGGTTGTACGCGAGATTCTAATTTAAATATCTTATAAACATTTGAAAATAAACTACTAAGATCGTTTGTTAACGCACCTTGTTGCATTAGAAACGAAGATCTCCATAGAGATCTCGGGATTCCCACGGTTCGCGATAAAATAAGAAAATTTGCGCGAAATCGTAGAAATCGGCTCTTACAACCCTGTAATAGTTCTATAATCGATATTATCGATGAGACGGACTTAGTACGCCGCGCCGCCTGCGAAGCACTAATCCATCCGATGTGGTACACTAAACGTGAATCTCCTTTAATATCGCGGTATAAGCAAGAACTATCACCGGGTAGTTACCTGCAACACGTTAATTAAATTCGTTAAAAATAAATTGCTAGATAAGTTTGAACTTAGTTGCAATCGGTCCTTATAGAGTCTTTTGAAGGTTTTACACCTACTCACGGAAAAAAATATTGTTTGAAATATATTTATGCTCTTAATCTGAATACAACCTCATTTTTTTATCACACACATGAGAAAAAATATTTTTGTTATGTGACTATTCAAATTTTCATTTTATTCAGTTAATATTTTTATGTCATTTTATTCAATTAATATTATTTTTATGTCATGTTATTCAATTAATATTTTTATGTCATATTCGGTGATAGGCATAAAACAAAGTAAATGCTTTTACTGGAGAATTTCTAAGTATAAACTATTTTTGGTATGCATAAAAATGCGGAAAATGCTCAAAATAAAGTATTTGCTTTCGACTATAGTTTTTACTGTTTTGAATGAACTTTATAATTAAATACTTCATTCCGTATGCATACAAACTAGAAAATACTATTTTTCTGTAGTAAATACTTAGGTTTTTCAAAGTTGTTAAATAGCAAGTTGAAAATTTCATAGTACATACTTTCTTTGATTTAAGCCCTAAAGTAGTTAGGTGACACGGCAATTAATATCAGTCTTATGTCATATTTAGAATAAAATAGATCATAGTTCATATTCAAGTTTTACGTATTAATTCTCAGAGTGTTTTTAAAGATCGAAGGTCGGATTCCGAGTCCAATTTTTAACAATTATATCGTTTTGAGAGGGAAAACGTAAATTGGTTAACAATTACAATTAAAAATATTAGTATAGACAATTTTCAAAGAGGCTCGACATTTAACACATTTACTAATAACTATACGGCGCCTAAGTTGTGATAGTTTTAATAATAAATATATATTTGGTGACTTTGAATGCCCAGCAACAACTTGAGTGTGCTACCACCAAGTTTTTTCTCAATTATTTTTGGCTGGAAGTATAGCTATTTCACGACTTGCTGAGGTCGATCATCAGGATTCCTTTGCTTTAGTGGTGCTGGTCTACTTTTTTATTTTAATTGAAAAACTTCTTGTGCCTTCATCGTGAATTGAACCATGACCAGCCGCTTAGTAGCCAACACACTTAGCATCACGCCATCGAGCCCGTATGATCAGATCCAACCTAATGCAGGTTTTTTCTGTTTATCAATCGCATTGAAACGACTAGCGCTTTTATTAGCCACACAAGTTTGTTGTTGTTTATTCGGGTTCTGTCTTATTTTCTCCTTACTCGTTTATAAGCCAACATTTTTGTTGTTCATATAAGAAGGGAGATTTTTTTATGTGAAAGATTTTTACACTGGTCATTTTTATTTGTATTATAAACTTGCTTTTTAAAGCCATTTTTCGTATCATTTGGTGAATTTGAATACCCAACAACAACTTGAGTATGCTACCACCAAGTTTTGAGATTTGAGAAATCATGAGTAATCATACAAAAACTGAATGTAATAAATAAATATTATAACATGTATGTACGTATGTACCTACCGTGAAAAGTTTTTAGTTAGTGACCAAGATTTAAAACTATTGTTGTTTATATTAGTAGGTCATACAGTGTTCGTAAATGTACATATAAATATACATGTTATAATAATATCATATTATAATATGAATTTTAAGAAAAAAAGAGGAGGGGCAATTAGAGAAAGATGAAGATATTTTAAAGCTACGTTGGGGACCCTGGATTCCGAGTTGGCATTGGTGAAGATATATATTGGCGTACATTAGAATACTGTTTCCAGAACAGTTAATTTTTTTGCGAAATTAATACAAGACAAAGATTCTCATTGGATAAAATTTCCAGCGAACTATAAAGAACAGCAAAGAGCAAAACATGGTTGGATTATAAAATACAGCATCCCGCAGCCTTGGAATGCAGTCATGTTCAAATATTAAGACCACGTCCCCCGATTTCATTCGTTTTCACCCCGATTTCACCCGAAAATGATAGGCCTCCATCAATATCCAAGCACATGTGATGCAAAAGAATATTTTACAAGTTTTGATTGCAGATGGCAGGGCTCAGAAGCTCAGGCTTCCAGAATTTGGAAAAACAGTTTTTTGGAACCCATAATGAGAAATTCAACTAACATTGTTTTACTAGGAGATGAAGAATAGGGAATTACATCTTGGTTTATGATAACCCTTAAACCACGAAAGAGCATGCAAAAAACTGCATTCAAAAGAGAGGGTTATAATTAAAAGATGTTTTGCTCAACTGAAGAAGAGATTTCCCATTTATAAAATTGCATTTGGCTTCACATACAGAATATTTCAAATATTATTTTCGCTTGTTTCGTTTTGCACAATATTGGAAAACACTGCAGCACAAATGGCTAGTGCACTTCAAATCCGGAGATCGGGCCAAATTAAAAGGACGGAGTTAGCAGAAATCATATCTAACTTTAATTTATATGTATGTACAAGTTGAATTTTGTATATAAATATATTATTGTTATATAATAATACGTGTGTAGTAATTGATCCTCGGTCAACAGACTGACTAACTGACAAAAATACCACACACATATGTTAATTAAACAAGAATTAAAGTAATAGTAAATTACAATAATGTCATTTTCATTTGGCAATTCAGAATCCTTCTGGACTCATCTGAAAGTGCTCACTTGGGTAAAAATGAGAGTTCTAATTCTGAAAAGAAGAGAATTTTGCTTCTGGATTTGAAATGAGAATCGGTACAAAAAGTTGTCACACATATATAAACTTGAACGCCAAACTCGACTGTTGTCATTTTTTGTAGGTATCATAATTATTGTGCAACAAACATTTTTTTTAATTTGAAAATTTCCACGTACACAATTATTTCCACACATACAACTCAAATTCAGAATCATCAATATCACTCAAAAGTGTCCAGATTCCGGATTGCTAAATAAAAATGCCGTAAGTCTAAGCTGTAAAACTACCAAAAAAATAATTTCACTCTGAAGAAATAAAAAAAAAAGTAATAACTATCAATTTTGGATGAATTCTTGTAATTACTGTGATGAATTTAGCATATACTGAAAGTATATGCCCTAAGTAGGATCTTTTTTTATGTATACAAAATGAAGTAAATACTGTAAATTCAACTTTCTACTAAAAATTCAAGTATTTACTTTAAACTTTTACTTCTAGCAAATACTGGCGTTTTATGCATATCACCCATTATTCAATTAATATTTTTGTATATTTTACTTAACTGTTTTTATCAATATTATTATTAGCATTATTATTATCATCATTATTATTACCATTATTATTATTATTTTTATTTCCCTTATTTTCTCCTTATTGGTTGGTTACAATGACATTATTTAATTTTAGATAGGTAATTACTTTAAATTATATTCATAAAGTTCCGGGTTTTGTGGCAAGTATCGATGGTGGTAGCTTTCTGCATAAAGTCAATAACGTTTTTTCTCAGTCCTGGAAGTTGTATGTTCTCTTGTAAGTTGTTGTATACGATGCCCTCCGCACTGATAATTATTGGAATTATCTTCACTTCATTCAAATTCCAATTCCTCTTAATTTCAACAGCGAGTTCGAAATATCTGTTTCGTTTCTCGGTTTACGTTCGGCTAATATTTCTCTTAGCTGGAATTGCGACATCAATGAAAACACCCTTCCGTTCTTCTTTGTTTATGATAGTGATATCTGGACGATTATGAAGTCTTGTGTGCTCCGAGTGAATAGTATGGACATAGTAGATCGTGATGTTAGAATTTTCTACTATCGGTAAAGGTTTATATATTTAGTATGGTGCTTTGTCAGGCGGAATTTTATATTTTTCAAGGAGCTTTTTATGTAGAATTTTTGCTACTCGAGTATATTCTGTTTGCGCCAGTGTTGTGCATCCCGATATGATGTGATTTATAGTTTCTGGTTCGGGTCTGCATATCCGTTAATATCTTGGCCAAAGGTTGAATCTTTCATTAGATGCTTCATATAATTCTTAGTTGGGATAACATGATCTTGGATAGCAATCATAAATGCTTCGGTTTCAGCGTACATGTCACTATTTAATAGCCACTTGTTTGACATAAGTTTGTCAACATTTCGGCCATTAATGTCTCTGTAGTACTGCCCGTGTACTGGTTTGATTGCCCAGTTTTGTTCTCTGATAACTTTATCATCTGCGTGCCTCTCAAAATGTCCGCATTGATTCAAAGGTGATAAGTTTCAATATTGCTCCACTATTGGCCTTATGAGAATCGATCTTTCGGCCTTAAAGTAAAAATAGTGGCGGAGTGTCTGTACCTGGTTATCACGCAATGTCTGAAGATATATTATTTAGGGTGGTGAAACTTGTAAAATGTGAGCATTGTTCTAATATTCCGTTGCAATGCTAGAAGTTCAGTTGTAGACAGTTGAAGGGGGTGGCCGTGGCGCGATAGTTGTGTGTTCGCCTGTCAACCTCATGGTCACAGGTTCGATCCCTGCCGTAGTCTATGTCTTCTTATTTTTCCATTAAAAAAAAAACAATTCTAAAAATAAATGTCATACAATGAGTTGCTGGTTTACTCATTACATGCGGTTTAGGCATAGAACTAACAACATGTGATTGAGTAAAACTAGTATACCGATAAAATATGACAAAGAATAAAAAAATTAATGCGAGTTATAAGGGACATCGATAAATAAGACACGGAAATTTCTCCGCATTAGTTCAGCCGTCATCCCTGGAGATAAAATGCGAGACAACAACCACCTACAGTCTCCGAATATCGAGCCACACATCTTTCCTATCATTCTTTCTCTTTCTTAACCTCACCCTCACGCCCGAGCTGTGTTGAAACATTTAAAGGGTATTCATAATCCCTTGAGCGCGTGTAGATTATAAAGAAAAAAAAAAAAAAAAGACCATCCGAAAATCTAGAAGCTGTAGGTTAGAATTGGGATAGCGAACGTGTTCAACGCCTTTATAACGTGTTTGCCGCTAAGATTTGCCTTGACGGTTTTGTGAGTACGGGATTTAAACTCCCTAGTCAAGGTGGTTTTGAATATCTTCTTTTCTATACGTCTGTTTTGCATCATGCCTAGGTACTTGTAGACCTCATGCTCCCCCATTTCTTTAATGTTGGATGTATTAATGCCTTGGGTTTGTTGCCATTTTCCCTCTGGTGATGCATATTGTCCTGCACTTGTTTAACACAAATTTCGTATTGATATCATTATTGAACAGTGAGACTATTTCAATTAGTTGCTGAAGATGTTGTTTTATCGAAGTGTAAATTTTCAGGTCAGCCATGAACAGTAGATGACTTAATCTGGTTTGGTTATTTTTAATTTGATATCCATATATAGTGTTTTTAATGAGATTGCTCAAGTGCTGATAGGAAGTCGCCTTGATAAATTCCGTTTTTTATTCTCATTTCAGCCGTTTTTATTGATCCTGCTATCGAGAATATTTCGATATTAGTTCGCCAGTGCTTCATGTTGTCTTTCAGGGAGGCAATTATATTTTTTTTTTTATTTTTAAACGGATGCGCGCACTAAAGGGGTTTTGACTACACTTAAAATGAACAAGCACAGTGCGAGCGTTAGGAAAGTAGGGAAGGATGCAAGAGGAGATACTGATGCACATTGGTTTTGAATTTCTGAATATCAAATTGGGAGGGGAAAGTAGAGCCGGGTAAAGTATTCCACATTCGCGTTGTACGGCTAAAGAAAGAATCTCTGTACTTGACAGTACGTCCGAAGTTGGGCTCAAGGGTAAACTGATGAGCATTCCTAGTGCGCGAGTATTACGGTTGAAAAATTTAAGGGGAGGAATACAACTGGCTATTTCGCTGGAACAGTGTTTATAAAAATAGTGAGAGACATATAATATTTCGACGATGTTCTAGAGATGTAAATGTTTCCACTATAGTTCTATCGCCAATCATTCTTAGAGCTCTATTTTGAATTCTATCCAAAAGATTCAAATGAGTTTTGGGAGCTCCTGCCCAAATGTGCGAGTTATACTCCAGCTTTGGACGAATAAAGGCCTTATATATTACAGCCAGATCAGACGGGGAGAAGAATTTCTTGCACCTTCGAAGAAAGCCCAAACACTTTGCAGCGTTTTTGGCAACATCAAATATGTGTTCATTCCACAAGAGGTGGTCTGTGATGCACATGCCGAGGACCGAAAGCTGATCGGTTTCTTCAATGCTAGTGCCGCTCATGGATAGCGGCATTGGGGGTGGGTTCTGCTTTAACGACAGAAGACAGCACTGAGGTTTTGAAGCATTAAATTCTACACGGTTCTTAATTCCCCATTGGACAATGCTGTCAAGATCAGAATTTAATGAGCTTATCATACGCTGCCGTTCCAGTTGCACATCCGAAAAACAAGCAGGTGCATCTAAAAACGAATATGAAAAGCTGAGAGTACTATCGTCAGCAAAACAATTAAGTGGATTAGAAGTTCCAGATAAGAGATCATTAATAAAAATGAGAAAGAGGGTCGGAGACAATACTGAGCCCTGGGGCACACCAGCATTTATTTTGTGAATATCAGACTTGAAACCGTCCAATACAACTTGTATTGAACGGTCCAAAAGGTAATTTCTAATCCAACGAAGAAGACATTCATCGATACCAAATGCACGCATTTTCGATAAGAGAGCTTGATGCCAAACTCTATCAAATGCTTTTGAAATATCAAGCGCAATAATCTTACTTTCTCCAAAACAATGTAAAGATTTGTGCCACTGTTCGGTGAGATATACCATCAGATCACCAGTGGACCTATTGCTACGAAAGCCATACTGCCGGTTATTAAGGAGCTTTCGTTCTTCAAGATATTTCTTGAGCTGATAATTAATCAGCGTTTCCATGACCTTTGAAAGAAGGGACGTAAGTGCAATTGGACGGTAATTAGATGGTGAAGAAGATGCGCCTTTTTTAGGGTCAGGCTGGACAAATGCTGTTTTCCATCCACTCGGAAAGAGACATGTAGAGTAGGACAGATATAAAAGCTTACGCAGTGTTTTGCCAGCTTTGAAGAACACCTCTTCAGAACGATGGGAAGGATACTATCCGGGCCAGCGGATTTGTTTATGTCAAGATCTTTGAGGACGCTAGCAACTGCACGAGTGCGAAAGAAGATTCGTCCCATAAAATCGTTTACGCTCTCAAGTACTGGAGGAGTCATAACACTTTCTGACAGCGTCGAATTAACAGCGAACTGCGCTGCAAGCAAATTGGCATTTTCGCGAGAACTGACAAAAGGGGTATCATTAAAGACGAGCGTTGGAACCGAAGAAGAAGTTGAATTACGAATAGTTTTTACAAATGACCATAAATTCTTACTACCATTGTAGTATTTTTTGCCTTAATTTTTGGTCTTGCAAAAATTTGGTTCTACGAATGTGAACATTGCAAGTCTTTCTAACTTGTTGAAACTTTTTCCGGTATTCCTCAGTGGGGTTGGCTTTATAATTCCGGAAACTAACTTCTCTAACCCTAATAACTTCTTTACAGCTTGAATCAAACCATGCATTTTCTTTCGGTTTGATAGATTTCACCCTATTCGGGATAAAATTTCTCATTCCGTAAAGGATTAAATTTGTTATCATATCTGCGCTGGAGTCTATGTCACTACCGAGGAAGCATAATGACCAGTTAAAGTTTCTGAAAAAAAATTTTGAGACCGTCCCAGTTGGCTTTCCAATATTGCCAAACGGTTCTCATAGGTGGTTTATCTTTAACTGAGTGTTGTTGGCATGAGAAATTTGCAGATACGACACAATGGTCTGATGTACCTAGAGGCGATAATACATTTAGCGTGTATTTATTAGGGTCAGAGGTAAGGAACAAGTCTAGAGTGTTTGCGGTTTGACCTGCAACGTCAGGTATTCGGGTTGGCTCGTCAACAATCTGAGTCAGTTGGTTTAACTCAGCAAAGACCTCAACATACCTTCCTTAGGGTGTTGTCTGGCTCGAAAAGCGGAGCCAACTAGAATTGTGTACATTGAAATCGCCCGCAATGACGATTTCAGTGTGAGGATAATGGGAAACAATTCTTTGAATGGAGTCGGACAAAGCATCAAATTCGTTAAAAGTTGAAACTCTATCCAAATTTGGGCTCCGATAAATAAAACATGTGTGTATGATGTGCTTATTTACCGTGAATTTTAACCACATGAAATTAAAATTTGTGTTTGAGCACAAGCCATATTGTGGTTGGAGTTGGTACGCTACATCATTTCTTACGTATACGGCGAGACCATGGTGGAAAAAGAATAATGGCACTAAGTTGTACCCAAACAGACGAAATTCCGATTGATCAGAATTTTCGCCTATCTGAGTCTCACTCAGTGCCAAAACAGCTGGCCTGTTTTTAACAGTGTGGACATACGCGGCATAAAAATTTTTCCTAAGCCCGCGAATATTGGTATAATCGACTCTAAAACTACCAACCATTTTAACATTTAAAAACAAATAAAACACAAGTCAGACAATTAACTATAATGAATGTTTGATCTATATTCCAATTTGAACTTTTCAATAACAAGTTGTCACTAGTGTTATGCCTTAGCGACAATTTATATTGATCCGCCCCTGGTTAAATAGAAAAAAACAAACAGTAATCCATCTGACGTTATACTAACCTAATCATTGCAGGCACTGTGTGATAAGCTCCACACAGTACCTACAATGATCAAGCTAATACAACTGCGAGAAGTGACAAGGAAAAGGAGGAGGAAATATTTACCGCACGTTATGCTTATTTGTGTTGTTTTATTTTTTGGTTATTATTATTATATTTGAACTGAATTATTATTATGGGAATGGCGCGTTATTGATTATTTTTTTTATTGATCTTATTATTGTATTGTTATGGGCTTTTATTTTTTAATTTATTTTGATTTTGGGGGTTTTGTGGGAATAAACAAAAACAGGTAGCACAACACAAGATAGTTTTTTCTTTTTTTCTTTTTTCTTTCTATTTTTTCACTTTATCGATCACTTTCGCGCATCGATGTGTAGCCGATGGTATGCTGATCGGTACTCAATTTGTATATTTTCATCACTTAAATTAGCCAACTATGTGGAAGACTGTCGAATGCTTTTTGATAATATATAAAACATGCATGTAAATTTCTAGATTGCCTAACTGTTTGTTCTAATATTAGTTGATCTATGGTCAGTTGTTCTTTGAATCCTTTATCGTATTTGCTGCACCCCTTTTTTTCCTCGCATATGATGTTGTTTTGTGTTAGATGATTGTATATAAGTAGGTTTAAGGAAGCAGTTGTAAAAGTATGTAATAGAGGATCTCAATAACCATTTTTTTCTACGGGCAGGATGGTTAGTACCATACTGCCACAAAAGGTTGTCAGAAAGATAAGGCACGAATGCCATAAAAGAAAATCAATTCCTTTGGGTAACAAAATGAATCTAATCTTTTATTATTCAAATTAGTTCATATATACTTATTCTTAACATTACCAAACCATTCTTTTGTTTTTCTTCATTCCGAGGAACAATGGATTTGCAATCAATGATGACGTAATCTCTCACTGGTTCTTTGCATATGCACGTTATGCTTTCAATGCAAATCTTGTATCCACCACATCTGTATCTTATCTAGTGCTGGCGATTTCCAATTGGGAGTCTTAGCAATGATCTCTTTGACTTGTATATGTGTTAGACAGTCCAACGACATTTCTTCGAGATTCGGATATTTTTTTTTTAATAACATTGAACGCGCTCAAGGGATTATGAATACCCTTTATATGTTTTTCTTAACACAGCGCGGGCATCCGGTGGAAGAAGAGAAAGAAGGATAGGAAAGATGTGTGGCGTGATGTTCTGAGACTAGAGCTCGTTGATGTCTCAGATTTATCTCCAGGGATGGCGGCTGAACTAATGCGTGTCTTATTTATTTATGTCCCATATAATTCGCATTATTTTATTTAATTCGTTGTCATATTTTATGGATATGCTAGTTTACTCAATCACACGTTGTTAGTGTTATGCCTAAACAGCTTGTAATGAGCACAGCAGCAACTTATTTTTATGACAATTTTTAGAACTTTTTTTTTTAAATGGAATATAAGAAGGCATAGACAACGGCAGGAATTGAACCTGCAACCACGAGGTTGATAGGCGGGCACACAACTATCGCGCCACGGCCGTTAATCCACTGAGCGTGTGTGTTATGGCTTGCTTGCGCGGATCATATTGATGACCAGTAATTCTAATGTATCTTCGTCGCCATCTTTTTTAGTCGGAGACTTCGAGAAAAACTTTTCTCGCTGTTTTTGAAGGTTCTATTGTTTTCGTGCCCTTGATTTGATAATTTGTACTTACGTTGTTTTGTTAGTTGTATAGAAAGTTTTTGTCTAATTGTGTCCCTAGTCAAGATAGTACTAGAGTTGTTTAGTTCGTATCGCGAATGTTTGTTGTGGATCCTAAAGATTTTTCGCTGTTTGTTCTTGAGTCGTCTTGAGCCAGGTATGTAGCTGTTGAGTCGTTCCAGGTATTTTCTTAAGTTTTGGATTTTGATTTCAATTCCTTTTAGGGTGCTATTTTGATTTGGTCCTTTTGTTTGTCTTTTTATATAACCACTCTTGTAACCCATTTTTGTAGAAATAGTAACTGCTGCGCTATAGATGGGTGTATGTAGCTCCTTGAAGGTGGTGTTTTGAATAATTCGTCTTGAGAAATTATTTCATCGTTAACGAACTTGATGATCGTACTCAGCTTTCGACTGGAGTTGATTTTTGGTCAATGTTCTTGTAAACACAGTATTGTTGTTCAAAATTATCATTTACATCACCGTTTGTAAATGGGTTTCTTCTATTTTCTGTGATAAGACTATTTCGGTATATTGCCCTTATTTAGTCAGACAATCGTTGTGCTGATACATTGAAATCAGCGTGCTGTGCTACAAAGATGGTGTGTAGCTGGTGTCGATATCCTGTTAAGTCTTGTGCCTGTTGGGAACAGTGTAATATGTGCGCAATAAATCTTCCTTTATTTCTCTCGCCAATTCTCGGCGCTGTCTAATTCTTCCATCTAGAGAGAGAGAGCTACATCAGACTGTGCATGCTTTTGTTCACGTGTTGGCTGGGCATTTGTACTATAGTTGTTAAGTGGTTGTGCCACTGGCGACTCATCTCCGTAGCCGTGGCATCTAGCGACGTTCGAGTGTATCACCCCACTCTGTTTATCTCATTTTGGGTTTGCATCATTTCATATTGTTTCTATATATTTTAATGAATTGCCCATTTTATTCCTCATGGCAGGTTTTTATTGGAAGCCGCTTCTAACCTGAAGAACAGACGCTTGTCTACATGCTTTCTGGTTACCAGTCTAGGATGCAGGATTTGTTGGTGTTGTTTGGCGGGGGATAAGTTATTCCCCACCTACCCGATATATGTATCGAGCATTCCCCAATCCGCCACTTGGGGACGCGCCCCCTAGGGAGATAACTCCCTCCGAGGGTTATTATTAGTTTATATTATTATTATTATTGTTATTATTATAGTTAAAAGACTTGCGGTCCTTATTATAAAAAACAACGCGAACGCCAGTCCAAAGAGCTGGCCCAACGGTTCGACTTACAGAAGGTAATATAGTATAGTTAAAATGGTATAGTATAGTAAAATGCTTAACCGATCTTGTTCTACGTCCGCAATACACTAACTCGTTCATATGCATCGATCTGCCGATCCACCGTTGTTCAGCGGCGGTATCCAGGTCAACATAGCCAAAAGTGCTGGTCATTCACTACTGGTCAATGAATAGCCAATTCCCAGGCAGCATAGGTGTCCGATGTCTTTGAGTAAATAGTCGGATCGTATTTATAGTTACCCGTGGGAACAGGTCTGCCCTATAAAATGATGACACCGCAGGATTGTTCATGTTGAATACAATGCAGTTAAGCCTAAGGCGGCCTGTATTGGATGGTGATAACTCATCCTCCTTTGAAAATCTACTTCCCGTAGATCTTAGGCGAGCTTAAGGTTAGACTTTTGATTGTGGAAGGTCAGGGGAGATACTGCCGGAATGTTGGGTTTCGCGTATATCTTTAGGCAAATTGTGAGAACGATAAAATCTCCGAATATGAGGATTGCCGTTTTAAGTTCTTGAATTAATCTGCCAAGGCTTTTTATGTTCTGGATACTGAGTCCATGTACATATCCTATATCGATCTCCTGGTTTTGTTTTGTGATATTCATCAGAGCTGAAGGCAAGGCTTGAAAGGTTGTAGTAATGGAGCTTGAAAGAATCCTATCCTTCAGCTGGATTATCTCCTTGAATACTCGGGTGACGTAAGTACCCATATATAAGGACTTGAAACGTTATTGGACGTCAGTTCACCTCTAAAATTAATTATGAAGATCGTGTCCTCTTTGATCAGCTCGATAACCTCTTCGACGTTAGCTTGGAAGGTACAGGAGGTTGGTTTTCCTTTTAGTAATCCGGTTACGCTATTCTAGGAAATTCTATTTATATCTTAGTCCTCACAGATTGTCGAGTTATTGATGGATTGACAATTGCTTACTATACCACTGGTCTTTCCGAATTCCAGGTCGATTTGTCGTCTTTTGATTATTGGCGCTCTTGTTTTCAGTAGGTTGTGTTCCTCTCTTCCTACCTTTGGCATAGAAATGACGTACAGCAACATTGAAACATTTGTGAAAATTGATTTTTTTCGTTAGGATATGACAAGGTTTCCAGTTCACCTCTGATCCTATTAATTTCCTCGGCGGCGTGAAGAAGATTTGTATTGATAATGCCACCTTTTGCCATTTGGCAGGCTCGAACTATCTCATTTATTTCTACTTTCACGACTAAGATTTCGTCTAGGGTATCTTGTTCGAATCTCCCTGCAATTGTATCCTTAATTCTCTTTTCGTACCTATTGATAACTAGATTTATTTTCTCGAGCAGTGCCGAAAAGCTTCTCATTGATTTTGTACTGGTGGTTGTTATTTTCAATTATCGCTTGTTCATTTTGGAGGATATTGTTCCAATCAGAAGCATCAGGACTGCCGGCTATCCACTTCCAGGCTAATCCGATCCAGTCTATGGACCTTGCCTTTTAATAACTGAAGGCCATCTTCAATTTGTGGCTAGTGGAGTTGGATTATTCGCTTCCTGTCTTGATCCTGAATGGTATTATTATTAATGACATTGGTTAGGCCATAAGCAAGATGTTCTAATTGCGTCAAATCTATGGTGTAACTCAGAACATCATTTTTAGCACCGGTTTTGTAATTTGGTGCAACTATCGTTTTTTTTTATACCTTCTGGTACATATGCTTCTTCAACGCTCAGATTGACAAGTCGTTCTAGTATCGGTTGTAGTATTTCAGCGTTTGCTTTAATAAATTAAAGATTTTATATAATTAATTGAAACACAAATTATTTATTTATTGCTCAAATATACATTTCGGAAGCTATGCTTCCATCGTCAGTAAGCTCTATTTAAATAATGACATTTTGATATTAAAATTTAAGTTCAATACAAACTAAAAAATTTTACACAAACAACTTTACAGTGAATTTAAGATCTAATATAAAACTTTTTGAATGGATTCTTATTGGTCCATCCGTCACTTTTCATTAAATTATTTTTATTTTTAAATATATAATGAAATTCAAAATCATCAAGTTCATAAGGATTATTTACATGACGTATTAGTTGACAATGGACCAATAAAAAATCCAATTTTCAAAAAGTTATATATTAGACCTTAAATTCACCGTAAATCTGTTTGTGTAAACATTTGTTTGTTCGTATTGAAATTTTTGTTTGTATTGAATTTTAATATTAGTATCAAAATGTCATTATTTAAATAGAGCTTACTGACGATGGAAGCATAACTTCTGAAATGTACATTTGAGCAATAAATAAATAATTTGTGTTTTAGTTAATTATATAAAATCTTTAATTTATTAAAATAAGAAATACGTTAAAAATCTCGACTATCAAATTTCGTTTGCTTTAAGATCCTTGGGTCGAATTCCATCTATCCCAGGCGATTTATTTGTCTTTAAGTTCCAAAGTAGATTGATGATTACCTCTTTAGTGACAGGCCTTATAAGCGGTGATTTTTTAAGAGCTTGGTTTTTGAAAATTCAAAAAAACACAGAAACTTGTAAAAAGTGAATGAAATTTTTATTTGGATCGATAAATCAATTTCTGCCATTTACTTTTTAAAAATAATTTCACTTAAATGTTGCCCGCGGCTATGCTTCAGGTGGTCCATTCTGAAGGTCCAATTTTGGCAAACTTTTTCACACATTTCGGCCGGAATCTCACCAATGACGCGTTCAATGTTGGCTTCCAAGGCAACAAACGTGTTTGGCTTATTCTGCTTATTCACGTATCCATTTAGCCAAAAATGAGCCTCGTCGCTGAAACGGACGTAGCTTGCGAAACACATTTTTCATTTTGATAATAAATTTCAATAATTTGCAAACGTTGTTCAGGCGTAAGTCTATTCATGATGAAATGGCAAACAATACTGCATCGAAATGTCAAATGTTCGTGGAATTTGTCATGTGTGATCTGTCAAAAATATAAACGTCAAAAACCAAGTAGCAAAAAAATCACCCGTATAAAAGGACTTTTCGGAAGAAGATACTTCTGTATGGAAGGTTGTTATGTCGCAAGAATGAACAACATTTTCTACTTTATTTACAAAACTAAAAGCAAATTTATTCAGTTTTTGTACGATTACATACTTGCTTTCAAAGCACTTTTTGTATCATTTACCATTGTTGGTCATTCAAAGTCATTAAGGGCAAATTTGTTAGCCAGCCTTTAAGTATTATTTTAATCGTTAAAGTTAGCTAATAAAATACTATCTAGGTTTTTGGGGGTTCGTCCTAATATATTATTAATCAAACTCGACGTTTTTTTTTGGATCTCTTCGATATTCAGAGAATTTGTCTTGGAAGAAATTGATTTTCGTGTTTTTTTTTGTTTACAAAATTACGGAATATCTTGTATTCAAACTCGTACTGAATTAACACTCCGCTTCTGGCAATGTTCATCAGTTAACCCTTAAGCCCTACTTCGAACCTACTGCCAATTACACAGATTCTTTCTTTAGCCGTACAACACGAATGTGTAATGCTTTACCCGGCTCAATTTTCCGATACCATTTTGATATTCAGAAATTCAAACCAATATACATCGGTATCTCCACTTAAATTCTTCCCTATTTTAATTCTATATATGAATTATTCGGTTTAGAGAAATTAATTCAAATTTAAAATGTATGTAAATATAGTATAGTATAAATATAGTATAGTTTGTTGAAATAGTTTTTCAAATAATTTATGTTTTTTATTTTTTATGTGTAGATATTTGAGCCACAAAAAATAAACATGCCAAGTTATATTACTATAAATATGGGTGCAGATGAAAAATCAATACAAATTGTTAATTTGTGCTTAGGACATTTAACTAAATCTTGCAAAAAACTGCATGATTTTGTTTTCACTGCCAGCCAAATCAAATCTGTAAGCTTATATAAAAGAGATGATAGATGTGCTTACTTGTATGTTCATCATAATTCCGATGATTTCCAAATATATTTCCCCACAACGGATTGCCGACAAAAATTTTATGAACTTATATTAGAAATGGCGTCGGATCAAGAAGTTTTTGTGAATTTATCAGTTAAAGAAACGCAAATTGAGGTGATAACAACTATTTTTGTTTAATTTTATTCTTTTTAATTTATAGTAATAATTACAGTATGAATATGATCTCGATGATAAAAACAGAAGAATTGTATTGGGCAAGGGAACTTACGGAGTTGTATATGCTGCGCGGGACCTCCAAACGCAGGTGCGGATAGCCATAAAAGAAGTACCTGAAAAAAATTCTCAGGATGTGCAACCATTGCATGAAGAAATTAAACTGCATTCTCAGCTGCGCCACAGAAATATTGTTCAAGTTAGTTTGCATAATATAATAATCAAAGTTCAAATATATGCTTATAGTTTTCTAAAAAGTATTTAGGTTCATTATCGGAAGATGGATATTTTAAAATCTTAATGGAACAAGTGCCTGGGGGATCTCTCTCAGATCTTCTTCGAGAAAAATGGGGTCCTCTTAAAGATAGTGAATCTACCATGGCATTTTACTCAAAGCAAATTCTTGAAGGCCTTCGATATTTACACCAGCAAAAAATTGTTCATAGAGATATAAAAGGTGATAACGTACTTGTTAATACTTATAGTGGAGTTGTAAAAATATCGGACTTTGGAACATCTAAGAGACTTGCGGGACTAAATCCAATAGTCGAAACTTTTACCGGAACTTTACAATACATGGCTCCAGAAGTAATCGATCAAGGTCTGCGAGGGTATGGCCCTGCAGCTGATATTTGGTCTTTTGGTTGCACAAATGTAGAAATGGCTACAGGAAAGCCGCCATTTATTGAACTCGGTTCACCTGAAGCAGCTTTGTTCAAAGTCGGGTTCTATAAAAAGCACCCAACTATACCACCAGAGCTTTCACCAATCGCACAAAAATTTATTCGTCGCTGTTTTGAAGTAAATGTTTTAGAACGTCCCACAGCCGGCAGTCTATTAGAAGATCCGTTTATATCTGAGTAAGTACATACATACATTTTTTTACAAATACATATGGGGTGTAGAAGAAAAATATTTTTCGTTTTGACAATGATGCAACTACACAGGTTTTAGGCTTCCAAAAGTGGAAGTTTTTACAGGGCTTACTGCTGTCTTATTCCAAAAAAAAAAACACTTGTTTGATTGTATTTAACGAAGTTACTGTAAAACAAAATGTCTTTAAATTTTTCAATATGTAACCAGATTTGTTTGCTTTTGTCGTTTTTATTTGGCAATCCGGAAGCTTTCTGACTGTTCTGAAAATGTTCATTAAAGAAAAAAAAAAAAAACAAGTGCGTCTCGGGACGCCCGACAGAAGTGATAACGTAAACTAATCTGAGTTGAACTATTTAATATTGAAATTGTTTAACTTGAAAAAAGCTCCAAAAGTTCTTCGTTAATTTGATTAATTTCAAAAGTTCTCCGTATGCGTAAGACAAAGAGAAAAAAAAAGATTCTTGTATAACAGTTAGTCATAAGTATTTTTCAATATGGGAGGGGGTCTACCTCCCCTCGCTTTGGTGGGAGGGGCAATTTCACAAAAGAAGTACTATCAATGAAAACAAAATACTAAAAAATGATGGTAATACTTATTTATAAGTGTTATAACATTTTGTAAAGCCAATATTTTGCTCTACCAGATAATTCTTAAATCAAGTGAAATATATTATATTTGTTTGTTGTCCTCGTAGGCACTGAGGCTACACTTTTAATAGGTACAATATATAAACCTAATGAAAACATTGACCTATCACATTTGTCTGCACTTTAAGAGAAAATTTCGTTGGGTCCTCCTAATGTTATTCTGTGTGGAGATTTTAATTGTATTCTTTTGGCCTCTAATCTGTTCACTCAAAACATGCTTACATTTAATTTACGGCAAGTTAATACTATTATTCCAAACCACTTTATTGGCGGTGGTGCTACACTTTAAGACTTGTTCTTCGTAAATGATTTAAGAAAAGTGATTTTGTACGACCAGATTTCTGCGCCTGCGTTTTCTAAATACGACTTAGTTTTCTGTTCGTTGAAATTTAATGTTGATCATTTTAGCAAAACGGTTGCATTTCATGATTTTCATAATATTGATTGATGATTAGAGGACTTCTCTAATTGCCATAATTTCCGCCTGGAACACGCTGGCGCTGCAATGATTAGGAAGACGGACAGAGAGGCTTAATTTTAGTCTGTCTGAGTACACACATCCACCAGTCCCGTCATCAGTTTTTGATCCATCAGTATAAAAATGGATAGCATCATCTTCCCAGAAGCTAAAGATCTTGGAGGAATAGTGACTTGAAAGTTTTTGCCGAATTCTAGTTTTGGGATGGTGTAATCAATGTGATTTGCAAGTGATCCGAATAAGTTCAGAATAATAGAATGACCAATATCATTATTGATGTGGAGAAGCTTTAAGGCGAGGGGCTGTGCTCGCTGCCGTCTGTTTGCTGAAAATATCGAGGGGTACTGATATAGTGGAGCGTCTAGCGCACCAGAGGGTGTTGTTCTTAATGCTCCGCTTATACACATTGAGGCTGATCGTTGGACGACTTTGCTCAGCTTGTCACGATTTGCACCTTTTTCTAGAGCGGTGCACCACACTGCTACGCCATAGGTAGGAATTGGTCTGATTACCGAAGTATATAGCCAGTAATACGGGGTTGAAGGCCCCATTTATTCACTACAACTTTTTTGCATGAGAAGAGTGCCACTGTGTCTTTTGTAACTGGTTATTCTATATATGGTTTCCAACTTAATTTTTTAACTAAAATAAGACCCAAGTATTTTGCTTCATCTGAAAAAGTGGAGTACTTTTGATAGTAAGAGGATCTACGTGAGGAATTTTGTATTTCCTTGAAAATAGGACAACTTCTGTTTTCTTAGAGTTCACTCTTAGGCCACACGTTTCTGCCCAATTCGTTAGCTTATTTAAAGTGTTTTGTAACAGTGCTTTTAGGACGTCCTGCAGCCTTAAAAGGTTTGAAGCTATTAAGTGCCCATATAAGTTTGTCCCTAGTAATTATACCTTTCGGATAGTTAGACTTGTTATTAGACACCGTGTTGTATGTAAAGCTAACATTTTGAGAGCTACCTAGAAAATTGTTATCCAGTAACAAGTTGCGCGATTCTTCGCAAGAGTATCCATGAGCCATCAGCATATTTTAAGCTGCTGGGTATGGATGGATTTGTATAGAGAATTTTCTTAACCTAGATGCTTCTGAGGATTCTACTATTTTGCCACAAAATGACTTTTTTGTTTTCCTCAATTCTTTCTTTTAAAGCTTAAGGGATTCTTAATATGAGTCCCAGTCAACAACTTTCCTATTTTGTTAAGCTCGATTAAAGCGCTTTCGGTATTCTTTTCTGCGCCGTTCAAACCTTGAATCCCACCAGTGTGGCTTCCCTTTCCCTCTTACTTGAGTGAGCGGGCAAGAGATAGCTAAGGATTTATTAAGGGCCGAAGTTAGATGCTTGTCTTTAGCGTCTAGTTCATCTATATTGGAAGTAGGATTTATTGGTTCTGGTTTTAGCAGACCCTGAAGTATTGTCCTATATTTGGGCCAATCGGGTTTTCGGTAACTTCGAAATTCCAAGCGGCCATTAGAGTTATCATTGAGATTAAATTGAATATATCTATGATCTGAAAACGAATGTTCTCTCGATGCTTTCCAATTCAAAATCATGTGATGAATATTATCCGAGACAAGAGTTATATCTAAAACTTCCTGCCGGTTCAGGGTAACAAATGTGGGTCCCTTTCCAAAGTTACTTACTATAAGGTTAGTACTTAAAATAAAATCAAAAAGAGATTCACCTCTATCATTTATTTCAGTACTTCCCCACACTGTGATGAGTGTTGGCATCATACCAATGATGACGCTTATGTATTACCGGGTAGGGGGCCAATGTACGAGTATTCATGTCGAAACGAGCCAGCAGGGGGTCAATTCCCGATCTGTGAAGATGTGAAGTGATAAATTTTATCACGCTTTCACGTCTAATTCGATTCTCGATTCGTGAAAAAGTGAAGTTAAACCCCAAACATTTTTCATATGATAATTTTTTTATCACAGTCAATTGTTTTGTGAAGAAAATGTTTCTAATCGAATATTTAAAAAAAAAAAACAGGATTTGGCACATGAAAACTAAGCAACAATTATATTTATACACAAATTTATTTTGGTAGTAAGTTATATTTGTGTTAATTCGAGTAAATGAAGAAATTGTTAAATCATTTTGTCAAATTGTTAAACAGATTCACAACAGCCGACGCGACGGTGCTCATTCCCGCGACAGATCGTTGGAAACTACCCATTGCAAAAAAATGCAGAGCACTTTACCATATTTAAATGGCTTTGGAGGGCACTTATAAGTTGAGTGTTTTTCAATAATGCTCTCAATTCACGTATTAAATCCATGCATAAATGTTTTGGGAATCTATAAAGTGCTCTAGTTGTAACTTCGAATAGATTCTGCCCATCTCGAAGGGAAAGCCTCAATATCCTCGCATGAAAAAATAATAAATCTTACTCCAAACAGAGATACTATTGAATATAATATAAAACCCACAATTGTTCAGTACGACGTCTTTTATTAATTTATTAAACGAATTATTATTCCGGACATTATTCTTAAGCAAATTTAGAAACTGAAATTAAATATTTACTTTTCCCAACAAAAAATCTAATCTGAAATGACAGAATTTATCATTTAGTACTTTTTAGTACAAACTTTATCACAATGAGTTCTAGAATCGCATTAGGCGTGTGCGTGAAGTTGGAAAATGATAAGCCTCTGTGAAAACTGAAATGATATTTTTTTTTCACTTCAAAACTTCACAGATCGGGAATTGACCCCCAGGTTCCTTTTGAAGTTTCCAGTCTTCCTGCGGTGATATCTCTATCGCTGAAATCGCTGTTTTGACGACTTACATGCTGGCTTCACTTGCAATATTTTCGGAAATAAATGGCAATGGCAATTTATTGCCTCAAATATGCGGCGGCTGCTTCTTCTTGTTTTTTTGTGTATACGGTGATAACCAGTTTTCCTAATCAGTCGATGACGAGCCCTCTCGTTGTTCACATGTGTTAATATGTTGCGATCGGTTGTCGGCTGATTTTGAATGTTGGTCATTTATGGCTCAAATGACAGTCTTGCCTTTCATTATATATTTTATATAAATATCTGTATATATATATTGTTATTTTACTACATTATTTTTTTTTTTATTTAATAATTAATTAGCTGTTAAGCAAATAATTGATTCAGTATTAAGTTGTAATTTTTCATTTTTTATACTTTTTTATACTTTATAATATTTTATAAATGGTTTTATTCACAACTAGCTACTTTTACAAATACTTGACATCTAAAATAAAGTCTTATATACTCTATCATCTGTCAAGAAATCTGTCTACCAATGTTTTGTTTTATAAAGTCTTCCAACCATTTAAACAGACAATTTTTAATTGGAAGACAAAACATTGTCGGCAATTTGCAGCCGATTTTCTACCAATAATTGTCTAATTATTAGATAAAATCAACCAACCTCTTAAACCTTCAATTTTCAGTTGATATGTTTGCAATTGGAAGAGTTTTGACAGTTCGGCCAATATTGGAAGATCGTTCAATCGTGTACGCTTAGCTTAAGTTTGTAGCAACCGGTAGGCACATTGTTTTTGGTGGTACCAATGCACATGATGAGTGTGACATGAACGTAATGTGATGGAACTGTGGGAAGTTTGAGTTATGCTCATAAAGTACCTTAAAGACGAAAAATGTTTATTGTCAATAAACATTGAAAAAATCGATACCACACGTATCAATGCATATTGACTTTTTTTTGACATTTCACAAGCCTTAACATTGATAGTTACAATCTTCCAAAATATGGATGAATATTTATTAATTGAATTAGCTGCAAACAACTATGATTTGAAGCTGCAAGTCGGTCATTTTTTATTGTTTTGTTTTATTTGTTTATACAAATGAAACTTCAACATTGACATAAGAATTGAAGGTACCACCACACGATCAAAAAATTGTCAATAAACGTTGACGACATTGAAGAAAACCAAATCGATTTTTGATTCTATTCAAAGTCTTCAATGTTCATTGACAATGACATCGAAGAGCATACAAGCGATCAATATTCACTTAACAATGACTTGCTATCTTAAGTACTTTGCATATGCGAGCGGCCAGCAACCACCGAATTAACGATTATTCGTTCATTTTGACAATTTGTTCACATGGCTTTAATTCTATTCGTCACGAATATATATTGAAAGTCTGATTTTGGATGGTATTTGGAAAGCGAATATAGTGTGACTGTTCGTAACAATCAGTTTCATTTCGCGACTACCAATATTGGCAATTAAAAAGTAAATTTTTGTGTCTAAACATTACTATAAATTATATTTCTGCGTTTTTGTTTAGAATTTTATAGAAATTTAGATTGGTAAATGGTTTTAAATGGAAATTATTCGTCGGTCGTTAGTCGTTCTCATGGGAAAAGGCATTTAATGCATCTACGGCTAAATTTGCATTTGATAAAAAAGGAATTTTTGAGAATTGGATGAAATATGTAAATTTTAAAATTGGTTTTCCGTCTGAGCTCTTCGATGTTGATGTTTCGGCTGAATTGTCTGTATATTACCAGGGGCCTATAACACATTGTGACAAGTCGATAAGTCTAAATTCACTTGTCAAGCTATATTTGTACGACAAGGACAAGTGTATTCTGTAACACAACGCCAAACTGTTGCGCTCGTCAGAAATTCCCTTGACTTGTCTACATTGTGTGCCACCTGACAAGTGACCAAGAATAAAACATGGCAAAAATTACCAAAGAAATACAAATTGCTGTTTTAACAAAAATAAGAGAAGAAAAAATGCACTTATTGGGACTTTTATAGCTATTTAAGCTAAAGAAAAAAAAAGCGAAAATTTGATAGAGATATTGACTTTGGCGAAAAGCCTGAATATTATTCCACAAAGTAAAGACGGAAAAATAATTTTACGGCAAGATACTAACTGTGGCGTTAATTTTGAAATTCGAAATTTTTCAAGAAAAAACTTCAAAATGTATTCTTGGTTTAAGCACTTTTATTCTGCACAAAGGTTTATTCTTTTCAGTCGCATTGTAACTATCAAAATCAGAATCAAATAAATATATTTTAAACTGAATACTGTTGAAAACAAATGTTTAAATTATGTAGGTACATTATGTATATTCTTCCACAATTTAAATTCTTTATTTTCAAACTGTTTTTACTTAAAAAATACAAACTTGTAAACTAATGACAACTTTTAAATTACCAGTCACACAATAGCAATACCTTAGCAAATTTTCTGTGATACCTGCCACTTTATGTTACAAAAGGAGGGAAATGCAACAATTTCCCACTTGTTGCAATTTAAAATGACAATTGTCACAGAGTTTGTAGACTTGTCGTTTCGTGTTACAATTTTTGTTAACACTTGTCGTATTTTACTTGTCCTACAAGTACTTGTCGCGTTGTGTTATAGGCCCCAGAATGTCAGAGGTATGCGATCAGCACTAAATGACATAAGATGATGTATCCTACTGCTCTTACGATGTTATTGCTTTGACGGAGACATTATTAGGTGATGATGTACTTTCACCTGATTTGTGTTGTTCTGCCGATTTCAACGCGTATGTATTCAGAAGAGATAAATTTCTTGCCAAAAACTGGAGTATCCAGAGGTAGTGGTGTACTGTTCCAATTGAATTTAAGGCTGTAGAACAATTGTGCGTTGAAATAGGTAGGTAAAATGGTGGCCAGAGCGAACTCTCATCTAGACCCAAGTAGCACTGGGAAGCGCCGTTTTGATACCAAAAACTCGTACGGACCTGAAAAAAAGTTTTTTCGGTTGGAGAAACGGTCCAAGATCCATTGTAACGAAGGGTTACAATGTTCCTTCAATAAGACTTTGCTTAGTCTTGCGGAATCTTTAATGTTTGCAATAGCATGTCAGTACTCCTTCCAACTTTGTTTTTTGCAGAAGCTATCTCTCGCTTATATAATTTTAAGTAATCTTTGTACGACTGAAAGGATTTCTACCTATGGCAGATGTTGAAGATTTTTCTTGTCAATTTAACATTTTTTGTCCCCCGATGGAGGATCTATCAGATGTTAAGCTGATAAAAACAGATACTACACTTTGATCTTAGCCATAAGGTCGAGAAGCGTTGAAATAAGTAATCCCACGCCTCTATCCCCCCAGATACCGCACGCGCTGTGGTGCATTTGCACCGAGTACACCGGCAAATTCGGTTGCCAGTCATATCGGCACTTAAAAATGAAATTCTAGCTAAAAGTTGTTGTGTTTTGCCAATGTGAGCCTAAAACAACAACTTGTATTTTTGGACGATGCGAGTGAGTATTGAAGAAGAAGGTTATGGACCTGATTAATGCAAGTCGTTAAAAATTAAATATAAAAAATTTAAAATATACGATCAGTAGATCTATAAATTAAAGAAATAAGAGAAAAAAAATATTTAAAAAAATGTTTAAAAAATTAAAAGGATATCATGCTAATCCATTTGTTAATTTTAATAGTTAGCAGTTTCAGTTTCTCTAGAAAATTAGATTTTTTTGTTATTATCTTTATTTATATTAGTGTTAAAGAGATGTCGAACTATGTAGAAGTCTTTTTTGTGTGATCTTGCTATGATTATAGTTAAATACATCAGAATTTGCATTTACTTCCCTCAACAGTCTTGTGACTGGTTCATTTCTACCATAGTCAGTTCTGTGAGGAGAAATTGGGGTACTGATCTTAGAATGTGTGAATTGATACTAATACTCATTAACGCCAGTGAGCTAGAAGAATCAGTAACGCCAGATAAAATTTGGTGTACGAAAATAATATCAGCCACCTCACGGCGCTCTTCGAGAGATTGTAAGTCAATGAGCCTTAAACAATCTTGATATGGGGGCAGGTTATAATTGTCCACACAAGGAAGGCCCCTTAGAGCAAAACGGAGGAATCTATGCTGGATTTCTTCGATCCTTTTAATATGAATATGGCTATACGGGGACCATACTTGGCTAGCATACTCGAGTGCACAACAAAGGCTGTGTACAGAGATTTTGTAACAAAAGGGTCTAAAAACTCCTCAGACCAACGCTTAACGAAACCAAGAGCAGAGTTAGCCCTAGAAATAATGTTTTCATTATGAGATCTGAAATTGAGCTCACTATCACAGATAACGCCGCAATCCCGAATGGATGTTGCTCTTGAAACAAGGTCATTATTTATGTAGTAGTCCCGTGGTGTCGGACGAAAACGTTTGTGAGAATATGTGATTGCTTGGTATTTATCGACATTAAGTTCTAGATTGTTGTTTTCAAATCACACAAAGAAATTACCCAAGTTATTTTCCAGACGCAAAGCATCACGAGGTTAAGAAATTACTCTGAAAATTTGCATGTCGTCTGCGTATGTGGAGAGTTCAGAATCCTTTATTACTGATTCAACGGCATTTATTCTGAGGATAAAGACAATAGGACCTAGATGGCTACCCTGTGGGATGCAAGATTTAGCAATTTAAGGATCCGATATAGAAGACCTAAACAAGACTCGATATTTACCATCAGAAAAGTAGGAATCCATCCATTGAACAAATCCAGGAGGAAATCCAAGAGCTATAAGCTACTTTGCTAAAGTCCGTGGCAATCACATCAACTTCGTCTTTCTTCTCTAAAGAATTTAAGGCATATGAAACAAATTCAGTAAAGTTAGTGGTCGTAGACTACCCTGAAAGGACCCATGTTGTTTGGTGGAAAATAATAGTTTACAATTAAAGTACATTATGTCAAAGACAATACTCTCGAAAAGTTTGGGAATACATGACAGTTTGGCGATTGGTGTATAATTAGAAACATTTGCTTTACAGCCTTTTTTATAGAGAGGAATAATTAAAGAATCCTTCCATATTGATGCGAAAATAAAATATTAATGTGATTGTATATATACGTGACAATAATTGTGGGCGTGAAAATAATCAAAATCAAAAATAATGTTAATTGCACAATTATCGTATAAAAAATTACAACATTCTAGTTTGACGTTTAACGATATGAATGTGTGAGTGCTTCTGGTTTCGATTCAGATTTCAAACCCAGAAGCAAAATTCTCTTCTTTTTGGAATTAGAACTGTAATTTTGTCCCTATTGAACACTTTCAGAAGAGTCTAGAAGGCTTCAGGATTGTCAAATAAAAACGACATTTGTGTTCATAGATAACGAATTGGAAGCAATCTAAATATAACGGACGCTCCCATTTTAAAAAAAAAGTGGTTTTCATAAAAATTAATTGGCTTCAATAGCCAATTGAATATCATGAATTTTGAAAAATTATATTTTAATATGCAAATAATGAACTCAGTTTGGGATTTTAAGAAAGCGGTTGGTTTGAATATTTTTTTTACCACGATTGATTGGGATGATACCCTTGTTTTCTCTGCCTCTTTGTTTTTATAATGATGCGTGCACTAAAGGGGTTTTGACTACCCTTAAAATGAACAAGCACAGTGCGAGCGTTAGGAAAGTAGGGAAGGATGCAAGAGGAGATACCGATGGTTTTGAATTTTTGAAAATCAAAATGGTAGCCATGTAAAGTATTCCACATTCGCGTTGTACGGCTAAAGAAAGAATCTGTACTTGACAGTACGTCCGAAGTTGGGCCCAATGGTAATTTGATGAGCAGTCCTAGAAGCGCGAGTATTACGGTTAAAATATTTAAAGGGAGAAATGCAACTGGCTCCTTCGCTGGAACATTATTTATAAAAAAAAGCGATAAAATAATGAGAGACATATAACATTTCGACTGTGTTGTAGAGATGTAAATGTTTCCATTATAGTTCTATCACCTATCATTCTTAGAGCTGTATTCTGAATTCTATATAAAAGGCTCAAATGAGTTTTCCGAGCTCCTGCCCAAATGTGTTATACGCCAGCTTTGGACGAATGAAGGCCTTACAGATTACAGCCAGATCAGATGGGAAGACGAATTCCTTACATCTTCAAAGAAAGCCCAAAAACTTTGCAACGTTTTTCGCGAAATCGAATATGTGGTCATTCCACAAAAGATGGTCTGTGATGCACATACCAAGGGACTGACAGCTGATCAGTTTCTTCAATGCAAGTGCCGCTCATAGATAGCGGCATGGGGGGTGGCTTCTGCTTTAACGACACAAGACAGCATTGAGCGTTTGAAGCCCGTAATGACAATTTCAGTGCGATGATAATGGGAAACAATTCTTTGAATGGAGTAGAACAGAGCACCAAATTCGTTAAAGGTCGAATCTCTGTCCAAATGTGATGTATTTATTTACTGTGAATTTTAACCACATGAAGTTAAATTGTTGTGGTTGAAGTCGGTACGCCACATCATTTCGTGTATACACGGCGAGACCATGGTGCCAAAAGAATAGTGGCACTAAATTATACCCAAACATATGAAATTCCGATTGATCAGAATTTTCAACTATTTGAGTTTCACTCAGTGCCAAAACAGCTGGTCTGTTTTTAACAGTGTGGACATACGCGGCACAAATTTTTTTCCTAAAACCATGAATATTACTATAATCGACACTAAATACATCCACCATTTTAACATTCAAAAACAATTAAAACACAAGTCAAGCAAATATCTATCATGAATGTTTAATCTAAATTCCAATTTGAACTTTTCAAAAACAAATTGTCACTAGTGTTATGCCCTAGTGACAATTTGTATTGATGCGCTTCTGGTTAGATAAAAAAACAGTCAGTAATCCATCTGAAGTTATACTTACCTAATCAATGCATGCACTGTATGATAAGCTCCACACAGTACCTACAATGATCAAGTTTATATAACTGAGAGAAGTGGAAGGGAAAGGAAGGAATTACCCGTTGTTCTTGCTGCATTATTTCTTTTTCCATTTCTATTTATGTATGAACGTGTTGATTCAATTTCCATTGCCGCTATCCATGAGTGGCACTGGCATTGAAGAAATCGATGAGCTTTCAGTCCTTGTCATGTGCATCACCGACCACCTCTTGTGAATTGAACACATATTTGATGTCGCCAAAACCCTGCAAAGTGTTTGGGCTTCCTTCGGAGATGCACGAAATTCTTTTCCCCGTCTGATCTGGCTGTAATATATAATTCCTTCATTCGTTCAAAGCTGGAGTATAACTCGCAAATTTGGGCAGGAGCTCCCAAAACTCATTTGAGCCTCTTAGATAGAATTCAAAATAGAGCTCTAAGAATGATTGGCGATAGAACTATAATGGAAACACTTACATCTCTCGAACATCGTCTTTATGTTTCATGTACTTCGCTATTTTATCGCTATTTTTATAAACAGTATTCTAGCGAAGTAGCCAGTTGCATTCCTCCCCTTAAACAATTCAACCGTAATGCTCATCAGTTTACCCTTGAGCCCAATTTCGGACGAACTGTTAGGTACACAGATTCTTTCTCTAGTCGTACAACACGTATGTGGAATGCGTTACAGGCTCTATTTTCCATTCTCATTTTGATATTCTGAACTTCAAAACCAATATACATCGGTATCTCCTTTTTAATTCTTCTCCATTTTCCTAAAGTTCGCACTGTGCTTGTCATATTAAGCGTAGCCAAAACCCATTTAGTGCGTGTTTATTATAAAAAAATTGAGCACTGAATATAATTTGCGTGTGAGGTTGTTTTGTTTTTTATTTTTTTTTTCATTTCATTGAGTTTATTGAATTTTGGATTTTTTATTTTGTATAAGGGGTACGGGAAGGTTTCGGCTTTATTTTTTTAAAATTGATTTATGGATAAATGGGGCTTCAAAAGAAACACTTGTGGTAGCACAACACGATCGATTTTAAAGACAATTTCAACTTTCCCGACCACTTTTACAAGAACGATGTGCAGCCGATGAGATTCTACTCGATACTCTTAACAATGTTATGACTCTCTTATTGGCATAACTGAAGAAGTGTATAATATGTCTGTTCTATTTGAAATGAGAAAACTCAGAAACAAACCAATTTGGTTTAATAAAAGATTGATAAACCAGCGAAATAGCCAGTTGCATTCCTCCCCTTAAATTTTTCAACCGTAATAGTCGCGCTTCTAGGAATGCGAGAGATTCTTTCTTTAGCCGTACAACGCGAATGTGGAATACTTTACCCGGCTCTATTTTCCCCTCCCATTTTGATATTCAGAAATTCAAAACCAATGTGCATCGGTATCTCCTCTTGCATCCTTCCATACTTTCCTAACGCTCGCACTGTGCTTGTTCATTTTAAGGGTAGTCAAAACCCCTTTAGTGCGCGCATCCGTTTAAAAAAAAAACTTAAAATACACTATCTAAAATGCATAAAAGATACATATATTTTCGTTATATTTAGAAGAGAATATGAGGTTCTTCTATAATCTGTCTACAATGAATTGAAACTATACAAAGTGGCCTTCAGCATTACGTCTAATATGATTTACAATAATCAACCATCAAGTAATGAAAATGTTATTTATGATACGTTTGCTTCATGTTTTGTATTCTTCCATTAATTAATGAAACGGGATCTGTTGAAACTATCACCATTTTGGGTAATTTAACTTTACATCTGGAACAAGTGTTTCCTTAGATTTCATCCATGAAGTCAGATTTTAAGTTGTCACCTCACAGTTTCTGCTCTGTATTTTTAAGAAAGTGTTCTGGTAGTATTGCATCCCCACTTAGAAAACTTTTCAATTTGTCCTTTCCTTCAGGTGACATTTTACGTTACTATAAGTCCAATACACAAATCATGCTCGAAACAAGAGGTTACTACTTACAGACCCCTTTCAAAACCGAAATTAGTACCAAGAGTTTCTGAAGCCATAGCTAAAGATTATATCTCTGATGAGGTTAAGACAAAAAATTGAGCATGGATTTGTAAGTGGTAGATCGACTGTTTCAGATCTTGTTTTATTTGCTAAATTTGTGGAAAGCAGATTGATGCAATGTATACAGATTTCTCGAAAGAAGTCGATAGAGTTCAACACATAAATTTGATTATGAATTTAAATAGTTTGGGCTTCCACGCTAATCTCCTACGATGGTTTCAAAACTATCTGGCGAACCGCCGCCGGCAAAACGTCAGAATTGGAGCAGTAGTACCTAAACAAATGTTTAATCATTCTGGTGTTTAACAAGGAAGTCACTTAGGACCACTTCTATTTATATTATTCATTAATGATCTCCCATATAAAATTTAATATTCTAATTGCCTGCTTTATGGTGACGATTTGAAATTATTTAAAGCTTTTAAAGCTGAAGAGGATTGGCTAAGATTGCAGTATGATGTAAATGAAGTTTCTGGTTGGTGTGAAGAAAATCGTTAATTTTTAAATGTAGCTTAATGTAAAAGTATAATATTTAATAGATCTTTTAACGTAATCATTTTCGATGCAACACTCAGAACAGTAATTTTTAACTATTTTTTTAAATACAGTGGACGTCCAGTATAACGAAAGATATAATGTTCGAGGTCATTATCGAGCGCGTTCGTTATATCGAGCGACCACTTAAAGAAAAAGAGAAACAAAACCTGATACAGTTGTAAACTCTTTGGGCCACACACATACGAGAAAACTTTCGTGTTGACATAAGAAAGATGCAAGCAAAACAACAACGTCAACAAAGTCATTTTATGTTATATCGGTTGTCATTTGACACTTTATTGTTCTTATATAAGAATTTACCAAACAACTATAATTAACAAAGAACAGGAAATTAAAAATATTTAGGTCTTACTGATCTTAAGTTTCTAAAACATGCAAAAGTGAGGTTTCGTTTGTATTAGTTTTCTTCTCAAACTTCTTTTTAAGGCGTACTTTAGTTTAAATACAAATTATATTTTATTTTAAATAGATAGAACTATAGCGGAAACGTTGACACATCTAAAACAGCGTCGAAATGTTATGTCTCTCATTACTTACATTAAAACTTGCATTAAAAAATGTTGTATCAAAATAGCCACTTGCATTTTCCCCATTATCTTATCAACCGTAATACTCCCGGTTCCAGGATTGTTCATGAGTTTTTCCTCGAAAAATAACATTGCATACTTCTCCAACAGATCATCAAATGGGTCACGCACGCTATAAACACCTCTAACCCAGTTTGCAACCAAGCACATTTGTAAGACGTCAAATTGCAATGTAGAAAGGCAGATTTTGAAGTTCTTGTTGTAAACAACGCCTACGTTGGTAAGAACTAACTATAATGGAAATGTGATTTTTACCATACTATAAGAGTTAAGTCTGTGTCTATGGCTCAAAATTAATATGATTGAATAATTTGAGCCTGTGTCAACCTCGAATTCACATTACATTCCATTGATAATTCCAGTTGCTGTTTTCTTGAAGTAACCAAAAGGTTTTATTGCATTTACTTGATTCTTTGCCCTGCTGCTGTTAGAATAATTATTGTGTTTAGTACGAGAGTTTCTTTTTTTATGTAACCTATGCGTCCATATTTGTCAGATTTAGCAGTATGAAATGGACAGGCGTTTCGCATGATAATTCCCACATCCAAAACAAGTTTTGTTGCTGTCTTACCATCATCAGAGTCTTGTGAATGCCAGGTTTGGTGCTTGAGGTTTTGTAGTCGCGATTTTATTGCATGCGCATGCGATGGTTGTGGAATTACGTTTTTGGCTGTAGTCTCTGCAGAAATTGCACGGTATTGGACGGATCTTAGAGTGAGTTTCTTTGTACTAAAAGACTGCTTCAAATGAGTATTAATTTCGTAATCCAGCATTACTGCCACAACGCCTTGAAGTCGCCGAAGGCTACTCAATCTTTCACCAAGTTGGATGGCGGAACCGGCGTGCATTGTCGTAGTAAGCTCATTTACCTCTGTTACAACTGTAGTAAGGGAAGTTACCTTCCGTTCTGAATTGCACCCAGCTCTTCTTGGAGTAGAACTTCCTCACATTCTAGATTAGATATTATTTTATAGTCAATTAATCTCGTCGGGCCATTCCACCAAAGTCGATGTTCCATTAGATCAGATGCAGTCATTCCACGACTAGCGCAATCGGCTGGATTCTCTGCTGATCGAACGTGATTCCAGTGTCTCGATGGCGCTATAGCCTGAATAGAACGAACCCGATTGGCCACATACGGCTTGAGCTTTGTACCGTCCTTGCGTAACCAACATAACACAATGCGAGAATCAGACCAGAGATTAAATGAAGCACTTCCAAGTCCTAATGACTCCGAACACTTTGGAGCATTACAGCTAGAAGGTGGGCTGCACATAGTTCAAGGCGAGGAATTGTAGCACCATTTAACGGAGCCACCTTTATTCGAGCGGTCAGTAATGATATTTGCGAACCTCTGTCAGAGCTCCAAGTTTTAGTGTAAATCACAGCAGCATATGCCTTCGAGCTAGCATCGCAGAACCCATGTAACTCGGTCATCTTTCAATCTGCTATCCCTAGCCAAAGTGGCACACGAACTCTATTGACGTCATAAAGATTCTTTCGAAATTCGAGCCATGCATCTCGCAGTTCTCCGGAAAGGGCGGTATCCCAAGATATGCCAGGTGCTCATAGCCTTTGTATGAAAATCTTACCAGAGATCACAGCCGGCTTAAGCAACCCTGTCGGGTCGAAAAACTGAGCAACAACAATCCGTTTCGAAGGTGGAGAGTCGATAGCCCTTAATTATTTAATTAAAAATAATTCATCCTGAATTGGATCCCATCGCAAACCAAGCACTGCTGTGGGAGTATCGAGAATAAGCTCTGTATTTGAGGAATCGTAACCAGGAATTTGTGTTGCCACTTCAGAGCTGTTAGAGTTCGACTCCCGCAGCTTGAATTTTCCAGCCGATAAGATTGTGTCGACATTTGCAGCCAAAGACAAAGCCTCGTTAACATTGTTACAACTAGCCAAAAAATCGTCTACATAAAATGATGATAGAATAGTATCTCGAGCATAAACAGCCTCATTCTTGTTGACAGCTCTATTGTAATCACGTACGCACATTGATGAAGCACTCGTATCGCCAGATATGGGCTGCAATCCGTGCCATATGTGACGGTTGTCAAACGGAAAACCTTTATGTCCTCAGTCGGTGATTCTTGCCAAAAAATCCTTTGATAGTATCTATGTTCCGGAGTCACTAGCACTTGCCGGATCATTTTCTCAACATCTGCTGTTAATGCAATGCGATATCGTCGAAAACGAAAAATGATGTTGACGAATGGCTCTTGAATTGTTGGCCCTACCAACTGGATATCTTTCAATGAAACACCAGCGCTTTCCCAGGCAGAAGCATTGAAAACAACGCGAAACTTGAAAGCTACCGCATGGTGTGCAATGTAATAGCACTTGGAGTGAGCGCAATGTTGATCTACTCGCTCCATATGCCCCAATGAGTAATATTCTCGCATAAATTGTACACATTTGTTCCGCATCTCATCATTTGCAGTTAGTCCACGCTACAAAGAATAAAATTATCGCGATGCTGATGAATATGAATCTCCGAGAGCTGCCCTATCATAACGAAACGGGATGTGATCTACATACCGCCCATCATTGGTTCGAGAATGGGTTGTTGCGAAGATTTGACAGTTACTTCTTCCAGTCTCCAAAACCTTGATAATATTTCCGCCAACTCGCAATCTTCTTTAGAACGTTGCATGCAAAATGTTCGAAGGGATGGCATAGATATTTCCACTGCAGAACTTGGCCCAAAAACCACCCAACCCAACTTGGTACCTTGAGTAGTAGGCGATCCTGGTTCCCCAGTAATAATACCACTTTCTACTATTAGACCCCACACGTCAGCTCTCAGCAGTATTTCAATGCCACCTGGTCTACCAAACTGAATATCTGCAAGGTGAAATCCAACTAGGTGCTTCCATTGCTTCACATTAACATGCATAACAGGAGTATTCGATGTGATTGTCGGAATAATGAATGCGTTCACGGCTAGATTAAAGTCATTGTACAAAAATCTA
Source organism: Philhelius pedissequus (assembly GCA_910595825.1). NCBI lineage: Eukaryota > Metazoa > Arthropoda > Insecta > Diptera > Syrphidae > Philhelius > Philhelius pedissequus. The sequence goes on from OU343161.1 coordinate 157,978,259, forward strand.
ATTGTGAGCAAAGCGCTGCTATTAGTTCTCGTAACAGAAAACCCTCCAATTCCTTCTACTACTACATTTTATGGTTCCCTGCGAAGATACAGGCAATTAGCAAGGCGTTCTGTCACAAAGGTTGTTTGCGATCCCGATACACAAAGTATTCGAGCCAAGCGCTGCGTTCTAGTCAAATTTCCATTTACATATGCGAGCGCAGTTGCGAGTAAAATTGGTTTATCCGATTGACATTTGACATTAGAATCGGCTAGTCAAGCTGTTGGTTGTGTCACAAGTGATGACGATGTCGCAACAGGTTGAGAAGGGTCTCGGTTGGAGGCATCAACAGTTGGGGTAGCTAACGGTTGTGTTTGTGATTGCGGATACCGACAGAACAATGTGTGGTTCTTGTAACCACACGGAAGACACCCTTCTGCCGGGCAATTCCGCGAACAATGCCCAGACTTAAGGCAATTGAAACATAAGCCAGATTTCTTTAGCAGTTTAAAGCGCTGCTCAGGGGCATAGAGAGCAATATCTGGCAACGGCTAATTCGATGTGGTCCTTGATAGTGGGGGCATTTAGCTTGTCCACCTACCCCAACAACATGTGATTTGACTGATCGATGTGCACCTTGATGATGACGAGCAGTTGACGAGTCAGATCGGCCTGATAAACTTACCAGCTCAGTGGCCAAGCTATGCGCACGTTTCTCCAAAAAGGACAAGTCTGCAAGTTTCGGCATTTTATTTGATGAGCAACTCATACACCATTCGCGTTGCGTGTTCCTTGCAAGCTTAGAAACTACTATAGGTGTCGCTAAAGCATCCCACTTGTCAACTGGAAGCTTCATAATTCGCAGCGCTCGAAGTGATTCCTGTACAGTGTCAACAATCGAAAGTAAGGCCCTTGCACTTTCAACTGATACTGGACTTAAATTAATGAAACAAGACACATGTACCTCGGCCAAGAAGTTTGCATTATCAAAACGCTCTTTCTACGCGTTCCAAACCTCGTTATAACCACCTGAGTATATACTACCAACCAATGTTACCTTTTTCGCGTCCACAGCCTGGCGAAGGTTACTTAGCTTATAATCTTCTGGATAGTGAGTAGCATGTACTAAGATTTCAAACTCATCTTTGGAAGCTAACCAGTTGTGTAACGACCCAGCAACTGAAGGCACCGCCACCGGATCTAAACGCAAATCGAAGTTTCGCCCAGATGCAGATAACACTGCGCTGGGGCTAAACATTCAAGTCTGAAATCCTTCGGTCAAGAGCGACGCAAACTTGGTTGTACAAGTTTTAACCAGGTCCCAAAGCCAAAGAGCTCCTCAGCCGTGGCTTAACCTACAAAGATTTGATGATTAGTAACGAAGCGATCGAAATGTGCTTGCGCTGCCCTTAGTTCTTGCTTCAATTGGGAAGCATCGCATATCGATAGGTCAGCATTGCTTAGACGATCGGCAATACGTCTGATGCCATTTCCAGCTGTAGTCCGTAGATTGAGCTCTGCCATAGCCTAGCAAAACAACAAAGAAATCCAAATTAAAGCCAATCAGAGATCAATGAGGCCTAATTAAGTAAAAGTAGTATTATTTTTATATGTATTTTACTCACAGGAGGCACTAAATGTTTCCGATACATAAAATAAAAATCCAACCACGTTGTTCGTATAAGAAAGACCTTTTATTAATAATGATGAAAAGCAAATCAAGCAAATTAGCAAACGGAAATAGGTACATCGAAAATTAATAAAAGATGTCGGACTTGACATTGCCAAAGTTCATTTGCAAAGTAAAATATTAGGTGTTGTCAGGTATGTATTGTGATATAAGTTGTGGAATTCTGCATACGCGGAATGTATCAGAGACTACTCATATATGTATTTAATTTAGGAAACGTCAATTTATTATTTGCTGAGGTAGTATTTAATATGTATATATAAATTTAAATACCTTACAAACATTTGAAAATAAACTCCTAAGATCGTTTGTAAGGGCACCTTCGTATATTAGAAACGAAGATCCCCATAGAGATATCGAGATTCCAACAGTTCGCGATGAAATAAAAAAATTTGCCCGAAATCATACAAAACGGCTATTACAACACTGTAATAGTACTATTATCGAAATTATCGATGAGACGAATTTAGTACACCGCCCGGGAAGGACTAAGCCTTCAGGTTTGGTGCACTAAACGAGAATGCGCTTTAAAATCGCGGTATAAGCAGGAACTATCACCGGCTAGTTACCTGGAACACGTTAATTAAATTTGTTAAAAATAAGTTTCTAGATAAGTCTCAACTTAGTTGCATTCGGGAGGAGGAGGTGTTCTTAGTGCAGTAAGAATCTCACACTCCTACGAGCACTCATTTCGGTCCTCATGGAGCCTTTTGAAGGTTTTACACCTACCCACGGGGGAAAACAAAAAAAAGAAAAAAAAATTATATATAATTATTAATTAATTTCACTAAATTATTTTTTTTTCTTAATTATTAATATTGATGATTTTTATGCAACAAATCTTATGCAGTTTTAAGGAAATAAACTGGGCTTTCATAATAAGCACACAAAATTACTACTTATTAACGTGTTTTTTTTAATAAAATGATATCAAAGTGAGAAAACAACTTTAAAAACAATACAAATTTGGGGTGATTAAAATTTTGCGGGAAAACCGTTATTCGCACAAAAACAAATTCTTGATTGAATAAAAAAAAATCTTACGAATCGGACATCGTTTAGCAAAGATAAGATTAGTTTTAGTAAAAGGGAGCCAAAATCATAAAAACCGTTATAACTCCAAAACAGAGCGAAAACCAGAAAATTACCTCCTTAGTTTTTTCGACTTAGAATGACCTTTAGAACCCATGATTTTCGCCTGCGGTGTTGACTGTGAGACGCCTTGTATGTATATTATTTTCATAGGCTAAGGCGTTAGAATATAAATGATTTATGAAAAAATACAATACGTGAATAAATTCATATTATCTATTATATAACATTTTAGGCTTCCGCGGTTGTCTTTCGATATACTAAAATAACTTTTCGAAATATTCCACGTAATAAAATTATTTAGAGTACAATGTTTCGCAACATATTACATTGCGCGCGGTCACCGGGACCACAAAATTGCACTGTAAATAATTTGATTACGCGCAATAATCCGACAATATATTTTTATCCTCACTACTGAGCTGCTTTGAAATGGATTTTAATTTCTAATATTTAAATAGAACCGTTTTATAAACAAACAGATTTTAAATAATTACATAAGTTGTCTCTGCAGAATTATTTATTTTCTTTTTTTTTTTAAGGAAACATCCAAAACTTCGAGTTGGCAACGGTATAAACGAGTTCAGCAGAAGTATATCAGTACCAACAGAACGATCAGCAAATAAATCTAATGCAATAATAAAACACCATTCGAATAGCAACTGTAATACTCCCACAACACCAGAACTTGAGTAAGTATTAACGATTTAAAATGTAAAAACATTTTTATTATTCGCTTAACTACATTCAATTTATATAAAAAAAATTTTGATTGGACAGATTCTCACCAGAAAAATATGTAAAATTTTGAATTTGAATTATGAATTTATCGATAGTAGTATCGATATAATTACGCACAAAAGGCATGACCTACTGAGTCATCAGCTATCAAAATACCTAACTTCCGAAATAGGTATTAACCAGAAGACCCCTGCGAAAATTTCGCACTTTCAATAAGGTTTTGCAATTAAATTTTCAAAAAAAAGTTGGAACAAATCCACACAAGATCTCCTGCCCCAAATTCTTTTGTTGTTGCTCTTATGGCGTATCGTGTTTTTATGCAGTCGCTAGCTACCTTTATATTGGCCCTTGTTGTTTCGTGAATGTCAATAAGCCGTTACCTGAGAATATCCACATATTCCTCCATTCTATGAGGCGCATTTTACAAAACTCGTCAGTTTTATTAACATTTAACAGAATTTCTGATGTGGTGAACTGTGCACTGCACTTCTATAGGCCATCAAGAATAATGTGTCGATTCCAGTCTCGTTAGGTTAGTTTAGTGGACTGACAGTTGTTCTAGTTACCGCCACACTTAGATCAATGTAGATCCATTTTGATACCCTATAGGAAGAAACCCATACTAAAAACATGACATCACAGTACACCTAATAAGGTAATATATTCCGCATGTTGTCAAAATTCGGTTGTCATAGTTCAAAAATTCGGTTATCATATTTGGCAAAATGTCTCTGAAATTTGACACATGCACTCTCCATTTTCACAATTTCACATACAAATAGGGGTGGGTCAATATTTCAGTAAGATGTGTTCAGTAACAAGTAACAGTAGATACAAAAATAACTGTTATTGAAATAAGATTTGAAATTTATAAATTTCTATTTCGGTCAAACCAAACAGCGGAATATAGATGAAAAAGTGATGAGTAATAATTAATTTTAAAATGGCAGTGGAAAATAGTTTATTAAAATTGTTACTCCACTGACAATTTTTGTTCCATAATTGTTATTTCAGTAACAGGAATTTCTAACTGTTATTTAAAAGTAGCAGTAACAAATATTGCAACTAGCAGTTTGGCCCATGCCTAAGTATATGTATACGCATTCCAAATGTGACACGAGTGTCTCAGTTTTGCCACCTGCGCGAACTTGAACGAAAATGAAATCCGGAATATATTACCTTTATTATGTGTACTGTAACATGACATATCCCATTGAAGGAGTTTAATTTTTTCCGCAAGGAGTAGCTTGAAATATCGGGAGTGTGCTTGATCAGAAGTTGTGTCTTGTAAGTGTCGGTCGGCACATAGACACCGGGTTGAGAAAGGGTTACAGTGCCTCTCTCCTTTACTGGGTAGATCATAAAATTTGTATTTAGTTTATTCAATCTTTAGTACATGACTTGTAAGATTAACAATGATAACGAGATATGTATATATGTATATACAGTTACTTTAACAACAATATAAATAAATAAACAAAACAAATTAAAAATGAATTAACATAATGATATAATAAAATAAATAAATAATTAGTTGGTACATCTTAAGATCTCTGAAACTGTACTCTTAAACAATACTCTACTAGATCACCGGGTTGAGATCAATATGATGATATATAGAATTGAACACTGAAGAAGAATGAGATATAGGTTCAAATTTACCATAGTTAGTCCCATGAAAAGTAATATAAAAGAAGTTATAAACACGTAGAGATCTAACAGGAATTCTAATAGAGAACAACTCGAGCAAGGGAGCACAGTCAATATGGTTACAAATCACATCTCTAGCAAACATAACTAAATAAAATCAATGAGTTGACATCTCACTTCATAAGATGGCATAACTCCATTTGTCCAATTGAGTTTCCAGATCGTGTATCTTGTGAATTTTCTTTAAACAGATTCAGTACGATTTATGCTGCGATCGTACGAAGGGCACCAAATACAACACGCATATTCCAAACAGATCGGATCTGAGAATTCAATCGAATTCCTTTTTAAAAGCCTAACAAGCTATTAGATTTAGACATAATATAGTCATAATACTTATTAAAACTCATCTTACTATCAAAAATAACCCCAAGGTCTTTATGAAAGTAAACTCTTCTTAAATCAGACACGTCAATTTTATAAGCAAATAGAGTAGGACTGCGAGATCTCAGAACGAAAAAAAAGAACATAATGACCAACTCTGTCAAAGGCTTTGGAAATAGCCATATATATAGAATCGACTTGATATCCGTTTTCCATATTGCTTAAGCAGTAATTAGAAAAGATGATGAGATTGGTAACAGTTGACCTACCGAATGAAACCATGCTGTATATCAGATAACCCATTTTTAAATCATAAAGTTTGTTTTTGACAATGGCTTCATACATTTTGTGAATAACGTGAAGTTTTGAAGTAGATCGATAGTTAGAAACTAATTGTTTCGGCCCAGATATATGAATTGGTATTATTTGTGACAATTTCCATATATCTTAAAATTCACCATTATGAAGGGACAATTTAAAAAGCATGGTAAGAGGTTTGGTCAAACCATCTTTACAATTTTTCAGAAATACAGGTGCCAAGTTGTCATTTTCTGTCTTGCAAGATGCCTCAAGAACCGAAAATTGGGCATTTACTTCTTCCTCAGAAATAAAAAATTCACAAACACGAGCAAATGGATGTTGAAGGTTAATATTGACAAATTGTGCCGATTAATTAAAAACAAAAATAGATTGAACAAATCAGCGAACAAATCGCAAACTTCTTGTACATTAGGCGCTAGCATGTCATTAAAAGTCATATTGGCTGAAAATCCAAAAGATTGCTTTTACTATAAAATAATAACAAAAGAGATAGTTATTTACTGTTCAAAAAGCCTTTGAATTAGATTTAATATTATCCTCAACACCCCAAACACATTGTTGATAAGAAAATTTTTGTAAAATATTATGATCGTTACGACAACGCATGTTGCTTGAATTTTTACTCTTCAACAATTTGTTCAATTTATTTTTCAATTTCTTGAGATGTGAGTTCAACCAAATCGGTTTATGACCTTGCAATTTTTTCTTTAAGGGAACAAATTTTTTATACGGTTCTTCTAAGATATTTTTAAATAAAGCGAAACACATAGATAAATTATTAGAACCTAATATCTCATCCCAATTCAGTTTCAAAAAGTACTGGTCAACAGCTCCATAGTTGGCTTTAGCAAAATTATAATTTACTTACGATAATTCATCAAACTGTAGAGTTGCCAGGTTCAGAAATTTAAGATCAGTTTCAAGAGCTACATGATGTAAGCAATTATCCACAAAATTGTATAGAAGCTGTTATAAATGTGTCAATATGATTATTTACAAAAATGAGATCAAGTAAACGATTATTTGAATTTTTTAAACAGTTAATTTGTTTCAAATCTAAAGATAACAAATGATTAATGAACAAAATCTCAATATCACTTGAAAAATTAAGTTGAATATAATAATTACTTTCTTCAGAATACATCCAATTTAAACCTATATTAAAATCACCCAAAACGCAAATGTAAGTATTATTATTGGTACATAGGTTATCATCAAAAATATCATATCGAAAATATTAAGCATATGGGCATTATAAATATTGAAATTACTTTTCGGTGGCACATAAGAAACAATAAAAAATATTATGTAATTTGAATAATTGACTTTAACACAAATTTGCTCAACATAATTAATTTTAAGAGGAATAATTTGACTTGCAAATGAAGAATGAACCGCAAGCAATACACCACCTCCTTTTGCTGGGTTATCGTCATCGTAGTAACGATCTCTTCTAAAAACATTGAAATCATTACCAAACAGCTCCATAGAAAAAATATTGCCATGAAGCCAAGTCTCAGTAAGAGCAATAATATCAAATAGAGACTGGGTTACAGCAGTAAAAAAGGTGTTAGTTTTTGTCCTCATTCCTCCAGTATTCTGATAGTAAATTCGTAGAATGGCATCATTCAAAGCCGAACCCACATCATAAGAACGCTTCTTATAAGCTAATTTGACGCCTTCGTTTAGGATTCGAAGCGATGATACATATGGCTGTCCATGTGTTTGGCTTGAACAGAAATGGTCGAATTATAACGCCATTAGGCCAAAAAGAGTCCACGTATAAATGTTCAGCACAATCAGAGGAAACACCAATTTTAAAATTTACAAATCTTGATTGAAAACCAAATTCCTTATGTTTAATTAGCTTATAGCAATGAATATCACCTGGGTCAAAATTAAGGTTTGACAATATAAAATCGGATAGGTCTTCCGTAGTAGTTGAGATTCGAAAGCTGCCTACATGAAACCATTTAAGTTTTCTTGCAACTTTAAGGTCCTTAGATTTTGTCTTAGAACAAGTGATGAAGCATTTATTACCATGACCACCATCAATAACATCAACAGCGGCAGCTATATTAGGCGATGGACCCGCAACAACAACTAATTAATACTTTAGCACCAGACGCACCATCCAAAGCATTTGGTCCAACAGGAGGCGACATACTACTCGTATCATTTAAAATAGCTCCAACGTCATTTATGCTGAAATTATTATCCAAATTATTGGAAATAGCAGGCATATCAACAGCAATTTTATTATTATCAACATAAACTTTCCACAGGGATTGGAACCCTATCTTCCGTTAAGGTACTAGGCATCCGATGTTCACCACTGGGAGGTGAGAGTAGGAGTTGATAGACAGAGGTTCGCTTTGAGAAAAGCTTGTGGACGCTTGTATCTACCCTTTTGAACATCGTACTTGAACTTAATTTCGCCGGAAATACATAATTTTCCAAATATTGTTACTTATGTCTTCTTAAAACCATTTGTTTAACAGCATAATAAAGTTGAATATAATTCGAAATAAAAATGAACTGAAAAATATGTATTGATTGGAATTTTTAAGAGAAGGATGACGACACTGATCTATTTTTTTTTATTTTTGGGTTGAACGTGGGCCAGTGATGGTAAAAGTGCGGCAGGGGTATGCATACCTGAAACTGTGATTGGGGTCGTACACAAATTCTGGCATTTGACGACCAAGGAGCCCTGACACTTATTCGTCAGAGGTAGTGTGGGCACAGCCTGGGTCCCGACAACCGAACCATTTATGTATCTTGTGCTGTTTCCTTTACACTTTACCTTACCATTCTCTGTCAATCGGCCGCAATGCGGGTTCTGATCTCCCCCTTCTAGGTACGCTTTCGGTCGCACATCTCAGCATAATTTGTTCATTTTTTTGATGAGTCAATAGAGGTAGTATCTGCTCGTATTTCCCTTTCCTCTTCCTCTCAATCCTCTTTCAGTTTAGACTGGCATGAATTTAATTGTTTTTTCTTGTATTGGACGAAATAGACAGCGGAAAGAAAGCTTTGAAAGGTGCCTCTTGCAATTGATGGACAAATAAAAGTGTTAAACTCATAAGTAATGTTATCCCCACATTTTAAACATTTCTTATAACTGATCGTTCTAGAGTTATTTACACAGAACCGCAATTTATTAAAAAAAAATAAACCTTTTCCCTTTTGCATTCATTTAAAAGAAGCGTGTCTGCTTATCACGGTCGCAAAACATAAAATGATTTTTAGTTAAAAAAATCAGTTATGTTAAATCGGGTTCTAAAATAAACGCACCGCAAACCGGCTTTAACTTTTCTGATTAAATTTAACTAATAAGCATTATATTTTTAATGAAGCTTTTCAATAATATTTTAATGGTATTATTTTTCTTTGTTAGTTATATTTATACTATAAAAACATTTAAAATATTTTTACTCATCATTACTAACAATAAAAATTACGTTATTACTAGTATTATAAACGAAGATCAGCCTTTAGACGGACGAAGCTCATCAGGATTTCTTATATCCCCGGAAATTGAGTTATATTCTAGATCTACTTCATTAAAAAGTAATCTTTGTGAATCAAGTGAATCAGATGGTTTCTACATGCTGAAAAAGGATTCACAAAGAAGAAAAACACTCTATAAGGTTCTGGAACATGATGAGATCCAAATTTGTGATTTGTGGATCAGTAAACTAGGAATTTACAACAAAAACAAACTTGCTATACAAAAATCAGATTTGTGTGCAATGATACGAGGTCTAAGAAAATATATAGTCGATGAAAATAAGGAGAGTCTTGAAAAGTCAATAAATAAGCTTAAGGAAACCTTAGATTTTGACACAACAGCTATTGATCACTTACATCTGGCCCTTTATTCATTTCAAGAGGCTGTCATAAGCGTTTTGAGAATGCATTGCATTAAACCACATTGGATGTTCGCTCTCGACAATTTAGTGAAGAGAGCTGTTCAAGCTGGAATTATTATTCTCTCTCCAGGTATGTTTATAATGTGTTTAATATCAACTTATTAACCTTTACATGATGTTTTTATTAAAAGAACTAGGAGCTAATTTAGCCGGCCAGGAAAATATGCTAAGTTATGAATCTATTGACAAAGATGAAAAAGAGCCCAATTTTTCCATACATAAACAACGGAGTTCTGAAATTCCACATTCAAATAGCCTCAAAGTGGCTATGGAAAGATTAATTGAATCACAACAGTCTATACAAACTGTGCTTGAAAAAAATGTTGAACAGCGAAAAGAGGAAATAGAAATACTTAAGAAGGTTAATAATGGATTAGAAAGGTTATACGACATATGGGTTGAATCAAGGTGAGCTTAATTCTTATTTTACGAATTACTCGTATGTATAATGGGTCTATTAAAAATGATTACTACTAAAATTTCGCTTATCTGTCTCTTGCTCTCTCTATCTATCGATCTCTCTATCTCTCTCTATCTAGCTATCTCTCTATCTTATTATCTGTTTCTATTGTCATTTGTCATTATCTAACTCTATTTTGTACCAAAAATATATAATATATGTAAATAGTATATAGTTTGGGACACAGCGAAGGAAATTTTCGCCTCATTTTCACAGCCTCATTTTTACTATACAGCGTGTAATGCTCTGAAACCGGAAATAAAAAGGGGCTATCTCAAAGGGTACTCAAAATATGTGCATTTTTCGTTCAGTGTAGTAGGTAGGTACTATAAGGCATTGTATATAAAATATATAGTAGTATCATGCCGAACATCGAAATTTTCGACGCCAAGTGTCCAAATGAGCAAATTCCTCTCAACACTTTAAAGTTGCGGAAAAAATGTATAAAGTTGAGAAACTTTTGACTTGAGCAAGAAGAATATAAGAGAAGATAAATGAAAAATCCGTGAATGTGAAGAAATATAGAAAAAGTAAGAGAAAGAGAACAAGAGAAAAAGACAAATGTGGCTGTTGCAACATTCCATGTAGAAACTAGCGACGCCAAGTGTCCAAATAGACCGTAAATAAAAACTACCTCATGATATTACTATAGATTTTATATACAATGACTGAATGGCAATGGGGACGAATCATTTATGTTCATCTGGTCGGCAATTGTCTCGCTCGATACGTCAATGTTCAATATTTCTTGGAGAATAACACTTGGAAGAGTACAACGCCGCCCCCACAGAAGCTGTGTCGCGTCGGCTATTCAGCATTTGGCCCAGCCGGCTTTTTCATGTGTCCTATTCTATACATTTTGTAGTGCTTGAAGACAGGACACTTTGGTATGTAGGCGTATCACGCTATATTGGAGAGACGATTTCTCGCCGCAATGTTTTTTGAGAACAAAATAAAATAATCTAAGCAATGCTACTATTGTGAATATTAGATTATGTGTGTTTTATTTTTCGTCTTTAAATACTTTAATCTTAACTGTTATACTTATGTTCTATCTTACGTCTACCTATCCATAACTATCTAAAATATTATTCAAAGTTCCTATAGGATCTTATTATAATTGATTGACATTCAGTGCAATCGAGTGTAGTGATATTCAAAATTATTAATGTTACGCGATGACTAACCTATCACTCATTTGAACTTAACATGTTTCGTCACTCGTTTTACTTATGGTTTAAAAGGGGCAGTTGCGGCGCACATATGATTACCCTTGCCATTAAGAAAAATTTTAGGAAATAAAATTAAATTCATATAGTAGGTGTAATATATTATTATTATTATTATTTTTTTTTGTTTATTATTAGGTTTATACATATATGTATTTATTTGGAAATAGTGTGTTTTATGAACTAAAATTTTGTTATTCATTAATAAATTACAATTAATTTTGTTTTGCTTGACTTTCTTTTGTTATTTATTGATAATTTGTTTTGTAGGGCTTAAGAAGATTGTAATGTATTTCTTTATTTATTTTATTCTGATCAATTATTGAATTCACTCTTTCTTTCTATTATTTTAAATGGGCCAATATATGGTGTTTGATTTCTTTCTATTTCCTAATTTTAATAGTACTAAATCACATACCTCTAGACATAACTTATTGTTAGATTTTATATTTTCTGTCGCTATTCTTTTATCTTTGATTTTTATTGTCATTTCATTGGCTTAACTGAGTGCATATTGTAACCTGATTCTCAGTTTGTGCACGTACTTATCATAGTCATACATTTTTGTTGTATCTGACGGTAATCAGGGTAATTTACCATAAATAAGTTCGTAAGTTGAATACCCAATGTCTATGTGGTGTTGTATTGTATGCTAACGTAAAATATGGAACCATGTGTTCCATTTATTACCATTAACATTTGATGATAAGAATTCATTGAGTGTCCGATTCCGATGATTTATATGGTATGGTATGGGGAAGATAATGTTTGTTTTATCTTTAAAAGTGAACATACGTTGGTCATAAGTTCGTTATTGAATTCTTTACCTTCATCTGATTTTAGAATATTATAGTGTACACACTTAAGAATAAATTCGTCTACGATAGTCTTTGCTGTTTTTGTTGCGTCTTTTGATTACAACTGACAAATTTACTCAGTTCACATTGCATGGTTAAGATATATCTTCGACTATATCAATTCGCACCACTTCATAACTATTGCTTGGCGTGTTTTTAATCGTTTGTGGTTCTATTGTGTTTTTTGTTTGTTTATGTCTTGCACATGAATCACATTTTGTTATGAATTGTTTTACCATTTGACTCATCTTTCGCCATGCGTATCTTACAATTCAATTCAATTTGCTTATTTGCAATGTACAAGCAAGACCTAGTCTTTTATAGTACTAACAATTAAAGAATACAAGAACAATAGAAAGAATAATAGAATTAAGAAATAATATATATATATAATAATCTTTCATACAATAATAAATAATTAATTTTAAGAAGAAATGTAAAAACAATACAAACGCATGTGCATACGTGTATAGCTTTTGTTCTTTTTTTGTTTTTGTTGGACTCTGCTTTTAATTTTAATTTTTTTCTGTTGTGACCTTTAGTCCAAATTATGCGTTTCGCCCAGTTACTACAGTTGGGGTCATCAGTTAGATGCTGTAGTACCCTTCTAAGAGCAAAATATTAGTCGATGGCTACCGACGCAAATAAAATGTACAGCTTTTAAACACTGTGAATTATATTTTTCTAGGGGAATTCGGTCGAATTCAGACACCTGGAAAATAATGCGCTTGGTCTGGCTTGTTTAGTTTTAAGAAGAAATGTAAAAACAATACAAACGCATGTGCATACGTAGGTATTGCTTTTGTTCTTTTTTTGTTTCTGTGGACTCTGATTTAAATTTAATTTTATTTATTTTGTGACATTTAGTCCAAATTATGCGTTTCGCCCAGTTACTACAGTTGGGGTCATCAGTCAGCTGCTGTAGTACCCTTCTTAGACGCAAAATAAAAGTGGATGGCTACCGACACAAATAAAATTTACAGCTTTCAAACACTGTGAATTTTATTTTTCTAAGCGAATTGGTCGATTTCAGACACCTAGAAAACAATGCCTGTGGTCTGGCTTGTTTAATTTTAAGAAGAAATTTAAAAACAATACAAACGCATGTGCATACGTAGGTATTGCTTTTGTTCTTTTTTGTTTTTGTGGACCCTGCTTTTAATTTAAATTTCTTTTTTTGTGACATTTAGTCCAAATTATGCGTTTCGCCCAGGTACTAAAGTTGGGCTCATCAGTTAGATGTTGTAGTACCCTTCTACGACGCAAAATATTAGTCGATGGTTACCGACACGAGTAAAATTCACAGCTTTCAAACACTGTGAATTATATTTTTCTAGGGGAATTCGGTCGAATTCATACACCGAGAAAATAATGCCCGTGCTCTGGCTTATTTAATTTTAAGAAAAAATGTAAAAACAATACAAACGCATGTGCTTACGTAGGTATTGCTTTTGTTCTTTTTTTGTTTTTGTGGACTTTGCTTTTAATTTTTTTTTGTGGCCTTTAGTCCAAATTATGCGTTTCGCCCAGGCACTAAAGTTGAGCTCATCAGTTAGATGCTGTAGTACCCTTCTAAGTCGCAAACTATTAGTCCATGGCTACCGACACAAATAAAATGCACAGCTTTCAAACACTGTGAATTATATTTTTCTAGGGGAATTTGGTTAAATTCAGAAACCTAGAAAATAATGCCCGTGGTCTGGCTTGTTTAGTTTTAAGAAGAAATGTAAAAACAATACAAACGCATGTGCATACGTAGGTATTGCTTTTGTTCTTTTTTGTGGACTCTGCTTTTAATTTAAGTTTTTTTCTTTTGTGACCCTTAGTCCAAATTATGCGTTTCGCACAGGTACTACAGTTGGACACATCAGTTAGATGCTGTAGTACCCTTCTAAGAGAAAAATATTAGTCGATGGCTACCGACACAAATAAAATGTACAGCTTTCAAACACTGTGAATTATATTTTTCTAGGGGAATTCGGTCGAATTCAGACACCTGGAAAATAATGCGCGTGGTCTGGCTTGTTTAGTTTTAAGAAGAAATGTAAAAACAACACAAACACATGTGCATACGTAGGTATTGCTTTTGTTCTTTTTTGTGGACTCTGCTTTTAATTTAAGTTTTTTTCTTTTGTGACCCTTAGTCCAAATTATGCGTTTCGCCCAGGTACTACAGTTGGACTCATCAGTTAGATGCTGTAGTACCCTTCTAAGAGAAAAATATTAGTCGATGGCTACCGACACAAATAAAATGTACAGCTTTCAAACACTGTGAATTATATTTTTCTAGGGGAATTCGGTCGAATTCAGACACCTGGAAAATAATGCCCGTGGTCTGGCTTGTTTAATTTTAAGAGAAATGTAAAAACAATACAAACGCATGTGCATACGTAGGTATTGCTTTTGTTCTTTTTTTGTTTCTGTGGACTCTGATTTAAATTAAATTTTTTTTCTTTTGTGACCTTTAGTCCAAATTATGCGTTTCGCCAGGTACTACAGTTGGACTCATCAGTTTGATGCTGTAGTACGCTTCTATACAGTCGATCTCGAACTGTGGAAGTTTGTAGACGTTATCGGCTTTCGCAGAATCTCGAAATTAAATACCGGGTGTGAGCTTAAGTTCAAATTTAATTCAACTCTTGTCAAGTAGTGCGATAGCACTGGGATAGAGTGGCCGACCGTAGTGCCGAGGGTCACGAGTTCGGTTCCCAGCCGGGCATAGAAAAAGGAACCCTTTTTTCATAAACGGGAGGTTCGAAATTTTATTGTCTGGGAAAACCAGATCAGGAGGAGGAGTTTAAGCATCGGGGCATCGAAAGGTGTCCTAGAGCCAATGATGCCAGCAATGGCCTAAAATGACCTTTAGTCCAAATTATACGTTTCGCCCAGGTACTACAGTTGGCGTCATCAGTTAGCTGCTGTAGTACCCTTCTTAGACGCAAAATATAAGTCGATATCTACCGACACAAATAAAATTAAATTTACAGCTTTCAAACACTGTGAATTATATTTTTCTAGGGGAATTCGGTCGAATTCAGACACCTAGAAAATAATGCCCGTGGTCTGGGTTGTTTAATTTTAAGAAGAAATATAAAAACAATACAAACGCATGTGCTTACGTAGGTATTGCTTTTGTTCTTTTTTTGTTTTTGTGGACTTTGCTTTTAATTTTTTTTTGTGGCCTTTAGTCCAAATTATGCGTTTCGCCCAGGTACTAAAGTTGGGCTCATCAGTTAGATGCTGTAGTACCCTTCTAAGATCAAAATATTAGTCCATGGCTACCGAAACAAATAAAATTTACAGCTTTCGAACACTGTGAATTATATTTTTCTAAGGGAATTCGGTCGAATTCAGACACCTGGAAAATAATGCGCGTGGTCTGGCTTGTTTAATTTAAGAAAGAAATGTAAAAATAATACAAACGCATGTGCATACCTAGGTATTGCTTTTGTTCTTTTTTTGTTTCTGTGGACTTGATTTAAATTTAATTTTTTTTCTTTTGTGACCTTTAGTCCAAATTATGCGTTTCGCCAGGTACTACAGTTGGACTCATCAGTTAGATGCTGTAGTACCCTTCTAAGACAGTCGATCTCGAACTGTGGAAGTTTGTAGACGTTATCGGCTTTCGCAGAATCTCCAAATTAAATACCGCGTGTGAGCTTAAGTTCAAATTTAATTCAACTCTCGTCAAGTAGTGCGATAGCACAGGGATAGAGTGGCCGACCGTAGTGCCGAGGGTCACGAGTTCGGTTCCCAGCCGGGCATAAAAAAAGGAAGCTTTTTTTCATAAACGGGAGGTTCAAAATTTTATTGTCTGGGAAAACCAGATCAGGAGGAGGAGTTTAAGCATCGGGGCATCGAAAGGTGTCCTAAAGCCAATGATGCCAGCAATGGCATCTGCTGAGGGAACATCGAAAGATGTTCCTCCTAAGGCATCTACATCAGCCGAGGCAATGGCAACAACAACAACAACAACAACATCAGCCGATATGACAACCAAAAGAAGGAAACGTATTAAATGCGTGTCGAATTTGGTAAAGCGACGACCGAAGCCTACTTCAGCAGATCTGACAGCTATGGGGAAGGAGACGTCGGAGTCAGAAGCAGCAAAGATTCAAACGCAATTAAATACTTCACCCTCGGACAATGAGGAGGGATTTGACTATATGTCATAGGGCGGAGAAGGGCAGTTCACGACGGGCGAAAGCAATGCCTTTGTGAATCTGTCCACATCAGAGGCGTCATCTGAGGAGGACCATAACGAAGAGCAACGAATGATCGTACAAATTTGAGCTATAGACGCAGAAATTCAAAGCCGTAAGAACCAACTCGAGCCTCTTATACTCACCCTTAAAGCCAAACAAGAGGCGCGCCGAGCCAAGGAAAATAAAAAACTTGAAGAAAAAAAATCGCTTCAGGGGCAGCAGAAGCGCAACAGCAGCAAAAAAGAACAACTGCAAAAACAACAGCCACAGTAGCAGCCAAAACAGCAACGGCAACAATAACAGCAACAACAACAGAAACAACAGCATACAAAACTGCAGCAGCAGACACCTTCAGTGTCATATTAAAGGGCTTAGATTCCTGTACGGAAGCACAGGTGCTCTTAAGGGAGCTCCGCCAAAAAGCGAGCGACGATCTCGATTTTATAGGGGTCAAGCCGTTCGCTACAGTTAGAGCTAGGCGGGAGAAGCGGAATCTTCCCTTCTTCCTAGTACTACTTTCACCCAGCAGCAAACTGGATAGTTTGAGGAGTATCTCAGTCCTCAACTACCAGGGTGTAACTTCGGATAAATTAACGGCGACATGCTTCAATGCATGCGCTGCCAAAGGTTCAGTCTGCGAAATGCAGTCACGCTGCGTAAGTGTGGAGAGAACCACAACGCAGACGAATGTAACTTAGGGAAGGAACGGGTCGAAGATAAAACCCAGTTAAAATGTGCACTTTCCCGCGGCGACGGGCACCCCGCAAATTATACGGGCTACCCGACGTTTCAGCTAATGAAAAATAACAGAACAGCATAGCAGGCAGTGGTAGAGAAACGCCCAACAATACGCCCGTGCCTAAGGCGCCGGCGGTACAGGCAGATATTATGGGCATTCTGCTGGCCATTCAGGGCCAGTTGACAGGCCTTCAGAATGAGATCATGGAGCAGGCGACTAGGGTGGATCATCTCTACTCTGTTTTGCCGAGCTTAACGCAACTTATAGGTTAAGGGCGCGCTGCCGGAGAGGCCCTTTAAGATACTAGCTGTGAATGTATATTCACTGATTAGGACCGAACGTAGAACGAATTTATTCCAATTGCTTAAAGACCTAAGTCCAGATGTGTTTTTGGCTAGTGCAACTAAGCTTAACCAGAAACATAAATTGACTAACAATAATTACAATATCGTAAGAAGAGACCGACACAACTCCACTCAAGGAGGAGGCGTCGCAATCTTTAGACGTAAATGCATTAGTCATAAGGTAATATATAATAGTGATGTGCGAAAATTTCGGACGTTAGGTGTATGCATCATATGCATTCATCTCCAACAGGGAAACGAATGTATGTGATCGCTGCCAATGCACCGGAAACACCTCAGCCCACTCAGCTTATAACAGCTCTTTGAATGTTTAAGACTGAGGTCGGAAGACAACTTTTACATATTGTCTGGTGATTTAAACGCCAAACACATTGAGTGGGGAAATCAAATACAAAACCCTCGAGGTAACCATCTGTATAATTTGATGGGTCGATACACCCTTGAATATCGAATTGACCTTCTCGCTACAGACAGGCCATCGTTTCCAAGAAGCGGTGCCTATCTGGATCTATTGCTAAAAAACGCAAGACTAACAATTGCTGACACTGTGGGTCAACGGCCAAGAAATTGTTTATGAACGATCGAGTACGACAGTGACCACAGCGGACTCGCCGCACTAATATAACTTCCGAACAAGCTTATGGATTGGAGGACTATGTGCATACTTACAATTACAGTAAGATGCGCTGGCCACGCTTCTCTAATGCCTTATTGAGCGATTTATGTTCATATGGTATATCCCCACCAAATGGCAGGAACCTGGCAAATACTGAAATCGACAGATAATTAGAACAAATTGACGAAACGAATCTACGAACAATGAACAGAACAATACCGAAATACAAAGAACGTAACGCAAATGACATGTAGCGTAACGCGACAACTGAGGACCTTCACAGACCAAAAAGTGGACTACTGACAAGACTAAAATGCTTGTACAGACGGTTTACTGATACACGAGATCTGGAGATTAGGACACTGAAGTCGTCCATCAAAAACATCAACCAATTGATCAAAAAAATTATAGGTTGTCTATTAATTTGTGTTGGGACAATAAAATTCGGGCCGATAACTCTAACGACCTGAGTATGTTCCCAAAAATTAATAAGATATTTAGAAGAAAGGATCAAAACGATCTTCCGTGCCTTAAGCCTCAGAGTACGACACAGAATAGAGACGTACTTTCTGACAGCAGGCATAGACCCAGAGGACGCCGCACTGTGGGACGGGTGCATAGGCAAGAGCGGCGAGAAGTCATTTTTTTTATATGTAACAAATTTCAATAAAAATAACTGTTCAGATTAACTGATAATATGCTTCAGATGATGCAGTAGTTTTTTTTTCAATTAGCGTTTCTATCACTGTACAGTTCGGCATCAAAGTTGAAAGTTTAGCTAAATTGTGGTCTGTGCTAAATTCATTAAAATAAGTTCCGTCCATTATTTACGTGAAAATCAATTTATATTAAAATTTTTTTGCATAGATTTTGTTTATCCAGGTATGTTCTTTAAATAGCATTAGTTTTCACTCGATTATCAAGTAAAATTAAAAAAAAAATGTTAACTGAACGATAGAGAGTCAATTTTTTTTTTAAATAACGGTATTTTTTTATTAGGCAAACATTAGAACAAAATTTAAAGTGTTTTTCTTAGTTCAATTTCTTCTTTTCTCGAAACTGAATATAAATGTAAAAAATGTTTGCCTAAAATATTTTTTTTTAATTTTTTGTGTTCCTAAGTATGGTTCGATTTACTTAGTTTCATCATATTTAAGGTCTCAACATGGAATTTTTCTCCTGCAAAAGGCAGGAACTCTGCGAAATCTTTTTCAGTAGTAATTTCAAAAGTATTGACAAAAAGTTTGAAGATATTGAGACATTTTTAATAGAAAAGACAAATTGCTCTGAAGGCCATATGTCAGACCTTAAAAAAGAATTAATTCGGTTTAAATTCGATCTCAAATCTAAGTGGAAGAAAAGCCACAGTACAAGAGCAGTGTTTGACAAAAATGAATCGAATTGGCTTCATCAAAAAGTCGAATTTAAAATGTATTCACTACCCCCTGGACGCCCTCAGACTAGTTTTGAACTTTTGAGTAAGCGACGAAAACGCGAAAGAGTAGCTGATCTTCGAGATACATCTGCAGAAGAGCTTGTTTTCGCTGCTCAAATGAATTTTAGAGCTGCTGGAGACAAAAAAACTGCAGAATCATTAGAAAAAACCGTGTCTCCACCTAACAACTCCAAAAGTTTGACAGTTATGCTGACTCCTGGTCAAGCTTTGTCCATGCTTATAGAAGCAAAACTATCCCGTGATCAATATGACACAATTAGAAAATATGTCACCGATGATGTTTTGCCTTCATATAAAGTTGTACAAAAAGAAAAAACAAAATGCTATCCAGAAAATCTTACTGTGAATGAACTAACAGCTGAAGTTCCAATGCAGAACTTGCTCAATCACACTGTTGAGAGAATTTCTGCATCACAAAAAGATGTTTTCAATAATGCGAGCTGTAATGAGCTTACGCTCTATTCTAAAGTTGGTTTTGATGGTAGCTCCGGGCACAGCGAATACCATCAAAGGTTTTCAAACACAACTGATGCAGATGACAAATTTGTATTTATAACTTGTTTGGTACCACTAAAGTTATCGAGCACATTAAATGTTTTTTGGAAGAATCCTTGTCCTTCTTCTCCTAGGTACTGCAGGCCTATAAAAATAACTTTTGAGAAGGAAACAGATTCATTAATCAACAGGGAGAACGAATCTATTCTATTGCAATTAAATGAACTCGAACCAACAAAAATAATTATTGAGAATAGAGAGTATATAGTCAAACACCAATTGATACTTTCAATGGTTGATGGCAAGCTGTGTAATAGTCTGAGTGGTGTTCGCTCTGCTCAGAGATGTTATCTTTGTCAGGCAACATCCAAGGACTTCAATAATATTGAAAAAATGGTATCACTTCCGATCTCTCATCAATTTCTATCATTTGGAATATCCGTTCTTCACGCATGGATAAGAATGTTCGAATGCCTGCTTCACGTTGCCTATAAACTGCCTGTGAAAGAATGGCGTAAATCGAAAGGGACAGAAGATTGTGTGGCTGAAAACAAATCAAGGATTCAAGAGGCATTCGAAAAAGAATTAGGGTTAAAAATTGATCGACCAAAGCCTGGATATGGCAACACAAACACAGGAAATGTAGCTAGACGTTTTTTTAAAAACTATATTAAATCAAGTGAAATAACTGGTGTAGATGTTAATCTGATAAAAAAGTTTCACATAATTCTGCAGTGTTTGTCAAGTGGATTTAATATAGATGTTCCAAAATTTAAAATTTATTGTCTAGAAACTGCAAAGTTGTTTGTATTGCTGTATCCTTGGTACTATATGAGCACTTCAGTTCATAAAATTCTAATTCATGGACATGAAATAGTTTCTCAAAGTGTTTTGCCCATTGGAGAATTGAGTGAAGAAGCGTTAGAAGCCCGAAATAAGGATTTCAAGATGTTCAGAGAGCATTTCAGTCGCAAAACATCAAGACAAGACACATTAACAGACATTATGAACCGAATGTTAATATCTTCTGATCCTTTCATTACCAACCAGAGAGTTAGAAAACCATCAAAAAAAATTCCATTTGATTCTGAAGCTATCGAAATGTTTATACAGCCTGATTTAAACAACCAGCCGCAGACTGAAATTATCGACTATTTTTCGGACTCAGAATAATCATAAATTATATCTACAAATAATTTATTTACAACACCAAACAAAGGTAAATACGATGTTTTTATATGTATACATACATATATACATATATATATATGTATGTATACATATATTATACATATCATATAAATACATATATACATATATATATACATGCAAAACATTTTTGTTAACCTTTTTTTTAGATATTTAAATCTGCTTTATCTTCAATCAAAATGATGCTGTTCAAATGCTTGAAAAACTTCAACTCTATATGAATAATTGACTAAAAAATTATGTAAGAATGTTTTAAATGAATTTTTTACTTGAATTTGAATTCAACACATCAAAAACCTTTCGAAAAATATATATTATTTTAATTCACAAAAACATTTATAATTATCGCCGTTCATAAGGTATTTCTGCCCCACTGTGCGCCGTATTGGACGATGACCTCTATATAATCGAATATCCGCAGGAGAAAGTGGAGGCTGCGGGGGCTGCCTTCCAGCCAGTGTACAAGGTGAATGCTAGCATTCGCCCGAATCATGACCTGGAGAACAGAGCTCTGCGCCATCACTTATGGCTCCGGAACGATATAACCGAATGGCGATCTGAGAACCTTAGTATTACCGGATTGAATGATGAACATTTGGCAAACGCCATAATCGCCGACCAAAATGGGCCACTCCTCTGTTAATTTCGAAGAATGAGCTCCAGCTCATCAAAGAAGTCAGCAGGAGTCGATGGTATATCCAACATTGTACTACGACATTTGCCTCAAGGAGCAGTTGACATTTATAGCAAACTGTTTAACAACGCGCTGAACAATGCATATTATCCAGTGCGGTGGAAGACGGCTGTGGTGCATCCTCTCTCAAAAAAGGGAAAGGACAACTCCAATCCGGCGAATCTTCGGTCGGTAAGTCTTCTCCCGAGTATCAGCAAGGTATTTGAAAAGGTTATTAATAGGGTTCTGTTTAAGTGGGCAGAGGACAACAATATCATAATGGATAATCAGTTCGGTTTTAAGGCCGAACATGACACAATTCATGCCGCGTCCAAACTGGTTTCTGATATCCAATGGAACAAAACTAAAAAGCAGTGTACGGGTGCCTGTCTGGTTGATTTGGCGAAAGGCTTCGATACCGTATGGTCAGAAGGTCTCTATCTAAAACTAACCAGACTAGGTATAAGTAAACCTCTATTGTATATGCTTTATGACATGCTAAATGGTAGAAAGTTTGTTGTCAAAAGTGGCAATGTAACTTCTACCGCAGTTTTTAATATTAAGAATGGTCTTCAACAGGGAGCGGTTAACTAGCCGATTCTATTCAGCATTTACACCAACGATCTGATAGGTAGTCTAACTCAAGCAATTGCGTACGCCAACGATCTAATTGCGTACAGAACAGCTAATACAGTTGAGGTCATCAAAAATCTTTGCAGAGTGACTTCGACAAGATACAGCGATATTGTGATGACTGGAAGTTTAAAATCAACTTCCAGAAATCAGAAACTATTGTGCTTAGGACTCCTTTGTCTAGCGCCTCAAGGGATACGAGAAAGAACTAGCGCAAGCTGGTGATCGTACATCCACTGGCGAGTAAAAGTGTAGTAAAGTACCTTAGCATCTAGTTGGATCAGTACTTGTATTTCGACGGATATATAGGTGCTGCTCTGGCCACGGCTAAGGGAGCTTTTGCCTTGACAAAACGATTGTTTTATACCAGCCGTCTTAACAGCAGGGTAAAAGTGATTTGCTACATGGCCCTCATCAGGCCAATGATAACCTATGGATGCCCGGTGTGGTTCAACGTTGCCCCATCTCAAATGGAACAGATTCGGGTGTTTGAGAGGCAATGTCTTAGACGTTGCCTTGGGTTACACATAACACCAGAGTCGGAGTACACACGATATTATTCCAACCAGGTTCTATACAACGGAGCCAACATAAACAGAATAGATAATTTTTTGTTCAAGCTGATTCGGGGTCACGTTGCAAGAGCGATGTCCTCAACTAACAGCTTAATTTTTGGGGCTTATTACCCCAATAACTAATATTTTGAGAGTGCGCGGTTAAGTGGCTACATGCCTCCTGAGCATTCCTCTATTTAGATAGTCGAGGGCTGATAAAGGATAGAATGGCGGTTCCGCTCATCTACCACGTCAGCCGGAAAACTGTAGATAGGCGACTCCTGTATGGTCGAGACGTCATCGCTCAAGAGAGCAGCGCCTTCGGTTCAGTAGGACTGTGTCCGATCGGGACTGAAGCGATGGGGCGAAACAAGAGAACCAGTTATGGTGGCTCTCTGAACAGCATCATGATATTTAAAGTCGATCAAGATGGTATGTCTTGGCCGACTTACATACATTAAGGGTAATTAGGTATAGGGAACAGTCGGTGTGGCACCAAAAAAAATTAAAAATATGTGTGTATGCGGAGGTATGTGTGCATGTATCAACGGG
Source organism: Philhelius pedissequus (assembly GCA_910595825.1). NCBI lineage: Eukaryota > Metazoa > Arthropoda > Insecta > Diptera > Syrphidae > Philhelius > Philhelius pedissequus. The sequence continues at coordinate 158,002,094 of OU343161.1, forward strand.
TCTGTACATGTACGTGCGTACGTATATGAATGTACGTATGAACATGTATATGTGGGGTGAAATTAGCTGTGTGTCTGCATCCGTATGCAAAATATAAAGAAAAAAAATTAAAAAACGACAAAAAAAATGCTGCTGTGGCTCTTCTAGTTTTTAAGTAGTTTTAAGTGGTTTTGTTTATTTTTAGGTATTTTAAGTAGTTTTAGTTATTTTTAGTTAGTATAAGTTAGTTGTATCTGCTTTTAATTGTATGCGTCAGATAAGAAAAAAAATTAAAATTAAAAGCAGAGTCCACAAAAACAAAAAAAAGAACAAAAGCAATACCTACGTATGCACATGCGTTTGTATTGTTTTTACATCTTTTCTTAAAATTAAACAAGCCAGACCGCGGGCATTATTTCCTAGGTGTCTGAATTCGACCGAATTCCCCTTAAAAAATATAATTCACAGTGTTTGAAAGCTGTAAATTTTATTTGTGTCGGTAGCCATCGACTAATATTTTGCATATTAGAAGCGTACTACAGCATCTAACTGATGAGCCCAACTGTAGTACCTGGGCGAAGCTCATAATTTGGACTAAAGGTCACAAAAGGAAAAAAATAAAAATAAATAATTAATTAAATAACGCTGTTCCAATGCATGTTGTAATATTTTGGTTTTAAACTATGGAACCAGTAGTTCGTTTGATATCAAGCGGCAGACAAAAAACGATCCAGCTGATTTGATAGGGGGTGGCCGTGGCGCAATAGTTGTATGTTCGCCTGTTAACCTCACTCTCACAGGTGCTATCCTTCCGTAGTTTATGGCCTCCTATTTTTCCATTAAAAACTAATTCTAAAATAAAATGTCATACAATGAGTTGCTGGTTTATGCATTACATTCTGTTTAGGCATAGCACTAACAACATGCGATTTAGTAAAACTAGTATACCGATGAATATGACAAAGAATAAAAAAATAATTCGAATTATAAGAGACATAGATAAATAAGACACGGAAATTTCTCCGCATTAGTTCAGTCGCCATCCCTGGAAATAAAATCTGAGACAACAACCACCGTCTCAATACATCACGCCCCACATCTTTCTTATCATTCTCTTCCTTAACCTAACGCTCGCGCTGTGTTGAAACATTTAAAGGGTAGTATAATCCCTTGAGCGCGTGTAGATTATAAACAAACAAAAATATAGTTATACGTAGGGACAATAAGGTTAAAAGTTCTGAGCGATTGTGCAAACATCAATTTTTCAAATAAATAAGTAGGTTCTTTTGTAATATTTATTTTATGTAGGAAAATTAGTTTTCTTGTATTTAAAAAGTTTAACAGCAAGCCAGCCTATAGCAAGTTAATTGTAATGTGTAATGTGATCAAATCTGGGAATATTATATGCATAACGAGAAGAATTGTTAAATGCAACCTGAAGTTTGTTTTGCGACACCGAGTCCAGCTTACAGTACACAGTTTTAGCATAGCATATTATCGGAAGTAAAAGTGTCTTAGCCATCTGCAATCTTGTTTCCTGTGGAGTGAATATTGCTGGGAACCACAGTTTTCGAAGTCCACCATAAATTTGGCCAACAACATAGTTCACATGATCACTGGAGGATAAATTACTGTGCAATTTAAACGCAAGAGAAGTGATAGTGTATACAAATGACAGTCTGTTTTTAGAAAGGACTATATGAGGAATCATTTTAAAACTGTTATAAATTGGTAATAACTGAGTTTTAGCCGCATTCAATATAAGTCTGTTTTCTTGGGACCAATCATAAATAGCAGCAAGATCCTCATTGAATCTACAGACTAAATCCTCAATGAGACCAGGTGGTCTCGAAAAATAGAACTGAACGTTATCTACATAGAGATACATAAAAACGTTCTAACATACTCTTGGCAAATCATTAGTGTAATCCACCCTCACCAGTAGCATTTGACTTTAATGTATAGAAAACTTTAACAGTATCAGTTTCATAAACTGTCTCAACTTCAAATTCAAAGGCGTGATTTAGTTCTAGCAACACAATTAGATCTAGTTTCTAGTTAGGCGCATATCGGGTAGGAAAGGAATTTTTTACCTGAAGACCATAAAGTGATATAAAGTTTAACAATTGTTCCGATCGACTGTTTTGTTTTAAAATATCAGTATTAAAGTCTCCAAATAAAATAGTATGCTCATAAATAGCGCAAAGTTCAGAGATATCCGAGAAAAATGGCTCGTGAGAGTATGGTTTTTTTTCGATATAGTGAACACGCACTAAAGGGGTTCAGGCTACCCTTAATATGACACGCATAGTGCGAGCTTTACGAAAATAAGGAAGGGTTAAAAAGGAGATGCCGATATACATTAGTTTTGAAGCATTTTAATATCAAAATGAGAGTAAAAAATAGAGCCTGGTAAAGCATTCCACATACAGTGTTGTACGACTAAAGAAAGAATATCTGTAATTGATAATACGTCCGAATTTGGGGTTTACTTGGATTATAAGCAGAAGACACCATACATTTTGTTGGACCTTCTAAGAGTTCCAAAACAAGATACTCAATCCCCCTACATCTGATTTCCTAATAACTTTACAATCAATACTATCTGCAATATATAGCAATGCCACCTCCAATGGTATCAGTGATACGATCATTACGAAATAGGTTGTAACCATTTAACTTATAACAACAACATGGAATATCTACCTGAAACCATGACTCAGCTACACAAATAATATTCACAATTTAGCAATCCATAACATGTCTCAGAAAATCTAATTTATATGCATTAAGACTGCGCGCATTTATGTAGCATGTTTTGAATCCCTCGCTTGCATTTGATCGAACCCGTAACGCAGCATTAATTGCAAAATCGGTTGCACCACCAAAAGAATAATCTGCCCTAATCATAATCTTTATCAAGTTATGTACACTATGCAACAATAAAAATCGGCGAGAGACAAAAATAAATAGGTGTATAATTATTTATAAAGTAAAGTAAAAGTTGAAGAATATAAATGTTGGCAATTGAAGCCTAATAATATTTAAATTGAAAATTGTTAATAAAAATGATTATAATTAATTTAGAATAAGAAAGATAAAAAGAATAAACAAAAAAAAATAAGTCAACTTATTGATGTTGGATGCGGTTGAATAAGTCAGCAGTTGTGGGTGACAGCTTTCATATTTAGATTTCCGTCTAGTGGTGTATAGAGATTTCATAAATGTTCTATGCATTATGCAGTTTGCGGTTGGAGTTTTCTTCATCATTAGATGTAGAGATATGGATGTTGCTGGATGGTTGTGAATCATGTGCACCAATATTGTGTGAGTCTTCATAGTGAGCACTCACAATTTTATCAAGACATTGAATAGAATCAACTCGCTGAGCATCTGACTGTTGTTGTCGTCTCATATAAATCTTTCCACGACATGAAAACGTTGATGCAATTTTTTCTTTCTTCTTGAAGATCGAGTGGGTGTTTTATTATTGAGTGGTTTTGTTTTGTGAGAGATTTGTGAATATATACATTGCTGGACAAAATAAAGTGCAAAATCATACTTCGAATGATATTAGGTTTATTGTACATCGATTTATCTAATTGTTGTTATACAACAAATTAAAAAATTATAAACATAATATAAACAAAATTAAAACAAGAAATATAAAGTATTAAAATATTTAGCAAAAAAAAATAAGACAAAATAAAGTGCAAATTCGAAATTTTAACTAAAAAATATATAAAAAAGCTAGTTAATAGCTTGTGGCTCCCCCTTTGTTTTCCCTGATGATTGTAAGTCGCTTGGGTATACTGCGGACCACATTTTCCAAAATATTAGATGGAATTCTCTCATATTCATACTGGATACTTTCCCAAAAAGATGATATATTTTGGCACTCATCTAAGGGATTCCTGGAATCCAATATGGACCAAAGATGCTCTATTGAATTCAGGTCTGGGGATTGAGGTGGCCATTCTAAAACTTCAACATTGTTTTGAGCGGAATACTGCTTGCCCGATGTCGCTGAATTATCGTTAGATCCTGTATACGTATATACTTATTATCACTATTCATACCTGATGTATGCACGTGCACAAAGTTTTCATCAATATTTATTTTTGAATTACTAGCATTTTTATCAACATTAAATTTTAGTTCCTTTATATTTTTAACGTCATTGATGGATATGCATTCCCAGATTTGAAGTTGGCTTAATGACATGGGATTGTGCACTGCGACCATGAGATGTATTGTGCCCCCGCCTAGAGCGATGAGAATAGCGCATCTTACAGCTCTTCCTCCAAAGTTATTTCCCTCACGAATTTGAGTATTTGTTGTATTTTTAGAGATGGTAAGTCACTCTCTTCCACCTGGTATCGTGCTAGGTGTTTTTCCTTTGGTGGACAAGTGCGTCATAATTGCCCAGAATATGGTCCGCGGATTTTTTTTTAAGTTGCGCTGGCATCCCTTGAGAGTTGCATTTCTACTTGTTGTCAATGATCATTTTGTTGGACATGCCCTTTGTGTTTCATCGATTTCTGTTGGTTGTTTTATTATGTCCGAGTCGATTTTTATTATTAGGTCTACCCGTATTCTAGTAATTTTTGACGATGGATTTTTGTCTGAGACAGGGATACTTAAGGTCTATGGTCAGTGACAACAGTTAATTTTCGTTCGTATAGATACGATCAGAAAAATTGTATACCCCAGTGGATTGCGAGAAGTTCTTTTTATATTATATGTTTGTTAAGGTCATGTTTTTGCGATTTGCTTGCGTATGATATATGAAGGTCTTCACCAAATTTGCCTTGTGATAGGATTGCTCCTAGTGCATAATTTGATGCGTCAGCTGTTAGGATAAATTGTTCGATAAATCTGGATACTGTAATATGGGAAGTTCAATGAGTTTATTTTTTAGAGTATCAAAGGCTATTTGAAAATTTGTGTCCCATTTGAATTTCGTGTTTTCTTTAAAAGAGGCTTTGTGCAATTTTAGCAAAATTTGGTATAAATCTCCTGTAATAATTTCAAGAAGCTATGAATCTTCTAACTTCGCCTGCAGTTTTTTGTATTGGAAACTCTTTAATCGTTTTGTGTTTTTACACCATTACTTGGAATAAGATGTCCTTAGTAGATTACTGCAGGGCACAGAAGATTGGATTTTTCTGGGTTAAGTTTTAGATTAGAGCGTTTGAGTCGTTGAAGTACACGGACTATGTTTTCGTTATGGTGCTTAAGGCTGCAGCTGTATATAATGATGTCCTCTACGTATAAAAAGACTTCCGATTCTAGTCCTGCTAGAGCGATGGTATGTATTTTTCTTATTTATTCTTGGTTCAAATCTAAGTCTTTTAAATTGGCCCAAACCAAACGATTCAAAAGTTAAGATTTTCATAAATTTTACCGAGCTAACTAAATAGTTTATATTACGTTAACTGTGGAGCTATTTTGTCTCAAACCAAACCTATGGAAAAATCGATTGTGCGAAATGTGAATGAACATAAAGTAATGACAGCAACAAATATTTGAAACAAATTTTAATAATAATAATAAATAAGATTACATGTATATTCAGCGTTAACCTAGGTCACTTCGTGACAAAAAATACATAGAAAAAAAAAAATTCAGAAACAAAAACAAACGCAAAAATCGCGGACTTTTTCGCCGGGATGATTTGAACGCACCATGCTCGGGATGTAAAAGTATGGATAGCCGGATATATTTGTAAGAAAAAATATTTTGGAAGTACTCTCATTTACTCACGAGTTAATTTTTGACTAAAGTTTTGTAATGTTTACTAATGTTATTAGTTCTCTATTATTATTGATCTGAAAAAATGTTGAAACGAATCCTTTGAAAATACAAACAAACATTTCCTTTTATAGTCTCATTTTTGACAAAATGTTTTTTTTTTCAGATCTTTATTAACTGTAACCGTACAATGTAAAAAAACACACAAAAAACGGCAACTAAGGACCAAAAATCTGAAAATTGAAAATCATTTTGACAGACGCTTACACGATTGGTTGAAAGAAAATAAAATTGATAAGGAAACCACATCGCTTATTTTATTAGAACGGTTCTCTTATAAAGACTTTATATTTCATACTTCGAAATCAGATGTTTCGAGGCTGGGATTAAGGTAATTTATGTTGTATGTATATAATATTTGTATAATATTTTTATATTAGTCACTCATCACCATCATGATCATTTTCTTCATTCTTATTTTTGATTTTCTTTTGCAAAGAACGATAATGTATAATGGCATAAGCACACAACATGCAATTGACCATGTTTATTTGTAAGAAATTATTGAAGTGAAAACTTATGTAGCTACTTTGTGCATTCTCCGATACGAGTAAAAGGTATAGATTTATAAGATGATAAAATCGACATGCTAAAGATGTGCGATATTCATCCATGCTAATGGAATATGGATGTTAAAAGAGAAAACACACATCTATTATTAAAAACATCGATACCAATATGGTTTAATTGAGAATACGTTGATGCTTCTTCCACTGGCTTTTGATCAGGTGATCTATTTCAAACAATGAGAATAATAAAAATATAATAAGCAGCAAAATTACGATAAAACATAGAAAATAAACAAGTATCTATAGCTTGACACAAATTACTTGGCCAACGTCGCGTCGGCGTCGGTTGCAAAGAGAGGGGATTCAAGAGAACAAAAATGGTGCGCATGAGACAATGAATACAATGCCAGAGATGTAATACTATTTTGAAAACTGCACAATGAATCAAGATCATATTTCATATAAATCAAGTCCATATCTGGAAGGTGATTGTGTATATGTGTACCATTTAAAAGATTTTAGGCTTATTTCACTTTTTTCCGATTCTCCTTGTGTTGATATAAATTTCATAGACTCTGCAAATAGTTCAATGCTGAACTTTCTACTCTCTTTGGTTTCAAACGAGTATTCTAGTAATTTAATTATATCGAGTGTGCAGGTATTTAAAAATTTGCTAATGTCTATAAGCCCTTCATCAGTATTTTCTAAGGAATAGGTTTCTACTTTACCTTCAAAACAATGCCTTATTTTATTAAAACGAGTATTGCTGACTGGAACTTTGTTCTTTCTCTTATGTTCATTAGTTCTAGTGCGATGACCCCATCCATATACTAGCACATCTATTTCACAGTTTTCACATCGATGATGAATACGGTTGGGACAGGGAATCATTCGTGTCTTTTGGAAGTCTCTTGCTGCTAGTTGGTTGATCAATTACTCGCTCTTGAGAGGAGGTGTTAATATGCTCCTTGCGGAAGTGTTCCAACATTGAATTCTTTCTTGTATATGTTTTGTCACACTGAGGACATTTAATTTTATCACCATGTGTAGCTCTTATATGTCTATTAAGAGTTCCGATTTGTGTAAATTTAGCACTGCATACGTTGCACCCAAAATTCTCTATTTTATTCTTTTTAAGTTTTTAAGTTTTAACGATCACAAAATAAAAAAAAACACACAGCTATGTACTAGGCTAAACAAATTTTTTTATAAAGCTTATGATTTGTTCTATGCTCAACAATTGTTATGATTGCACTGAACAACTTATAAAATATAACTCGACTTGAAACCTAAAACCATTCATACAAGACCAAACTTTTTTGTATGGAAAAGAAGATAAAGAAAAACCACAAAATAAATTAAAGCTTTTTTTTTTTCATAGAATAGAAGATAAAGAAAACCCACAAAATAAACGTAAGCTCTTAGAAGAAAAGGTAAAGAAACACCATAAAATAAATGAATGCATTTTTTTGTAGAAATTATTTTATTAACAAGTTTTAAAAGCAGTGTCGCTTTTGTGAGAATACCAAAATATCATCATCGTCTTCTTCATCCCGTGGTACAATTATAGTTGATTTTCTCTTACTAGAAGAATCGATATGTTGTGGTGGGAGGAACTCAACTCCATCCGTTCCATTTATAATCATCATTCCAGCAGGTGGTAGGAACTTCACTCCGTCATCCCCTCTCATTATCCCCATTCCCACCAAATTTTGAATTTCTTCTATCGTTAGATTCTTAAACCTTGGACTTAGAAAGATTTTAAAGTCCTCAATCTCTATTAGGACTCTAGGACCGAACTTTGTATTACGCATTTTGGCTTCGATAATGGTTTCATGTGTTGCCCCCAGATCTTTCAAAGGAAGTAGTGCTTTTTCGCAACTATATTTGTTTATATTTTGTAGAAAAGATTTCATTTTCTTTTTTTTTTTAATAATTAGATACTGAAAGTTTGACTAGCAAGACTATAATGAAAATTAAAAGAAAAATACAATCTAACTTTCTTAAACTTTTATTATAGCGCTTCTCATTATATTTCTTATCTAAGTATATTAACACTAAACAAAAACAAAAAAAAAAGAATAGGTATACAAATGATTTTTTAAGCTTTTTATTATCACATACCTTTTTAATTTTATATCTTATCATTCTAGTAACAATGGAAATGAAATGGATTTCTTAAATTTTCACATGTCTAACCATAAATTCTAATTATAGATGACACAGTTATTTTATCTTATCATTCTAGTCCTATAATACAAAAATTGAATTGAATTTTCTTTATCTACCCATTGTCCGAAAGAATAAAACACCCCATGAAAAACAATTTACATACTTCCAAACATTTTTAATAAAAAGAGCCTAAAATCAACCAACTGATAAAGTAACACATTCCTAGTCATAAATACTATTTTCCCTAACAAATTTTTTTATCTTTATAATACTTACGATAAAAAAAACAATGGAATAATAACGATCGAAATAAAAGAAACCTAAATTCAACCAACTGATATGATATGGATTTCTTAAAGTATCACATTCCTAACCATAAATATTACTTAGCCCTGACACAATTATAAGTCTTTATCATTCTCACGATTGAAATAGAAAACCCTAAATTCAACCAACTAACACGCTAGCGCCATAAGTTATCATACAATTTTTTTTTCTTAATTTACTTCCCAAACTAAATACACCTTCAACCACAACCGCGGTCCGCGCCGCCGCCACGCATCGCACCCGCCCGCATCGTGACCTGATCAGTTCGCAGCCAATGATGTGTGCGTCATCCAAGATATGGAGTATACATATCCAATTTAAAACAAAAAATATATATATATATATATAAATAATTCTTAAGCCACATAGTATATGATTCATACTACATAAAAACATTATTATCTCTTAGCTCTTTAAACAACATGACGATTGCCATGAAATTAATTCTCAAGCTAAATCATGCGATACTACTTTGTGAGCAACACCATACGACCAGTATATAGGCTATGCCCGTATGCCGGTGATCCAGAACCGGCTTATCTATACTCACATCTGCTAAAATTTCCACTAGAAAATTCAAAGTTTAACGCAAAATTAAAAATACACATGGTAAATAATAATAATACATATGTAAATATGTATTTAGAAAATTGTTTTAAAAAAATGTTTAAAGGATGGAAAAAAGACTTGTTTGCGTGAACTTACTCTAACTTATGTTAGAGAAAAGAATTTAGATTGAGATTGGAACTCTGCTCAATGGACCACTAAGACAGATTACGCAAATCTGAGAAAGTTTTCATAAATACATATTAAAATGCGTGCGCAAATAGTTTTTCTGATGTTAATATGATCGCAACTTATCGCATTTATACAAAGCAAATATGCATTTGTGAAAGCACCCTATATTTGAAGATAATATCCTTCAGTACTACATGGGGTCCAAAAAATGTCATGTCAATTTTGGTTCAAATTTGCAGTTGCTAATACAGATTTGGAGTCAATAATGTTGAACCTCTGCAGGATTTCTTGAACATAAAGTTCCTGGTCCAACCCTATTCTTCCTTCCTGTCTATCTTTAATTCTGATCAGCATGTATATCGGCTAAAGTTCCCTTTCTGAAATGTTGCAAAATTCATGAAACGCAGATAAACGAAAATAAACAGGGGAACAGATTCCACCTACTCCATGCAGCTTCTGCAAAAATCGTTTGAATAAACGCCAAGCCTCGTTGCGTGCCTGCCTATGATGCAGTGGCCAGTTATGACACCGATTGCGGAGCTGATGTGCAATCTGCTTAAGGATAATCAAGTTTAACCAGAATTGTCTTGTCGTCATACAGGTTGTTGTATTTCTTCATCTTCGGTTTGTCCTTTCTACAGCATCTTGTTTCAGCATTGGCTTATACCATGGGTATACCTATATTTGCCTTTTCAGGTAATAGAGGTAGCGTCGTTCTATTTTTGACAAGTGCGTCCGCCTTACAATTCCCTGGAATGTCCCTGTGCCCTGGCACCCAACATATATGAATATTGAACTGCTGCGCCATATCCAGACATGAACGGCAGTTGAGAGTTATGGAGTTTGTGGAGGACGATTCCAAAGATTTAATAGCCGTCTGACTAGCCGAGAAAATACGGATATCAGTAGTTGATATCACGTTTTCTTTCAGCCAGGGGAGGACTTCTCTGATTGCCATAATTTCCGCCTGGAACACGCTACCATGATTTGGAAGACGGAAAAAGAGACTTAATTTTAGTCTGTTTGATTACACACCCCCACCAAACCCGTCATCAGTTTGATGCATCAGTATAAAAATGGATAGCATCATCTTCCAGACAGATCTTGGAGGGATGGTGACTTGGAAGTTTTTGCCGAATTCTAATTTAGCGATGGTGTAGTCAATGTAACTTGGAATAGATCCGAACGAGTTCAGAATAATAGAATGGTCAATATCATTATTGATCCATTGTGAAGAAGCTTTAAGGCGGGCGGCTTTGCGGGGTAGAAGATGGAGTAGAACGCGCGCGGCAGCGGTGAGAGACACCTTGATATGGCTTAGTGGTTTTCCAAATCCCAACGATCGGTATGTAAGTATGGCTGCTACTGTACCCTCACCATGTATCCCACTTCCACTCCAGTTGTTTTCTGAATTTTAACTCATCCTGCAAGAACAAGTTATTTTCAGCACTGAACTTCCTCCCCTGTATATGTATAAAATCATTGATAAACTTCGAATACTCGTATCAAGACTTTCTCTTTAAATATATGTTTCTTTGCTTGTGGTGTGGTTGAGCCGCGGGGGCACAATTTCTCACGTGTGTGAATTAAAACCTTGATGAGGCCAGCGGCAATATCTTCAGACGTGTCAGAGTGGGGAATTTCAGATTGTTCTTGTGGACTCGCTTTACAGGTGGGTAAAGAAGTTTTTGGATTCTCACTTGGAGCACCTTTATGTAGATACATATACCTATTTAGGTACGTATGTATATTTGATTTATTAGAAGTTTAATTTTTGTTTTGAATGGGAAAATAAAATTGTACAAAAAAAATCTTTAACCAATTTTAATATTAATTTTTTTCTTTTAATGGACCCGGTTGAAATACGACACGTCGTGTGACTTCTGAAAAAAAAAACACCAAAAAGAAAGATTCTGCCTTCGTCTCAGGTATTTATACCCTTGGTCCCAAGCTCATAGATTCTGTCACCCATACACTCCGAGAACAATCATGGACGAAAATTCAACTTCCGATTTATGGTTTTTCTCTGTGGATTTTGACCACAAAAATCTGAAAATTACCTTAAAATTCAAATTCGAATTTTTCAAAAATACATGTGACAATTTCCAAATTTTCTAGTCAAAATCCACCGAATTTGCCAATAATTCTTCTATGTGATTGTGTGTTTTTACAATTTTTTGTAAACTACTCCGAAACAGCTCTCCGACGATCAGTGTCCTTGAAAATATTTAAATTCTCGTTTTCATGTTTTCGTTCAAACATACAGATTTATTGTTATCTGGTCGGTTATCACTTATCACGTCTCGTGGTTTGATTCATTGACATGCCCGAATCTTATCTTAAAGCCTTCTGGTTCGAGTCCCAAAAGAGTATGAGGTCTTGGTAACCAGGTTGGTCGCATGGTCTTACTCATAGAGTGAGATCGTGTGACAATAGGGTGGGATATTCCTCAGAGAGCAATACCAGCAAAGCTCTCCTCATTTCACAGGGACAACGAATTCTTCTGTTTGGGACAATCAGCTTCGCGAATTTTTTTTGTACGAATTTCATACGGCATGAATATGAGTAACGGCCGTCCAGACTTCCAACTTCAAGAATCCCCCCCATCCGACGAGCTAACCATCGGCCATGCTAGCTTGCCGCGCAGTTGGGACCTGGACACCCATCCGCTTCTGCTGCCAGGAGTTTGAGAGTTCCTGTAAGCTTTGGATCCTACTGGTAGTGTTAAGAGTGGGTGGTTATATGGGTTGAGAATTTTTAAGATCATCCCTTCTCTAAAACACCTAGAGCGTACGTTACAGAGGGTGTTGTTCTTAATGCTCCGCTTATACACATTGAAGCTGATCGTAGGACTTTGCTCATTTTGTTACGATTTGCAGCTATTTCTAGAGCGGTGCACCATACTGTTACGCCGTAGGTAAGAATCAGTCTGATTACCGAAGTATATAGTATTAAGTATTTTATTTATTTATGTAAGGCTTCATTTATTTCCTATAGCTTTTGTGTATGAGAAGAGTGCCACTGTGTCTTTTTTAACTCTTTTTTCTATATTATGTTTCCAACTTAATTTTTTATCTAAAATAAGACCCAAATATTTTGCTTCATTTGGCAAAGCTAGTGGAATACCTTTGATAGTAGGAGGATCTACGTGAGGAATTTTGTATTTCCTTGAAAATAGGCGAAGTTCAGTTTTCTTAGGGTTGACTCCTAGGCCGCACCTTTCTGTCCAATTTATAAACTTATTTAAAGCGTTTTGTAGGAGTTCTTCTAGAGCGTTAGGGGACTTTCCGGATACGGCAATGGCAACATCGTCTGTATAAGCAACCACTCTGTATCTCTCCGCTTCCAGATCCATCAGCAGCTCATTTGCTTCCAGCGAAGGGGAGATAGAACCCCGCCTTGCGGCGCGGCGTAGCTCTACTAACATATCTTCTAGCAGAGAAACCGATCAGTTTTTAATTGATAACCCTGCAAATCAGCATTTGATTAATCAGTCCACTAAGCGATCCATCTACTTTTAGACTTGACAGTGCAGATGCGATTGTATTCAATCTTCAAAATATAATGTTGATGTATGTGAACAATTTCACTTTATTCCGTAAAAATTTCTTATTATCTGCTTGCCGACTTCTACACAGAAGTTTTGTTTTGGTATCAGAGCTAAAGTTAAGGAAATTTTGCCTGTTCATTTCGATTACACTGAATGGGTAACCTAATGGTTTTTTTCATCACGAGGATGATGAATGGGAAACCATTGCGTTAGTCATTTAGCCGGTGTGCCACGCAAAACAATTGGGGTGTTTGAAGTTCGTATGGGACTTCCTTTTTTTTCTCCTTTTGAATGCATTAAATCACACGAAAGTTTTGAATGAAAGAGAAAAGATATCTTTTTTCATGTAATTTTTTTGTGTCATTTTATTTAAAAAAAACAACAAAGGATTTGAAAAATGGAGAACCTATTGGCAGGATAACTTTGTTTTTTTTTGTTAATCGAAAAGATACAAATTTTTGATGTTCAAAAAATCCCCTAATGCATTAACCTCGGCACTTGGACTGTTATCACCAAACACAATGACATGTTCTACATACAGTAATACTCGGATAGGTGCCTCCCGCGTAAGTGTCTAACCCCCATAAATACCTTTTTGTAGAACCAAAATTCTGAGGAGAAAAATTCTATTTAGTACACATCTGAAATCAGCTGATAAAATGCAATGGTTTGTTTTCATTTAGAGCTTTTTTTGTTTTATGCTTTAAAATTCATAAATAAAAAAGTAATAATCTCAATCTAGTACAATAATTCGTGGACCAAAGGCCGTTAAAATCTATTTTTTTAAAATTTTAATAAAAAATACAAAACACCTTCCTAATTAATTTTGCCTGGCCCATGGAAAAATCTTCCAATGTTAATGATTAGAAATTTTAATATTGTTGGTTATAGTTATAGTTCACATTGGTTGTTTGTCAAAAAATCCATGTATAAGATGAACTGAACTTAACAACGTATTGGTAAGGCCTCACTAGACATCTGATGACCAGAGTGAGATCGCTGGGACGAAACGCAAATTTTGTGGACTAAAGGCCGTTAAAAGCTATTTTGAATGAAATGTTTTTTTTTATCAAACATTTTTGTTTTAATTTTTGTATATGCAAATATAGAGATAAGTACCTATGTATGTGCACTTAAGCGGGATTTTTATAACTGCCTAACCCGCATAAGTGCCTATTAAAGTAGGCCATTTAATGTGAGGCACTTATCCGGGTTTTACTGTTTTTGTTCTTCTTTGCAATATCCAAACTTTATTCAGAGGTCCTCTGGAGCAGTGAATTACTTTTGGCTTTGAAAGATTTGTGGCATGATCGACTTACCCGCCATGCAAGATAGAACATAATTATGTATGTATGCATGTTTTCAAATCCAGTAGGTCACATTAGATGGTGCGGCCGTAGCTACAAGAGCGAATCCTAATTCAATAGAATTTTCAGCACATATTCCAATTACATCGCCATCTTAAACTTCAAGATTTTGAAGAATGTACGTTAAGCGAATTCAATTCAATTTAATTTGTTTAATTGCAATGTACAAGTAAGACCTAGTCTTTTATAGTACCAACAAAAAAAGAACACTTAATTAAGCTTAAAACTCTTAAATATTATATGTGAGTGAAATAGGAATGAAAAAGGACAAAGAAGAAGTTTGGGTGTGAGGAAATAGATTTTAAGTAAAGAGACCATGAAAGGTATAAAAACAAATATTTAATCAATTAACGCTGTTCCAATGCATGTTGTAATATTTTGGTTTTAAACTCTTTGAACCCAGTTTTGATATCAATTGGTAAAGCATTCCAAAGTTTAATGGTGCCGACCAAAAACATCCAGCTGATTTGATATTCTTATAAGTACGGACAGTAATGTTTAAAGTTTTGAGCGATTGGGCAAACATCAATTTTTCAAATAAATAAATGGACTATTTGGCATTAATTATTTTATGCAGGAAAATTTGTTGTATTGCATTTAAAAAGTGTAGCAGCGAGCAGCCTAAAGCAAGTAAATTGTAATGTGCGGTGCCGAACCTGCCTGAAGGCAATTGCCTAGCGCGACATTCAAATAGGGTGGCAAAATTGGTGCAACAAATTTAAAACTAAAAAAAGTAACACAAATGCATCTCCTTGAATCTGGAACTGCTGAACTTAATTTTGTTCATTCTTCTTTGTTGTTTTTTGTTTTGAATTATGTCTTCAGGTATACGAGGGCATATACATACCTGTCTCCCTCTAATGGTATTGGGAGCTTGTTGCCGTTGCTTGCACAAACGGTGCAGCGTATGTATAGCACAAATATAATTATTTAAGTTGGCCATGTAGGTTGTGCCCCAACGCAACACACACAAATGCATACATGACTTTATCTTACGTCACGTTTCCTAAGCATTTTGGGCAGTATCAATATATGAAAGAAAACTTCGGTTTTTTCTGCGATATTTCAAAGAATGCGGAGTTAAAGGATTGCGAGAAACTTAAGCAATTTTAACAGCAAGATCTCAGGATCTCTTGAGTTAAATTAATATATTCAACTAAACTTCTACTATTACTGATCTCAAATCGCTATGAATTTTCAATTATTTAGCTTCAAACCATTTGCTTGGATTATATTGAAATTAAACAACTGCGTTAAAAATACTCTTCGTTTTCTCTGACGTTTTCTGTAAGCGCTGCTACAGAAGCAGCTAAGCAGCTGCGAGCAGCAGCATTCTAATCTCAATATTTTGTAAAATTATTTTATCGAGAATCATAGAAAAATTAAAACTTTTAAATATTAATTTGTACAATTTTCGTTTTTAAAACTTTGGGGCGCAAAATTATAATTTAGGGCGACAAATTTTTCAATCAATTTGGTATGCCTGGTATCCCATGCTACCATGATTTGTTATTTGTCTCTTTTGATATTTCTTTTGATTCGCGACCTTACCTGTCTGAATTTAATTATCGAGATTTTAATCGAATCAATCAAAATGAACTATCTCGAGATGCTGCAAGTATGGCATCTTTGCTGGAACGTGGCCGCAGTCAATGATAAAATTGAAATTTTCCAGCTCATGATTCAGTTCTTATTTGAACGGCATGTTCCATTAATAACCAAAAGCATTAAAGATCGCAAGGTACCTTGGTTCTCCAAACAAATAGAAGATCTCATCAAAATTAGAGATAAACTGCATATCAGATGGCGCCGAAGTCGTAGCAGAGTCAACTGGCAAATATACACCCACTTGAGAAATAAAGTAACTGCTGAGGTAAGAAAAGCGAAAGCTGTCTATTTCTCAACAAAACTAAAGCCTAATCAAAGTAGTTCGGTTATTTGGAAGAATCTGAAATCATTAAGAGTTATTGAAAAAACTTCATTCAAATGTGATCTAGACTCAAATCACCTTAATAATTATTTTCTTAATAATAATGTTAATAACACCGACAACATTTATGACATTAGCTGGAATTTGCTTAGTTCTTCGGATGATGAAGAATTTCACCCAAACTCTTTTGAATTTCATAGCATCTCTGAGTTTGAAGCATTAATCGCAATTAAACAAGTAAAGTCCAATGCAATAGGTTGTGATGGGGTATCTTTAAAATTTATTAAAGTTATCTTGCCTCACTTTTATTATACATTTACCCACATTATAAACTGCTGCATAATGAGATCAGAATTCCCAGCAATTTGGAAATATGCTAAAGTGATTCCGATACCGAAAAACTCCAATAGAAGTACCTGCTGACTATAGACCTATAAGTATTCTGCCATGTCTGTCAAAAGTTTTTGAAATATTAATGTGGGATCAAATAAACGAGCATATTAACAACAACAATTTACTCACCACTTGCAAGTCAGGTTTCCGTAAAAACCATAGCTGTACAAGAGCTATTGTGAATATTGTGGAAGAATTAAGATATGAACTCGATAATAATAATATTTCAATTGTATGCCTGCTTGATTTTTCAAAGGCTTTTGATAGTGTTGATCATAAAAGGCTTGTTAGCAAGCTCAAACACAACTTTTTGTTTAGTAAAAATTCCCTACTTCTAATTAGCTACATAGATGAAAGGTTTCAACAGATGTGTAAAAACTCTGGTGTATCTTCATTTTTGAAAGTTAAGTGACGAGTTCCTCAAGGGTCCATTTTAGGTCCACTACTTTTTTCCCACTTCATTAATGATCTACCTGATGTTTGCCAAGATGAAACAATGCACCTTTATGCTGATGATGCACAAATTAAATTTTCAAGACCCATTGGTCTACTTGAAGACTGCGTGACAAGAACAAATGAAGACTTAGAGCGAAATAAACTAAAATTGAATCCGTTCAAATCCAAGGGCATAATAATTTCTAAGAATCTAATTGATGCATCTAGTATTCCAGCCCTTTTTTAAATAATAATACTGTAGAAGAGGTAAACAACCTTGGAATTATTATTAATCGTAAACTCTCCTGCGAAAGTCATATTAACATGGTTGTTAAACGAATCTTTGGTGGACTGCGTCAGCTTTATATTTCTTCTAACGTTGTTCAAGTCTTTACTAAATTACAACTGGTGAGAGCTCTTTTTATTCCATTTATTAATTACTTTTCAGTTGTTTATTGTAATCCTGATATAGCTTCTTTCCGAAAGTTAAAACTAGCATTTAATTCTACAATACGTTTTATATATGGACTTCGTAAATTTGACCACATTTCGAGATTTTCTTCTAATATAACTGGATGTACTCTTAGACAACGCATTAACATACGAAATTGCATTTTCCTTCACAAAATTATTCAAAGTCACCAACCATCTTACCTGTTTGAGAATATAATCTTCGCACACTCTATTCGAACGCAAAATATAATTCTTCCTCGCTTTAAATATTTAAATAGCCAACGACTTTTTTTGTTCACGCTATAAGATTGTGGAATTATCTACCATTGTCAATTCGCTTAGTAATTTCAAGCATAAAGTTAAAAAAATTACTTTTATCATATGTTAAAAGTAATCAAACCAATAACTTATTTAATTGAAATAATATTCTCTCATAATAATTATAGCTGTATATACCTACATTGTGTAAATTTCCTTTAAATTTATCTTATCAAAATTATTTAATATAATGTTTAAGTACAAATTAAAAGAATTTAATTCGTAATGTACTACCGAATTCTAATTTAAATAAATAAAAAAAAAAAAGCACCGGGTTCGGCACCGGTAATAGGTAATGTGATCAAATCTGGGAATATTATATGCAAAGCGGACAGAATTCTAATGCAACCTTAAGTTTGTTTTGCTACACCGAGTCCAGCTAACATAATACAGTTTCAGCAATATTATCGGAAGTAAAAGTGTCTTTACCAGCTTCAATCTTTTTTCCTGCGGATTGAATATTGCTGAGAGCCACAGCTTCTGAAGTCCACCATATATTCGGCCAACAATATAGTATACATGATCACTGCAGGGTAAATTACTGTTCAATTTAAACCCAAGAAAAGTGGCAGTGTGTACAAATGATAGCCTGTTTTCAGATAGGACTACAGAAGGAATCATTTCAACATCGAGGAAACTGTTATAGATTGATAATAACTGATTTTTAGCCGTATTCAATATAAGTCTGTTTTCTTGGTACCAATCATAGCAACAAGAGCCTGATTGAATCTACAGACTAAATCATCAATGAGCCCAGGTGGTCTCGAAAAATAAAACTGAGCGTCATCTGCTTAGAGATGAATATAAACATTCTTAAATACTCTTCGAAAGTCATTAATAATCATGCAGAAAAGAATGTGACCAAATATAGATCCTTGTGGTACGCCTAAGCTGATATTTTTAAGAACAGATCGATCATTTCCTATTACCACTCTCTGCCATCTATTAATCAGGTAACCTTCAAAATAATTAGCAGCCATATGAGTGAGCCCAAAACAATTTCGCGACTTGCAGCATAATATAGTTATAATGATCAACGTTATATCATACAAAATTTTTACCATAGCAGTGGAGCAGATATGGCTTGTTCTAAAACCGGATCGATAAAAATAAAATAGGCCTTTCCGATCAAGATGGCCAACGGACTGTTCTACCATGATTTTCTCAAAGACCTTAGATAAGCAGTTTCACTTTCTGTGATGAAAAAGTCGTTCAGAGCATTAGGATCTACCGAACATTGGAAATCACCTGATTTACCAATTCCAATGTTTCCTAAATTATTCCACAAGCGCTTGGAGCCAAGTCTCGGGTTAAACATTAAGGAATAATGGTCCATTTTATCTCTCCTCTTTACCCATGTCGCATTGTTGCGAGTCTGACAGTATATTTTCCAATTTCTGTTACTCCGAAATCGTGTCCACATCAAATACTTTTTTATTCGGGATTTAATTGAACTTATGACTTCTGCAGCAAACCAAGGTCATTGCTCATCAGGAACTCTCACAGTTTCTAGCGGAGCATGTCTTTGATATAAGATCAACAATTGTGATTGAACAAAATTTAGCAAGCTTGTGGTAGAGTTAGGCGCATATCGGGTAGGAAAGGAATTTTTTACATAAAGACCATAAAGTTATATAAAGTTTAACAATTCTTCCGATCTACTATTTTGTTTTAATAGATCAGTATTAAATTCTCCACATAAAATAATATGCTCATAAATAGCGCAAAGTTCAGAAATATCCGAGAAAATGGCTTGCAGAAGTATCGTTTACTTGGATTATAAGCACAAAACACCATGCATTTTGTGGCACCTTCTCAGACTTCCAAAACAGGACACCCAAATCCCCCTTCATCTGATTTCCTAATAACTTTTCAATCAATACTATCACTGTAATATATAGCAATGCCACCTCCAATGGCATCAGTGATACGATCATTAGGAAATTAGTTCTAACCATTTAACTTATTACAACTGTCTGGAATATCTACCTGAAACCAGTTAGTGCTTAATGATATTTAAATTGAAAATTGTTAGTAAAAATGATTATAATTAATTTGGAATAAGAAAGATAAAGACAATAAAAGAAATAAAGAATGAAAAAAATTAAGAATATAAATAATTGAACTTATTGATGTTGGATGCGGTTGAGTAAGTCAGCAGTTGTGGGTGACAGCTGTCATATTTAAAGTTCGGTCTAGTGGTGTTTAATGAAGCGTTCTGATCGCTACATTACATTTGAAAAACAACAACAAAATCATTGAAAAATTAATTAATTAAGTTTTTAAGACAACTAATTAATTATTAAATAATAAAAAGATAATAATAAAGAAGAAGAAATAAAATATGTACAGTAATAATTGAAGAAAACTTTATAAAAATAAACATTGCCACGGAAAGGCAACACTGTCATTTAAGCCATAAATGACCAACATTCAAAATTTGCGACAATTAACCGAACCCATTAGCACATGTGTATAACGAGAAGGCTCGCCATCAACTTATTTGAAAAACTGGTTATCACAGTATACACAAAAAAGAAGAAGCAGCAGCCGCTGCATTGATTGTGTGCACTACCCACAATCAACGATGAAAATCAATGCATACACATTATGTGCATATTGATAAGACGAATTACAAAAATAACGCCCACGAAAGAGTCAATTGCTTATAAAAGGTATAAGCACAACAGAGGTACAAGAAAGGGCAATGATCGATGCATACGGGTCTATAACAGAACTACACAAACAAAAATTGCTCAAACTAAACTTTTCAGTACAAAACTACTCAGTACAAAACTACTAACGACACAACTATAAAAATGGCTGACGCTATTATTTTCGTTCGGGTTTTGGACTGGCTTTGGTGCTTAATTTAGCAAATATTAACTTTGATCGCACGCATGAAACGAAATGAACTAAAAAGAATATGATGTCAAAATACTTTTTTCCAGTTAATTTCAACTCACACCATACATTGAACATGATTAAGAACGAATGCGTAAGGAAAAATAAAACATTTTGTAATTTACAGTTACAATCACGTAGATATTTTGTTTCGAGCATAACACGAGTTCCGTTATATCTCTCAGCTCTTTAAAACAAGCAATATAACAAGGAAAATAGTTTTGTCAAAATACTTTTTCCAACCATTGTAGTTGAACAAAAAGTGCAGACTAACAATATCAAGTCATATGCACAAACCGAAATTATATCAATAATTTACCTGAATCACATTCTTCCTTTGTTTTCTGCATTTGTCAAAGTTTGTTTTCTTCACGTTAACCAAACACACTTTTTATAGGCTTAAAATTTTTAAAGCTTAGGAACTCACATTGTTGCACATTTATTTATTATTTGCACATTGATTATCTTCACACTTTTATCTCAATTTAATTATTTTTCACCCTTGTATTTGAAATAAGGAATTTTCTCAACTTTATTCCGTAGTTTCCAGAATTTTAATTTATTTAAAACAGCTTACCTTACACTGTATGCTTAATGAAGGAACTTTATAAAATATTTTTCGAAATATTGTGTCTGTATATATCCTTTTTACGCGACCATGAAATAAAAGTTTGTTTGATTATGTGAATTTTTAAGAGCTTGGTTTTTGAAAATTCAAAAAAACACAGAAACTTGTAAAAAGTGAATGAAATTTTTATTTGGATCGATAAATCAATTTCTGCCATTTACTTTTTAAAAATAATTTCACTTAAATGTTGCCCGCGGCTACGCTTCAGGTGGTCCATTCTGAAGGTCCAATTTTGGCAATCTTTTTCACACATTTCGGCCGGAATCTCACCAATGACGCGTTCAATGTTGGCTTCCAAGGCAGCAATCGTGTTTGGCTTGTCCCCATAGACAATAGACTTAACATAGCCCCACAAAAAATAGTCTAACGGGGTCAAATCACATGATCTTGGTGGCCAATTGACTGCGCCAAAACGTGAGATCAACTGCTCACCAAATTCGCCTCTCAATTGATGCATGGTTTCGCGTGCAGTGTGGCATGTGGCACCGTCCTGTTGGAACCACATGTCGACCGAGTTCAATTCTTGCATTTTCGGCAAAAAAAAAATCTGTTATCATCGAACGGTACCTTTCTCCATTGACCGTAACCCTGCGGCCTTCATCGTCCTTGAAGAAGTACGGCCCAATGATGCCGCCTGCCCATAAACCGCACCAAACAGTGCATTTTTCGGGATGCATTGGTAGCTGCTGAATTGCCTCTGGCTGCTATTCACTCCAAATACGGCAATTCTGCGTATCCATTTAGCCAAAAATCGGTGGGTCGATTATGACGACCATAAAACGGACGTAGCTTGCGAAACACATTTTTCACAGAGCACGAATTTTGATAATAAATTTCAATAATTTGCAAACGCTGTTCAGGCGTAAGTCTATTCATGATGAAATGGCAAACAATACTGAATCGAAATGTCAAATGTTCGTGGAATTTGTCATGTGTGATCTGTCAAAAATATAAACGTCAAAAACCAAGTAGCAAAAAAATCACCCGTTATATATATATTATGTATTTCAGGTATTTAAAAAAAGTATATAATAACCCATTATTGAACAAGACTGTGTGAGTTGCCATGATGCAAACATTGTATAAACCTTAATACAAAGAAATACACAGAGCAGGCAATACATTATACTGCTTATGTACCTAATTTTAAATTTGAATTAAGAATTGTATTAGAATAAGACCACAAATAACGGGTAATTTTTTTGCTACTTGGTTTTTGACGTTTATATTTTTGACAGATCACACATGACAAATTCCACGAACATTTGACATTTCGATTCAGTATTGTTTGCCATTTCATCATGAATAGACTTACGCCTGAACAACGTTTCAAATTATTGAAATTTATTATCAAAATTCGTGCTCTGTGAAAAATGTGTTTCGCCAGCTACGTCCGTTTTATGGTCGTCATAATCGACCCACCGATTTTTGGCTAAATGGATACGTGAATAAGCAGAATTGCCGTATTTGGAGTGAAGAGCAGCCAGAGGCAATTCAGCAGCTACCAATGCATCCCGAAAAATGCACTGTTTGGTGCGGTTTATGGGCAGGCGGCATCATTGGGCCGTACTTCTTCAAGGACGATGAAGGCCGCAGGGTTACGGTCAATGGAGAAAGGTACCGTTCGATGATAACAGATTTTTTTTTGCCGAAAATGCAAGAATTGAACTCGGTCGACATGTGGTTCCAACAGGACGGTGCCACATGCCACACTGCACGCGAAACCATGCATCAATTGAGAGGCGAATTTGGTGAGCAGTTGATCTCACGTTTTGGCGCAGTCAATTGGCCACCAAGATCATGTGATTTGACCCCGTTAGACTATTTTTTGTGGGGCTATGTTAAGTCTATTGTCTATGGGGACAAGCCAAACACGATTGCTGCCTTGGAAGCCAACATTGAACGCGTCATTGGTGAGATTCCGGCCGAAATGTGTGAAAAAGATTGCCAAAATTGGACCTTCAGAATGGACCACCTGAAGCGTAGCCGCGGGCAACATTTAAGTGAAATTATTTTTAAAAAGTAAATGGCAGAAATTGATTTATCGATCCAAATAAAAATTTCATTCACTTTTTACAAGTTTCTGTGTTTTTTTGAATTTTCAAAAACCAAGCTCTTAAAAAATCACCTTTTACAAACGACATCACTCACTCACGCGTAACCATTTATGTCTGCTTAATCTGTACACTATTTTAAATTTGTATAAAACGCGTTAAGACGCGTCCGCGGAGGCCTAAACCAATTCGTATTTTTACTCAACTTCACAAAACAATTGACTGTGATAAAAAAATTATCATATGAAAAATGTTTGGCATTTAATCTCACTTTTCACGCATCGAGAAGTGAAAGCGTGATAAAATTTTTAATTTCACAGCTTGCTTCCGGTTTTTCAAAAAAAACTTCATAAAAGAGTTTAGAATTAGAAATACTACTTTATATGAATTTAATTCTTACTTTAAGTTTCTGACACATAGTACATCAAAAATCGATTATTTTAATTGTCATTTTATTCATTTTCAGAATTGGGGTTGAAGTACGGCTGTGGAATCTTATTGAGTTAGAGAGGGATAAGATTAAACACAGGGCTGGAGGATCTATAACCGGTGTCTCTACCGACGAAACAGACTGTAAATATGAATCGTGTAATGAATAAAAATACAACCTACCAGTGTAAACTTATTTCATGTATGTATAATATTCATATATATATATTTGTAACATCATTTGTAAAAATGAAATAAAATCTCAATCTCGATGAATAATACGAAATTTATTCATACAAAAAAACAAACGATATGAGGTACTTACAGTTTTGTTTAAAATTTATTCTATAAATTAATAATAATACGGTATATCAAATAATACAATGTGCAATGCAGGATAGCTTCAGTTTATAGAGTGAATCGGGAGCGAGCTAGAACTGTATGGGGTAAGCGAGAACATCAGCACCAGCATTTTTTTTATAAAATCTATAGTAATAATCATGAACATTGTCGACTGACGTTTTTTTATAATGAGACTCGCACTGAAGTTGTTATTAACTTAAAATGATCAAACACAGTACGCGGGAAAGATTTAGGAGGAGATAACGATGTACATTTGTTTTGAATTTTTGAATATCAACAAGAGAGAACAAAATAGAGCGGGTAAAGCACTCGCGTTGTACGGCTGAAGATATAATCCGAAGTTGGGATCAAGGGTAAAATAATGAAAATCCATTGCTCGTTAGGGGAGGAATGCAACTGGCTGTTTCGCTAGATCAGTGTCTATAAAGACAGAGATAACATAATGATAGACATATAACATTTAAATGTTTCCATTATACATCTCTCGACTATCATTCTTAAAGCCCTATTTTGAATTCCATCTAAGACTCAAATAAGCCTTTGGAGCTCCTGACCAAATGTGAGAGTTTTACTCCCGCTATGGACGAATGAAGGCCTTATAGCTTATAGCCAGATCATCTTCGAACAAAACCCAAATACTTTGCAGCTTTTTTGGCGACATCGAATATGTGGTCATTCCACAAAGGGTTGGTATGCTGTGATATACGTTCCAAAGAAACTGAAAATTGATCAGTTTCTTCAATGCAACTGCGCTCGTGGGGTAGAGAGTGCCAAGATCAGAATTTAATGAACTTATCATACGCTTCTGCAGTTCCACATCTGAGGGAAATGATATGATAACGAAATTAAAAAGCTCAGAGTACTATAGTAAGCAAGACAATTTAGATTGCTTATAAGTCTATATAAGAGATCATTAATGAGAACTAGAAAGAGTTGGAGACAAAATGGAGCCCTGGAGTTCACCAGCATTTATTGTATAAATATCAGACTTGAAACCGTCCAATTCAACTTGTACAAAGGAAATATCTAGTCAAACGAAAAAGAGATTCATCGATACCAAATGAACGTATTTTCGATTAGAGAGCTTGATGGTAAACTCTATTAAATGCCTTAGAAATACCAAGCGCAATAATCTTACTTTCTCCAAAACGATTGAAATTTTCGTGCCACTGTTCGGTGAGATATAATATGCGTTTGGTAACGTGAAATTTTTGCTAAGTTTCCAAAACTATGTTTTTCTTCCTATGAGTTTTGACAGCGAAATCTGTGATGAAATCATTTACACTCTCAAGCACTGGAGGATCAATAACTCTTTCTGGCGTCGCTGAATTGACAACGAATTGCGCTGAAAGCAAATCGGTTTTTCACGTGAGCTGCGAATAGGCGTGATATTAAGGACAAGCATTCAAACCGAAGACGAAGAGGAATTTCGAATGTGTTTTCAAGTCAATCAGTCAGAAATCATAATCTGAACACCAAGCTGGTCAGTCAGTGCGCATGGGAAGATTTTTTTTGTATTACAATTTTATATTGGAATAAAATTATTCTAATAGAATTTTAAAAACGCGTTAAATTAATTTTGATGTCCAGGTACGTAGATGTGGGAAGAAAAGTTAGGTAATCGAAAGGACTTATTGAGTTTCAAGAAACTTACTCACGTTTTTGAGACAGAATTCGGAACCATGTAGCAGCATTCCAGTAAAGACTCCGTCGATACACGTGTACGTTTTGCTTCCCGCCACTAGGTTCAAAATTGGTGTGAAAGCAGACTAGCGAAGTTTAAGTAGATGGAAGAAATGCCGTTCCAGAAACTTTAAATCGAGGAGAACATAGCTTGCGACGACTATTTTAAGTAGCACACGAGACGCCTGCCAGGCGCTCGGTATGAACTGAAGCAGCCGTTTAAAGTTAAAGGGTTCCAGCGATGGGATCAAATTGACAACGTGCTTTTCAGCGAGTATTATGGGAATGGGTCATTATGTTTGGAGAGAAATCTGGTACAGGGGACGAAAAAAAATCGTCTATCTTGTGGGGTCATAAGGTGTCCATAAGCATTAATTTTGAAAGATACACACAGTCATCTTCCAGGGTTGGACTTTATTAATATGAGCTATGATTGTGGTCTATTGTGCAGGTTTCAAAAAAGTACTTCATATCTATCTTGTACTCATTAAATCTCTAGCGCACCATTTTTTTCTCTTCAAGCTTCTCTCTGCGCAACCGACCGTTGGCTAAGTAATTTGGTTCAAACTATATAGTTGACCCTTTTCGAACCGTTTTTATGAACAGTAAAAAATTAATTTAAACAATCATGTCTATTACCGAAGTCGTAAACGACATCGAAATCTACGACGCGATATAATATGCATTTCATAAGACCTTTTCAGTAGTAGTAGTAGTAAGGAATTCATTTATTGTTTCGTTTTCATTTTTGATATAATGTTTATAATTTTTGATGAAAGTAAAGTAGTCTGCTATCTAATTCTCGAGCTTGTATTATAAACCCATCGCGTTCAGAATTTTCGTGCGCTTGTATTATTTTGTAAAGCTGTTCTTTTACATGACTCAAATTTTGTGAATTTAACGATACTACTTCACCACAATTGTTTCCCAGATGTTTCCATTTTGACACCCACCAGTACTCGTTTCTTAGCTCGTATAGTGCCATTCGTTTAGTCAGTTGGTCATCGCGATGAGACAACACCTTGACAATGTAGTCTGCCTGTGATTTCAAAGTGCCAGTAAAAATTTTGGGTAGCCCTGTTTCCAGATATAAAGCATAGTTCGGTGTGTTTAAAGGTAAATTAAAAAGTTTCTTAAAAAAGCATTCTTGGAATTTGTCTATCGACTCGTATTCGTTAATTCCCCATACTTGGGCAGCATAGCAAAGTGAACTCCTAACAGCAGCATCAAATATCCTGTATTTCGCTGAAAGTACTATTCGTTGATTCGAAAAGATATTTCTCCAAGATAGATTTAACAGACTTTGTGTAGTTTTAGCTTTGATGGTTATATGATTGTTGAAATCTATAGTTTTATTAAGAATTACTCCAAGGTACTTATACTCAGAAGCTACCTTCAAAAGATTTCCATTTTAGTACCAATTATATGTTGATTGATACCGGGCAGATCTTGAGAATACCATTACTTTTGATTTATCTGCGTTAATGGTAAGTCCCCATTTCCTGCAATTATCCGCGAGACGATTAATCATTAGCTGGAGATTGACTGGAGTCTCGGAAAGTATCACTAAGTCATCAGCATATAAAAGGACATTTATGGTCAAATCAGCAATCCGGATACTTCCAGGTAGGTAAGATTCAACATCATTTATAAAAAGGGCAAATAGAAGTGCACTTAATAGACATCCTTGCTTAACACTAGAATCTCTTTCAAACCATTCTGAATTTTGATTCTGCATACATCTTCTTTACTACACGGATGAACTTCTAGGATATGCCTAGTTGTGAGAGCTTGTAGAAAAGTGCATTTCGATTCAGAAGATCAAAAGCAGACTTAAAGTCTACGAAAAATGCATAAACTTTCTTGTACCTCGCTTGAAATGCTTTTACGATGGAGGTTAGTACGAAGATATGGTCAATGGTGGAAAAAACTTTCCTGAACCCAGCTTGGAATTGGGTCAATATATCGTTATATTCCACCAATGATGTTTTCATTTCTTGTCACTCGATATGCTGTTGTATGCAAATATTTTTTTTATTTATTTATTCTTTAAGACGAAAGAAAAACGACGAGGATGAAAAAAGCGACGGTATCTCTTGCTCACTCAAAAATTTTGTTCACGACAGAGAAAGGAAGGTCGAAAAACAGTAAGTAATCTTATAATTTATTTTTATTTAATTTAACATATGTTAACAAAAATATAAAATGTTTTGCTTTTGCAGTTGAAATTAACAAATCAAAATAAGTTTCAATCACTTGTGCGGCAGATGAACGAGAACTTGGCTAGGGGTTTTTTTAAGGGAATACATAAATTGCTGAACAGCAAAGGTCCCCCAATAAGATATGGAGATGGCTGGCAAAAGGTTTGAATCATAATTATGCAAGCTCTAAATGGTTGCTTTTTCAGACTTGGGCCGATCTGAAATTTAAAGTAAAAAAGAAAATTATTCATAATACGAGGGTAATGAATACAACTGGAGGAGGCCCAAATCAGTTGAAAGCTTTATCTCCACTGCAGAATGCACTAGCAAATTTACTAAATTTAAAAAAGTGGTTAAATTCAAACGGAAATAACATCAGAATGTCACAGCCCAATTTGCTATAAAACCCCTTGTCAACTGCATCGGAATTCGGAACCCACGTCACCACAAACTCAGGTTGAAGACACTTCGCTTCACTATTTGGAAGATATAATACATATGATAGTGTCGCCGAAATTCAGTTTCGGAACAGCAATATCAAGAACTTCAACATGATAATATAGAGCATGCAACAAAGAAACGACGGCACGCTACGCTTTTAAAGAGGAAAGGGCTGTGCTTCTAAAAAAGCTGTCCGTTTTCCAAGAAATGAAATTATCTCTGCATTATTCATTTTAATTAATTTGTAAGTAAGTAAGTAAGTAATTTATTTTATTGTTTATATAATGGATACAATTTTATAATTATAATGAATTTAAAAGCTATGGCATTGCCGTCAGCTCGGTTGGTCAGTTTACGGTTCATATTTTTGTATTTTATTTATTATATATATAATAAACTAATATGAAATGTTTTTATTCGAATTCAGTTATTATTAACATCCTTTATTTATAAATGTCTTTCAAAAAGCGGTACAGTATTTTCCAGTCAGTTTTGTTCAGCGCTGAGGTTGTTTCTTTCATTGTCATCGTTTTCTTCCCAAAATATGATAGACATTGAGGAGCAAAAGTTGGACATATACTTATGATATGAAAACAGTCTTTTTTGGGTTTCAAATTGCATAAAGTGCAAAATTGATAAAAACTTCCGTTGTACGGACACCCATTGCGAGCTAGGAGTTCGCATCTGGCTTTAAATATTAATGATATCTCCTTGTAAATCATTGAATCGTGGAAATAGTTTCCTTCCATTAAGTCAAGCTTGAGTTGTGAATATATTATTCTGCTTTCTGAGTTACGTGCCTCTCCTATTAACGCAATTCTCACTGATGTTGCGTGCGCTTGATTGATACGATAAAGCTGCTCCTTTAGATTTCTTAAGTTGTTTGGATCTAACGTTACTACTTCTCCACAAGCTAGTCCTTAGCTTTCACACTTAAGCGTGCCATTAAGTTTCATTTTTTTTGGTAAACGATCGTTCGGAAGGGACATTACCTTAACGATGTAGGCTGCCTGAGACTTAAGGGTGGATGTGTAAAGCTTAGTAAGACCCATTTCCAAATATGGCGCATAGTTTGGTGTATTCAGTGGAAGGTTAAACAGCTTTTTCAAAAAATTTCGATGGTACTTTTTTATCACATCGTGCTTAGAAAATCCCCACACTTGCGATGCATAACAGAGTGTAGATTTAACAACAGCATTAAATGTCTTATATTTAGCAGATAGGATGATGCGCTCGTTTGTGAAAACAGTCTTCCACGATAGATTAAGCATGCTTTGGCTTTCCCGTCAAGGTGCTTCGAGAAATCAATGGTCTTATTTAGTTTTACTCCCAGATATTTATACTCATCTGCTAAATCTACTTGGTTTCCATTGAATTGCCAACTTCGTGTGTTTTGGTTCCGGATAGATCTAGAAAACATCATCACTTTTGATTTATCCGTGTTAATAACGAGCCCGCATTTGCTGCAATAATCGGCTAAACGGTTAATCATCAATTGGAGATTTTCGGGTGAGTCTGTCAGTAGCACTATGTCATCAGCGTATAAAAGTGCATTATAAAATCAGCATGGATAATATCAACCAACCGTCTAAACGCACTATTTTCACTTAATAGAAAATTGCCAATTATCAGCTGATTGGTTGCAATTGGAAGATTTTTGATAGTTCGGCCAACATTGCAAGATCGTCTAATCGTGTATACTTAGCTTAAGTTAACAAAAGATCAAATTTATAATTCAGTTAAATGTGCATATAGAAACGTAACTTAAATTTTCCATTGGCAATAATTGCTTTAATTCAGTGATTAATAGATTTTTTTACAATATTGTTAAAATTAGAGATACTTAATTTAACTAAACATTAAAAAGAATATAATTTTAATCAGCAAACAGCGGCGGATGTTCAAAAAAGTTTCCGTACACCAGCATAGCCCAGAAACATCAGTTTTAAGCAGTAAGTTTGGCTTGCTGTATGTCTTACAACTTTTGAAATATTTTGATTTCTGTTAAATATGTAAAGAAATAATTGTTTAATATGGCTGAAACAAAGAATTATGATTCAGTAAAGAAGCCAAATGAAGTCTTTGTTTTTTAATCAATATTTACTATAATCAATATATTGTTATTTATTTGCGAATATCTAAGAAATATAGATTAAGAAACAAAGCCCGAATTTGACTTCTTTACTAAACAATACTAAGCAGCAAAAGAAATTTAAAAATGGTGAGCTTCATTTTTAACAAAATTATTAAGAATCTTACAAATTTTAAAAAGCTCCAAAAGAACGTAGGATAAAATCTTATTCATCTTAACAAACTGGATTGTACCAAAGCCAATCTTAAAGTAGAAGAATGCATGGTGGTATATGAACAAATCAATAATATAAAGCTTGAATATGTAGAGTTTGTAGAGGCCCTCCAAAAGTCGACGCCTTTCTTAAAGAACCGTCTGATACAAAAGCTAAAAACTTACTCTCTTTCCTCAACGGCTCGAAATGGCTGCAGCCATCTACCTGCCTATAGATGGACCACGTTCTCGATTTTTTATTTTTACCACTTCCCAAGGTAATCTTTTATTCTATGGTTATCGCGACGTGGTATGTGCCAAAAAAACTTTAATTTCGTTTTTCGTAGAACCGTCGCATCGCATCATTAGTTAACAAAATCTAAACTCGTAAAGACTTTCTATATACATTACTAGCTGACCCGGCGAACTCTGTTACGCCTTAGAGGCAATAAATAAACAGAATTTGGGTTTTATTAAGTTGTTACAGTAAAATTTACCACACCAAGTTTCACCTGCCTATTGTATAACTTAACCATTTTAAATCTTCTTTTTACGTTACTGCTCCAAAATGATTGTAGAGTCTGTAGATACCTCGCTGCAATTAGCCAGAGACCTACTCTTAAAGTATCTTGGAAATATAAATCCAAGAACTATGATTATCAAAAGAAGACGGGCGGTCTCTTATTGTCTATTTACCAGCGGATGAGCTGAAGAAGTAATCGAGTCAGGCGGACTCTTACTTGGGTCGATCATCAAAACTAATTCAACCTAACTTTACGTAACTTAACTAATATATTAATTAACTTCATATTGTGTTAAGGAAATGGGATGTTAACGTTCCTTTCTTATAATTCTTTAAAGTTAATTTTCGATTAAATAGTACAACCGATTAGAATTGAAACAGAGTAGATTTCAGTATTTAAAGAAAGCTTTTCCTCTCTCACCTCGCGATATTGGTTTTAAAAAGATTGCTTCGCGCCTTAAATCACTCGCGCTTTGTTTTAGAGTTGCTAGGAGAATGCCTAGAAGAAACTTCTCTCAGTTTTATTTCTTTTAAACTTTCTCAAAGAATTTTAGTTAAAAAGGTTCTTAACTCGGCTGTTTGGATTCGGGAAGTTTTAGAAAGACATCCACCAACTTGATGAATCATTGAATGTGTGTGTGAGAGTAAAGTTTCGATGAGGTTCGACAACGAAGGAACATAGGTTTTCTAGGAGAGCACGTAGCTTTCCAGGAAGCCGTGATCCCGTGACTGAAGTTCACGAAAACGATTGACTTGTCGTATGAATGTTTGAGAGACTGGAATGACCGAGCTAGACAATGGATTATGCACGGAAAGGACACACTTTTTTGTGAGCTTTGCAAGCAAGAGGCTGGTTCTAGAAAACAAATAATTCGAGAAGAGTTGAAAAGAAAGTAAAATTGCAGAAAAAGGATTTTTTTTCCGGGACAAGAAGGAGGAAAAAGATTTTAAGAATCTTGAGAGGAAGATTAAGTTATTTAAGACAGAGAAGGAATTTGGATTTTTTTTGTAAAATAATCTATGTGTTAGAGGAAGTTGAGGACAGATGATCCGTGGACATATTCGATACAGAGAAGTAGAGTATTGTAGTTTGATTTGTTTTTTGTTGGTTTCAATTCTGATTGATCTGTTTTAGTTTTCGTTTTACAAATTCAAATATTATCGCGGTTTTGTGGGATTTCTTAATTAACGGCCCATTTACTTTTGTAGTTTGTTTTGCGTTTGATTTCGGCTTTACGTTTCATCCGTTAACAAATTGTCACATACTTTCTTATATATATAAAAAAAAATTGGGTTTAACCCATGGACTTCGATTCAAAGCTTTCCCAAATAAACCTTTTTAAAATCCCCATCTGTGCATATAAAACTTGTGTTTTATTTTTGGTTCGTTACTTACTTTGTTTGCTTTTATTCAAAACAATTAGTTTTGGAATTTTATAATTTATTTATAAAATGGTGTTATAAAAAAAATTCCTGGTGCCCATTTTAAGTACAAGTACACCATGTACTTATACTTAACTTTTTATTCTAATTTAAATAAATTTTATTAAACACATTACACATTCGATTAATAAAATAATTTGCGTTTGACAGTTCGGTGATTTCTCATTTCGTGTGCGGTTCGGTTTTGATGAGTAATTGTTTTGGTTCATCAATTGTTTATATTTAGATCGCTCTAATAATTAATTTAATAAATTGATTTCGCGGTTTGTAGTTCCGCCGTCGCATAATTAAATTCGCTTTAAATAATTTCATAACATTTGGCGCCCAACGTTGTTTCGGGGAAGGAAGAAAAGTTTCCAATCGGGGTACTTCTTGATTTTTTGTTGTGCTGTTTGTTAGGGAAGTGTTTCTTTTATAGAAAATTTTGTTTTATAAAATAAAAATATTTACTTGGTGTATATCTTTTCATTTTTCGTAGGTCCTTTTAAAGTGAAATGGTTTTGGGAGCATAGTGCAAAAAAAAAATCTTAAAGGAAAAATTGGAGCGGGAATTAAAATTCTCTACATATGTACATACATACATTCATATATTAGCCAACAGAAGTCAGCGGCAAGGAATAATGGCATGAGAAAATAATTGTGGAAAGTTGGAGTAAGGGTGTTTTTCTTTATGGTGATACATTGATTTTATTGATTTTTGATTTTTACTTACATTATATACTTTTCAGTTTTATTTATATTTGATTTTATTATTAATTTTAATTTTGAGTATTTTTTCCCGACATTTTGTTGTTTTGCAATATATAGTGTTGTCTCTTTTAGACATATTTCGTCATCCGAGTAAAAGTGTTAACAATAATTGAATTGCATTTAGGTAACATCAGGGTTCGGCCCATTTTGTTTGACTATTTTTTTAAGTACCTGTTTTTAGTATTGTTGCTATTCAATATTTTATTGTCTTATTATTATATATACTACTATTTTGTTAGGTATTTCAGGATTTTGAATCGGATTTTTTTTAGTTTTGCGCTAAAGCCGGATAGCATTTTATCGGCATTGTCAACACAACCTTTTGTTTTATTATAAAATTGTATTTCTGGCATCATTTTGGACTCAGGCGCTAATTCAAGACTGTGTTGCATAGTGCTTTGGATGAAAGTGAATTTATTTTTTTACTCATATATGAAACAAGTGTATTGGAATCTAGGGCTCTTGATTTTACCCGGGTAATACCCATTTCATCAAAAATCCGGGTACCCGGGTACCCGGGTAATGCGGGTATTACCCAAATTTGCGGGTACCCGGGCTATGTGAACTGGCGGGTACCCGACAATGTCGTGTTACAGGTACCCTGTACTCAAAAGTGCTACAATTGCTTATGAAATAATATTTCACAAGAGGAAGCAGAGAAGCAATGAAATGTGGTTTTTATATCCATAAGCATCATGTTGTACTTAAATTTTATTGAAAGTACACTGATGTGAATAAGTTTTGACTAATTCCCTTCAAATTGCTCTTAGATCTGCATCTTTACATTCTTTTCTATAAAAAGAAATATCCAGAATCCAAATGATTTCTCAATAATTAATCCCTGCCCAACAATAAAGTAATATTCTGAGACAAAAAAATTTAGACGCGAATGTAAAACACACTATACAATATAATGTTTGGGAATGCATTCATAAATCATAACGTAACATAACAATAACAACACACAACATAGGCTATGCAAATGATCATGATTATGATATAATAGGGAGTACTGTTACTGTTTTAAGCGGTACCTTTAGTTTGAGATCAATAAAGTTTATTAAAATGATTGAAGTTAACTGTCAGTTTCTAGACTCGATTACAAAATTAAAAGCAATGCTTGGCCTATTGGTACTTTCGTAGTTTAGTTTCTCACTATAATCTGAAGTGAACTTATCAAGTGACAAGTGCTAAAATGAGTGGAAAAAGAAAAAGCTGGGTTTGGCGGTTCTGCAAATTAAGTGAAAATAAAACAGAAGTTATCTGTAATGTTTGTGGCACTGCAATTTCTTACAACCACTCCCCATCAGCCATGAACAAACACCTCAGATATTTTCATAAATATGATCCTGAAAGGTTAGTGTTTGACTTGAATTTCATAAGAGCATTGATATTTGAAATAAAAAATAGTAATTAATTACGTACAATTTCTAGAAAAATTATTTTTGGCATTTTTTTTAAATATTTTTTTTTTAAATGTGATTCAGTGTAATAAAAACTAGAGCGTGTAGCTTGGGTGGAAAAAAGAAATAAAATGCTCCGTGGCGTGGGTGCAAGAGCGTGATAAAAACAACAGTTTGAAGTTTTCTTATTATCCGAAAAACTGAAATGCAATTTATTGCAAATTCTTTCCATGTACTAAGCTCTAAATTATAACGAAATTTTGTTACCAACTACTGTCTTAAAAACCGTTAAACCTACATATCTGTTACATGTATTTTTTTTTTATTTTTTTTCTTTAAGTCAGATATAAACTTTGATAGAAGATCGACTTTAGAGCTGATTTCAAAAAAATTTCCAAAAATTGAAACGGTTATATGGGAGGTACTCGTTAAAGCCGGGATAAGAGAAAAATCTTGAGTCCATATTCATTTTCGGCCATTTTCTTAAAAACCGTTAATATCAAATTTCCGTTATGCGCATTTTAAGCCAAAAACTAAAAAGGCAGTTTTCTATATAATACTCCCAATATAATTTATTAGGTACAAAGTTATATGAAAATCGTTATAGCCGTTTTCGAGAAAATTGGGATAGACCAAAAATGTTGGCTTAAACTAAACGACTCGATGTATGAGAGCTATACCTTTAAAAAAGCAGTTAGCTTAAAAATTTGAATTTTGTTTTAAAGATAGTCAAGAATAATCGTTTTCAACAAAATTTTAATAAATTCAATCAAGACCTTGTTAACTTTTTGGGGAATAGACCCCCCCTCCAATCCGATTTTTTTCTTGTCTTAACCCAACCGACACGATCTAGCTTTTTGTCCACCTAATGCAAAATGTTTAAAATGATGTCATTGTTTTAAAAGATATATTTTGTTTGATTGCACTTATTTTAGTCCCGATCCCGAATCTGCGGGTTCTACGCCTTCTTCATCGAACAGTTCCACAGTTATGAATAGTAGGAGCAGCAGCAGTGCAGATCCTCCAAGAAAAAAAAGACGCCGAAATAACGAAAATTACAACGCTAAGCGACAAGAACAAATTTCGCAGGCAACCGCCTTCATGATATCTGCAAATGGGCTGCCGATTTCATTCGTGGAAAGTGATGGATTTAAACATTTTATGTCTGTTGTTGAACCCAACTATGAAATTCCAGCAGCTTCAACTATTTTATCCAGGTTACAGCTATTATATAATCAGGTTTATGAAAAAATTAAAAATGCGATAGGCTCAGCTTCTTCTGTAGCTTTAACTACAGATGGTTGGTCGTCCAGAGCACAGGACCCATTCGTATCAGTTACTGTGCACTTTGTTAATGATAAGTGGGAACTAAAAAATTACGTATTATGTGCAGAATACATGGAAGAAAGGCACACTGCAGAAAACTTGACACTTATATTAGAAATGGTCATAGCAGAGTGGGACCTACAAGGGAAAGTATGTGCAGTTGTAACTGATAACGCAGCGAATGTTGTATCTTCAGTACGTTATGTTGAAGAAATTCGAAATAGTTTTTGCTGTGCTGCACACACGTTGCAAATCTGCGTTAAACATGCCTTGCAATCAGTAGAAGCATACCAACTTGCACTGAAAAAAGCAAGCACTTTAGTAGGTCACTTCCACCACTCTAATATGGCTGCTTCTGAATTAGGTAAGAAACAGCTACAACTTGGCTTACAAGAATTAAAATTGATTCAAAGTTGCCCTACAAGATGGAGTTCATCATATCTCATGTGTGAAAGGCTTATAGTAAATCGAGCAGCTGTTGTTGCGGTTTTGGCAGACAGAACTGTAACGTCTTCAAAACTGGCACTGAAGCTAGAAATAAGCGAGAAGGAATGGGCACTATTAGAATCTATGACCAAAACTTTAAAACCATTTCAGGTTGCAACTACAATTTTATGCCAAGAAAATATCACCATTTCTATTCTTCGACCGATTATCAATGGGCTCATTAATAAACACCTCACTTCGAACGTCGGAGATGACGAAAATACCATCAAATTTGTGGAAACGATAAAAGAAAGTTTGCAGCAGAGATTTAAAATGGCTTTTAGAGGTGAATTCGAAAAAGTTCTCACGGAACAAATTTCATCATTTTTGGATCCAAGACACAAAAACTTAGACGTTGAGGCTGAACACATGAAAGATGTTATAAGAAACCATGTGCGGGATCTAACAGAAAATTATTTGCCGAACGAGAACAGAGAAATCGTTCATGGGAAGCGAAGTGCCATGGACTTTTTATTAGATGCGAAATCGGATTGTGAAAATTTCAACGAGTTTGATATGTATCTGAGGGAACCACAGATAAACTACAATGTTTCGGAGCCCTTGAAATGGTGGGAAAATAATGAGACAAAATATCCGAACCTAGCACTGCTGGCCAAAAAGTATTTATGTATACCAGCGACATCGGTATCCTCGGAACGCTGTTTTTCTGCTGCAGGTAACATTGTTACACCTAAAAGATCAAGTCTGTTGCCAGAAAATGTTGGCTTGTTGACATTTTTGATGAGTAATCAATAATTGTTACAATCAAGTACTAATTAAGTTTATATTTCTAATTATGTTGACCACGTATTAATTTCTTAACGAAAAAATACTGTGTTTTTAATGAATATCTACTTCTTTTCCGCAAATGTTCATTTAATTTACGTTTTTGATATGAAGATACATTTTTTTTAATAAAAAATTTTGTTATGAATCTGTTTATTTTTATTTTTACTGTTTATTTTTAACCAGGGCTACATAGTCGAATCAAAATCCGACTACTTATCTATGTATGTTGTATAAGTGGTAAGCATCACAGAAATAATATAATTATGTTCTTCAATCTTTCTTTAAGTCTTTTATTATAACTATACAAGAATATGTTTTGGGTACCCGGATTTTACCGAGTATCCGCAAGTAAGCAGGTACCCGAAATTATGGTACCCGAGTAATACCCGTAAGTGCAGGTACTCGGGTACCCGGGTAATTACCCGGGTATGCGGGTATCAAGAGCCCTATTGGAATCCGTAAATGCGAACGTTGATTGGAACAGTGGTTGCTTCTTCTAACAAAAATGTCTTTGGTATATTTCTTTTAGTCTTCCGAACCGTGCCAACCATCGTCAAATTCTTCTGAAGCAATTTTTGTCCAATGTGGTATGACGAAAAAAAAGTTGTACGTACTGTAATGTTGTGGCTCTTCAAGCCATCCACTAAATGAGCACCTGACATGGAAACCTAGTAGCTGTTCGTCCACTGTAACACATAATGATAGGTTGTAAAATAAAGGAAGCAATTCGACCCATAAATTTTGAATCAGTGCGAATTTATCTGTTAGTGTTACTTGATTTTGTCAGCGGCTGGTTGGGTCGTCGAAACGTAAAACTTTCGTTATATATTAAAAGGTCTTCTTACACCTAATTGCTCTGAAAATAGCTCGTGGTAGTAGTGAGTTTAGTTTCAAGTTTAGTTGTTCTTTGAGTGAAATAAAAGTGAATCTCGCCAGACGAGATTACATACGAGGTAGAATGGTGGACTGGGAGAACAATAACAGGAACTTAAGCAAAATAGCGAGATTGAAAAGCAGCGTTCAGCTGAACATCTGGATAGTAGGTTAGGGGTTAATTCTGCCAGTGCCTCGAAGGGTTAAGGAGTTGCAGGAGTAAGGGAATTCGAAAATAGGGATAGGAGCAGTCCAGGAGTGGAACGGGTAGAAGAAAGTTCAGAAAATTTTCTGAACATAACCAAGTGGGATGTGAAGTTCACAGTTGAACGCTGTGGTGCATCCGTGAACTCATTTTTAGAACGAGTTGGGGCGATGTGTCAGGCAAGGGTTGTTTCGGAACCCCAACTTTTTAGGGCAGTTGTAGAACTTTTTGTAGAGAAGGCATTCATTTGGTATAGGGCTGTTAGGATTTCTATTAATTCGTGGCCAGAACTCGTCAGAGAATTGAAGCTAGAGTTCTTGCCACCG
Source organism: Philhelius pedissequus (assembly GCA_910595825.1). Lineage (NCBI taxonomy): Eukaryota > Metazoa > Arthropoda > Insecta > Diptera > Syrphidae > Philhelius > Philhelius pedissequus. The sequence continues at coordinate 158,041,190 of OU343161.1, forward strand.
ATTAATGATGATCATCTGTTAGAGCAAATTACGCATCGCACACAAGGCAAATATGAGTCCATCGGAGTCTATCTGGCGACGATGCACAATCTATTTGGTAGGTTAACCGATCCGATCTCGGAGTAGGAAGTTGTCAATAATTCAAAGGGACTTGACACCTTTCAAACAAACTCAGTTTATTTGGCGAAACCCGGTTGCGTATCCGATCTGGTGATTTTAGGTAGGAATTTAGAATTAGTTAGGACTAATGCAGAGTCGTATGTTCCACCAAGCGTTATGAATAATAGGAATTTGCTAGAACCGGATCTAGCTTATTGAGGTATTGAAACTTCAACAGTTTCGGTTGTTGCTGAGGACAACGGAACTAATCGTCAGTCCAATCTTCAAACCACCCAAAACCTTCTTCTTCGATTAGGTGTTTTAATTGCAATGGATAAGGATAGGCGTTGTTATGGTTGTGGGGCTTAAGGTGTCAGCAGACCAAATTGTCGTCGTTGTTCGGGAAATGGGCAACGGACTCTTGCACCAGCAGGGCAAGATGTTCGAAGTCGTTGATAGGGTTGCATGCTGGTAACGAGTCGGCGAATCCTATTCATTTAGGTTTTACTTTGGAGGCAAACAGTAGTGAAAGGAGACCATTTTTAGGAGTTAGTGTTTATGGTTCTAGATTTTTAAGTTTACTAGATTCAGGAGCTTCTAGAACCATAATAGGTAGGGATGCTTGGGCATTATTAAGAATTTAGTGCTCTTTTTGAAAAACGATCCTGTGGGGTGCGTCCGTTTAACAGATGGAACAGGTGTCGATATTTTATGGATTCTCTCTCTTCCAATAGTAGTTGAGGATAGGGTAGTTTTGATTGACTGTTAAGCCATATATATTGATTCTAGGTGCAAATTTTTGGGCACTTTCGAGTATCGTCTCTGATTTAAGATCACGTATGTGGAATTTTTCGGATCAGGCGGTTTTGATTTGTTCTATTCCAGAACGACCAGAATTGAGTAGATTCGAAATTGAAATATTAGAAAATTCAGTTGAAGAATCGTGCGCTCTTGTGCGCTTTTTATAGATAATTCTGCACTTTCTTGAAGATGAAGAAGACCCATATAAGTTTGTTTTGCATACTCAACTTTATTGGCCTTCCCTTCTGCCGGAAAATGCACCATAACAGAATTTTCATATTTTTTACGTGATAGAATATCTAGTTGTCGTTCTAACAGTTGGCAATAGTTTTCCATTGCGGTAACTCGTTGCACAAGAAGTTCGTTTTTTGATTTAAGTGTCTGCATTTGTGATGCAACTGCTTGAACATCATCCTTTTTACCATTTAGCAATGTCTTCAAATTTCAGAATAACGCATTCGTTAATGCAATCGAACAGCTTAATCTATAGCTGATCGATTGACATATTTCGAACTGCCATATTATAATTTTTTTCCATGGACACTTTTTTTGAGTTGATTGAATGTTCTGGGGAGTTTTCTTCTCTACATCGCTTGAGCGGCATATGCAATTTTGCTAACGGTGCACCGTTGAGTATGTCGCCGAGAAAAGTTAAGAATCTCGTGTCTTAAATGTGTAGTTCCAATAATAAAGACGTGTATTCCACGCAAAACAGATTCACTCAACGATTTCAAAAGTTTTTAGATGAAATTCAACAATTTTAAAAGTATAAATTAGTTTTACAAAAAAGGACCACACAGAAATCTGACTTTCTCAGTTAATGACAGATGTCATTCATCTGGTCGTATGTATGTTTGAGAGTGGAATGGCCGAGCTAGACAATGGATTATGCATAGAAAAGACACACTTTTTTGTGAGATTTGCAAGCAAGAGAATGTTTCTACAAAAAAGATAATTCGAGAAAACATGAAAAGAAAGCAAAATTGGAGAAAAAGTAATTTTTTTGCGGGACAAGAAGGAGGAAAAACATTTTAAGAATAAAAAAATCCTGGAGCCCATTTTAAGTACAAGTACACCTGTACTTATACTTGACTTTTTATTCTAATTTTCAATCATTTTATAAAACACTTTTGATTAATAAAATAATTTCTTCTACTACTGAACCCACCCCATTGCTGAGCTAGTGGGCGACAGCACTTTATGTGTTGTATTTGTGTTGATTATTAAACGCACTCATCGTATTCGTTTGGCAGTTCATTGTTTTCTCATTTCGTGTGCGGTTCGGTTTTGATGAGTAATTGTTTTCGTTCATCAATTGCTTCTATTTAAATCGCTCTTATAATTAATTACATAAATTGATTTCGCGGATTGTAGTTCCGTCGTCGTATGATTAAATTCGCGTTTTGGGTGCCGGCCTCGAGCCATTAGTTTTCGTCTATTTAGATGGCATCATCATCATTACAGAAAATTTCAAACAGCATCTTGAAATTTCTAATGAGGTGATGAAAAGGTTGAGTGAGGCAGGATTAAAGGTTAGTAAGGAAAAATGCAATTTTTGTATGCCATCGCTGAAGTTTTTGGGGTATGTAGTGGATCGAAATGGTTTAAATGTAGATCCAGAGAAAATTGAAAGCATGGTTTGGATTCCACCGAAGAATATAAAAGAAGTTAGGAGTTTTATAGGGTCAGTTTCGTGGTACCGACGTTTTGCACCAAATTTAGCTGAATTACTTCGGATTTGTTAAAAAAAAAGTGGGAAGTTTCAAGAGAGTGAGGATAGTTTTAGGAAGGCAGAAGAGTGTTTGGTGACAGAACCTATACTCACTTGCCCAGATGTTAAACGATCTTTTTTCGTTCAAAGCGACCCGTCAGATTTTGGTATCGGCGCAGTTTTTTCGCACAATTTTGATGAGGGAGAAAACGTTGTCTGTTACGTTAGTAGGTCTTTGAATAGGAAGGAGGGGAATTGTAGTAAAACTGAAAAAGAATGCTTAGCTGTACTGTGGGCTGTTGAGAAGTTACGGCCGTATATCGAAGGTGTTCGGTTTACGGTTGTAACGGGCCATTATTCCTTAGTGTGGTTAAGTAATCTTAAAGATCCGCAGGGTAGGTTAGCAAGTTGACCAGTTCGGCTTCAACAATTCGATTTTGAAATCATTAATCGTAAGGGCAAAGAGCATGTAGTTCCTGATATGCTTTCTCGAGGAGTGCCACAGTTGGATGGTATCTCAGAAGAGGATTTAGACCCTTGAGGTAAAATTTACCACAACAAGTTTCACCTGCCTATTATATAACTTAACCATTTTAAATCTTCTTTTTCCGTTACTGTTCCAAAATGCTGGTAGAGTCTGGAGATACCTGGCGGCCACAAGCTAGAGACCTAATCTTAAAGTGTTTTGGAAAAGTAAACAAAAACAAGTTTTGATTACTTGCGGGGAAATATATCCAAGAACTATGATTATCAAGAAGACGGGCGGTCTCTTGTTGTCTATGTACCAGCGGCTGAGATGAATAAGTAATCGAGTCAGGCGGACTCTTACTTGGGTCGATCATCAAAACTTATTCAACCTAAATTAACGTAACTTTGTTAATATATAAATTAACTTCATATTGTGTGAAAGAAATGGGTTGTTAACGGTGCTTTTTTTATAATTCTTTAAAGTTATTTTTTGTTTAAATAATACAACCGATCAGAATTGAAACAGAGTAGATTTCAGTATTTAAAGAAATGTTTTCCACTCGCACCTCGCGGTATTAGCTTTCGGAAGATTGCTTCGCACCTTAAAGCACTCGCGATTTGTTTTAGAGTAACTAGGAGAATGCATGGAAGAAACTTTTCTTAGTTTTATTTCTTTTAAACTTCTTGGAAGAATTTTAGTTTAAAAGGTTCTGAACTCGGTCATTTGGATTCGGGAAGTTTTGAAAAGAAATCCAACAACTTGCTGAATCATTGAATGTGTGTGTGAGAGTAAAGTTTCGATGAGATTCGACAACGGAGGAACAGTGGTTTTCTAGGAAAACACGTAGCTTTCCAGGAAGCCCTGATCCCATGACTGGAGATCACGAAAACGATTGACTGGTCGTATGTATGTTTGAGACACTGGATTGGCTGAGCTAGACAATGGATTATGCTTGGAAAGGAAACACTTTTTTGTGAGCTTTGCAAGTAAGAGACTGTTTCTGGAATAAAGATAATTCGAGAAGAGTTGAAAAAAAGTAAAATTGGAGAAAAAGTAATTTTTTTTGCGGGACAAGAAGGAGGAAAAAGATTTTAAGAATAAAAAAATCCTGGCGCCCGTTTTAAGTACAAGTTCACCCTGTACTTATACTTAACTTTTTATTCCAATTTTAGTTAATTTCATTAAACACATTACACATTCGATTAATAAAATAATTTCTTCTACTACTAAACCCACCCCATGTCTGTTGTGTTGATTATTAAACGCAGTCATCGTATTCGTTTGACAGTTCGGTGTTTTCTCATTTCGTGTGCGGTAGGGTTTCGGTGAGTAATTGTTTTCGTTCATCAATTGCTTCTATTTAAATCGCTCTAATAATTAATTAAATAAATTGATTTCGCGGATTGTAGTTCCGTCGTCGTATGATTAAATTCGCGTTAAATAATTTCATTACATTTGGCGCCCAACATGGGGATCTCTTTTTTGTTTCGGGGGTGGAAAAAAGTTTTTAATCGGAGTACCTTCCTACACCTAATTGTTTGTTGTGCTGTTTGTAAGGGAAGTGTTTCTTTTATAGAAAATTTTGTTTTATAAAATAAAAATATTTACTTGGTGTATATCTTTATTTTTTCGTAGGTACCTTTAAAGTGAAATTGTTTTGGGAGTGCAGTGCAAAAAAAATCTTCGAGGAAAAATTGGAGCGGGAATTAAAATTCCCTACATATATACATACATACGTTCATATATTTGCGAAAAGAAGGCAGCGTCAAGGAATAATTGCATGAAGAAATAATTGTGGAAAGTTGGAGTAAGGGTGCTTTTCTTTTTGATGATACATTGATTTTATTTATTTTTGATTTTTATTTATATTATGTACTTTTCATTTTTATTTATTTTTGATTTTATTGTAGTGATCCACTACATGCGACCCATCTCATAGCCTTATTCCATTCCGAAGCCACACACACGATCCCATTTATAGTATCATATTTGTTGTCGCTTGCGCCATCCGACCTACAAAGAACATTGCGTCCAATAAATGAATCATCTTCCAGAGACCTTTAGTGAAACCTTAAACCTGCTGCAATTAATTAATTGTCGCCTGTTTTTGGTCTCGACTGTAGCTACGGCTTTAGCTACGTATATACAATACATGGGCCGGTAGGTAGGTTCAAACAAAGCCAAATGGAAATGATCGTACATTGTTTTTGGTTTTGCGATAGGTCACCCCTCACTGCACTCATTATGCTTGGTGTGTATCTGGTACCGCTATGGCTATGACCATTGGTATGTGTACATCTTGGGTATGCTAGATACTAAGCTAGTGATAAGGGTAAATGACCGTGCGATCCATTGAACTCTGATTTATTGGGCGACAAGTGCAATCACATTTTTGGTTATTGATACGCCTCGGCAGCAGATATTTCAAATTATGATGAGGACGCATATTTCTTATGAAGTGCATGATAAATGCGTTTTTTATATGAAATATACTGAGTACTATTTTTTAGTGGATCAGTGGTAGGGATAGAATTTGGCTCTAAAAATGAGTATAAATAGGCATAGGATGATGAGTATAAAATCAGAATTTTGTCAAGCATCAAACTCAAAAGGTCGCAGCCAAAGCATTGAGACAGCGGGCCCTAGAGTAATAAATAAGCATTTGGCAAACCGCAGGCAGTGAAAAGACCAGGCCGTAATACCCAACTTTTGGGCGCGAAGCCTGCCTGGCATATGCAACAAATGCAGCAGTAGTAACAACAACACCACCAACAACAACAGCATTAACAACACCAATAATAATCAATAATCTATTTAAGTAAGGATATTTTTTGTATATATATATACTTGAGAAATCGTTTTTTCCCCATTATTTCCGTACCAAATATTTTGTTCCCCCCTTCAAAATTTTCAATACAAGACGCGACCGACAAAGAGTAGATCTTTTCGCTCTATTACCTTTTTTCTTCAATCACGAACCTGAATCCGAAACAATGGCATTCCAGGTTAATATAAGCGATATATTTAATATCGCAACTCCCTAGAGCTTAATAAATTCATAGCATGCGGGAAAATATTGATCTCGTCCTGTACAAAAGAGGAACATTACACGTTTCTCGAAATTGTGAAAACCAGGCTACAGGGCCCTGCATTCGAACTAATACAGTTCAACTCCTTCGTCCTCCTAGGTCCTTTGGAGTAACCTAGTTGAAAAATTAGAACATGAATTCAAAGAAACAAAGACTCGTTCTGTCGCCCAAAATGAACTTCTAGTGGGTCAACAAAACGCTAAAGAGTCTATTAAAGAACTTGGCGACAAAATTTCCCAGTTATTAACCTCCCTTAACTCAGCGACATTTTCAAGTACTAATGACGTATCTGTCAGAACGTACTTAATAGAGGAAAATGAAAAATTATCCATCCAAACATTTGAGCATGGTCTCTTGAATCAAAATTTACGTTTGATGGTTCAACCTCGCGAGGAAACCAGCCTGAAAAAAATAATAACTTTCGCAGAAAACCATGCTGCAAGAATAGATAGGTAGATGCCTACCTATAGAAATAAACCCCCTTTTACAACCAAACTCACCCTCGAACTTTTCTTCCCGACCCACCTGTCAAATTTGCAGGATCTTGGGACATTCTGCCCAATTTTATTACCGCAACAAGATCTTGCTTAACTTTATCCCAAAAACAGAAGTCGTTAAATGCAATTATTGCAATAAAAATTATCACACCGAGGATGACTGCAGACTCCGAAAATCGCGCTTAACAAAACAAAGTAATCGCCAGAACCCCTTTCGACAAAACCAATTTCCTAATAAGGTTGGTGAATAACGGCAGGTGAACTTTCACCAAGTTTTACCCGGAAATCAATTACCCGCGAACAGTACGGGAAACGCAATCTGTCGGGGCGAGGAGAACGGCCACTCTTCCTGACAAAATATACAGGCCGACATACACCAGACCCAATAGTAGTGACAAGCATGGTCATCGAATTGCTTCCCTATAATGATTTGACTATAATAAAAATCCCGTTTTCCGACGGCAAAATTAGAAGCCTCGTGATCGACACTGGTGATGAAATTATCATAATTAATGCAACTAATATCCAACCCATGAATAATGAAAATTCGAACATAATTGTTTCAACTATGGGAGGTCAGACGTTAATGAGCTCCAGTATCGTAAATGAGACTTTGACATTTAATTGTGTTGATGATATGATAACCATTACAAACCCTTTCCATATTTTAACCGGTGCTACCGACATGGGTTTCGACGGTGTAATTATGATGAATGTTTTTTGAAGATTTTTCCTTTCCTACATAACCATCCTACTGCTAAAATACTCAGTTCAGGGAAGTTACTAAGTACTATCCCAAATTAAGAAACTATGGTATCTTCAGCATATCAGGAAATTCCGTCGAAACTCCCTTCTAAAAATGAAATCTTGACTACAAACATACATCAAAAATAATACAAATAAAATAAAGCCTATGGTAAAAGAAACCATAGCACAAATCAAAACCAATAAACGCCTACAAGAAGACTGCACGACGGAAGAGTCCAGCCATACTGGGTCTAACTTCTCTCAAGGGAGTATAGAACAAGTATTGGAATCTTCAAATGATACCGATTTCCTTCGGGCCGGATCTGGAGATTCACAAGACTACGATAAAGTTGCTAGCAAAAATCTTCGCAAACAACGCGAGTATATTTAGGCGAAACTATATTAAGACCTAATAATAATAGAATTAAAATACTATTACTGAACACTCTTGAAAAGAAGAGGAATTTAAATTATGCAGACTTGAATTTAGAATGGGATACTCTCGACGACTATAATATTGTTTCTTCAGATAACCACCAAGCACGTCTACAGAAAATACTATCAGATTTGAAATCGGTAATAAAACTGGACCATTGCAATCAAGAGGAACAGATATCAATATTGAATATCTGCAGGGAATTGTATGATCTGTTCTTCCTCAAAGGTCACCTCACCTACACAAATGCAATGGAACACAAAATAATAACCAATAATAATAATCCCCCTTTATTTTTAAAACCCTATAGACTACCCGAAAGCCAAAAACACGAAATTCACAAACAGGTAAACGAAATGCTTGAAGATTCAATTATTAAACCCAGTTTTAGCCCCTGGAACTCACCACTCCTTTGGCATTGAATGTTTTGTTTACGTAGACGACATAGTCATCTACGGATATGATCTCGATAACCACAATGGAAAGCTCGTAAGAATTCTGACACGACAACATAACTTGAAACTCCAGCCTGACAAATGTAACTTTCTAAGAAAAGAATTAATTTTCTTAGGGCATATCATTTCTGAAGGTGGAACCAAACTTGATCAAAACATTTCCAATACCAAAAAAAACCTAAAGATGTTAAATCATTTCTGGGCTTCGTAGGTTACTACCGAAAATTCATTCCCAACTTCGCAAATTTAGCCAAACCAATGACCAAACTTTTAAGAAAAAACACGGATTTCAAATGGGATGCATTCTGTTATGAATCATTTAGGAGTTTGAAACAAAAAATTATTGAACCTCCCATACTTTCCTATCCAGATTTCAGCCGAGAATTTATCGTCAATACAGATTCTAGCGATTGAGCCTTAGGAGCGGTCCTTTCACAAGGCACTGAGCAGAATATCAACCGAACACAATCAAGAAAACAAGGTTCTAGTGACAACTCGTAATCAGGCAAGAAATCATGGAAATATGAATACTACCACTATCCAGAATCCAGATAGTATAGTAACACTTTAAAGCTTTGTACTACATTGAAGAAAAGGGATTAATCTTTAAAAATAAAATTAAAATTGAAGTCATTATAGTGCCCATTGTTGACACTATAGAGGAAACATTTTTAATAGATAAATTCTCAAATTTCATTAAACCTGATATAGAGAAAATGTCTAATATTTCAAATAATAACGAAACATTTTTTATAACTACCCTACCTATCCCAGTTAGAACCCCCAAAGATATTGAAATTATTAAAACATATCTCGCTTCGGTTAGCGATCAAAACGTTAATGAACAAGGTATCCGATTCGCGTTACCCTGCATGGATACTGAATCCAAAATTATAATCAAAACCATGATTACAACCATTTTTCAATACCAAAACAAAGACATTTATATCTACACTAAAGACCGATTATTTTTGGACGATGATAAAGTTATAAAAACAGTATTGTATGATTTCCACGATTCCCCTTTCGGAGGCCACCAATGTATTATAAGTACCACAAAGAAAATTAAACAAAAATATTTTTGGTCAAATATGAATGCAGACATTAAAAATTATATACTTCAATGTAAATCATGTCAGACAAACAAACTAATACAAAACCCAAGATTTCCTATGAAGATAACAACAACGAGCTTCACCCAATTTTACAAATTACAAACTACACCGTACCATCCACAATCCAACGGTGCACTGGAGCGAAGTCATCGCACTTTAGCCGACATTATGTCAATAAGGACCCGCTATCCTGGGATACTTGGATCCCATACGCAATATTCGTATTTAATACAACAATTCACACTACGAGTAGCACCGGGTTTAGTCCCTACTAGCTCCTATACGGATACCCACCAAGAATACCTAGTCTGTTGGAAAGAAACCCTCAAACAAGTTACAATTACGATAACTATTGTAATGAACTAAAAATCCGTTTACAGCACGGCTATAATTTAGCCAGAAACTCGCTACATATAAAAAAGATCAAAACTAAACACTACTACGATACCAATACAAAACAAAAAACGTTCAATATAGCTGACAAAGTTCTTGTAAAAAACCATTCCAGGAAGAACAAACTCTCTCAACTTTGGAAAGAGCCCCATGAGGTATACGAAATAATTTCCGATGAGACAACCAAATTAAAAATAAGGAACCGAACGAAAGTCATACATAACAATGACCTTACTCTTTTCGGATTAAACACACAATCCCCATAGCCTCTTTTATAACCATTTCTAAGGCAAATATTTTTCTCTATAGAATGGAAGTAATAAATTACGAACCCAATTCGGATTGGATATTGGTCAATGTAGTCACCCAAAACATAATCCAGTTACAAATAGGGCAGACAGAGGTCGGAATTGATCATTCCGAGCGTGCTGGTGTCGTTTCGACATGCTCAGATTCTTATAAAACCTTGCGACCAGCGTGTATATTTAAAAAACGTTCCGGGGTCTACAGGCACTTACGTGAATGGGACACTAATTGGGCCCAACAAAAAAAACTAGAGTTCACTTAGCTTCGGGATTGACAGAGACAACTTCGAGCTAAGGATCTGTCCCTCATACGTACTAAAAAATACCAACCTGGGAACACTATTACGAAATCCCCAAACACTGGACTCATTAGTGCTATTACTGAACAGACCCGATGAGCCAGAAGAATCAATTGATAACACATTCACCGGCGACATGACTAATGAGGTTATCCCAGTTCCGCACTACCATCCGATCGAATTAAACGCCTGTTTTAGAAGGAAATGCCAAACCCCAGCGACGTTTTTTCAAAAATGGCACCGCCTTGTCGGTGACATAGAGCCTGAGATATAAGCCGACCCTTATTTACCGAGGGATTTGTTTTTAAACTCTTTCGTTTTTTTTCTATATTAACGCTCTTTACCCACGTATTACAAAGATTTCTTTTTACTTCCCTTTAGAAAATGAATGTCCTGATAATAATACTTTTAGTCGTCACTACGGCAATATCGAACGGTAATCTCAACCAATAAGTCAAAACTCTGGCATATTCTTTGAAGAACTCGAGAAAGTGAATCTTTACGCAAACGAATGGAAAATAATAACGTACTATGACTTAGAAGAATTTTATATAATGCATTACGAATAGTCGCAAATTTTAAACGTCCTCAATCAGAATTCTTTTACATTGTATCTTGCTAACATGTTTTGCTTAAGTGCGCGAATTTGTCTTGTCAAAGTAAAAGTCTCTCAAAAAAACATAAAAATATCGCCACGATAACCAGTTTATAATAAAAAAAAACGAAACAATGCGAAAACAATAACACAGCAACTAAGACCTCTTTCTGCACCAACACCATCGAAGATCAATTCTCCTTCAACATCAACATTAGCACAAAATAAAAATGCTGAATCTTATCTTACGCTTTCCGCACTTGAAGAGCGTTTAAACAAACACACCGATATGATAGTAAGCCGCATAACGGATGAGCTCTCCAAAATTCGTTGTGAACTCTTCGCAAGACTAGAGCAAAGCGAAAAAAATTGGTCCGAGAAGATTAAAACGATAACTGAAATTGAAAGTCGGATTGAATGCGTAGAAGCCACCACAGAAAATGAACTCACTATTGACAACAAGTTGATCACTGCGAACACCGCGATTACAGAAGTTGTGCAGAGAGTCGATCGCATCGTGGTAAACACAGCTGATGTGCGTGGGGTGAACTCAAACATTTGGGTATTAAAAAACAAGTCGATGCGGCGGAGAAAAAAGAGATTGCGGCGGATACTGTTTTCCTTGTGTACTAGAGGAAAATTTAACATCGCTCTTTATTCATCTGTGCTTAACCGCCAATAGCAAAACTCCGACTTTGAAAAATATATTTCACTCTCGCTCCCGAAAGACTAAGAGCCCAGTTTCACCACCTGTCAATTAAATTTAATAGTGTGCAAGAGAGAAACTGCACACTGAAGTGCATTACTGTTTACCGCAAACAACAAAAACGTCGTCAACTCTTACTACACGATTTGGATATAGAGTCCGACAACGCTTGTTTCTTGAATGAAAGTCTAACGCAAAATACTCGTGCTCTTCTTCACCATGCGGTCCGCATGAGAAATAATCACCAACTGTTTAGCGCGTACACATCATATGGTAATGTTTACATTAAATTAACAGCTGATGGGGACAGCCTTGCTGTATATAACTTGGAATGTCTAGAAGCTGCCGTGATGACGTCAAAGTAATTTTGCCGTAAGCCTATGTATATTTGTATTGCACAGTCACTTTTTTGGGTTTTTTTCTTCTCATATGAAATTTTTCAATTTTCTTGTTCTGTAAAATATTCTTTTTATTGCTATGTAATTTTTCTTTTATTTTTATTTATTGTAACAATGTTTTGCCAAATATTCTTTTTATGCTATATTCTTTTTTTCTTTTCTACCTTCGTTGCTTCAAATTTCTCATTTTCTCCATTCTCTTACTACAATACTTACGAGTGCAGATAACGATAGAAGGGAGTTCACTGTCAGAAGCATGGATACGAACTTATATCACATGGTTAGAATTTTAAGGGCTCAAAACAATAATGGATTAAAATTGTGCCACTTAAATGTATTGAACCATGATCAGCCGCTTAGTAGCCAACGCATTCGCATCACGCCACCGAGCCCACGTGATCAGATCCAACCTAATGCAAGCTAGTCATGGTTCAATACACGATGAAGGCACAAGAAGTTTTTCAATTAAAATGAAACGGTAAACCAGCACCGCTAGAGCAAAGGAATCTGATGATCGACCTTGGCAGGTCGTGAAATAGCTATAATTCGAGCCAAAAATAATTGAGAAAAAACTTGGTGGTAGCACACTCAATTTGTTGTTAGGCATTCAAAGTTATCATAAAACAACAAATTAACACAAAATATAAACAAAACTCACTTTAATTCTTCGCCATATCACTCGATAATTATGCTAATATTAATTTTATTACATTTAATCTATATATTTTTAACACTAACAATACAAACAAAAATAATGCAAATGAAACACAATAATACTACAACCGACATGTAGAACTTGTATACTTCGTGGAACCAAATAAACTACAAGAGCGTAATAGATTTCCAGTCATTAACAATTAGGTCTGTTTGATTAGAATTTTTTTTTGTGTCTTCATTATATATTACTATTTTATTGTTATAAATGTACTAAATATTTGTTTTATATCGTTTCTTGAGCATTCTGAAAGAAATTTATCAAATTTGGGAACGTCGTGCACACCCGGGGAGGAATGTTGGAGCAGATCCGAACCCCAATGAATGCATACATCACGCTGTCTATTTATTCTAATGTCAAAAAGTAAACAGAAAAATTGGAAGTCATGTTTTTTAAGTAATTGTTAAAATGCTTAAAGCTTTTATATTGTACATATTTACTGTTTTAAAGTCTTTTTTAATTGCATCATCTGTAAAATAAATCATAACTTTTATTACGTTCAAGAAGGAAAGAACTGTTTTTTTTTTAATTAAAGCAAATTCATATTTAATCGAAACATTTTTGGTCCATTCGAGTCGGATAAATACAAGCTATACAAATGATTAAATAAATCTGTGAATATACAAATTAAATACTTAATAAACTGTAATAAGGATCCTGTGATACTGCCTATGGAGTTCTTTGGCTGAACTTTCCTTTAGGGGAGCACGAATTTTAACACGCGGATACTTTAATTCGGTAGATTTATGCTTAAAAACAATAAATATAACAAATTTAAAGTGAAGAAACTTTTATTTCTATTTTTAATTAATTTTTAAAGTTTTCATTTTTCATACAAAGTGTATGCAATTGATGACTACCGAACAACTTTTTTTTTTGTGTTGACAGTTCTTTACCAAATTAGAAGAACTTAAATTTTCGTATTAAAACCATTTTAATTATTATCTTTAATAATAATCTACCGAATATAAGTTTGCGTGTGTTGAAATACATTCCAATTTAAAAACAAATTTAACAAAGGTGTTGTACTAAAAAGGCCAAAATTGAAAATTAAAACATTTTTTATTCATATTTAACAGTGTTTCCTCACCGTAATATTTTAAAGCTGTTCTATGGAGAACTCTAGCTCACTGTAAAAAAAATTAAAGTTCTACGCGTGCTCCCCTAATGGAAAGTCGCCCCGTTTTTTGTCCTGAGTCCCGTCAACGTCTATAAATTGCTTTGTCCAGCATCCGTGTTAACGTCGTACGAAGTACCTGCTGTTACATTATTGTCCAGCAGAGTTCCTGCAATTGAAGAAATCATTGCAAAGCAATACAAATATGGAAAATTTTCTGCTGGAGTTATATACATTGCCGTTGTTAAGTGCCGTAATCATCATTGCAGTTGTTCAGACCAGTTATACATTACTCTTGTTCCAGAACTGTTGTTTTAAGTTGTAATCCTGTGCCGATTTTTTGGAATCGCTGTTGCATTTATAATACATATACGTTTTTCACTGCATTTGCGGAGTTCTAGCTATCTGAAAGCGAAATTCTGATTAATCAAGGAAATCAAGTGAGTGAACAATCTTTTATTATATTGATTATATTGAGTTATCATATAATATTGAGTGTGACACAATGAGAGATTCGGCGGAATCGAAGGTTTTCAAGAAAACATGTGCTCCAATTGTGAAAAATAGTAAAAAATTCAGCGATTTGAAATCTGAATACAAAACTAAAAAGTACTCGGTAGGGCCTTTGAATATGTTAGAAGATAATTTCAAAAGAGTATGTGAGTTGTACAATACATTTCAAGGCTCCGAAAAGGATGTAAAAGTTTTGGATGAGTGTGAAGAAATATACGATGACACCATGGAATTTTGCATGTTGTACAAAGCTGATATTTTAGATGAGTTAGATAGGTTAGATGGTTTGCATTTCGGTGAAAATTCAAGAGTAGAAAGTAAAGATGCTGCCAAATCCGATGGTCGACGGGAGTCCTTTGCGAATAACGTTGCTAAGCCATCAAACTTTCGTGAAATAAGGCTTCTTGCGATAAATCACCCAACGTTCTATGGGGATTATAACAACTGGCGTCCATTTCATGATCTCTTCGTATCTCTGATTCATAACAATTCATCCCTGTCGAAAATAGAAAAATTAACATATTTAAAATCTTGTTTAAAGGTAGTGCAGCTTCGTTGTTAGATTACCTTGAAGTCAACAATGACAATTATGACAAGGCATGGCCAATTTTGGTAACGCGCTACGACCATAAGCGGATTTTAGTCACCACACAGCTTAAAACTTTTTTCGATCAGCTGAATTTCAATGTTGAAACTGCAGATTTCATCAAGAGCTTGTTAGACAAGTCAACAGAGGTGGTTCATGCTTTGAAGAATTTAGGCGTTCCTTTAGATAGTTGGGATGTTGTAGTTGTCTTCACTCTCCTTCAAAAATTGCCAACAAAAACGCCTCAAATGTGGGAAGAAAAGCTAGATTTGAGTACAGAGCTACCTACCTTTAGAGAATGTTCAACCTTTTTGGAAACTAGGCTTCGTTCTTTAGCGGTCGTTTGTCAGCAAAACTCCAAGCCCAATGTTAACACGAGTTCGTGCAAGGAACATTTGAAGCTGAAACCAAAGGTGCTGCATATGAAGTCATTGAGAAAGGAAAAGTATAGCTGCGCAATATGTCACAAGGGTCAACATTCACTTCGTTCGTGCCACACATTTTTGAAGCTAGATGTTTCTGCAAGGTTGAAACATGTGAAACAAATCGGCGTTTGCGAAAATTGTTAAGCTTACAACCACAAAACTTTTCAATGCCCGAGTGAAAAACTGTGTTTTCACTGCAACCAAAAACATCACACGCTTCTGCACAATACTCACCTTGATCAGAATTCTAATTGCAGCCAAAATTCACAACCCAATCAAGCGAGTTATTCCAATTCAAATTCAGCTTCATCGAATACATTAAACAAAAATACAATTTCACAATTTTGTAATTCAATTAATAATCAAAATACGAACCAGATCAATCCAAACGCAAAAACATTCAATCCAAGTGGTGATCAAGCTACCACTTCTCAAAATGTCCACGTCTTAAATCCTTTGAATACTCTGGTGTTACTTGCTACAGCTGTCGTCCAAATACAGTCATCACTGAGCGAGCTGTGCATCAACTTGGTTTGAAAAAATGTCGCACCTTTCTCTGGATTGGGAAACGACAAAAGTGGATCGAGGCAAAATTTTGTCAATATGAGAATCAAATCTCTACATACCTCTTTTGAAACTGATGCTAGGGCGTTTATTCTTAAAACTTTCACTGGTTCACTCCCCAATAGGGAAATTTTTTTCCGATCAATGGAGTCACATTCGGGGTTTGAGCTTAGCTGATCCTTCTTTTAATAAGTCTTCTTGTGTTGACTCGCTCCTAGGTAGTGGGGTATTTGCCGAGGTATTTTGGCCAGAAATTGTTAGGGGAAATGAGCCTGTGGCACCAATTGCTCAGAATACTCAACTCGGGTGGGTTGTTTTTGGCAACGCGCCAATTCAAACTTGGACACCTTGTTGACATCGATACCCTGCTTCGAAAGTTTTGGGAAATCGAAGAATACCCATTTGAAGATCAAGAAACTGCAGAAAACATCGCCTGTGAGGAACATTTTAATGCACACACCAGACGTTTGCCAGATGGGCAAATAGGAGAAAATCAGCAATAAGCACTATGAAGGTTTCCTCAGCTTGAAAGAAGATTCGACAATAATCCTCAACTGCAGAAGGAGTACTCAGCGTGTATATCGGAGTATCGTCAGCTCGATCAGATGGAAAAAGTAGATGTCAGCCAAGGTGAAATACTCCAATCGCCATTCCACTATGTTATACCACATCATGCTGTGTTCAAGGAGTCCAGCACAACCACGAAACTTCGTGTACTTATCGATGCTGCTTTCAAAACTACAAATGGAACTTCGCTGAATGAACATCTTTTGGTTGGACCTAAAACACAATCAAATATAATGGACATTATATAAAAATGGAGAAGGTTCAAGATTACCTTGACGGCTGACATCGAAAAAATGTATCGGTAGATCCAGCTGATTTACGGGCGAGACAACAAGATGAATCCTTTGCAGCTTTATCGATTAAAAAACCGTCACTTTCGGAACGGCGTCCGCTCCTTATCTGGCCACTCGCACGTTGAACAAGCTTGCTGGTGACGAAAAGGACAAATATCCAATAGCAGCCCAGATGATACGTCACGATATGTATGTTGATGATTTGGTAAGTGAAGCAGATTCAGTACACGAAGCGCAACAAAAGGTAACTGAAATCAATCACCTTCTATCATCAGATGGCTTCCACCTACGCAAATGGGCAAGCAATTCTGAAGATGCCTTGATCAATGTTGCACCCCAAGAACGTGAAGTTGATTTTCCCTTTCGATTCGTCTGAACACATCAAAACCTTGGGCATAATATGGCTTCCATCCAGTGACTCATTCACCTTTCAGTGGACTCAATCCGAAGAAACTGAAGTCAACAAGCGAACCATCTTGACAACCATTGCAAAACTTTTTGATCCACTTGGCTGGATTTCTCCATGCCTGATATGGGCAAAAATTATCATGCAAGAATTGTGGTTGAAAGGTTTGTCATGGATATTCCTGTTCCACTCGATTTGCAACGGGAATGGGTTTCTCTACGAGCAGATTTGCCAAGTGTTGAAAAAATTCGAATACCAAGATGGATTTGCACTGAAAAAGAGAATTTGGAATTGGAATTGCACGGTTTTAGTGACGCTTCCATGAAGGCATACGGGGCAGTAGTTTACATTAGGGTTCTGAACACAAGCAATAAAATTCACACTCACCTGGTTATGTCTAAAACTAGAGTCGCTCCTCTTAACACAGTTTCACTTCCTAGGGTCAGTTATGCGGGGCTGTTATGTTAGCCCGTCTTCTGTGCTATGTAAGTGATGTTTTGCAGCTATGCCAAATCAAAACTTACGCGTGGACTGATTCCACCATTACTTTATGTTGAATAGCTGCACCGCCATTAAAATGGAAGACTTTCATCAAACTTAATCAAGCAAGCATCCATCGTCATCGAAATATTTTGGATCGCTGCATCCGTTCATTGACCAAAACGGCATTCTTCGAGTTGGAGGACGGCTTCAAAATGCAAACTTACAGTACGAGACTCAACATCCAGTCATTCTCAAACCAGAAAACGTGCTTTCGAAATTGTTCATCCGAGAAGCTCATGAAAAAACATTCCATGGTGGATTGCAGCAAATGGTTGCCTATCTTCGCAACAAATATTGGATTTTGAATCTGAAGAGAAGCGTGAAGAAATACATCCACAAATGTGTGATTTGCTTTCGGTTCAAGGCTAAACCCATGCAACAGTTGATGGGGAATTTACACACCGGTGTAGGTTATGCAGGACCGATAGAAGTAAAAGCCTAGAAAGGACGCCCTTCCGCCGGGTTTCCACCTTGCAGTGGTGGGGGGGCTTACGCTTGGGACTTCAGCTGATCGGCTGAGAATTTGTATATCTTGAATCATCAGCCGATCAGCTGAGGTTTCAGGCAAACTAAGAGGAACCCACCACGATATGAACAATGAACAAGACACAACCAACGAACAAAACAACAGGCGGGATATACGCTGAAACGTCGACACAAGTCACGGCTGCCGGCGCGGGCTTGGCCTCTCCAATAGTAGGAGGGGAGAAGTCGCCAGTGACAAACGACTTACATAAACAATACGACCAGACGGCAATGACTAGGACAAGTATACAAGAGGAAGAAGACTTTCTCACCCCCTTTTCCAAGCTCGGTGTAGAAGATGGAGTTAGCACCGGGACTCTGACTGACGACGATACTTTTTCCTTTGCCAGCTCCACCTTTTCACGACTGTCAACTACTTCAGTTCGTAGTAAAATCTCCAACTGTAAGAAGATAGTCAAACGTCTTGGTAAAAAGAGCTGGGAAGAACTAAATGACAACGAACGCAAAAGACTACAAAACCTTCGTGCTTTTCTGGCGAATGACCCTGCAAAGATAGGAAGGGCACTTGCCCAGCGGTCGATGGAGGAGATTTCTATAGAGGGCACTAGCGTGAATACTAGGATGGGACCGCCCAATCCACCGATTGGTAAAATCTAATCAAAGAAAGGTCCGATCCCATTGGACACTCCTACGACAACGAAGACGACAACAATGCCGCTACCGATGGAAACAAGGGAACCACTTCCCCGAACCAAACTTGGCATTGAGCCACATGTTCCAATGGGTCCAGAAGGAGCGAAAACGGGACCCCTGGAGATGAATATGGGGGAGCCATGTGAGAGTGGCGGTAGGGGCCAAAACTCCATAGGCAAATCCGGCACACCTCTTCCATCTTTATCAAGCGGAGGTAGTGTCATAGACCTGACAACAAACACAGAAACGAAGACCGACAGTGAGAGCAAGGCCTCACAGAGAGCTGGAAGTCTCACTTCACAGATACTGAGGAAGAAAAACGGAAGGCTGAGAGGATTGTCCGACGTCTTTCGAAGAAGAATCCCTAAAACGAAACGGCCAGGGAGAAACCAGCGTAGGACAATTCTACTCAGAGACTTAAAACTTTGACAATTACTGACAGAACAGACCTTGAGAGCAGTAAAGGAGACGGTTCGCCATAAGCCCCACCCTGAACTGAACTCAACGGCGTCCAAAAAACTAGGCAAGATGATAAATCTTCGCCTACGAACCCCTCACCTAAGAGAAAGAAAAGAAGACCTTGATCACGGAAGGGTCTATGGAGAAGCGACAATTTGCCATTGCGGATTTCGGTGCATCTTCTCGTAAACTCTCCGAGGATCAATGGCAGTTGATGGAAGTCAGAATCCTGGACGAGGTGAACGATGATATCGTAAAGAACGGACAGCCGCCCCTTTTCGGTAACCTAAGAACTGTCCATGGGTTCAAGATGTTGACATGAGAAGATGGCAACACTCACGTATGGCTACAGGACTTCGTCAAACGACCTATTGCCCCCTGGTCGAATGCAGACTTTAGCCTTATAGGGCTTAAGGAAATAAAAGACCGTAATAAGCCTAGGGCGAGGATGCTGATGCGAGGACCGAATATCCCTCGGGACCATATTGAAAGATACCTGCAATCCCTGAATACCGGCCAGCTCAGTGAGAACTGGAAAATGCTGTAAATTGGGGAACAGACGAAGGACGGTACAGAAGTTGTTGTGCAGCTTATTCATAAATCTATACCACTTTTGAGGAAATCGGGTTCAAGGTGAGTATCTGGATAAACCGATGCAAACTTAGACTAATATCCAATAAGAACAAATAAGTAAGTAAGGGGGCGGGGGATTTTTAACTAATATGAATATGAAATTAATACAAATTAATCTTCAACATTTTAAAGCCGCCAGCGCCAACCTTGTCTACCTCATGGAGAGTATACAAAGACATTACCTTTATTCAGGAACCCTGGATCGTAGGTGGCAAAATTAGGGGCCTGCACACAAAAAGACTTACACTGTTCAAAACTGCACAAGTGGCAGCTATCAGTAACTTTAGAACTTGCATTGTAGCTAGAAAACAGTTTAATATTTTTTTTCTATCTACATATAGTAATCCAGACCAGACTGCCGTGAAGCTAGAATGGAAAGGGCTCCCACCACTGGTTCTGGCATCATGCTATATGATATACGGGACGGACGGACCACCTGCAGATCTCACAGGCCAGCTTGTAGAGCGAGCAGTAAAAGAAAGATGGGACGTGGTTCTACGATGTGATGCTAATTCACATCATGCTAAATGGGGAAGCACCGACACGAACAGTAGAATTGAGTCTCTTTTATCTTATATTAATTTATATTATTATTGATCAAGCATCTGAAGAACTCAGGGTGATTCTAAAAAACGCTTTTTAGAAAGGATGTCCCCTGAAACGTATAGGGAAGGGAAAAAGGAAACCACCCTGGTGGACTGTAGAGCTCGGTAACTTGAGAAAAGAAACGAGGAGACTCTTCAATGCTACTAAAAGCACTAGAAACGATAATGACTGGGAGGTATATAAAACTAGTCAAAAGCGGAAACGCAACGAGCGAAGCGAAGCTCATGGATAACTTTTTGCAGTGAAATCGAAGGTACAAAATAATGGGCAGGCTTAAAAAAATGTTTTCCAAGGAATTAATTCCTCTGGGATCTCTTGAAACACCCACAGGGTGCTGGACCGAATCCTGTAATGAGACTCTTCAGCACGTCATATGACAGCAACCCGGAAACGGAGTCCTACACGTAACACACTGTACCATCGGATATTAAAACGGATGAAAAGATCAAATGTGTAAGCCATTTCTTTTCTCCCTATAAATCCCCTGGCCCAGATGGCATCTTACCAATGATGCATACCGCCAAATACTTTGGAATGACTTTGGATGCAAAGCTAAATGGAAAGAGCACATCAAAAAGAAACGAGAAGAACTATACTAGGAAAGAGCTCTGACCTATCTATCCAGAACAAACTAATGTTATATAAGCAAGTACTGAAACCTGTTTGGACATGTGCCATCCAACTATGGGGCTGTACAAAGAAAACAAATGCTGAACCCATCCAAAAATTCCAAAGCGAGGTCCTTCGTGGAATAATAAATTCCCCTTGGTATATAAGAAATAGCGATCTACATAGTGACCTTCAAATTGAAATGGTTACAGAAGTGGTTAAAAAACACGCTGTATCACACAACCAGCGACTGCAAAGTCATACCAAATCCGAAATGGAGACCGTCTTAAATGTACGAGACAATGTTCGGAGATTAAGAAGAACCAAGCCTCATGAGCTGATGGTCTAAAAGCTACGGGAAAGTGTAATAATTTTAAACTTCCCCCAATGCGATTTACATATAAATTATGATAGTAAAATCGTTTGTCGATCTTTCATAGATTGGTCCTGATTTCACCGGTGGTTTTAGTGCGGTAAGAGTCCCACACTACTCGGTACCGATTCTTACCGAGTGTCTTTTGAAGATTTCCATCGGATAAGAAAAAAAAAACGAAAAAAATCAAAAAAAATCGGAATACATACCTACACTTGATTTTTTGTTGGCCTTAGTCATATTAAATAACCAATATACTTGTATGCATATATGAGAATATAGATGATGAATTGATGATAGTAATGGCAAATAAATGTGTATTCAGCTGTCAGCTCGAAGTTAAGGTAGGCAACAACAAACTACAATTTTTCCTAACCTCAACCAGCACAGCAACCAACAATACACCGAACTAACTAGCAACAATATTATAATGTTAGGCAGCAAGGACAAGCATTCCGAACTCACTTATGAGAAACGCAAAGCACGTGATTTTTTTCGAATTCGTATTTTATCCATAATTCTCGAACCGAACAGGTGTAAGAAAAGCAAACTCATGGAGGGGTAAATTGATGAAACTACCTTGCTAATCTATTCCAAGTTCTGAAATCACCAAAGCCAAGACCGCAAAAAATAGTTTTAGTTTTTTACCAGCTATATGTATGCGAGTCCCACTTTGTTACCCGCCGCAAAGGTAGAATGCGATAGAAGAAAGTACCAAAATGAATAACGATTACTGCTTTTTATTTTGCGAAAAACTAAATTAAATTGATTTTAATTCATTTGAAGTTTTATTTTTATGATGGAGACTATTACTAAGTCCTTGGTTTTGGCACCAAAATATGTCCACAAGCTTTTTTGGGACTTCAACTACTCTGTTATTTGAACTAAATAGCTTTACTAAATTAATTAGTCTACCAAAAAATTAAAGATGCTGTTTTCGAGTCAGCGGTCAATCAGCAAAGAGACCGATTGTCCAAATTTTTATTTTGTCTTTAAAGCATGACATCGATGCAATTTTATTATTGTTCTATGTTTTGGATAAACAATCAAAATATATTTACAAAAATGGTACGGTAATGGAACAAATTCATAAGAATGATTTAATTAGGCGCAATGAAGCTTTAATTTTCAAATATAATATTAGAAGTTTAAATTAGTTTAAGTTTGCCGCTCCCTGCATTTTGCTCCTTTTGATCTGTCATTTTATTTTGAGCTAATGGAGCATGCTCCGATTTAGCTCAGATTTAAAAAAGAAACAATGTGAGCAATTAGAAGTGTCTGAGTTAAAAAAGAAACACAGATTATTTTTTGACAGCCGAGTTCTTTACTCGGAGCTATGGTAATAGTTAGTTCTTACGCAGAGCAATAGAATATGTTGTCGGCTGTACTGTCCATGTACATATGCATATATAAATTATGGGTATCTGCATACGTGCTTAACGCAGCTGCATACGAGAATATTCATTTATGTGTATGATAGATAATATTTAGTATACATTACAATAATAGAAGGCTCTGTTGATTTTTCTGGAATTACTGTTAGAAAATTTCGCTAAAGGATTCTCCGCATTTCATTGTAATTATAATTAGAGCTCGGATTATGCATATTTGCATATTTTTGAATGATTAAGATAGGTTAATTTTGATGACACCAAAGTTTGTTTCATTACATATGCATACTTTATGCCAAATATATGCAAACTTGCAAAAAATGTGCATAGTATGCAAAACATATGCAACATATGAAAAAAATTGCTACATATATTAAACAAATTAAAAACTGGTATACATATATGTAAACCATTTTGCGGTTTACTAAGTTGTTAAGCCAATTTTTTTTTCAGTTGAAAGTCTGATATTTACAAAAATGGATCGCTTAACTATAGCACAACGCATACAAATTGTTAAAACCTACTACAAAAATGGTGATTATGCCACAGCCACATATCGTGCTTTAAGAAAAGATTATGGTTTACATAATCGCCGAACTACGCAAGTAATTGGCAAAATTGTAAAGAAATTTGAAGAGACTGGATTGGTTACAGATATTGTAAGGCCTATGCATCATCGTTTCGCTCGTACCACTGAAAATATCGCTGATGCAAGTAAAAATTGTTGCCGAAGACCCGAATGTGTCGATTCCTCGTCGTTCCCAGGAAGTACGACTGCCTTACGGCACATTATGGCGTATTTTGCATTTGGATCTACACCTACATCCATATAAAGTCCAGCTCACACAACAACTGAAGCCAGCTGACCATTCACAACGTCGTAGATACGTCGAATGGGTGATTGAACAACAGGCGATGGATGGCGATTTTTCGAACAAAATTTTCTTCAGCGACGAAGCACATTTCTCACTCGGTGGGTATGTTAATAAACAAAATTGTCGTATTTGGGGTTCTGAGAATCCCCAAGTAATGGAAGAGAGGCCATTACATCGACAAAAAGTCAGTTTGGGTCCCTCTTTGGCCCGGAGGTGTGATTGCACCTTACTTCTTTGAAAACCACAATGCAACGATTGTCACGTGAATTGGAAGCGTTATGGTCATATGATAACCGACTTTTTTTTGCCTGCTATTGAAGAATACGACTTGGAGAATATGTGGTTTCAACAAGACGGTGCAACATGCCACAACTCCAGTGAATGTGGCTTTATTGCAAGAGACATTTCCTGGGCGCGTAATTTCTCGTCGTGGCGATATCAACTGGCCACCAAGATCATGCGATTTGACACCGCTGGACGTTTTTTTTTGTGGCCCTACGCGAACCGATGGTTGCAACAATTCGGGTGGTGGTCATTTAAATGATGTAGTGTTTCACACATAATGTCAACGTTCAAACTTTATAATAAAATAGAAATATAAAAAAAAATATTTTATGTGTTTTATTTAGGTTTTTTTTGTTTTTTTTTATATTTTACACGTGCTCAAGGGATTATACTACCCTTTAAATGTTTTAACACAGCGCGGGTGAGGGTGAGCTTAAGGAAGAGAAAAAATGATAGGAAAGATGTGTGTTTACTTTTGAAACCTCAAAATGGATAACCCATTATATTGACATTTTTTTTTCAACCGTGGGTATGTAAAACATTCAAAAGTGTGAGTGTCAGATTCTTACTGCACTAAAAACACCTCCTCCTCCCGACTGCAACTAAGTTGAAACTTATCTAACAATTTATTTTTAACGAATTTAATTAACGTGTTGCAGGTAACTATCCGGTGATAGTTCCTGCGTATACCGCGATCTTAAAGCGGATTCTCGTTTAGTGCACCAGATCGGAAGGCTTAGTCCTTCGCAGGCGGCGTACTTAATTCGATTGTAGTACAATTACAGTGTCGTAATAGCCGTTTTCTATGATTTGTTGCAACATTTTTTATTTCATCGCGAACCGTGGGAATCCCGAGATCTCTGTAGAGATCTTCGTTTCTAATGTACCAAAATGCGCTTACAAACGATCGTAGGAGTTTATTTTCAAATGTTTTTAAGGTATTTTTAATTAGAATCTCGCGTAAACCGCAGAGTTGTATACCGTAAGTCCAGACAGGCTTAAGCACCTGCCTGTACAAAATTAGCTTGTTTTCGATACTGAGCTTAGAGGTGTTGTATAATATTTTTGGTACGTCCAACTGGACATATCAATCGAAGAGAATATAACCCTACCTATAGAGGGGATTCCAGTTTGTTTAACTGGCCCTGGCGGCCCTTTAGGGTGGCCTTAGAAGGTATATATGTATTTGCCAGTATATTTGAATAGCCACTGGCGACATCAAATATGTAGCCTTAGAAGGCCAATTTATCTGAAAATAAATTAAAGTTGGATTAATAACGTACCTTTGATAGGAGCTAGGTATTCGATCGAAAATAATAGGTTTACAATGAAAGACTTAATACTTTTTGTTTAATTAACTGTTTTAATCGATTCTACTGATTCAACTGATTCAACTGTCAACTGATTCAACTGATTACTTTATTACTATTTTCCTACACTATTTATACAAAAATATTCTTAACCTATCATCCCTACCAATTTACATTTTCTTTGAGTTTACAAAATTTGTTCTATTAACATTGAAATGTATTGCAATTACTTGTCCTAATATTGGAATGCTAAATAAGCATTCCCCAATAATTATTACTTAATATAATTTAAATGCAATATATTATCCATTGCCATATATTTCACTTGCTGAATTAGCATTATTCGTTTAACATACATTTCCTACACATACGTTTAGCTTCATTCAATTTCATTGTTAACATTGCTTGTCCCAGTTCTTTTCGTAATTCAATTATTAGTCATTGACCAGTGCATTTTTTGTCATACTAAACGATCGCTTATGGTTTCAGTGCATTGTTTGTATACACTACCTGGTCGCGTATCGTTTAGCTGATTCACACCATTCTGTTGTTGGTATCGACCTTGATATTAATTTGATATTTTATTTAATGTTTGTTAGGGAAGGTCGTGGTCAGATTGTTATTTTAATTATTTTAGTGGTGCTGGTTATGTGAGATCTAACACTTTTGTTTGTGTTATTCATCTCACACAATACCTCCCCCCTTCGGAAAAGTGCACATTTTTGTTTGGGAGAGACAAAAATTGTGTTTGGCCTTGCAATGTATCGATGAAGTTGATTTGGCTATCGTATGTGTGGAATGTCTTTTCAATGACAATTATATATTACTTATTAGATTTTAACTTTTTTTTTTTGTTACATTATTGTTTAAAATTTGTATTGTTTTTTTTTTTGTTTTATATAATTTTACAATAATTTTTTTATGGCAAATTTGAAATTTTATTTGGTTAAATACATCTTATAATATTTTGGTTAATTCATAATTTGTTTCTTATAATAGATTTTTTTTTCCAATTTACAATATATTCTTATGACAAATTTTGAAATCTAATTTTTCTTATAACTTTTAATTATATATACACATTTTTTTTTGGATTATTTAATTTTCTATATTTTATAATGAAAAATAGTGGCATATTAATAGATTAACTACCCTGGGATGATAAAAAAAATGATAATTTAGTCGATCCCGTGTATTATTATTTTTTTTTTTTGTGAATTTTGCCATTTATTAAATTTTATTTGGTTAAATATATCTTATAATATTTTGGGTAATTCATAATAATTTGTTTCTTATAATTGTTTTTTTTTTTTCAATTTACAATATATTCGTATGAAAAATTTTTAAATTTAATTTTAAATAATATTATTTTTTCTTATAACTTTTAATAATATATACACATTTATTTTTTTGTTTTGAATTTTGTCATTAAGCCTAAGTTCAATAAACTAAGTTGAGTTTTGTTGGAGTTGGCCGTGCGTTTTAACCTTCGGAATCCTGTTGTTGTCTTAATGTTCCTTGGGATTTGTTTGATAGCTTGTTGGTAAGTGACTTGGAACAGTTTAGTTTTTTGGATTGTATTTTTGTTGTAGTCGCTAATCTGTAGTTTGCTCTTTCTGTTCTCCGGTCACATTTATAATTAAAGCTGGAAGTGGCTTCGAAGTCTGCTGGATTGTGTGATGGCGGATCCCTGGTGTGTTTTGTGAGGTTGTCTGTATTGTCTGATTTAGCAAATGACATGTGTTTTGTATGTATGTGTGTTTCGTGTTATTTATTGGTGCATGTATCATGTATTAGTTTAATTAGTGTTTCTGTGTACATGTGTATAATGTTTTGGGGGTTTGTACCCTCTTTTTGAATTTTGGGCTCTTCATCTCCCTCTTTTAAAACATTTTCTCTTTTTTTTGATTTGGGGATTTGTATCTCCCTCTTTTCATTATTGTTAGATTTGGGGCTCTTTTTCACCCTCTTCTATTTTTTTTTTTTTTATTTAAATTTGGGGCTCTCTATCTCCCTCTTTGTATTTTAAATTACTATTTTTTTTTTTTTTTTTAACTTGGGGCCATTTTATTTCCCTCCTTTCAATATTGTTAAATTTATATTTTTATATATTTTTTTTTTATTTTAAAAGTTGGGGCTTTATATTTCCCTCTCTTTTTTTTTTATTTATATGATTATCTTTTAATGTGGGGCTAGAAGTACCCTCTTTAATTTTTTGTTAAATTTACATTTGGGCTTAATGTCCTCTTTTATTATGTTAAATTTGTATTTAGGACCTAATGTCCTCTTTTATTTATTAATTTTTAAAGTTGGGGCTTTTTATTTCCCCGTTTTATTTTTTTAAATTGGGGCTCTTTATCTCCCTCTTTATTTATTTATATTTTTTTTATCTCTCTCTTTTCTAAAGAAAAGAGAAGAAAACGGGAAAAAAAATTCGGATTTTATTTTATGTACTTAGTATTTTAATTATTGCTTTAAAATTCTCAACACTATAAAAATCTCTATTTAAGCGTATTTATTATATTCTTCGTCTTCAGAATGAAAGTAATGCTTCAGACGATTGTTATGTATTGTAACGTGTTTCTTCCTAATAAGAATTACGCTATTTGTTGGATTGTCGATTTTTACTATTGTGTATGGACCTGTCCATATTTCGGACAACTTGTGTTGTCTATTCTCGTTTTTAATCAGTACCTTATCTCCAATATGGAACGTTTTGGTTCTAACAATCTGATCGTAATACTTTTTGGAATTTCTTTTGCTATTTATCAGAATTTTTCTGGCAATAGCGTATGTTTTTTGGAGTTTATTTCTTAGAGTGAAATAGTAGTTTTCGTGATCGTATACCGGTTCTGGTTCACGTTTCAGATTTGACGGTATATCGGATGTAAAACCAAAAAGACAATCCATTGGAGTGAGTTTCGTTCCTTCATGGATGCTGTTATTATAAACGAATGCCGCGGTTCTTAAATATTGATCCCAAGATCTTGGGTTATCATCACAAATAGTTCTTAAATACTCTACTAAAGGTCTATGTGCCCTTTCTAATGCGCCATTTGACTGAGGGTGATATGCAGTTGTCTGCAATTTTTCTATTTTCAAGAGCTTACATAGTTGCTTAAATAACTTACTTAAAATTTTGGTGGGGGCAAAGCTCCCATTTATTTGGCTTAATACAAGCTATTTTCTTAATCTAACTTAAAAACTAAGAAACTTAATAGCTAAGACTAAAATTAACTGGTAGGGAGGCTTAGGAGACGAAGCTTTAGGCAGGGAGTACTGATGCTAAAGTCAAAACAAGAAGCGTTAGAATTGACGCTTCTCAGCATTCAGGAGATGGGTTCGTTGGAGCCATAAGAGGTTCGATGGGTGGGAAGATAGAATAGACGAGGATTACGAGTGTTACGAGGGTTAGTATTTAGAAAGATGGAATTAATAAGGGCTGTGCAATCAATGGAACCAGAAAACATTCGGTGAATGAAGAGAATGTCAAATATTTCTCTTCGATCTTTCAGCGAATTCAGATTGAGAAGTTTGATTCTGTCTTGATAAGGAGGTAATATTAAATGATTATTCCAATTAAGACCTCGAAGAGCAAATCGAACGAAGCGGCGTTGTATGCTCTCAATTCTGGCAATGTGCACTTGTTGGTAAGGCGACCAGACTTGACAAGCGTATTCAAGAAGCGGACGAACAAATGATATGTAAAGGGATCGGGTAACGTAGGGGTCAGCAAATTCCTTGGACCATCGTTTCACGAAGCCAAGTGCTGAATTTGCCTTAAGGATTATATCGTCGATATGTTTGAGAAAATTCAGCTCATTGTCGCAAATAATCCCAAGGTCACGGATCACCTGAACGGGGGGAATGGTTTGACTGTGTAGAAGATAGAGACGGGGAGGATATTTGATGCGTTTACGTGAGAAGGTAATTGATTGGCACTTGGAAATATTAAGCTCCAAGCAGTTTTTGGAGCACCATATTGAAAAATTGTCGATATCCTCTTGGAGGTGGGAAGAGTCTTCAGGAGAAGAAATTACCTTGTAAAACTTAGTATCGTCTGCGTAGAGTGAAAGGGAGGAATGTTTGACTATCATTTCAATGTCATTGATGCTTAGAATAAAGAGGAGAGGGCCTAGATGGCTGCCTTGGGGGACACCGGATGTAGCTAAAAAACGGCTTGATAAGACGGATCTGAACCGAACGGTGTAAAAACGGTTTTCTAAATAAGAAGACATCCATCTCAACAGAACCGGTTCAAAGCCGAGGGTGGAAAGTTTAAAAAGAATAAGTTTGTGGGAGATTTTATCGAAAGCTTTACTAAAATCTGTTGAAATAACATCGACCTCTTTTCCATTCTCCAAGGCTGAGAGGGAAAATGAAACAAAGTCAACGAGGTTTGTTGTTGTTGACCTGCCTTTGAGGAACCCGTGTTGTCTAGGGGAAATGAGAGACCTGCAATGAAAACTTAAGTTTTCATACAAAATGCTTTCGAATATTTTGGGTATATGCGATAGTTTAGCGATGGGACGATAGTTTTTCACGTCACACTCAGGACCTTTTTTGTGAATAGGGGTTATAAACGCCGTTTTCCATACTTGAGGGAAATGTCCTTGTGATATGGACAAACTGAAGATTTTGGAGAGGGGAAAAGAAAGAGTGGAGGAGCATTTCTTTAGAAGTATGGCAGGGATACCATCGGGGCCAGGAATATACTCATCATTTAAATGATTTAACTTTTCTTCAATATGATAGGTTTAAAAAAAAACGCGGGAGGAATGGACTAAAAGAGAAATGCGGTTAAAACGAGAAATAAGCAGTGTCTGGAACAAAAGAATCGACCGTGAAGGATTGTTTGAAGTAACTTGCGAAATAATTTGCTATAGGGAGCGCTTCAGATGAAGTTTCATATTTCCAATTTTAATTGATTTACCGAAAGGGTTAGTAAACAGCCATTCATAGGACGAGGGAATGCTTATCCGGAATGAAGTATTGTTTGGGGTAGAGATCTTCTGGATGTTAGAGATCTTTATGTTGTAGTTCCGAAGGAAAAAACTGGCTAACCAGACGCTATCGGCTGATTTTGGAGTGTTCCTTACTGTGAAGATCGAAGTGTTGTTGTTGTTTAGTTTCATTATCCTCGTGTTCCATTCTGAAAGAGTCCATGAGGATCCCAAACGGATTATGGTAGGCTCGGTTGGAGGGGAAATGGTAGGTTCCAATTCGACTGCAGGAGAGGTGGTAGGAACTGAGAGAGGTGTTGTTGTAGTGAGGTTGGAGTCCATAAGTTCAGCCAGTATAGACATGTTGGTTTCGGAAGTATTTCTCTGGTGCTGATCAGGTATATGGATTTTGTTAGAGGAAAGCACTCTTACTTCGTCGGAAAGGTCGGTGATCAATACCCTATTTAATGCAAGGTCATTGCTTATGTCCACAAATCTATCAGCTAATTCAGAGAGCAATGGGTCATGTTGACACGGAAGTGGTGTAGTGTTACGTGAGATGGATTGAAGATGAGCTTCCACAGAGTTTACTGCGATTTTCAGAGAACTCAATTGTTGACCTGAAGAAGTGCATAGGGTGGTTAGATTTTCGGTGAGAGATTTTTGAATTTCAGTTTTAAATGACTGAAAACTCTGCTCAATTCGATGGTCGCTAGAGATATCTGAGACAACTTGTGTCAGAGTGGCAATCTGCTTCTCGATAGCCGTGAGCTTGTTCAGGTTCTGCAACTGTATGGTGGTTGTATTCAACTCATCGGCATTCTTTAAAACTTCATCGAATCTGGCCAATTCTTGCCTACCCTTTTTGTGGTACAACTTCAAATCAGATGAAATCTGGTTTAAATTGTCGCTCAGACATCTTATTGCCAGCATTATGTGAGACAGTGAGATCTGCTTACATTCATCACAATAAAATGTAAAATTGTGCAGGTATTCATTTAAATAAGTTAATGATCGCTTACTAAGACCGATGCAAAGGGGATGGAAAGATTTTCCGCATAACCCACCACACACAAACAGTTTTGCAGCGCTATCAGAAACTGCACATTCCACATTACCGCACTTTTCCATTTTTACAATTTGTTTATTTTTAATTTATGACTGACTGAATATAGGTCAAAAGCGACACGGAATCGAATATTATTTTTTTTTTTGCTTATTTTTTTTTTTTTTTTTTTATTATTATTTTTGTACAGAGAGCCGACAGAGGTTGGGAAACGTATTGAAGGAAACAAAATGATGACACGGAAAAATTATAATTTAATAACAAAAAGTTCTCAAGTAGGAGCTAGGCAAAACACGTCCGATAGGTTTAAAGGTAAGAAGCTGATCACAACAGTTAGTAACTGATCAGGGAACAAAAATTTGTTCCCTGATCAGTTACTAACTGTTTTGGTATCCTATATCTAGTGATTATTTGTTCGTAAAATATAAGGGGTTTTCCAATAAGAGGTGTTATTTTGAATAGCCCGCTAATTCGGTAGCTGTCACTTTTGAAGCTGTCATTTTTTGACATTTGACAAGTAGAACCTACGCTATTAATAAAAATGGAACGGTACACGCTTCAACAACGCATTACTTTTTTTTGAATATCAAAATAACACCTCTTATTGGAAAACCCAAGGGTTTTCCAGGGTTTTCCAATAAGGAGGTGTTATTTTGAATAGCCCGCTTTTTCGGTAGCTGTCACTTTTGAAGCTGTCATTTTTTGTCATTTGACAAGTAGAAACTACGCTATTAATAAAAATGGAACGATACACGCTTCAACAACGCATTTCTTTTTTTTGAATATCAAAATAACACCTCTTATTGGAAAACCCAACGGTGCAACGGTTTCTGCCTCTTGGTTTGGCATAGCATAAAAATCTACAAACTTAGTGAGGTTATCTTGAAAAGTTAATATATACTTATTTCCTATGTATGAATCTTGTAGAGGACCTACTATATCTAAATAAACTTTATCGAATGGAGTTTGGCAAGTATCTGTTATTACCATTGGCATTTTAACCTCTGGGCTAGCTTTCATTTTTTGGCATTTTGGGCATCGTTTAATGTATTTCGAAATGTCCCTAAACATTTTAGGCCATTTGTATTTTTGTCTTATTCTTTTATATGTGTTTATTACACCTTGATGACCAAATGGAGAATCGTGATAGTCCCTGAGTATAGTAAGTATGTCATCTGATTTGAGGATTTGTTCTTGAACGTCGGTTGGGCTTTTACATTGGGTAGTAGGTGGATATTCGTTATTCTTAACTGTATGATCTTCGGTAGATGGGCGTGAGAGGTTGTTAGTTTTGTTTTGATCTAGCCCTTCCTTGTCATTTTGTCTAGCGCGTTGAGCTCTGGTGACAGCCAAACATGTGGTGTTCTTGGAATTTGTGTTTTCTTGTGATTGTGTTTGTTCCTTTTGTTCGTTGCCATTCGGTATTCTACTTCATGCGTCTGCGTTATTGTTCTTTTTCCCTGGTTTATATTTAGGTGTACAATCGTACTCGGAAAGTTTGTGATGAAATCTAATAAGTCCGGAAGTTGGGTCTCTAGTTCTGAAATTTCCCGTTAAAGGTTCATGATCTGTATATAAAGTAAATGTACGTCCCAATAGGTAACATCTAAAGTTTTTTTGTAGCCCAAACAATGGCTAGCATTTCTTTTTCAATAGTGGAATAATTGCGCTCAGCTTTGTGTAACGAACTGTTTTGTGCCTTATGGTTCATGCTGACGATATTTTTCGAACCCTTAGCTCAGCGTTGGGTGTGGTTCTTGAACGTGTAGCTCGCTACAAAAATGAGTGTCAGCACAGCATCATGTTGTTTGTTGATGCGCGAGATGTTGCCTCAACCCTCCCTACCTGCTTGCCTCCCTCGCCAGAGCAACCCCTTTGGTTGGCTTCTTTCTCCCGGGAATTACATCTCTCTCAACCCTTCATCCTCATCTCCTTTAAAAAAAATTCACTCGCAGTTCATACTGCAATGCAAACGCTTTCAAAATTTATCATAAATCATATTTTTTTTTACTAAAATAATGTATAAATTAATTAATTTTATTCACAATAAAATCATTTATACAAAACAAATAAAATTGATTTAAAACTATTATATAAAAGGATAAACTTAATTCTTTCTAGTGGCAACCCTGCCGCCGATCGCAAAAAAATTTAATTAAAGAAGAATTAAAACGTCTTCGATTTATTAAAAATGTTGGGTATTCAATACCTCTTTTCTTTATTCACCCTCTTTGCATGCGCGTACTATGTCACTATTGGTTTCGTTTTAATGTATGTATATATGTAATGCATGTTATGTTTTAAGTTCAATTAAATATAAAAGAAATAAAATTCCATACCATAATTAGCTCCGAATTTCCTCGAGAAGTGGCCACTGCTGTTGGATCGATTCAAAATGGATACGTTCTGTTGTTGTTACACTAGTTCTCTTGTAAATGTTTTTGATATCATTGAAATTCATATACTATATATACACTAATACGCGAATGGAAAATTTTATGTATATATGTACGTTTCCCGATCTAATGCTTTCAAATTAAATTTGCTGACCGAGCTACTAGCTTAAGGAAATTACAAATTCTATTAACTTTTCAGATGAATCAAACGTTACTTTACTTTACTTCTGAATAAAAAAAAATTTAATTAGAAATTTAAAACACAAAAAAAAAAATTTATTGGCAATTGGTGGTTCTCGAACCCCGAACTCCTTGTCACAGGTGCTTTTTGTTCGTGGTGCTTACACTCTAGGCTATGCTGACTTTTGATTTAAAGCTGCCAAACGGTTAGCTGAAGAGCTAGCGGTAGTAGCAATCCTTTGTTATCCCGTCTATACCGTAGGTACACCGGTTTATTCTAAGTCGTTGTGCAAATTAATTTTTCTTTTGGCAACAAAAATCGACGGCCGTAAAAATTAAATTTTCTTTGTAAGAAAATCGAAGGCGGTGAAAATCTTCAACCGCCTTATAAATTCCTAAAAGAAAACAAGTTTCCTTTGTTAAAAAAAGAAATTGACTCAAATAATGCAATATTTGGATTATTAACTACTTAATCAAAATGCAATAATTTTGAAATCTTAACCTGGTTACTTTGAAGATTTTTTTTTGTTTTATCGGGCCCGCAACCACTAATATCGTCCCAAATAATTGCACTTTTATTCTTTCTTTTTTTTTTTTGTGACCGATTTATCGCCAAAAGTGTAACCAATTTAAATTTGTTCTACGAGTAAAGAATAGATATGGACTGGCTCTGAACAGAACTCTATACTGTGTTTAAGAAATTCCTATCAGTTACCTCCTAACCACAATTGGAAACTTCTGTAGAGAATTAGCTTTTAGAATCTCCTAATTTCCAATATTTATTATCATGAAAACTTTCACTCTCCATTCTCTAGTCAGCATTCTCTACTCTCCCGCCTATATAGTCCTTTCCCAAAAAAAAGTTGCATGCAGAAAACCTTCACACATTCATACTCGAGCTACACCTTAGAACGCGACCATCTATCTATCGTAAAAATCTAGTACTGTCAAGCTTTTACGATCGTTCATTAGACTTTCAACTTCTGCTTTGACACTTCCTTTTAATATAGTAAACAAAAATCCCCACAGCAATTCGTCGCCCTCGTTCTATGGTATCGGGAATCTAATTTAATTTTTATTATGATTGTGCTAATAGTTTCGAGGAACTATTAAATAATTAGTAATTTCGGTAACATTTGTGAAGCGTGCGACTTGCGTATGCAATTGGTTTGTCTTTCCCCACTATTCCTTGTGAAAGCATAGCTCCTATCGCTTCGTCACTAGTGTCAGTCGTGAGTATAAATGGTTCGTTGAAGTCAGGATAAATCAAAAGCGGAGGGGATATTAAGAGGTCTTTAAGTTTTTGGAATGTTTGTTGACATTTTTCTGTCCACTTGAATTTTACATCTTTTCGGGTTAAATTAGTTAATGGTCGAGCTATTTTCGAAAAATCTTAAATAAACTTTCTATAGTAGTTAGCGAGACCTAGAAAAGATTGTGTTTGTTTCACTGTACGAGCACAGGAAAACTTTGTACACAGCTAGTTTTTCCGGGATCGGGATGCGCTCCCTCTGCGGAACACCTATGTCCTAAATATACAACTTCTCGTCGGAGAAATTGGCATTTTTCTACATTAAGTTTTAAATTGTGTTTACGCAACCTATCAAATATTAACTGTAGTTTTCTATTGTGGTCGTTTATATTTTTGCCGTAGACAACGATATCGTCCAAGTACACAAAACATTCCAGGCCTTGTAAGCCGGTTAAGATGTAATTCGTTAAACGTTGGAAAGTAGCTGGGGCTCCTTTGAGTCCAAAAGGCATACGTTTAAATTCATAATGCCCATAAGCTGTTCTGAAAGCTGTTTTTTGGGTCTACCAAAACTTGGTGATATCCACTAGCTAAATCTAGGGTAGTAAAATATCTGGGGTGACCTAATTGGTCGAGGATATCTTCAATGCGGGGTAGTGGAAAAGCGTCTCCTACTGTACATTCGTTTACCTTGCGAAAGTCAACGACAACTCTCCATCGTACTTCGCCATCCGGACCTGCCTTTTTTGGTACAACTAAAAGTGGCGAATTCCAGGGGATTTTACTTGATTGTACTATATCATTTTCGAGCATTTCGGCAAGTTGTTCGTTGATTATGCCTCTTTGTTTTTCAGGTAATCTGTACATTTTCGTGTTAATGGGTGCCTGGTCTTGTTTGATGGGTATTTCATGACACATGGTCTTAGTATGGGAGAGTTTGTCTCCAGGCAGAAAAAAGATGTCATTGTATTTTATACAAAGGTCCGTTATGGCATGCCGTTCTTCATCATTAAGAGTGTTATCGTTGTTAAGTAGTGTTTCTAACATTTGGATTCTTTCATTTTTATGCCCAAGGCCCCTCCTAGTGCAATAACATGATACTTTTTTACTATTAGATTTCTTGTCCACTAGACCTATTATTTCATATTCACTTAATTTTACAATTTCTAAACTAATTTGTTTTAAACTAATATTATTTATGGGTACTATTATCCTATCTTGATCACTTGGTAATAAACAATTGCCTACAAATAAACCGTCTTCTAATTGTTTAGATAAACATATCATTGGTTCTTCGAGTTTAATGGGAAGTTCTAATATTGTTTTCGACCTGGGTGTTATTTGTATTGCTGGATTTAATGTTTTACTAATTGTTTTTATACTCTTATTACTACTGTTTTTTAATAATTCTAACGTAAAATCTTTTTTATCTGTATTAATTAATAAAAGTGTGTGTATTAATGTATAGAGTAATGTAATTATTGCTTTATATATATCTTGTATTGTGTATGTAATTGTATGTAATATTTGTGGTTTTTCTAATTGTATTAATTTTTCTTTTCGAATTTGTTCATTTTGTATGTATGTTTGTGTTTGCTGGTGAGAACCATGTGTTTCGTCTGCAGGGTGCAGTACTGTTTGATTATTTATTCTGTTTATCGTATTTTCTGCGACTGCAGTACATATTTTTTGATATTTTTGATCATTATTTTCATTCAATATTCAATATTTATATTCATAAGTTCTTTAATATCTTGTTCTAATTGGAATAAGTTATTACTATTATTGTTTTCTAATTCGGGGAAGTTATTACTATTATTATTTTCTAGTTTGAAGAAGTCATAACCATTTTCTGAGGTACATAAAGGTTTACTACGGGCTTTAGGCTTGTTTCTTCGTCTGAGATTTTGTTTTTTGTGCTTATTATTACCATGATTTCATGGTAATTTTTTCAGCTCAACATTTTCTTCAGTCACAACGTTTTATTGCCCAATTCCTCTTTGATCCACTTTTCAAGGTGGATCTTGATAAATTGTTGATGGCAAAGTTTTGGTTGTGTTCAAAGAACCTAAAAACTCTAAATTTTTCGATACTGCACTTTCAGATGTTCCCTATATTTAATCCTATATCTATTGTAGGTAATTTTATTTGTTTATTTGATTTTATTGAGTCTGAGTCCTGGACCGGATCAGTTTCAGTTTGCACTTGGTGCTTATTTTGGGTTTGCCCTAGCTTTTCCTTAATATTATTTAGAGTCGAACCTGGGAGCTTTCGTTCGACTACTGGGAGTTTCCCGACTGTGAACTCTCCCATCGGTTCTTAAATGTACATTCATTAATTGTGTGGTTATTTCTACCACACCAATTACATATTGATTGCAAATGGAATACCCTATTCTCGTAATCTGTTTTAGGTTTATTCTGCGAGTTTGAATTCTCGTTTCTAAATGGGTTAGATCTGCTAGGTTCTTGATTCTTTTGGGATTGGTATGCATTGGGTCTTTCCCTACCATAATTGTTTTGGGGGTTGCCTCTACCGTAGGATGGGTCACTTCTATTCATGTTTTGGTAATAGTTATTATCTTGGGGGTTTCTCCTATCGCTCGATGGATAACTATTTTTGTGGAAATTTTGTGGGTTCCCCCTGTAGGAGTTTTGGCTATTGTTAGTGGAGCGTTTATTGCAGTTTACAGCCTCATGCCCATAATTTTTGCATAATTGGCAGATCGGTGTGTTTAACCT
The DNA here is from genome assembly GCA_910595825.1 of Philhelius pedissequus. Lineage (NCBI taxonomy): Eukaryota > Metazoa > Arthropoda > Insecta > Diptera > Syrphidae > Philhelius > Philhelius pedissequus. The sequence goes on from OU343161.1 coordinate 158,079,332, forward strand.
TTTGAGACACTCACCATATGTGTGTCCCTTAATGTTGCAAAAACTGCAAGTTATTTTTGAAGAAGGGTTTGAGGGAAGGGAAAGGTTGTTTGGTGACCCGTTATATGCAAGATTTCCTGAATGGTTAAAATTACAGTAAGTTTGAGGAATTGGTGGGGTTGTTTCAACCCTTTATACATGTTTTTCCATGCTAAATGCAGTCCTCACCAATTCTTCAAAGCTCTGTGTACCAAGAGTAAATAGGTACTGACCTAGTTGTTTATTTGAAACCCCGGAGGCCAGAGATGACTTGGCGAAATCCTCAAGCTGGGTTTTAACCACCTCGGACTTGTTCCCATATTTAATTTCCGCTGCCTCTCGACATTGGGTTAGCGAGTGTCGAATGCGGCTTACGAAAGTGTTCAATGTTTCGAATTGACTCTGACGGCTGGTTATGAGGTTATTAACTAAATCGTTATAATACTCTATTGGAAGATATGCCCGGTTGAGTAATTCTTCGAAACTTTTGAATGTGGTTGGTCTCGTTGATTCTACTAAATCTAGCGCGTCTTCACGTAATTTAGTGTATAGTATTTTTATGAAGAGCGCTTCGTCCTCTTTTTGAATGAATTCAATTATTGGACGGATGCATGTGAGGAAGGTCTGTAGCTTTTGGGCTACTTTTGGGTCTGTCCCTCCTGAAAATTCAGGGATGCCATGCGAAAGCTTTAGCAGTTTTTCAAAACCTAACGACATTTTGGGAGATTTTGTTTCAGTGGATCGGGTTTCGAAATTTGGGTGAGGTAGCCGTTTAGGTGTATTTGCCTCTGCGATTTCAATCGAGAGTGGGGTTAATAGGGGTTTATGCTTAGAGGGGGTATTTACCCTTTCCCTTAATTTTTTAACCTCCCCTTGTAGTAACGTTATATGGCCGAGATAAACAGATTCTTGAGTCTTAAGCTTGTTAGCTTCGAGTACTAGTTTACTCTGCTTAACCTTGTATATGTTAAGTTCCTGTTCGGTTTGGCGTTTCTTGGCCTCAAGAGTAGCTAGCTGTTGCTCTAGCTTTTCTATTGTTTCTTCGGTTTGTGAATTGGTTCGTTCTGCCTCCTGTTGATTTTCTATCAACTTGGCTTGAACTCTTTTTTGATTCTTGATTTTGTGTTCAAGATCCACAAGTTTGTTTTCTTGCTTCTCTTGTTGCTCTTTTACCGCGTTAATATATAAAGTTAATATGGCGTCAGTAGTTTCAAGCCTTGTAAACTGACCCCACTGTGTACTGAGTTGATCGAAATTCAGTTGATAGGCTTCTCGGCCTACTAGTGATTTTAATTCACTTAATAAAGTAGTGTTGAAATTCCTTGACTCCTGAATTTGGTCCCGTTTTTCCTTTTCTAATTGCTGAATTTCGTCCAGCAATTGTTGGATTTTGGTCTCAGTATCAGGGGCCCCTGGCGCCATAAACTATGCATATAAAACAGATTTGTATGAAAAGCCAACAAGTTGAACAATAGAAATCTACCCAAATTAAATAAATTTTTTTTTTATTTTTTTTTAAATTTATTTAAACCAAAAAAAACATTCATTCTTTTTTATAATTTTAATCCACTCTGTGCTCTGGTTCTTTCTTACGCCAGTGACTTCTGTTGCTGCTACAGCTTTCTGGCTTGTTTTAGCAGTTTTTTCTTATTCTCTCCCTCGCTGATTTGTATAATCCGGTACAAATTACCTAGTTCCCGTCGTAGTTTCACTTGTCTGCCTCCCCGGTGTTTTGGAGGTTTGTGGTTGATAGTGGCTTGTTGGTTGGCGGTTGGGTTTTCTCTCCGTTCACCTTTGGTTAGGGGCTTGGGTCCGGCCGTTGGATTTTGGGCGATGGCTTCGTCCAGGGCTACCTTTTGCCTTCTTCTATATTCATCCAAGCTGATAGTGATTTTTGGTTGGTTCATGCTAAAAAGAAGACTCACATTACACGAGACGTATATAATTTCCCGAGGTTTCAATCCTCCGGTAATTTTTTTTTTTTTTTTTTGTTTTGAGGTCCACCGTCAAAAAGTAAAATGTCAAATTTTGAAATCATTCATGGTGTTTTCGATTGGATTCAGACTTCAATCTAAAGATTAAAATTATACTCCAAAAGGTGTAGAATAAAATACCGGTAGAATACCGATAAAGAGTAAAGGAGACTCAAAACACCTAATTAACCACACATGTTCTGTATTTCACCCTTTGCGAATTCGAGGAACGAAAGCGAATAAAACAAAGTTTGTAAATAGTTCATTCCGAATGTGGAATTGTAGGGTTCTGAAAATGAAGATTCGTGTTCTACATTTCCAACATGAATCGTTTTTATACACACTGTCTGCAACAGGTGATTTGACAGTTCGAAAGTCAACTCGAAGTGAGCTGGTAGGAGTTGATTCCGCCCGAAATGCTGAACACGATATTTCTTTTTAAATGAAATTTAAATTCGTTTTGAATTAATTTTTACATGCAGAACATGTTCAAAATTTAAAATTTTGTGGTTCGGATGATGCTACTAGAGTTAGAGGACACTCCAGTTTTTGACGTTATTTATAGCCTCTTTATCAGCACCATCCTACCGGCTGCGCCAATGTTGTATAATATTTTTGGTACGTCCAACTGGACATATCAATCGAGGAGAATATAACCCTACCTATAGAGGGGATTCCAGTTTGTTTAACTGGCCCTGGCGGCCCTTTTGGGTGGCCTTAGAAGGCCTATATGTATTTGCCAGTATATTTGAATAGCCACTGGCGGCTATTTGATGTAGCCTTAGAAGGCCAATTTACCTGAAAATAAATTAAAGTTGGATTAATATAGTACCTTTGATAGGAGCTAGGTATTCGATCGAAAATAATAGGTTTACAATGAAAGACTTAATACTTTTTTGTTTAATTAACTGGTTTAATCGATTCTACTGATTCAACTGATTACTTTATTACTATTTTCCTACACTATTTATACAAAAATATTCTTAACCTATCATCCCTACCAATTTACATTTTCTTTGAGTTTACAAAATTTGTTCTATTAACATTGAAATGTATTGCAATTACTTGTCCTAATATTGGAATGCTAAATAAGCATTCCCCAATAATTATTACTTAATATAATTTAAATGCAATATATTATCCATTGCCATATATTTCACTTGCTGAATTAGCATTATTCGTTTAACATACATTTCCTACACATACGTTTACCTTCATTCAATTTCATTGTTAACATTGCTTGTCCCAGTTCTTTTCGTAATTCAATTATTAGTCATTGACCAGTGCATTTTTTGTCATACTAAACGATCGCTTATGGTTTCAGTGCATTGTTTGTATACACTACCTGGTCGCGTATCGTTTAGCTTATTCACACCATTCTGTTGTTGGTATCGACCTTGATATTAATTTGATATTTTATTTAATGTTTGTTAGGGAAGGTCGTGGTCAGATTGTTATTTTAATTATTTTAGTGGTGCTGGTTATGTGAGATCTAACACTTTTGTTTGTTTTATTCATCTCACACAACAGAGGGTTTCCCGAACAACCCGTAAATATCTCTGATTTTACTTCGTTAAGCGATATCCGCCATGCTTTTGTCCATTCACTGACGTTATTCAGAGCTTTTTGTAATTTAATCGTAGCATCATTTATCGCTTGGTCCACTGCTAGTATTGCAGTGTCCTCAGCAAACGTGGCTACGATAGTGTCTTCTTTCTATTTGAGGTATATCGCGTGTAAATAATAGGTACAATATTGGACCTAAAACACTTCCTTGTGGTACCGCAGCCAGTATATCTTTGAGATCCGAGGAATCGTTTCCATGTCTTACTCTAAAAAGTCTATTCTATAGATATGCTTTTAGAAGCTTATAAAGTGCTTTAGGCAGAATTTGTCTTAATTTAAAATTTAGGCATTCGTGCTTGCGAAACGTCTAGGAAGACCGCCGATCAAATTTTCTTTTCTTCAAGAGTTTTCTCAATGACGTCAGTGATCCTATCACTTGGTCAATTGTCGAATGATTGCTTCTAAGTCGGAACTGATGTTCCGGTATTAGGCGCTTTTCTCCTATTATTGGCTATTATTTCTCTACTTAATTCGGCAAGGGTTACATTTCTTGTTATGTAATTTTCGCTTACGTTAGAACGTATATTTCAATTTTCGTTGAGTCCTTGCCCATCAAAAGGTTTAAATTTTATTGATTATTGTCAGAGATATTAAAAAACATTATTCAAGATATTAATGTCATTTTCTAATCGCCAATAGGGATTTTGATCAGGTAGTGCGGATTTTTGTTGATTTTTTAATTGTATGTGTGTGTATTACTTTTACTTGCGATTATAGGTACTGTAAGGCAAGTTATGCATTTGTAAAAAAAAAATATTCTACGATCAAACATGACATTACGATCATATAGAAGCCTAAAAAAGTGATCGGTAAAAAGTGTCTGTCTGTCTGTCAGTCTGTCGGTCTGTCGGTCTTTCAGTCTGTCAGTATGTCAGTCTGTTAGTCTGTCAGTCTGTCAGTCTGTAAGTCTGTCAGTCTGTCAGTCTGTCAGTATGTCAGTCTGTCAGTCTGTCAGTCTGTCAGTCTGTCAGTCTGTCAGTCTGTCAGTCTGTCAGTCTGTCAGTCTGTCAGTCTGTCAGTCTGTCAGTCTGTCTGTTTGTCTGTCAGTCTGTCTGCCAGTCTGTCTGTCAGTCTGTCCGTCACCCTGTCAGTCTGTCTGTCGGTCTGGCTGTCAGTCTGTCTATCAGCCAGTCTGTCAGTCAGTCTGTGTCAGTCTATCCGCCTGTTAGTCTGTCCGTCTGTATGTAAAGAGTCCGCCATCTAACGTTTTATCTTTTAACTAGTGCTTATTTCGTATATGGTAACACTTGGCTCATGTCTGATTTGACAGATAATTAGTTTTATCCTTCCGCTCAACGAATATGGTTGTGTATACGCTTGAACAACGCTGGGAAATATTGCGACATTACTTTGAAAATCATGGTAATGTTGCAGAATGTGTGCGAAAATTGCGTAAGGATTTTGGAAGAAGAGAAGCACCGTCAGTTCCGTATGTTCGTTATCTTGTGAAAAAAGTAAAAGAAACTAGCATCCTCATCGATAAACCAAAGCGTGAAAAGCCAAAAACAGTTCGTTCACCCGAGAATATTGCTGCTGTGGCAGAAATTGTGCGTGAAGCGCCATCAACATCAATTCACCGTCGTTCTCAACAATTGAACATTTCGGAGACATCATTGAGACGAAGACCTTGGTATGACGCCATACAAAGTCCAATTGGTTCAGGAGTTGTAGCCAACTGAACATCCAATGCGTTTTCGCTTCGCTAAGTGGGCCTGTGATCGACTTATAGAAGATGCCGATTTTGCCAAAAAAATCATCTTTTCAGATGAAGCTCATTTTTATCTTGGCGGGTATGTAAACAAGCAAAATTGTCGCATTTGGGGCACCCGCACGCATACATTGAAAAGCCTATACACCCAAAACGAGTCACTGTTTGGTGCGGATTTCGGTCCAGAGGCATAATTGGGCCATTTTTCTTCGAAATTGAGCAAGGAGTGGCCGTTACAGTCAATGGCGATCGTTATCGGGTCATGTTGAACGAATTTTTGTTCACAAAAATTGAAGAGGAGGATATTGGCAATATTTGGTTTCAAGAGAACGGCGCTACGTGCCACACAGCCGAAGCTACACTCGATGTTTTGCGGCCTGTTTTTGAAGATCGCATTATCAGCCGCAGAGCTGATGTCGTTTGGCCACCTCGGAGCTGCGATTTGACACCGTTGGACTATGCTGCACATAATCGATGATGTGCTTAAAAATTGGACCGATCGTGTAGGCTACTGCATGGCCAGCCGAGGCAGCCATTAGAATCAAATTATTTTCCATTATTAACTTAAGGATTGTACTTTCCAATAAAAAAAGAAATTTGAGAAAATATTCAGTAGTTTTTTTTATAGCATTTTCAAAAAAAAAAGTTATTTGGCGGACCCTTTATAACAAGCTACAGCCTAAACGACTTAAGCGATTACCTTCAAATTTGGTATGTGTGATTCTTTTGGCATTCCTCTGAGGGAAAATAGAAATTTTATTTTTAGGCCTAAAAATAACGGTAACTACCATATAACCGTTAAGGAAAATCTTTTTTTTCTCGAAAACGGCTCCAACGATTTTGATAGAAATTTTTGACAATTTTTTTTTGGTACTAGCTATCGTTTGATATGAACTAAGTTTTCGGGAAAAGTACAAGCGATACATGTCATATAACGGCTTTTTTAATTATTGGCTTTGCCGGTAACGGTACATTGCATTTCTGTCATATTTTATATCTGAGAAGATCTAGGTAGGCAAACTAATTCTGCATATCAAAATTTTGAATAACTTGTTTTTATAATTAAAATAAACGGTGATTTTTTAAGAGCTTGGTTTTTAAAAATTCAAAAAAGCACAGAAACTTGTAAAAAGTGAATGAAATTTTTATTTGGATCGATAAATCAATTTCTGCCATTTACTTTTTAAAAATAATTTCACTTAAATGTTGCCCGCAGCTACGCTTCAGGTGGTCCATTCTGAAGGTCCAATTTTGGCAAACTTTTTCACACATTTCGGCCGGAATCTCACCAATGACGCGTTCAATGTTGGCTTCCAAGGCAGCAATCGTGTTTGTCTTGTCCCCATAGACAATAGACTTAACATAGCCCCACAAAAAATAGTCTAACGGGGTCAAATCACATGATCTTGGTGGCCAATTGACTGCGCCAAAACGTGAGATCAACTGCTCACCAAATTCGCCCCTCAATTGATGCATGGTTTCGCGTGCATTGTGGCATGTGGCACCGTCCTGTTGGAACAACATGTCGACCGAGTTCAATTCTTGCATTTTCGGCAAAAAAAAATCTGTTATCATCGAACGGTACCTTTCTCCATTGACAGTGACCCTGCGGCCTTCATCGTCCTTGAAGAAGTACGGCCCAATGATGCCGCCTGCCCATAAACCGCACCAAACAGGGCATTTTTCGGGATGCATTGGTAGCTGCTGAATTGCCTCTGGCTGCTCTTCACTCCAAATACGGCAATTCTGCTTATTCACGTATCCATTTAGCCAAAAATGAGCCTCGTCGCTGAAGACAATTTTGCCGGACGTAGCTTGCGAAACACATTTTTCACAGAGCACGAATTTTGATAATAAATTTCAATAATTTGCAAACGTTGTTCAGGCGTAAGTCTATTCATGATGAAATGGCAAACAATACTGAATCGAAATGTCAAATGTTCGTGGAATTTGTAATGTGTGATCTGTCAAAAATATAAACGTCAAAAACCAAGTAGCAAAAAATCATCCGTTATTATAAATTTTAAAATCGCATGTAAATTAATAAACTCTAAAAAACTGCATACCAAAATTAAAAAAAAAAAATCTTTTCAAAAAACTAAAAATAAAAAACAGGATTTCATCCAAATCCGTCCTACAATGTGGCATCCACTAGTGCCATCTAATGGTGTTCTTGTTTTTTTTTGAAAAACTGATTAAATTGATGGTTTTTATACGTTTACATTTACGTTTTTACTTAATTATACACCATTCACTTTAATGATATATGTATATAGATAGGTACAAGTACATACCAAAGTTCCATCTATATAGTTAGATACATATTACCCTAATAATTTACATAAATAATATCCATTTAAATATATATTTATAAGTAGGTACCTATGTACAGGGTGGCGCACGAATCGTGCTACAAAAATAAAACTTAATAACTTTTTTCCAGTGTGAGTGAGGCTGTGAGGCTTATTTTTTTTATTGTATAGGCTACTATTTAGATTTATCAAAATGAATGTTTGGGATACTGAAAAAAGGATTTGGATAGTGCAGCGATACCATTCTTTGCAGTCCATCATTTCCGTCCAAAGGGAATTTAGGCTGGAGTTTGGCGTTACTCCCCCGAGTAGATGGACCATTATTAGGCTGGTGAACATGTTTGCTGAATCTGGAAACATTGAACGAAGACCGTATTAACGAGATCCCAATGTTCGGGTTCAGGATACAATCGTGGCTGTTGCATCGGCAATACAAGCAAGTCCAAGTCTTATGTATGCATAGTGCACCTTAATTATAAAGTTATATGCATATAGCTACCTACCAACCTATATCCTTCATTTTCATTATTATATGTACATGTTTAAATAATTAGGTCCCAATAATATGTCTATATATGTAGATATATTTTACTCTCCTAAATTACATAATTAAAATCCATAACTTAGATTTAAATATACATTTGTAGGTAGGTACCTATGTAACTATTCATTTAATCATAATCTTACCTACATAGGCTTTACGCCTGCATAGGATAACTACACCTAACTAACTAAACATCAATGGTTACATAAAAGCATAAATAGCTACATAAAAGTAGTTAGCTACAAGATCAAGTTCGTACGATCCAGTCGTGCATTTTATTTTCCTAGTAACTCTTTTTGCTGAAAAGTAAAAATATACAACAATGACATAAGAAGTCGTCTGTCGGGCAAATTGAAATAACTATTAATTTTATCTCATGTACACTACGTATACAACTTAATTTTGATTACTATAAATTAGAGGAATAAAAGAAAGGATCAAAATTTCTCATAAATTAAATTCTTTTAAGATTTGTTTCCTATATGATATTGCAACATTTATATAGCTTGTCAATCTGTTCCAATCAGCCATGTTTCTTCCATTGAGTATAATGATGAGTTCTTCTTTATTTAAATATGACTTTTCGAAGTAAGTTATTCCAAATTCCTTGAGCACGGGGCACCTGCCTAAAAAGTGTTGAATATTTTATTCAAATTTTTTTGGTAGCGACCTCTTAATCTTAACGAAAAAGAACAAAAAAACTTATTTCATGTTTATAGGTATATAACCAAATGAGAAAGTGCCCCGAGGATAATTAAAAATTCGAAAAATAGGGACCACCCTTATCCTTATCTTTTTTTTTCTAATACTTATCATGAGCTTTAATTTGTTTGACTGTACTTAGTTGAATTCCGATGCTTGGTAATCGTATCTTTATATATTTTATGAATATAAACATGATTATTCACTCGCACATGAAAGGGTGTTTGGTTACCCTAGAAAATGTTTTTGTTATTGTTCTTTCAGCTACCATTTTAAAGCTATCCAAGAGACTTATATGAGTTTTATGAGCTCCAGCTCAGATATGAGAGTTATACTCAAGCTTTGAATGAATATAGGTTTAATTGATTACATTTTTGGCAAAAAAGAAAAGAACAATGTAATGTGAGCGCATGTAGGATATGATTTTTTGCCGACGCGATCCACCCTCTAAATGTGTATAGCTTCCTTTGTTTATTTTCAACGACAATATGATCCCATGTTTTTGTATTCTAGTTAACTATGAGGAATGCAATCTAACGATTGCATAATTATGATTTATATTTTTATATATGGGTGGGAATTATTATAATCGCTTTGATGCAATTAGATAAGTGGTCCCTGGTGGCAGAAGCCACGCCCTCTGAATGAAAGTTCTGAGTTCTAGCATCCGGAAATTTTTTTAAGAAGAGGGCGATTGCGGATGGATTTTTTATGGACGGTTAGTACGCGAAGCTATTGAGATCAAGCGCCATCAAAATTTCAAACGGGACGACAGTTATTAGCTTTCTCTTAAATGATAATCAAATGAGTGACAAATAATGTAATTGCACTGGATTGCATTCAGTACTACTGAATAGTAATAAGATCCTATTTCTAGAACTGTAGCAAATAGGAAACTAGAATAGTTATGAATTAAGAATTATGGAAGTAGAAGTAAGATAGGAAATAACTGTTATTATGGTAGCATTTAAGGAATTAAAATATCCCAAATAAATCAAACTCAAGCCGAAAAATCGCCTCACCAAAATAGGATGGTACGCTCATATACCAAACTTCTGGGTTTATATACACCACGTACCTAATTGTTATTGAAAGTTTTCATTTCGAATTAACGAAAACACAACCAACAGGAAAAATTTCTATAAGTAGTTAACCTTCTAAAGGACAGCCCCTTTGAGCAACGTTTAAAAACGAAAAATAAGGAGAAAAATGAGAAGAGGTAATATAGAAAATGCGGGTTTTTTATTGTTTACGAATATTTTAAAATAAAAAATTACTCACTTGCGTATGTTTTTTTTAAGTTATATTTAATGAAGTTAATATAGCATTTATATTTGTGTTGTTCCATGCAAGAACTTTAACCTTTTTTCTCGCAACTCACTTAAACCAGAGAGATCAGCATCATCACCATCACCATTGAAACTTGGATCATTAAGATGATTTTCTCCACCAATGTCTTCAATTTTCACATCACTTGAACTTGCTTTTGGCATTACCAAATAATTTTTATTTTCAAAGGTTTTTGATTCGCTAAGATCAGCCAGGGACTGGTTATGATTTGAAGTGGATTGATTATCCGGATCAATGTTTTTTTCCATTTCTACCGCTGTGTTGTATGCAGTTATCAAAGTATATTGATTCATGAGAACAGAAGATGCATTTATCAATAGGTTGATATTTCCTAAAAGCTAAAAATAAATACTTGTATTAGATCTAAAAATTAAAAGAAACGCATGCGCATATAATAAAAAATAATTCGAGTACCAAAATCACAAGAATAAGATATCCACCTGCATCTACTCTTCAGTTAATCATATAAAAATTACAAAATTCTGAACACGTTCAATCAATCCGTTTAGGATGTACATATATTATGGATGTGGGCAGTGATCGCACAGATCGTTACCTCGATGAGATTCAAACCCATTTGAAGTATTCATTGATTAGAAGAGTAGGCTGCTAGTAGCATCTCGCTGCGAGTGAAATGTGCGTGCAAAAAGTTAATGAAATGCCCCTTCCCTACCTCTTACCTAAACAATAATTCAGTGTTTGACTACAGAATCAAATTATTAACTTATACAAATACTCCCATATTCCCAATCGGGACAATTTAAAAAAAGTGCAAGTGCGAGTACCAGTGCTAAATTATTTTTATAATAAATTGTTGACAATGTGGCGATGCCACAACATATTATTTATAATGTATTTTTAAGTTTCTACTTAAAGTAATACTTGTTTAATTATCATTTGCTTATACCTAGCTTTAATAATTCATCCCAAATCATATTCATTGCAATATTTGTTTCGAGAATTAATATTTTTCATAATTCAATTGTTGTTTAGATTTCAATAAAAATATATCCTTTATAAATAAATAAATTGAAATTACCATATATCTAAATTGGTACCCCGACTCAAGATAAAATCAGGATCCCAGTGTAGCAAGAAATTTTTGTAGAAATACAAAATGACGAATCGCATTAAGAGAAGAAAATACTTGTCTCTTACAAGAAATCCCTCAAAACCAATATCTGAATTCAGGACGTTCATCCCAACCAGCTATGCATCGAGTTGCAGTAAAATTGCCACCATTTTGGGCAGAGAGACGCAGTTTATGTTTTCTCAACACATTATCTCAGACATTTCAACTGAGATAACCAAATTTCATTGTTGTTTCATAGCTTGATACACGTGTAGTTGTATCATTACTTGCATGCCACTTCAGAACTAATACAGCATTTTGAAAAAGAAACGCATTGTACGTTTGTCGGCATTAGACGAGAAACGTGTCTGACAACTCATCAGTGACAAAAAACTTGGGGACCGTAAACCATCACAATTCCTTCGACATCTTCGTTCACTTGTTGCTCCTTCAATTCGGCAAGACAATCTTTTGCGTTAACTACAGTTACGACGACTACGACACGTCCAGGCTATCTAACTTCAAGATCTAATCTATCCACCGATCTTTGGTGAAAGTACCTTTTCGGATCGATGTACCAGTACTAACATTGGCAACACATATATTGTGGACGGCATCACCCATGCTAACCAAAGTCAAAACAGCTACACCTTCATTCTCAACACCATTAACATCACCATCATGATCTCCCACAGTAGCAGCAACAGCATCAGCGTCGACGGCAGCCGCAACAACACCAATCACCACATCAACAACAACTTTTAAATTATTTTCAACCTCCGAAATTTTATTAAGTACTAAACCTTCATGTCAATCGGTTCTTGTGTATTGGACCATGAACATTGTTTTTTTTTGTTATTGTTATTGTTCGCACCACTTTTCGATAAAGGTGACGGAGAGGAAGTACGTGCTTTTCTCTTTCAAAGGATTAAACTGTTTTCGTTTTTCACGTAACCCAAATATTCAAATTCGCTGACAACTTCTATTGTTTCACCATCTAACGTCCAGTTACGCCCGTAGTTAATAGATCGATTTTGGGATCTGAAAACCATTATTTTTGATTTGGCTGTATTTATCTTGAGGTCCCACATATTACAATAGTTTTTCAACTTATTAATTGGTTAACGGATTCTCAGACAAAATTACCATATCGTCGGCGTAGAGCAGTACTTTGATTGTCAGATCTCTAAAACCAATCCCACCTGGAATATGATGTTCAAAGTCGTTAATGTATAACACGAACATTAACGGACTTAAAATGCAACCTTGCGGCACACCTGTTTCGCAATTAAAAACTCTGGACATGTCTTTAGCGTTATGTACTACTGCAGTCATGTTTCCCAAAAGTTTTTCGTATCCTTTGATAAATTTAGTTGAAATTCCTATAGCTGCAAGCTTAAAGATTAATGATTTACGGTTAATAGTGTCGAAAGCTGCCTTTAGGTCTACAAAAAAGGCGTACAAACATTTTTTTCGAAAGGTTTGCTCACAATTGACGAGTCTATTATAAAGAAATCTTGTAAACAGTTTTATTGTTTTTCATTTTATTTAAGGCATTAATGAGTTCACACATTGAAAATTGGCAGTCCAGGTCTGAAACACTTGGGAGAACAAAACTAATTATATTTTGATTGGGGTCAGGTAGTAAGAGTTTTTCGAAATGGGTTGCTAACAAATCAACATCAATTTTGAAGAAAACTGTCTTACTTCATTTGCCCAGAGTTCGAACATTATACCAGAAAGCTTTTGAATTTTTGCATTTCACAAGCATTGAAGCAGTTTTCCTGATATATAATTCCTTCTTTTGCGCACATAATTTTTTGTAGGCTTTGTTTTGCTGTATGTACAAGTTTTTAAAAGCCGAATTGTTTGTTCTTCTGAAATGTTTTAAAAAGGTGAATGATTTCTGTCTGCTTTCCGTACAGTCTTTGGACTGGTGCAAAGGAGTGGTCTGACTGCAAACGATAAACATTTTGCAGCCTCTTCTATGGGTGTTGAAATTGGATTGGGCATGTTGAAAACTTGTTGATTTAATTTACTTTTGTATAAGTCAACTTTTCTTTCAATCCACTTTATTTTGTTTTCCGCGGTTTTGATTTGTTGGAAATATGAATAACAGTCTTCAAACTGACAAGAAGCAATTATGGGAAAATGTGATGAAAAGTTGGCTGGAAGAACTTCAAAGTCTTTAACTAATCTAAGCCAGTCACCTTTTATAAGACAGTAATCTATCACTGAACAGCCCTGTTCGGAAACAAATGTATAATTACCATTTGAGTCACTATTTGAAACTCCGTTTAGTACAAGAAATCCAAAGTCTTGGATCATTTCCCCCAAAGATTTACCGTTTATGTTAAGACATTTGTCTGTGGAGTGTCTATTATCTGAAAATTGACCATTATTCAAATATTTCGGATATTCTTTATGTCAAAGTAACACGTTGCGTCTTCTCCAAAATTTGCTCTGACATATTCTAATTCTTGTTTTGTTGAAATTTTTAAACCTCGGAAAGTATCATATTTAAACGTGAATCTATCGATTTGTATCTTTGCTCCTTTGATCTTACGTGTAGAATTTGAATTTTTTCCGTAAGACTATGATTTTGTTGACGGTTTCGGCGTTATTTAGTTTTAAAATCATGGTAGTATGTCGGTTAGTGAATTCATGTGAAGCTACGAGTGGTAATTCTGTGTTTTCATTAAGATTGAGAGGGCTCAGACAAGTTTGTGTTGCATATCCAATCTTGTTTGTCTTCTCGTCATAAGGAAAATGCATAACAACAATGTTTTCGTTTGACTTTTGCAATAGAACTTCTAGTTGTCTTTCAAGTCTCTCAGTAATTTTCAACGGCAAACAGACGTTCAGTTAGATGAGCATTCTGTGAACGAAGTAGCTGTATATCTTTGGAGACAGCGGAAACATCATCTATAGTTGCAATATTTTTTAGGTGTTCCCTCAAACAATTATTTGTGATACATTTGATATCGTTTGCGTTCATTTTGGTATTTAATTCGGATGAATCTTTTTTACTCCTGGGTGAGTTAATCGGAGATATTTCCGTCGACTTTCGCTTGGGTTCCATATAGTCGCACATCACAAGTATATCGACTGTGGTTGTATTTATTGGATTTTTAAACTTAAATAATCCTACGTTAGTGATGTGTTTTGACTTTTCATTCACTTTTAGGATGTGTAGATTTACTTATATAAATATTTAAAACACAAAATTGTAATTAATTTAAACGATTATATTAAAAAAGTACTCAACCACAAAATATATACGTAGACTTTGGTCTCTATCTCTCTACTCAAAATTATTATATTGCATTACTATCTTACAACCCTATTCCAGATGTGTGGATGGAACAAAATAATTTAAAAAATCACGATTAAAAACACGGTTCATCGTAGAAAGGTGAAAGTTGTATGTATTTTTCAATGCTAAATCATAATAAGATAAAAATAAAAAATGTTGTCAAAAAAATTTAAAAAAAATTAGAGCGGGGCATCATTGTCATTTAGGGATATGCAAAATAGATGTTGGCCGCGATTCTCAGACCTAACCGATATGGACACAAAATTTCATACAAATCGGTCCAGCCGTTTCGGAGGCATTTCGAGACACGAGAATTTTATATATTTATTATATATAAGTATGCCATGACACATTATGAAATCTTTATTCAAAACATAAAATAGATTCAAAATGTAAGCAAAAAATTTTAAGAAGCTAGGCGCGTACCCCTGCTTTTCCCAATATAGGATTTCGGGTGGGTACAAGTTTGGATATATGCAATTTTTTTTGGAACTTTTTAAAAAGAAATCTAACCTAATTGAACAAAAAAACACTTCACACAAGTACTCAAAAAACCTAATAGGTGGACAAAAGTCCCAAATATTTTTTGTGGGACTTATGTATGTCTCACCTCGGTACTTTTATCTAAACAAATTATGTTGTAGGATGTACGTTCAAAAATTGCGTACAATTTTAGTTTTTAAAACGTAACAAGCTTGTAACGACCAGAGTTACATCCTATTAAAATTTACCACATTTCACTTCGAATTCGAATCTGAAATTCTGTGAAGCTGTACAAATAATTAATAAAAAACAATAGTTTTGTTGAATTACCTTCAAGCGTTCTTCAATATTTTGTCTTTCATTTCCCTCCAATGCACGCAACTCTTCATCAGATAAATAGTTTAAGTTCGATGCCATTGTAGGCGGTGGCACTAAAAACTGTGTTAGAAACGGTAGGGAAGTCGGAGAGGCGAAAGGAACTTGGGGAATTTCCATCGTTGCCCCGTAAGTATTGGGAACAGCTGTATTTCCTGAAATTAATAATCATTTAAAAATGATCTCGTTTTAATTGTTATTGTGGTATACGATTTAACCCATCATTTGTATTTCTTATAGATGAATCCGTTGGTTGCACATTGGAGAAAGCTGCTAGTTCTTCTCTTGGAGTAGATGTATTGACATTGTTGTTGTAAAGAATGTTGAGTCTGCACGTTGGACATGTTTGCTGACGTTGAAACCATGAACGTAGACAGCTCGTATGAAATATATGTCCGCACGGCAATTTCTTGGCGTTAACAACCATTTCCTCTCTGAAAATTCATATATATAAATTATTATTATGAGCTTTATTGATTTATTTTAGCTTATAGAAAGTAAAATTTTTAAGGTTCCTTGATTTACAGTCGTGTGCAAAATAATAGGTGTGTGCTAAGAAATCATCAAAAGCACTTGAAAAATTGTGATTGTTGGGTTAGTCTCAAGAGCTCTTGTAATCTGTCAATCAGTGGTTTTAGATGGTTTTCTTTGGTATTCTTTGGGATTCTGGATGGCTGGTCCATTTTAAGGCATTTGTGACCATATTTTAAGAACAACCAACCTGTATCGCTATTGTTTTATAGGTGTTTCCTTCACTTCGAAGATTTTTGATTATTTCTCTCACTGATGAGAACAATGTGATTTACGACCTATTATTACTCCTTCTACCAGTTTTAAAATAGTTAAATTAATTAATACAAATATTATTACAGTCATAAAAAAACTAATAACTTTTTTTTTAGATTTTTTAGATTAATAATGACTTTTGTTTACATAATTTCATAATGCTATATTGTAACAATCATAAATAAGCATGGCATGCGCCGTCTGCCAGAGTGACATTTTTTATGTTTTCATAAGTAAATTATAGTTGAATAAAACATTCAAACTTAATACAATTTATACAATATTTTTATTGGAAACGAGTATCATGAGAACAGCTCATTTATTTATATTTCTTCTTTACCCCCATTCTATGTACTTTGGCAATTTTTTCTATTTTAACCGTTAAGAGTATTCTTCATCTCGACATTGCTCAGGACACTTTTTCCAAACACTGGTACTCGAATTTCCGCCAGAATAGGACATATTCCCAGAAAGTTGTTTATATCTTCTCTCGCCTCATATTACAGCGGCCACATATTTCATCAAGGTCACTTCTGTAAGGAATAAAATTCAATTCAATAACCTCTGCTCTTGTTTTGGTAATTAACGATATTTCCTCTGTTGTATATTCGCAATTGAAGTAGTTCCTTTCCATTAAGTCATGATTAAGTTGGGCATAGATAACTCGTTGTTGAGATGACCTTGCCTTCATTTCGAAATCCTGTGTTTTTTTCAGATCTGCTGCCTTAATTAACTCGTACACCTCTGGTTTCCAAGCCTCTATGATATTTCTGTGTAGATTTAGTGAACAGCTACAATATTCTGACAATAACTTCCACTTAGCAAACCATGAAATTTCCTTGCGTATTACCAGCATACTTATCTTTTTCGGCAATCTCCTGTCGTCCATGTTAAGCGTTTTAATGGCATATCTATATACAATGGAGATAACCCAGTTTCAAGGTAAAGAATATGATTTGGTGTTGACTGCGGCAATTTGAAAATTCTTTTTAAAAAGTATCGCAAAAGTTGCTCTACGTCTTCAAATTCTATATGGCCCCAACTTTGTGCAGCATAACACATTATGGCTTTAGCTGTTGCCTCAAAAACTCAAAATTTTGCTGCTGAATCACATCCTTACTCGACATTACACTTCTCCAGGTTGCATTTATGGGACTTTTTGATTTTGCAAGTTTTCCTGTCATATGTCTTTTAAAATTTAGATTCCTTGTAATGAGAACACCTAAGTAATTGTACGCATTTACTTCCTCTATGTCTTGGCTAGGTTGTTGGCTGTGTATGTATAGGGCAGGCCCTGATCGGCGTCAACCAGGCGATGTAACTTTCTCGTACACATCAATTGTGCTTATTTTACCTCCCTGCGGTAACCACCGGGTACTGGCTTGTCAATCCGGACATTCCTGCTAAACTTATAAGCGCGAGTGTTAAACACAGAAAAGAAAGCAACACTATAATGCTCTGTTTTAATGACTGTTCTGATTGACTCGCAGAAGTCTTGCATGAGCCCCTCAGAAAGAGGAAGTACGACGGATGAGCCCAAATAATTGGACCAACGGCGGCTTCAACAGTCAACAAAGAAGATGCCCTAGTGAGCTACTTCGACGTATTTGGAGATAAGGTCATTGGGACAATTCAATGCAAGTCAGGGCATTGAAATAGAGATGGTGGCGGATGAGCCCTTAAAGGGCCAACGGCAGCGCTCATATCCTTGAAGCGGGTTACTGACTCCGGACTTTCCGGCTCCTTGCACTCAAGAGTCCAACAAAGGACCTGGCCCTCCAGGTTGGGGGTTGTGCGTGGTGTTAACAGCCCCGCCATGTAAAAAAAGATATGTTGCGATGCGACCAATAGCCTCGGAAAAGGACGGATTAACTGTTAACGACCCGGCAAAATGCATTAAGGGCAGCGACCTTCGGATCTGCACGTGGAATGTTAAAACTCTTAACAGACCACGTGCAGTCGAACAACTAGAGGCGGCCCTAGACTGCTACACAGCAGGAATTACTGCCATCCAAGAAGTGCGATGGGATGCGCCGGGCAAAAGGAAGATGAAAAACTGTGACGTATACTACGGTGATCGTGAAAGATGAATACAGCGTCTATTCGGGTGCGGATTCGTCATAAGCGGCAGACTTAGGCAAGAAGTCTTGGGCTTTCGACACGTGAGTGAGCGACTTGTGACAATCCGTATCAAAGCTAAATTCGCCAACATTAGTCTAATATGGGCTCACGTCCCCACAGAAGACAAGGACGACGCCACCAAGGTTGACTTCTACGAGCTCCTCGACAAAACCTATGAGCAGTGTCCTAAATATGACGTTTAGATCGTACTAGGCGATTTTAACGCCAAATTAGGTAAAGAGGAAATCTTTGGTAGGACTGCCGGAAAACATAGCCTACACGACACAACGTCTGAAAACGGACTTAGGCTAATTGACTTTGCGGCGGAACGTAACGTCACCATTACAAGCACACGGTTTCCTCATCTCGACATACACAAAGGGACTTGGCGGCATCCAGATCAAATAACCGTCAATCAGATTGACCATGTTGCGATCGATGCTAGGCACGCTTCCAGTATTCTGGATGTTTGCACCTTCCGAGCAGCTAACATCGACTCGGATCACTACCTTGTTGCAGCCAAGAATGCGAATAACCCGAACGTCCCAACAACGGCGTAATACTGTGAGGAAGTATGACGTCGGAAAACTGCAATCGCAAGAGACCGCCAGAACCTATGCCGATCGAATATCCCGTAACCTCTCAAGAAATCCATTGCCGCCAGCATCAAGTGCCGAAGACCAGTGGCAACGCTGTCAACAAGCCATCAGACGTGCCGCAACTGATGTGCTAGGTTTCACCGGACCTCCAACACGAAACCGCTGGTTCGATGAAGAATGCAGGCAGGCATATGCAGCTAAACAAATGGCATATAATGCGGGGCTGCAAAGATGGACGAGAGCGGCTCGCGATCTCTACGATCAGAAAAGACGGGAGGAACACCAGCTTCTCCAGAAGAAAAAGAGAGAGCGATCGAAGATATTGAGAGATGCTACTCCAGGAACAATGTGCGGAAGTTTTACCAACAGGTAAAGAACGTGTCAAGGCAAAAAAACCCGCACAGAAGCCTGTAGAGATAGGAATGGAAACCTCGTAGTAGAGTCACAGTCGGTGCTGAGTATATGGAAGGACCATTTCTGCAGACTGTTAAACGGCGATGAAGACCAAAATCCCGTTGTCAGGCACAATGAACCATTCAACATGGACGATGATACACAAAACTTCCGTCCACCTGAACAAAATGAAGTGAGGATAGCAATATCCAAACTAAAGAACAGCAAAGCTGCTGGCCCCGACGGACTACCCGCCGAACTCTTTAAAGCAGCCGGAGATGACCTGGTACAGTGCATACACCAACTCATCTCTAAAGTCTGGTCAGAAGAAAGTATGCCTGATGAATGGAACCTCAGCATCGTTTGCCCTATCCACAAAAAAGGAGACCCTCTAAACTGCGCCAACTATAGAGGAATAAGTCTCCTGAATATCGCGTACAAGATCCTTTCTGCTGTATTATGTGAACGTCTGAAATCAATTGTCAGCAACCTGATTGGACCCTATCAGTGCGGTTTCAGGCCAGGAAAGTCCACAATCGATCAAATGTTCACGCTACGGCAGATCCTCGAAACTACCCAAGAACTCCAAATCGATACCCACCATCTCTTTATCGATTTTAAGGCCGCGTACGATAGCATTTATAGAGACGAGCTATACAGATCCATGTCTGGTTTTGGCATCCCCACAAAACTCATCCGCCTTTGTAGGATGACGATGGAGAACTCTCGCTGCTCCGTCAAGGTTGGTACTGACCTCACAGAAGCTTTTTTTTTTTTTTTTTTTTTTTTTTTTAATAATCTACACGCGCTCAAGGGATTATGAATACCCTTTAAATGTTTCAACACAGCGCGGGCGTGGGGGTGAGGTTAAGGAAGAGAAAGAATGATAGGAAAGATGTGTGGCGCGATATTCGGAGACTGTATGTGATTGTTGTCTCAGATTTTATCTCCAGGGATGGCGGCTGAACTAATGCGGAGAAATTTCCGTGTCTTATTTATCGATGTCCCTTATAATTCGCATTAATTTTTTTATTCTTTGTCATATTTTATCGGTATACTAGTTTTACTCAATCACATGTTGTTAGTTCTATGCCTAAACAGCATGTAATGAGTAAACCAACAACCCATTGTATGACATTTTTATTTTTAGAATTGGTTTTTAATGGAAAAATAAGAAGACATAGACTACGGCAGGGATCGAACCTGTGACCATGAGGTTGACAGGCGAACACACAACTATCGCGCCACGGCCACCCCCTATGATGTAAGAAAGGATTCCGACAATGCGCTATCGTGCGATTTCTTCAACTTAATACTTGAAAAAATTGTAAGAAAATCCCAAGTTAACTCACTGGCACAATTTTTTTCAAGTCTGTGCAATTGTTAGCATACGCTGATGACATCATTGGCAGAACCCAGCGAGCTGCCACTGGAGCGTTTGCTAACATTGAAGCTAAAGCGGCTAAGATGGGACTAGCAGTCAATGAGGCCAAAACGAAGTACCTGCTGTCCACAAAAAGGGACACACAACACCGGCGGATTGGACAAAACGTCACAATAGACAGATACAACTTTGAGGTAGTTAGGGACTTTGTCTACCTCGGAGCCGCTACAACATCTAACAATAACATCTCGTTGGAAATAAAGCGAAGAATAACTCTTGCCAATCGCTCTTCCTATGGGCGGGGGAGGCAATTGAGTAGTAAAGCCCTCTCTCGAAAAACAAAGGAGACTCTTTATAGGACTCTGATCATTCCAGTCCTGCTCTATGGCGCGGAGACATGGACTCTATCAAAAGCGGATAAAGATATCCTTAGTCGTTTCGAGCGTAGGGTTCTTTGCAAGATTTTCTGCCCTATCTGCGTTAACGGGCTTTGGAGGAGAAGGTTCAACCACGAACTATACGAGCTGTACAGCGACATTGACCTGGTACAAAAAATACGTATATCACGTTTAAGATGGCTAGGTCATATAGAGCGTATGGACAACAATGCTCCGGCTCGCAGGATCTTCGATTCCAACACAGAGGGAAGACGCAGTCAAGGAAGACCTCGCCTAAGGTGGCGCGCTCAAGTGGAAGATGACCTCAACCAACTTGGAGTGCGTAACTGGAGGCAGTTAGCCAAAGACCGAGCTAGCTGGAGAGGCATGTTGGTTGAGGCCCAGGTTCGGCCCGCACTGTAGCGCCGCCTAAGTAAGTAAGTAAGTAAGTAAGTAAGTAAGTAAGTAAGTAAGTAAGTAAGTAAGTAAGTATGTCTTGGCTAGCAAATTTCCATTTCTCATTTCGACTGTTCCTGCATTGCGAAAGATCTTGATTTTTGATTTGTCGAGATTTACTTTCAGTCTCCATGTGTCCGAACCCGAAACAAGTAACCAGTTGAGCGCAGATGATAATTTCAAAACGAGATCAGTAGTGCTGAATTTGAATAATTCCATTTGAATACCATACGATCCAGGGGCTTTTGTCATTTTTTGACTCCTTGAGTGCAGCTTCGACTTCAACAACTGAAAATAGGGCATCCAAAGTGTTGTTTTAAAGGTTGGGAACAGCAAATTGGAAGGTATCCTTTGTCATCTCACTAAAGTAGTTTGCCAGTATTGGGAGTTCAATTGGTATTGATCCGTTCTTGACAACAATACTGCCTCTCCATATTAACGGATATCGCCAAATATCACTCATTTCTTGCGCTTCCAAAGTAATGGAAAAAGTTATTGCGAAAAGACTTATGTGGTTTATAGAATCAAGAAATCTGATCAGCGCGAACCAAGTCACTTTCAAAGCAAACAAAGGCTGCAATGATGCTTTACTTCATATCGATTTTTATATCACATGTGCTTTATCGGCCCGTAATCACGTTACCATATTGCCCCTTGACTTCGAAAAGGCTTTTGATAGAATCAGTATCCATCAAATTTTAGAAAAAAATCAAAGCTTGGGGTATCGGACCCAAAATCTTCAAAATCTTATTCTCTTCACATCGGCATCCCCCAAGGTTCTTCTTTATCAGTCGTATTATTCCTGATTGCTTTGACGACATCAGTTCTATTATAGCTAAATACTCGCAACTAGTACATTGTATCTACGCCGATGACGTGTATATCATGTGTAAGCACAATAACCTCGCAGAACATCAAGCTCTTTTCTCAAATGTTTTAGCTGATACTTTAACATGGTCTGTTACTTCGGGTGCTAAATTATCAGTAGATAAATGCAAAACCTTGCATACATGTCGTAAAACATCTTGTACTGGAGTTTCCTTTAACTTTAATAATATCAGTATAGAAAATGTAACTTACCTAAGTATTTTAGGTAATATTTTCAATAATAAATTTAATTTCAAAAACCACTGTACTAAACTTAAAAAGAGCTTAGCTGCTAGGGTCAACATTGGAAATTGTCTATCCAGTAAAAAATCATTTGCACAAATAAATGCTTTATGTAATATAACAAGATCTTTAATCTTAAGTAAGATAGAGTATGGTATACCAATCTACGGAAACTCTCCTAAAACTACAATAAACTACATCAAGGCTCCTTACCTTAAAGCTCAATTATTGATGAAGACGTCAAAGCGCTTGATAAATCAAATTATCTTAAACGCATTCCTTCAGCAATCTCTACCGCTATAACAGTTGCCAAATCTATGGAACTTCCAATTATTAAACACAAAAAATACTATCCAGGATGCCCTCCATGGTGCATCGAAGATTCCTCATTTAACATGGACATGAATGTACACGACAAAAATCACACTTCCTCATACATCTACCGATCTTTATTCAAAGATACTACTGATGCCCTAAGGTCCACAATAGTAGGATATAGAATTGTATTATAAAAAAACACCTTCTTATTAACTATGTCTGGCCAAGGACAAATTCTTCCAATTTTAATGATTAAAATTTTAATCTTGTTGGTTATAGTTCACATTGTTTTTTTTGTCAAAAAATGCAAGTTGAACTGAACTTAACAAAAATTGCGTATTGATAAGGCGCTCACTAACAAACTGAGGAGTCCAAGTGAGATTGCCGGGATGAAACGCAAATTTTGTGGACTAAAGGCCGTTAAAAGCTATTTGAATCAATAATTCAACAAGTCCAATTAAATATAATGCTGAGTCTTTTACTTAGCTAAGTAATTTCATTAGTATATAGAATTGTATTATAAAAAAAACACCTTCTTATTAACTATGTCTGGTCAAGGACAAATTATTCCAATTTTAATCTTGTTGGATGTAGTTCACATTGCTTTTTTGTCAAAAAATTCATGTAAGTTGAACTGAACTTAACAAAAATTGCGTATTGGTAAGGCGCTCACTAACCAACTGATGAGCCCAAGTGAGATTGCCCGGACGAAACGCAAATTTTGTGGACTAAAGGCCGTTAAAAGCTATTTTGAATCAATAATTAAACAAGTCCAATTAAATATAATGCTAAGTCTTCTACTTGGCTGAGTAATTTCAGTAGTATATAGAATTGTATTATAAAAAAACACCTTATTTATACTATTTACATTCTCTTGTAAAAAAAAATACACAAGCTTAGATTTCCTTAAGAGTCAGAAGCCTCAGCAGCTAAGTCTCTTAACAATATGTATTAACATATAAATTTTAATTTATAGTTAATAAATTTTAATAATAATAATAATATTGTTTTTTTTTCTTTGTACAGTTTAGGAGAGGACTTTGAAGTCATTGACGAAAAAATACGGCAAAATAGAAGAAAATAAAGAAAAACGAGTTTTTTTATATTGCCAGGAAGCCAATGCAACAGGCGGAGGTCCACCAAAAAAAAAAAAAACCCCTGCTTTGAGCGAGCCGATGGATGAATTGTTTGCAGCGGCTGGTGATAGTGAATTATCAACAAAAGAAAAACCTGCGAAAATGAAACTGCAATGGTTGAAATTAAAAATGAAGTCGCAACTCAAATGATGAAAGAAACAGTTGAATAGAGTCAATCCAGAAAAGATGCGGAAGCCACCGAACCCTTTGCAGACCGGGCGTCGCAAACAAAAAATGGGGGTGCAATGGAACTTTCTAAAAAGGTGTCCAAATTTGAGGAGGCTGCTGAAACCTGCTGAACACCAGAAAAAAAATATGCAATTGAATTGGAAATCCTTGAAATTGAAAGTCGAATTCGACCGCGAACGTGCTAAAGTCGAATTACAGAGGGCCAAAAACTTTTGAATGCGATGCTGAACTACATAAGGCTCGAATGGAGACGTTGAAAATGAACCCGATTCAATCTACCATCTCAACAGCAGCCGCAAAAAAAGTTTATTTTTAAATTTGCCGGTTTATTTTCTTATAAAAATATTAAATAACAAACATTAATTTATTACAAATAAGTCTTTTTTTCAATATTGATTTCTTTATTCTTGGTCTAAAATTGACTGAAAATAATTTCGAATTCGAGATCTTGCGCACCCAACCGTTGCCGAAGGTAATTGATGTTGCCTTGTGGGTGGAACATTTGTATTACGCAACATATCGTAGAATGCAAGCATTTCCGGACGAGTTTGTAGTTCCTTTTCATCCAGTGCTATGTTGTGAAGAATTGCACAAGCAATTATAATCAATTGCACAGTTTCAACTCTGCATCTTAGCTCGGTCGCCAATATTGGAAACCTTACTTACTTCACTTACTTACTTTTGATGGCGCTCACAGCCCAGGATGGGCTACAGCCTCAAACAACAAGCCCCTCCAGTCAGCTCTGTCCCTAGCTAGCCGCTTCCAGTTTCGCCCACCAAGTTGTTTGAGGTCGTTCTCCACTTGTGTTTGCCACCTGTTATGGGTTCTTCCTCTGCGGCGTACACCATCGGGGTTGGATTCGAAGACGCGTCGGGCAGGTGCGTTGCTGTCCATAAGCTCCACCTGCCCCAGTTATCTCAGCCGTTGTATTTTAAGCTTTTTGACCAGGTCAACGTCGCTGTATAGCCCGTATAGCTCGTCGTTGAATCTTCTCCTCCACAGTCCTTCGATACACACCGGACCGAAAATCACACGAAGAATCTTCCTCTCAAAGCACCCTAGCATACTTTCATCCGATTTTTCAATTTCCATGCTTCTGCCCCATAGAGCAGGACCGGGATGATAAGGGTCTTGTATAAAGTCTCCTTAGTTCTCTGAGAGAGGGCCTTACTACTTAGATGCCTTCTTAACCCGAAGAAACAGCGGTTGGCAAGAGTAATTCTTCGTTTGATCTCTGCACTGATGTCATTTTGCGAGGTAATAGTGGAGCCCAGGTAGACAAAGTCCATCGTGATATTTTGCCCGAGTCGAAGATGTTGAGATTCTATTCTCGAGGACAGCATATACTTCATCTTGTCCTCATTAACCGCCAATCCCATTTTAGCCGCCTCCGATTCAATGCTCGCAAATGCGCCTGCAACAGCTCGCTCCGTTCTGCCGACAATGTCTATGTCGTCTGCATACGCAAGCAATTGAATGGACTTTTGATAAGTTGTACCACTGGTGTTGACATGTGCGTTGCGTACAATTGCTTCAAGGACGATGTTAAATAGGTTGCATGATAACTCGTCGCCTTGCATCAATCCTTTCTCAACATCAAAGGATTCGGTGGTGTTCTTACCGATTTTGACGGAGCAGCGAGAGTGAACATTTGGTCGACGGTTGACTTGCCTGGCTTAAAACCTCACTGATAGGGACCAACCAGATCGTTGACAAAATGTTTTTAGCCGACAAGATCTTAAAAGGTGATTTTTTAAGAGCTTGGTTTTTGAAAATTCAAAAAAACACAGAAACTTTTAAAAAGTGAATGAAATTTTTATTTGGATCGATAAATCAATTCCTGCCATTTACTTTTTAAAAATAATTTCACTTAAATGTTGCCCGCGGCTACGCTTCAGGTGGTCCATTCTGAAGGTCCAATTTTGGCAAACTTTTTCACACATTTCGGCCGGAATCTCACCAATGACGCGTTCAATGTTGGCTTCCAAGGCAGCAATCGTGTTTGGCTTGTCCCCATAGACAATAGACTTAACATAGCCCCACAAAAATAGTCTAACGGGGTCAAATCACATGATCTTGGTGGCCAATTGACTGCGCCAAAACGTGAGATCAACTGTTCACCAAATTCGCCTCTCAATTGATGCATGGTTTCGCGTGCAGTGTGGCATATGGCACCGTCCTGTTGGAACCACATGTCGACCGAGTTCAATTCTTGCATTTTCGGCAAAAAAAAATCTGTTATCATCGAACGGTACCTTTCTCCATTGACCGTAATCCTGCGGCCTTCATCGTCCTTGAAGAAGTACGGCCCAATGATGCCGCCTGCCCATAAACCGCACCAAAGAGTGCAATTTTCGGGATGCATTGGTAGCTGCTGAATTGCCTCTGGCTGCTCTTCACTCCAAATACGGCAATTCTGCTTATTCACGTATCCATTTAGCCAAAAATGAGCCTCGTCGCTGAAACGGACGTAGCTTGCGAAACACATTTTTCACAGAGCACGAATTTTGATAATAAATTTCAATAATTTGCAAAACGTTGTTCAGGCGTAAGTCTATTCATGATGAAATGGCAAACAATACTGAATCGAAATGTCAAATGTTCGTGGAATTTGTCATGTGTGATCTGTCAAAAATATAAACGTCAAAAACCAAGTAGCAAAAAAATCACCCGTTATAAGCGACGTTTAGGAGACTAATTCCCCTGTAGTTGGTGCATTTCACAGCATCTCCTTTTTTGTGGATGGGGCACACTATACCGAGATTCCATGCATCGGGCATACTTTCATCCGACCAAATTTTGCCGATGAGTTGGTGTATGCTCCCTACCAATTCATCTCCCGTTGATTTGAGTAACTCGGCTGGTAGACCATCCGCTCCAGCAGCCTTGTATGACTTAAGTTTGGGTATCGCCTGCCGCACTTCGGTTAGGTCGGGTGGACGGAACTATTGACCATCATCGTCCAAGTTGAATGGAACGTTCTGCCTACTAGCGGTATCTTGGCTGT
Organism: Philhelius pedissequus; assembly: GCA_910595825.1. Lineage (NCBI taxonomy): Eukaryota > Metazoa > Arthropoda > Insecta > Diptera > Syrphidae > Philhelius > Philhelius pedissequus. Next base: position 158,106,688 of record OU343161.1, read on the forward strand.
CTTCGCCGTTAAGCAATCTAGAAAAGTGTTTTTTCCAGATCCTGAGCAATGACTGTGTGTCGACTACCACTCTCAACTCGGCAGGCTTCCGTCCTAGCTTTGTATCCTTGGGCGGATGGCTTCACCCTCTGACAAAATTTTCGAACATCACCCCTGCCGCTACACCCCTCAATAGACTCTACTACCCGCTTCTAGTGCTCTCTTTTTCCTCCTGAGAAGTCGGCGTTCCTCTTTTCTTTTTAGCCGGTAGAGCTCCTGGGCCACTCTTTCAGCTCTTGTTCGAGTCTGCAGCATTGCCTGGTAGTCCTCGTCCTTAGTGGCAGGCGCCAACCGGCACTCCTCATCGAACCAGGGGTTTGGTTGTGGTCGCCTAGTGAAACCCAGCACATCAGAGGCGGCACTCCTGATTGCTTGTTGACAGTGTTGCCACTGGTCCTCTGCACTTGATGCTGGTGGTGAACTTGCTGAGAGATTAAGAGTTACGTGGTCAGCAAACGTTCTGGTGGTTTCTTGCGACTTCAGCTTCTCGACATCGAACCTGTTTACAGCATCAACTCTGCGTTGTGGCGTCATAGATATCCGCATGCGTAGTCTAGCTACCACCAGGTAGTGATCCGAGTCAATGTTGGCCCCTCGGAACGTTCGGACATCCAAGATACTGGAAGCATGTCTCGCGTCTATCGCAACATGATCGATTTGGTTGACGGTTCGTTGATCACGCGACCGCCAAGTCCCCTTGTGTATATTGAGGTGTGGGAAACAGGTGCTTGATATGATAACATTTCGCCCCGCCGCAAAGTCTGCCAGCCTGTATCCGTTGCCGAAAGTTTCGTCGTGAAGGATGTGTCGTCCGACTACCGAACCAAAGATGCCCTCCTTTCCGAATCTTGCGTTGAAGTCGCCAAGAATGGTCTTCACGTCGTACTTAGGGCACATATCATACGTTGTCTCCAGGAGATAGTAGAATGATTCTTTGGTTGATTCATCTCTCTCTTCATGGGGGGCGTGAACACAGTCTATGGGGTTTTGCTAAATGCAAGCAAAAAGAAAGGGCCTGATGGCATCGCACGTATTATTTTGCTTAAATGTGCAAAATCATTAGCCAAACCATTTACAACAATTTTTAATGCTCCACTTTCCAAAGGAAAATTTGTAGACTGTTGGAAACTGGCGTTTCTAACCCCAGTTTTTAAATCAGGATCTAAGCAAGAAATTACTAATTACCGGCATATTAGCAAAATTTCAGCTATGCCTAAATTATTCAAAAAATAGTTTACAATAGGTTAGCCTTTAAATTAAAAGGCAAATCTACAACAACGAATCTTACATTAATGACAATAATTTTTTTTTAAATCATATTATTAATAATTTTGAAAGTCATATTCAAACTGATATAATATTCACAGATTTTTCAAAAGCATTTCATCGTGTAAGCCATCGTGTGCTTTCTGAGTTGGATTGAATCGTACTTTATTAATAGAATTCAAATAGTTAAAATTGACAACTGTTACTCAGAAAACATCTATGTATCATCTGGTGTGCTGCAAGGTAGTCATTTGGGCCCATTGTTTTTCCTCTTATTTATAAACGATATTCCTTCAATTTTTGTATCTTCGTTATGTCTTTTATTTGCTGATGACTTAAAGCTGTATCATAAGATAGTAATTATCGGATTGTTATTCACTTCGTGATGATGTATTTAGATTAACTGAATGGTGTCACAATAATTTTCTTTATTTAAATATTACGAAATGTCAAATAATGTCATACTATTTTATTCAATTATGTAGTAAATCATGAAATTCTGGAGCGAGTTGCACGTAAAAAGGATCTAGGGATTATTTTGGATAATAAGCTTTCATTTTTTACCTCATATCGATAATATTGTAAATAAGGCTAATCAAATGCTTGGATTTGTTAAGAGGAATACAAGAGAATTCCAAGATTCTTATTCAATTAAGTCACTTTTAATTCATTGGTAAGATCTGTATTGGAATACTCTAGTACAGTTTGGAATCCATTCTATAAAAACTCATCTAACAGAATTGAAAAAGTTCAAAAGAATTTTACTAGATATTTAATGTTCAAATTAAATTTGCGCATGGACATGCCAACTTACAAATCTAGGTGTTTACTGTATGGTATTAATACCTTGGAAAACCGGCGTACTTGTTTCTCTGTTATGTTCATCAGAGAGTTATTATCGTATCACATTATATGTCCTCAGTTACTTAATCTCATAAACTTACGCGTTCCTCAAAGAAATTGCCGCGGGTCAAAGTTATTGCATGAATATTTTCATCGGACAAATTATGGCCTAAATGAACCAGTTTCTAGTTCAGTTAGGGAAACTAACATTGTTTGTTCTAGAATAGATATTTTTAAAAATTGTACAAGAGATACTTCCAAATTCCATACATTAAATGTTGCAGTCATACAACCCGTTTAAAATACATATCTACATAATTATTTTAATATCGAAATTATATTATTTCTATTTCATTTTAATCTTTGTTAATATGTATATAGTATGTAGTCTAAGAGGGAACTTCTCTCTGCTTGATGAATAAATAGTCTAAATCAGGTGACGGGCAAAGGAAACTGCCAAGTGTTTAGAAGAACTTAAACAGGCGAAAAAGGCCTCCTCAAAATGTAATACTCCAGGCGAATGTTCACAGGAGCCTTACGGCGGACATCCTCCTAACAAAATTTATCGCAGAACTGCGAGCAAATATTGTTATCGTAAGCGAGCAATACTGCGATAAGGATCGATCAAATTGGATACCGGATCTGTTTAAAACAGCTGCTATTTGGATCCCTGCCGCAATGAATTCTCTAATTGAGAGAAAATGCGCAGAAAGAGCTTTTGGGTGGGTGAAAAGAGGAAGACTAAAAATAGTAAGCATCTATTCCAGTCCAAATGACAGAATCAGAAAGATCCGCAAAAAACTGGAAGATTTAGAGGACTTTTTTATTTAATCGGATGGAGACATCATAGTCGCCGGAGGCTTCAACGCCAGAGGCCAGGAGTGGGGTATGCCAACTACAGACTCTCGAGGAAGGCAAATACTCGAGATGGCTGCACGACACGGCCTGCGTGTAGCCAGTTTTGGAAAACACCCACCTTCAGGAGACCTCGCAACGTTGGTACCATCCCGGATGTCACCTTTGTGCCTGATTGCACTCTACCCCCAGACTCAAAAATTGGAGAGTAATTCAAGACTTCAAGGGCAGTGACCACCAATACATCGTCTTCGAACTGCGAACAAAATGGTGTCTCAACAGACTATACGTTTCAGCGATCGAAGAAGGGAAGTCAGCTGTTCTTCAAACAAACAACAGGGACTGCAGAAGCCACTATCAGAGCAACGATACAGCTCATTCATCGAGCATATGATACAGCAATGCCACGGCAGACCAATAATATAGGTCTGAACCCCATCAACTCAGACGAAAATTAACCAGAGGAAAGAGAAGAAGTGCTGAATCATCAGCGGAAGATCTAGCGGAGTTCAAAAACAAAAAAAAACAGAGCTGAAAAGAGCAATCAAGCTCAAGAAACAAAAATAGAAAGAACTAGGAAATGACGTTGACAGTGACCCATGGGGACTAGGACATAAACTGGTCATAATAAAACTTGGAACACAAGCAGCAAACTCAGCTCTCAAGGCAGAAATGATGGAACAGATCGTGAACACACTTTTTCCAACGCACTCCGATAGACCACCAGATACCGCTTTAGCTCTTGAGCTAGAGATACCACCCTTCAACGCGGAAGAACTTGAAGAAGATGTGAACTCACTCCAGAAAAATAAAACTCCTGGCCCCTACGAAATACCAGCCGAAATCCTGAAATTGACTGCCCGAACTTGCCCCCAACTGAGTACTACTGAAAAAATTTAATCATTGCCTGCGGGATAGAGTATTCCCCAAGAGCTGGAAGATGCAGCGATTAGTACTGATCAGCAAGGGTAAGGATGACGCAAACACCACTTCAGCATACTGGCCTCTATGCATGCTATATACGACTGATAAAACTGTGACTCACAGCTGCAGTCCAAAGGGCAGGAGATCCATCTGAAATACAGCACGGGCTCATAAGGGGACGGTCTACGGTCGGAGCGATCGAAGAAGTGATATATGCTGCCCATTCAGCACACCGAGGAAACCAATACTCGAGGAAGATAGCTTTACTAGCAACTATAGGTAGATGTTACAAATGCTTTCAATTCTGCCAGATGGAGTGACATGCTACACGAACTTGAAAACACTTTCTAAATCATAGATTATCACCTACGAATTATTAGGGACTACCTCAACGACCGACAGTTAATCTACGATACCAAAGATGGCCACAAGAGGAAGAAGGTCAAATTACACCCTATTCTCCTGTACGGAAGCGAAATATGGGCCGATGCACTGCAACAAGAAAACTATTGTAAGCAGATGGCAGCGGTACAAAGACGCGGAGCCTTACGGCTGGCCAGCTCCTACCTCACGTTCTCGGAGCCGGACGTCCAGGTAGTTGCAGGAGTAACGCCAATAGGCTTTTTGGCAGCAGAACGAAAGTACATACACGAAAAGAGAACAGAAATCGGAACTGATGCGGCAATCGCAGAAGCAAAAACAATTACACAACAGAAGTGGCAGGAACGATGGGTGTCTGAAAGCTGCAGAATTTTTCAACCAAATATCACAACTTTTCAAACAAAGATTACAATTTTTCAAACAAAGATCACAATTCTTAAACAAAGAACACAATCAATATCAATATCACAAAATATCGCACCCTAACTCGATTATCAGGCATTTTTTGTTATTTCTAGAATCAATTTTTACTCACCGGCATATAATACAAATATTATCTGATAGCTGTAATTCTTCAAGTGTTGCATCTGGGTAGAGGGTGTTCATATTACGTATAGCTCTTCTTGACATAATTACATCGCTTAGTGCCTTTTTAAAACTCCTGGAAATATTAGGTTAGGGAATAAATTAGTATTAGGTTATGATTTTGTAATAGAATATTATAAACATTAATTTCTAAACTAAAATTATTATTAATCTGCTAACATTTTGTATTTTTAACAAGAATCTTTTATGAAATTTATTGAATCGGCCTCCCAGCGGGGTTGACCTTGTCGTCGTGGGGGGCTTAAGTACATTCCCTATGGTATGTGATGGCAAAGTACAAAAAAGAAAAGAACAAAGGCAAACAAAGAGTGGAAAACTAACAAATCGCAAATCCCCCAAAAAACGCAAAACTATGGAAAAAAGGAAAAATAAAGAAATAAAAGTCCGTACGGGGATATACGCTCGTAAGTCGGTGGGTGTCACGACTGCCGGCGATGGCTTGTGTTCGCAAGGAGACAGTCGCCAGTGACTAACATAGTTAACAGTTTTTTTTTCCTGGGTAGGTGTAAAACCTTCAAAAGGCTCAATGAGGACCGAAAAACGCGTGTTCATAGGAGTGTGAGATTCTTACTGCACTAAAAACACCTCCTCTTCCCGATTGCAACTAAGTTGAATCTTATCTAGCAATTTATTTTTACCGAATTTAATTAACGTGTTGTGTTGTAGGTAACTATCCGGTGATAGTTCCTGCTTATACTGCGATTTTAAAGCGGATTCTCGTTTAGTGCACCGGATCGGAAGGCTTAGTCCTTCACAGGCGGGGTACTAAATTCGTCTCATCGATAATTTGGCGTATAGTACTATTACAGTGTTGTAATAGCCGTTTTCTATGATTTCGGGCAAAATTTTTTATTTCATCGCGAACTGTGGGAATCCCGAGATATCTGTGGAGATCTAATGTACCAAGGTACGCGTACAAACGATCTTAGGAGTTTATTTTCAAATGTTGTAAGGTATTTAAATTAGAATCTCGCGTACAACCCCAGAGTTGTATACCGTAAGCCCAGACAGTCTTAAGCATCTGCCTCTACGAAATTAGCTTGTTTTCGATACTGAGCTAAGAGTGTTTCCCGAGCAACCTGTACATATCTCTGAGTTTATTATTTAACACTTCGCATTTCGCAAACGAAACTTGAACCGTGTTAACAAATACCGATAATCTATTAATTTTTTTTATACTTAAAATCTACATGGACGGTTTTTACCTCGTTAAGCGATATCCGCCATGTTTTTGTCCATTCACTGACATTATTCAGAGTTTTTTGTAATTTAGTCGTAGCATCATTTATCGCTTGGCCCACTGCTAGTATTGCAGTGTCGTCAGCAAACGTGGCTAAGATAGTGTATTCTGTCTGAGGAACATGACGTGTAAATAATAGGTACAATATTGGACCTAAGACACTTCTTGTGGTACCCCAGCCATTATATCTTTGAGATCCGAGTAATCGTTTCCAGTCTTGCTCTAAAAAGTCTATTCCCTAGATATGCTTTTAGAAGCGTATAAAGTGCTTCAGGCAGAATTTGTGTTAATTTAAATTTTAGGCCTTCGTGCCACACCTTATCAAAAACTTGCGACACGTCTAGGAACACCGCCGAACTCTTTACTTCAAGAGTTTTCTCAATTACGTCAGTGATCCTATGCACTTGGTCAATTGTCGAATGCGTGCTTCTAAATCCGAACTGATGTTCAGGTATTAGGCGCTTTTCTTTTATTATTGGCTGCATGCGCAGAAGTAATATTCTTTCAAAGACTTTAGATATTACGGGCAGAAGCGAAATGGGTTTATAAGATTTCGTATCATGTGATGGTTTTACTGGTTTGAGACCCATTCAGCAACTTTCCATTGGCTCGGAACGTACTCTAGCCTTAGAGTGACATTTATTATATAAAGAAGATTATTTAACCCTTTGCGAGGAAGCATTCGGCCGTAATTAGGTCATATCCCGGAGCTTTCTTATACTTAAACTTTCTTATTTCTCTACTTAATTCGGCAAGGGTAACATTTCTTGTTATGTAATCTTCGCTTGAGTTAGAACGTATATTAAAATTTTCGTTGAGTCCTTGCCCATCAAAATGTTAAAATATTTTCTCCAGGTAGTCTTCTCTTTGTCGCTTTTTGCCCATTCGTTTTGATCATTCTTAATCGGAGGCGCTGGGAGCTTTAGTTTCTTCGTTACTTTGACAGCTTTCCACAGTGAGTAGTTGTTTTGTTTTCCAGCTGTCAAACTTTCACGATAATTTCCAACTACAAAATTTTTAAATTCTTCTATCGTCTTTTTTAGTAAATTACACAAGGGATTTAAATTTACCTTGTGTTGAGGGAGCTCGAGTTTGTTGCCATTTTTTACGTCCTTTTCATTTCTCTTTTACTAAATCTTTTATTTCCTGCGGCTATTTTAGGTTTTTTAAAGCGCGGCATTTCTCTTTGGTACAGGGTGTTGTTCCATGCGGCTTGTTGTACGATATTGACGAAGTTAGCTTCTGCGTCTTCAAGTTCGAGAGGCGTTTGTAGTGATACCCTTAATTCAACGTAATCCTGTCTATCTTTCTTAAAACCGTCCCAGTTGGTTTTCCCATTGGTTAGCGTTGGTGGTTTTTCATTTTGAACAAGATTTTCGCTCATAGTGAGAATAACAGCAGAATGATCTGAGAAAAGATCAAAGCTTTCTGTTATGCTAATTTTATTTGAGGGTATTCCCTTGACCCAACAAAAATTAATAAGGTCAGGGATTTTCGATGGATCAGTCGACCAGTAAGTCGGGTTGCCAGTCGAATGAAAATAGAAATTATTTTCCATTCCCGCTTCGTAGAGCATTCTACCCTTTTTAAAAATACCTCCAGATCCCCAAAAGCTGTGCTTCGCATTAAAGTCACCACCAAGAATAAAATTTTGTTTAACTAACTTTAGGACGTTCATAAATTCATTCGTTTCAATTCTACATCGTGGAGGACAGTATATGGAAGATACATTCAGTACAACATTCTGAGTTCTAACCTGTACACCGATTAATTGCATTGATTCAGCATCTATTTTCTGGCATATCCTGTGTTCGATGCATTCTTTTATAAATAAACATGCCCCACATCTTGCTTTGTTCGACGGATAAGTTGCGTGGTATTCTAAATATCAATTGATCTTACTATTTGATTGTTTCTTGATATGCGTTTGGGATATCAAACAAATATCAATATCTTTCTCATGCATAAACATTTCTAATTCTCCAAGTTTTTGCCATAATCCGTTGGCATTCCAAGTAATTTTTTTGAGCTTTTCCATTATGTTTTTGTTTTTGTAGGGCGTTTTGGCCGAAAACTGTTTTCGAGTTTGGTTAGTATATCAAATACAAGTTTATTTGTACCACATTGCTCCTCAATTTTCGAAACGATTATGTTTAAGACGTTCGTGAGTGGATCACCAGCAGTATCTTTTTGTAAAGGTATGTCCTTAGCCGTTATTTGGGCATGTGTTTACACTACCTTTTTTTTTGGTGTTTGCTTTGGTTGTGTTGATTGATCTTGAGTCTCTTTTTCTTTAGGTATTTGGGCATTTAACCTTTTAAAGGTCTTAAGAACTTGCTTTTTTACTTGGCTTGGTAGTTTTCTTTGTGACTGCGTAAATTTTGATCGCCGTTTTTGTAATTCTTTTGCTACTTCGCAGCCTCTATAGATGGACAGATGACTTTTATTTCAATTTATGTGTGATTGAATTCTTGACAGCGTTTACACTGCGGAATCAGTCTTGAGCTCTTTCTTAAGGGTTCGATCTTAACAACAATATTGAGGATTGTTTTAATTTTGTAAATATCATCTATTTTTTCTGCCTTATCAAAAGTAAGAATAAATAGCGGAAGACCACGCTGTACCACATTTTGTTCGATATCTTTTTTTTGTGTTTCTCTTTTAACGATGTTCACAGCATCTAAGATCTTATAGTTCCTCTTTAGATCTTTAATAATATCATCTTTTGGGCATGATGGGTGCAAGCCTCTCGCTACAACACGTAAAGGTCTTTCCAACTTATTCCCATAAATGTACCATTATACTTTTTCTTCGTGTAGTTTTGGCGACAGGAGACGATAACTTTCAGGATGTTTCACGCAAACTTCCCATTTGTTGTTATTAAGTGAAATAACTAAAGTCTGATGGTGTTAACGTCTTTAAGATAGTTTGCAGCCGGTTATACTCCGCAATGCCGACAACATTAATTGCTGTCGGAGGCCTAATTTTAATAGGTTTTTCTTTATTATTGGCATCTTTTGGTTATGCAATTTTGTCAGAAAACTAGGCGCCATCAGGTGATGGCCTTTTGTTTGAGGACTTATCTGTTTCGCGAGCCAGTTCTTCTTCATCAGTCTCATAAATGAAATTTTTCGTTTGCGAAGAACCAGCCTTCGAGTCATTGTGGTGTTTGTTCTTCAGCACCTCATACGTACACTCTCAGTATACGGAGTTTGGATTTTAGTCGCCTCTTACGACAGGCATGCCTTACCTCGGGTATATTCTCCCTACACGAAGGGGTTACGAAACTCTGAAAATCCAGGAAATTTCTTTCTTATATCGGATTTTTTCTTATATCCAAACATCGTATAAAAAAGAAATAAAATTTGTTTTAAGGAAACTATGGGCTAAGGAAAATATTTTGTACGTGTGCCTACAAAATTTCATGAAAACAAAGTAGTACAAACTGTATAAATGCATAATGAATGTGTGTTCATATAAAAACTTCATCTATACTATTTTTTAAGATAAAAAATGTAACAAAGTAACAAAACTATACTCTTCTTCAACAAGTAAAAAAAAATATAAAATAAATAAGTTTCTCTTAAATAATTAATATTAACCATAAAATAGCATAAAGCCTAAATAAGTCTTCTCTTCAAATATAGTCTTTAAATATTCATCGTCGAAGAATAACCAGCAAAAAGAGGTCAACCGCAAATGTCAGAATCACATTTGTTTACATTGTTGTATTTGAAAATTCGACTTTTTCTCCATGAATAGATGTGAAATCTAACAATATGTGGAAATGTAGAAATGCAGAAAAGCAAAAATATCAGTTTTATCGTACGCAGATGCAAAAATATCAGTTTCATAACGGCTTGTAGGCAAACACAAATAGGTGCCGAAATTTCTGAGCAATCTGTATATTATTGTTCGACAATTCTCAGTTTCGTGATTTTTATTGTTTTGATTCAATAAAATCATCTTTAAAATTATTAGTTCTCCAGAAAATGATTTGCCAGTGTTACCAATATTTTATTTGTCACGAATATCGGAATAAATAACATACGTATCTATTATTGCAAAGCAAAATAAATGGTAACTGTAAGCTTAAAAAAACACTCACCTGATTGTAAAGAACATTGGGCGAAATACGAACATTGGCAAAGCATATATTTTAGCCATTATTAATACAAACAATACGTAAAGAAGAACTTTAATAAATCCATATATAAGCTCTGTATACAAAAGAAAGACAGCCTTGTTTTCCCATGGATTTTCAGTTTGCATTTCAGCAGCATGTAGTAAATATTTGATTCCTATGCTTGCTATTACTGTCAATAATATTCCGTATTCAAATCCAAATACAAGTTGTACAGTTGGTCCCCGCATAATTGTAGAATTGTACGCATGTATAAGCAGCCAATAATCCATACAACCCAAGATCACTATTAAGCTTAAAATCCGGACATGAAATAGCCACCCTAAAACTGGACTTCGCTCCATCTGCAAAATTGAAATCAATATAAGACTTTAATTCTCAATCAACTTTTAAAACTTAATCATATGTAACATATGAACTTTAATAGTAAAAGCTATCAATGTAAAACAAAAATTATATGCATACATATTTGTTTGTCATTTTCTATGTTTTAAGACAGCACCCGGACTGGATAAAATTTTAAGCAAATTAGATATTAAAAAAGTTGGCGAAAAAAGGATTTACCAAGTTTTTGGTAAAATTTTATTTAAACCATACAGAAAATATTGGAAATGTATAGTTTCAGAAAAAAATATGAAATTAAAAATTGTCAAAAAACAGTTATAGTTCAAAATCGTTTGCTGTAAAGGTGTAGTGCTGGTTTTCCCCAGTATTTCCACTTCAAAAATTTTGCAAGACTTTGCTATCAATAGCTAAGGAAGCAAAGCGCTCTGACAAAGAGATGTCAACATTAACCGAAGACGAAGATGAGAATATTTTGAAGAAAGAAAAATAACTACATAAGCACACGCTTTTGCAGAGCGTTGCCATCTGTATCCTAAAAAACTACGAGTTCAACGGCAGGTTGAGACTTGCAACCGGTATTTTGTGTACTGAAAACAAATTTAAATAGGTCGTGAAGTTCTCCGGTGAGCGATGTGGTTCATTGATAAACTCATTTTTGGAGACTCCAGGAGTTAAGAGAATAGATAGATGTTTTGGAAACTTTTCAAATCAGCCATCGGCCTAGGCCCTACTTTGGTTTAGAGCAGTTTCCAACATAGAAGTAATTTAATAAGGAACTAAAAATTGCAATTTTTACCCTCCACTTATGAGTATCTTTAGTTCCAATAACTCGCCAGATTTTGGAGTCTGTTCTCACGATTATGAAGCGACAGTGGCAGTGAACGCAGGTTTAATTTGGTGCTTTAGCTGTTAAAGGGAAGGCCAGCTCACTAATCGCCCTTACAATCCAAAACGTTGTTTGGATTGTGGGATTACCGATACTAGACGCAATTGCCGATTGTTTTCAGAAAAGGGGGAACGTCTCTTGATCTCTATGACAAAGCAAAAAAATACTACAATGTCCGAATGTCGAAAACATTCGAAATATAAATTTGATGATCTTATATGAAACCATTTTTGTAAGCTCACGTGAGAAAGTCAATGCGCTTACAATGGAGTTTTCTGTTCATTCAATGATGGCAAAGTGTTACGGTTTTGGTTGGGTTCGATAGCCCGCTTTCTATAATTAATTATTTTATTATATTAATAAAATTGTATAATCCCGTTTCTTACAATCCCGTATTTTATTATCACGTTTATTAAATTCCCGATTTTGGAATCAAAATAAGGTGCAAAAAGGATGGCGCGTAAGGGGGCCGGCATGCTACCCCTGCAACCCCCAGTTTGGCCAATATAGGATTTGGGGTGGGGTGGAATTTGGGTGTAAGCAAAGTTTTTTTGTGTAACATTTATCAAACTATAAACGGGCTAAGCAAGAATAAACCAGATTTTAAAAAGGTATCAGACTAGATGTTCCTCTGGAACAAACATGTAGAATCAACTGTGCGTCGGGAAAGCCACAAAGGCCCTAATGATATGCAAGGGACTTGCAGGCAAATCTTGGGGTTGCAAGCCGAACATCCTCAGATAGATGAACACCATGATGGTAAGACCCATCATTGCCTATGGTGCGATTGCATGGTACAAGCGAACCGAACTATTAACAAATTAACAACTAGTAAAACTCTAGAGAAGGTACAAAGGCTCGCACGCTTAGTTATAACTGGAGCAATAAGAACTTGCCCTACATCAGCTATGGAGGTTATCCTTCATCTGTCTCCTCTACACCAGGTTAGTGGAAGTGCTGCAAAGGGAGCTATTATGAGATTTGCCAAAGATGGAACTGGGAAGACAAATGCATAGATCTCAGGGAAAGAGGCAACATTCAAAAGTCTTCAGTAACAAACCTTATTGACATTCCAAGATATGGTATGATTATAAAATATTACTTCGTGAAAAACTTTCAAACGAAGTTAAGTAGCAAGAAAGAGTGGGTAGGGAAACTGTTAACTACACTCTGGGAGCAAACACCATCAAGTTGTACACTGTTGGAGCGAGAACGACGGAACGACTGGTGCAGGAATTTTCGGGCCAAGAACAAGACTTTCAATACCGATGGGACAGTGTATCAGTATTTTCCAAGCTGAAGTAGAAGCTATAGGAAAATGTGCAGATCGTAACCTCGAAAAAAATTACAATATTTAAACATTGCCATTATGACAGATAGCCAAGCCGCATTAAAAGCCCTGAGCTCCTACTCCATCAGTTCTAAACTGGTATGGAAATGTGTAGGTAGGTTAAAAGAACTCGGCACAAATAATACTGTCACACTTCTTTGGGTACTTGGCCACGTAGGTGTCCACGGCAATGACAGATTAGATTTATTTGTATTTGTCAACTAAGAATAATTATTTAAATAATAAAAAAAAGTCGGACCCGTTTGGTACGAAGATTTCAAACCATTTTAATTGTTTAGGGCCTCTCCGTAAAGCCTTACAATTTGAAATTTAAGACTTTTTTTTATCGTGGTACTTACACATTATAAATATAAAACTTTGCGGACTTACCGCGATTATTAATAATTAATATCAAAACCAATGTTGTTGTTGTGAATGCATGTATTCTTGCGAGCAACAACAAACACAAAAACAACCCGCCAACAGATGCTATTAGTTTTGCCTGCACGCAAGATAACATGCATTCACAACAACAACAATCATTGCAGTTGAAACAACAGGTACCAGCTCAGCTGCAAGCACAAACACACCTGTACCACTTTTGTACAAGGACAGAAGAATGGGAAAAACCACAACCACCTAAAAGCCATCAGTTAACCCGTAACCATGATAGGTGTAACCCTGTCGAAATGTCGGCCAAATAAAAAATCTAAACAAATTGGTTTTGATGTTAATTATTAATAATCGCGGTAAGTCTTTAAAGTTTAATTTGAATTTATAAAGTCTCAGTACCACGATAAAAAAGTCTTAAATTTCAAACAAAAAAAAACAGAATTGTATGCTCTTCGTAATGTCTTTATTATAACTAACTTAATTTGTTCTTAACCTACGCTACGAAACGTCGGGAAAGGAAATGAAATTGTTTCATTAAAAAAACATTACGACTAAAACAGCCAAAAGAGGTATATTTAAATCTCGAACACCTATAATAATTCTACCAATTGGTCAATAACTTAAAAATAAGCATTCATTCGGACGGCTAGCCGAACACACTTTTATACGCAAAAATGAAGAACTATTATCAACACATGTTATACAAATATGGTAAGGATGTTTGTACAAATCTCAAGGAATATAGTAACTGTGAAAGAAGACTGGCTCAACAAAAACAAACCCAAAAGTTCCTGCTTACTTGTAGATAATATTGCCTTGTACCCCAGCACATAAGCAAATCCGCAAACAGCAACAAGAAACTCTTCTTCCAAACAAACCCTCGGTCAATATGACAGCGTTGAACAAAAATTCCATTTAAAAATCCTCAACTTAGAGATCTCGGAAATTTTTCACAAAATAAAAAACACCAAAAATACGCTTAGATTGCTTCACAAAAGAATACAAGAAAACGTCACTGTTGATGAATGTAAGCAATTTATTACAAAGCAGAATCAAGCTTTCACAAATATTTGTATTAAAAAACAACAAATGAACACGCACAAAATTGACCAACTAAAAAGATCACCGTGGAAAATGCTAGATATCACAATACACGATAAGTGGTTCGTAAATAAAAGTGATATAGAATTCCCCCTCGAAATTAAATGGCTCCTCTCTGTTGGCAGGAAATTTTCTCTGCCTTTTGATAGGAACACATTTCCACTTTTTCAATTAATTGCAGATGGAGAAGAAATAATTAGATGTGTAAAAGATGACATGGAGCAAGAAGTTACAAGAGAAATACAGCAACATGCTTCACTCTTTCCAACGTCATCAAACCAACGACCGATTTGCCAAATACATATTGAAAGTTCATAAAGACACTACCTACTTTCTAAAAAAACAAAAAAAAACAATTATTATTGTATCTGCGGATAAAGGCAATACCACAGTTGCACTGAATCGCGTAGATTACGATAACAAAATGAAAGACCTATTGTCTGATCGTTCTGTATACCGCCCTACTCGGGGAACCCCTCTTTCTTCTCTGCAAAATAAAAACAACATGAAAACAAAAACCGACAAGGATAAGTGCACAGACGTAGTCTATAAAATTAACTGTCGTGGCAATGCGGAAGAAAATTTCAATCTTTCCTATATCGGTACAACGAAACAACTTCTTCGTCAACGAATATCCAACCACAAATCCGACATTAATTTAAAAAGCACTGGGAAGACAGCATTGGCCTTTGGCCATTGAGCGTGGACACAAACCAGATTTTGACAGAGTGGAAATTCTGGAAAGGGAGAAACATGTCTCTAAGCGGTATACTCTAGAAACGCCTCATATTATTAACAACAAAAACAATATGAATCGTAAACAAGACAGCCAGAACATTTCATCGTTTTACTGCTCTTTGGTGACTAGGCAGCATCCGTGACAATTTAAAGCCGACTGAACTTCAATCGAAGTGTTTGTTTATATCATAAAACTTTTTTTTTAAACATTGCCTTATATTTGCCTTTCATTGTATTATTTATGTTTATCTGTAATACCTACTAAATGTAAGTTTGCCAATATTTTACACTAAATGTTCTTATGTGTATAATATGTTCAATTTATTTTTGTAAATAAAAGATCCCCTGAAGAAGACGGTAACCACCGTCGAAACGTCGGGAAAGGAAATGAAATTGTTGCTTTAAAAAAACATTACGACCAAAACAGCCGAAAGAGGTATATTTTAAATCTTGAACACCTATAATAATTCAACCAATTGGTCAATAACTTAACAATAATTAAAAAACAAACTTATACTTTACATTCATATTTTATGTTACTTAACTTAAGGAGCTTCTGCGCTCTTCATATAACAAAACATGAATAAAAATAGAACTGATTTCAAACTCAATATTGTTTTTTAGCTCCAAATAAATTTTAGTCGAAAAGACAGCCAGAACATTTCATCAGTTTACTGCTCTTTGGTGACTAAGCAGAATCCGTGACAATTTAAAGCCGACTAAACTTCAATCGAAGTGTTTTTTTATCATTGCTTTATATTTGTCTTTCATTGTATTATTTATGTTTATCTGTGATACATACTAAATGTAAGTTCGCCAAAATTTTACACTAAATGTTCTTATGTGTATAATATGTTATTTTTATTTTTGTTAATAAAAGATCCCCTGAAGAAGACGGCAACCAACGTCGAAACGTCGGGAAAGGAAATGAAATTATTTCATTAAAAACACATTACGACCAAAAAAGCCAAAAGAGGTATGTTTAAATCTCGATTACCTATAATAATTCAACCAATTGGTCAATAACTGAACAATAAGTGGAATTTTTCTTCACTATTATAATTATAAAAAGTAGTATTGTGGAATTTTTACTTCACAAATTTCTTATTAGATCACAGTGAAACTTTACTTCACTATTTTTAATATTGCATCACCAGTAGATCACAGTGGAATTTTCCTTCACTACATTTAATTAGATTACGGTGTAATTTTTCATCACCAGTAAATATTTAGAAATCAGTATTGTGGAATTTTTACTTCACAATTTGTTTATTAGATCACAGTGGAATTTTACTTCACTATTTTTAATTAGATTACGGTGGAATTTTTCATCACCAGTAAATATTTAGTAACCAGTATTGTGGAATTTTTACTTCACAATTTTTTTTACTAAGAATTTTTCTTCACTCACAAGTTTCATTTTCCGTTTTCATTTTCTTCGTAACTGTTGATTACTGTTAATTACTGTGAAAAGAGAAGAGAGAAGAAAAAACGTATATTAGTTTTAAGTACTCCCCTCGAATTGGGTTTCCTTAGGAACCGGTAGGTATGGGAGGTGTCGCGTTAATTCCGTTTAGCCGCAAGCAGCCTACTAATGGCGCGATCACCATCACCGTTGTATCCTTTAGCCTATTAGGATATCCACATGTTGCCATGGGTATGTGGAAATTTTGTGCTCTAGGTACCAAAATGGTCAACTGTGTTCCCATGGGTACAGAGACGTTCACTCAAATAGAGCGTATTGGCCTTGGCACAGATCCTTTGGCAAAAAGGACACAGTTTTGCACCCGGTCCCTGCTCGGGCGCCAGTTAACGATATCCGGAAGGGATATCTCAAAAAAAAACGCGAACCCGACCCACAAGGGGCCGGCCCAACAGTTAGACTTACTTAGATTCAAACAACCGAAAGATGAATTAATTGTATATTTATTCCGCTCAACCGCACAGTTCTAGCTTCTACTTAAAACTAATTTAATAATAATATTCCTTCGAATAACTGTCCCACGATGTGCCGCTATACTCCAAGGTCAATACGAACTTTATGCTGACTCTTCGTTACCGGTCAACGACTCCCTAGTTCGCTCGCCGCATATGCATAAGGTGTCAGCCAGCCTGAGATACATGATACCACTGCACCGCTACTCGTGGGAACAGGTTTATGCATGAATATGATGATGTATCATTTTGGTTATCCGCTCGTGGTTAACTGTGAGTTTACAGGTGCGTTAACTTAGAACTTCCTATTAAACTCAAGGAACCGATGATATGTTTATCTAAACAAATAGAAGACGGTTTATTTGTAGGCAATTGTTTATTACCAAGTGATCAAGCTAGGATTATAGTACCTATAATCCTAATTTAAAACTTAATATAGAAAAATGTCAGTTCCTCCGATGAGAAGTTATATATATTTAGGACATAAGTGTTCCGCAGAGGGAGCGCATTCCGATCCCGTAAAGACTAGCTGGTTACACAATTTTCCTGTGCCCCGTACAGTAAAACAGACGCAATCTTTTCTAGGTTTCTTATTCCAGATTTTTCGAGAACAGCTCGACCATTGACTAATATAACCTGAAAAGATGTAAAATTCAAGTGAACAGAAAAATGTCAACAAGCGTTCTAAAAACTTAAATACCTCCTAATATCGCCTCCCCTATTGATAAATCCCGAATTCAACGAACCATTTATACTCACTTTGGACTTTGGAGAATTTTTAAGAAGTGATTCTCGTCGGCTTTATTGGTCGTAATGATGATTAAATGAAAGCAATTTTCATTTTGTTTTCCCAACGTTTCGACGGTGGTTGCCGTCTTCTTCAGGGGTGTCTTTATTTGCAAAATTAAAAAGAGATATAATGTTGTACATATTGATACAAGTAAACGAACAAAATTTGACTTACATAACGTTAAATTTTAAGATTTTTAATATACATAACAATAATTTGTTTGAAACATATAAAAAAAAAAAACAGATTAAAAACAGATTTTGAACACTTCTCATTTGAAGATTAGTCTACGTTTTATGATATTTATTGTCAGAAACTAATGAACAGTAAACGGCAGATATATTTTGTGTGTCTTGTTTGCGGTTCATATTATTTTTGTTGTTAATTATATGCAGTGTCGCTAGTGTGTAACGTTTAGATGTCTGTTTGTCTGTTGCAAGGATCTCCACTCCCTCGAAGTTTGGTGTGTGACCGGTATCAACGCTGTGAGAAGCCAGTGCCGTCTTCTCAGAACTTTTTAGGCGAATATCTGACTTGTGGTTCGCCATTCTTTGCCGAAGGTGTTGTTTGGTGGTCTGCAATCGTCGGTGAAAGAGGATTTGGCATTGGCCTTCCGTGTACTAGTTTGTACAAATTGTCCTTAAATTGCAGGTAGTTGTTATCTTTGAATCAAAAATTTAATAATTCGATAAATTTGTTTTGGCTCAGCTTGGTATTTTCAGCTATAATTTCCCATTTCTTTTTAATAATGTTGATGGCAAGCTGAACAGGAACATTAGTAAAAAGAGAAACAGCCTCATAAGAAACCAAAATATCGTTTGTGTCAAGTACAAAATCTTTTGCTTTGGATTTAAACTCCAACGATTTTTTTTACATAGTAAGGAGATTTTTTTGTGACACACTGTAATATTTTACCCAGGTACTTTGAAAGTTCGTAACAAGGACTTTCATCGATGACGTTATCGGCCGGAGAAGCATATTTGGCTTGTGAATCTTTGGTAAACCATACATTGTAGGTATTTGTGCTGTGTAGGACTGGTACCAGAAAGATATGACATCTGAGCGACTTGTCAATTTCCGATCTAGTCAAGCCAAGCACATTCTTATAAAGACTGCGTCGAACTTAATAAACAAAGTTTTTGCGTTGATTGACCGAAAATTCCACTCCCCTAACGAAGAAAAAGTTACGAAAATACTCTTAGACAACAGCTGTCCGACAGAAGTTATAAGGAACTTGATACTTCGTCAAAAACACCAAGTTCGTTCAGAAAATAAGTTGGAAGAGAGGAGATGTGTTTATAAGAGTGTCGTTTATGTGCCCAAACTTTCCGAAAATTTCAAAGAAATGGTCACGAAAAACAACCCGGAAGTCAACTTGGCATATAGTTCGAACCAGACTGTTGCATCCCTATTCACCAACCTGAAGACGAAACCCGACAAAGATCGCCGTTCAGACGTAGTTTATAAAATAAATTGCCAGGGGGAAACAGATGAATCCTGCAATCGTTGCTACATCGGCACCACCAAACAACTCCTTCGGCAAAGAATGGCGAACCACAAGTCAGATATTCGCCTAAAAAGTTCTGAAAAGACGGCACTGGCTTCTCACAGCGTTGATACCGGTCACACACCAAACTTCGAGGGAGTGGAGATCCTTGCAACAGAAAAACATACATCTAAACGTTACACACTAGCGACACAGCATATAATTAACAACAAAAATAATATGAAACGCAAACAAGACACACAAAATATATCTGCCGTTTACTGTTCATTAGTTTCTGACAATAAATATCATAAAACGTAGACTAATCTTCCAATGAGAAGTGTTCAAAATCTGTTTTTTTATATGTTTCAAACAATTATTGTTATACATAATAAAAATCTTAAAATTTAACGTTATGTAAGTCATATTTTGTTCGTTTACTTGTATCAATATGTACAACATTATATCTTTTTTTAATTTTGTAAATAAAGACACCCCTGAAGAAGACGACAACCACCGTCGAAACGTTGGGAAAATAAAATGAAAATTGCTTTCATTTAATCATCATTACGACCAATAAAGCCGACGAGATTCACTTCTTAAAAATTCTCCAAAGTCCAAATAAAAACCAACTTGGTCAAAAACTTCTAAAACATTTATACTCACGACTGACGCTAGTGATGAAGCAATAGGAGATATACTCTCACAAGGAATAGTAGGGAAAGACAAACCAACTGCGTATGCAAGTCGCACACTCAACAAAGCTGAACGCAATTACTCCACTATTGAAAAAGAAATGCTAGCCATAGTTTGGGCAACGAAAAACTTTTGATGTTACCTATTTGGACGTACATTCACTGTATATACAGATCATGAATCTTTAACGGGAAATTTCAGAACTAGAGACCCAACTTCCAGGCTTATCAGGTTTCACCACAAACTTTCCGAGTACGATTGTACGCTTAAATATAAGCCAGGGAAGAAGAACAATAACGCATACGCATTAAGTAGAATACCGAATAACAAAGAACAAAAAGAACAAACACAATCAAAAGAAATATACAACACACACTCCAAAAACACCAAATGTTTGGCTGTCACCAGAGCTCAACGCGCTAGACAAAACGACAAGGAAGGGCAAGATGAAGACAAAACTAACAACCACTCCCACACATCTACCGAAGATCATGCAGCTGAGAATGAAGAATCTCCACCTATTATCCAATGTAAAAGCCCCAATGACGTGCAGGAACAAATCCTAAACTCGGATGACATACTAACTATACTCTGGGACTACCACGATTCTCCATTTGGTGATCATCAATGTGTAATAAATACATATAAAAGAATAAGACAAAAATACAAATGGTCTAAAATGTTTAGGGACATTTCGAAATACATTAAACGATGTCCGAAATGTCAAAAAATGAAAGCTGGTCCAGAGGTAAAAATGCAAATGGTGCTAACAGATACTTCTCAAATTCCATTCGATAAAATTTATTTAGATATAGGTCATTTACAAGATTCATACATAGTAAATAAGTATATATTAACTTTTCAAGATAACCTCACTGAGTTTGTAGATTTTTATGCTATGTCAAATCAAGAGGCAGAAACCGTTCCACGTATATTTTACGAATAAATAATCACTAGATATATTTTTAAGTAAGTTATTTAAGCAAGTATGCAAGTTCTTAAAAATAGAAAAATTGCAGACAACTGCATATCACAATCAGTCAAATGATGCATTAGAAAGGGCCCATAGACCTTTAGTGGACAATTTAAGAACTATTTGTGATGATAACCCAAGATCTGGGGATCAATATTTAAGAACTGCGGCATTGAATGACGGAACGAAACTTACTCCCATGGATTGTCTTTTTGGATTCACATCCGACATACCCTCAAATCTGAAACGTGAAGCAGAACCGGTATAAGATCACGAAAATTATTACTTCACACTAAGAAATAAGCTCCAAAAAACATACACTATTGCCAGAAAAAATATGACAAATAGCAAAAGAAATTCTCAAAATTATTACGATCAGAGTATTAAGACCAAAACGTTTCGTGTTGAAAATAAAGTACTGATCACAAACGAAAATAGATAACACAAGTTGTCCGAAATATGGACAGGTCCATACACAATAGTCAAAACCGACAGTCCAACAAATAGCGTGATCCGTATTAGGAAGAAGCACGTTACAATACATATTAATCGTCTGAAGCATAACTATGATTCTGAAGACGAAGGAATATAATAAAATCATTAAATAGAGATTTTTGTAATGTTGAGAATTTTAATGAAATAATAAAAATACTAAATACATAGAATAAAATCAATATTTTTTTCTTTATCTTCTCTTTTCTTTAGAAGAGGGAGATAAAAAAAATATATAAATAAATAAAGAGGGAGATTAAGAGCCCAATTTTAAAAATTAAAAAAAAAGATAGGGAAATAGAGATCCCCAAATTTTAAAATTAATAAAAATCAAAGAGGGAGCCCCAAACAAAATAAAAGAGAACATTAAGCCCAAATGTAAATTTAACAAAGAATAAAAGAGGGATATAAAGAGCCCCAAATTTAAATTTACCAATAATTAATTCAAATTTGAATTAATTTAACAATTATGAAAAGAGGGAGATACAGAGACCCAAATCAAATCAAAACAAGAACAAATCATAAAAAAGGGAGATGAAGAGTCCAAAATTCAAAAATTACTAAAAGAGGGTACACCAAAACACAAAATTAAACTAATATACTATACATACACAGAAACACAAAAATTAAAATAATACACGATACATACACCAATAATTAACACGAAACAAACATACATACCAAACACATGTCATTTCATAATTCAGACACTACAGTCAACTTCACAAAACACACCAGGGATACACAATCCCACCATCCAGTCACAGCAATAATAATAAAATAAAACTATGTAAGAATAGGTTATAGGAAAGAATAAGATTTTGTAAAATTAATTATACATAATATTATAGAATTTAAAAAAAATAATAATAAAATAAAAATTATTTTAGAATTAAATTAAAACATTATAAGAGACAATAATGTTAGGTAAGATTAGATTTCAAATAAATGAATGATACAAAATAATGTAAAATTAATTTAAGCTTCAAAAATAACTATTCAGATATACCCAAACCATAAACCCACTATTCCACACACGCCCCTTCGCCTAACGGCACTCACATAAAGCATAACTGTTTCCCACGCCATTTTCGCTTACCTATCCAAATTCCATTCACAAACGGAAGCACCCCTTTTCCCCTTCACCTACACAAACTTTATCATATTTCATGAACCCAGACAAAATATGAATATTTCAAAAACAATTATTAATTGTGCAAACGAATGCACTTTACAATTTACCTGAAGCATAATTCAAAGTTAAATCAAATCAAAAAGTCAGTCTATTTTCAATATTCTAATCGTGAGGTGCAGCCTAGCTCAAGACAGCGGCCTCCCCTTAGACTCTATCATAATATAAATGTTAATTGAATAATAAGCAAATAAATAAACAAAAGAAAAAAAAAGAAAAGAAAAAAATTTAAATAATTTTTTTTTTTATCACGAAACCGCAGGCCGTGACCGTGATTGGCGCAGTCGGCAGTAGTCGAGTACGCGAGTTTTTTTTTTGGCTCGATAAAGAAATAAAAAAAAAGAAACGCGTTAAGTTTTTACTTTTTAACTCGAGAGAACCAAAGTGCATGAGTGTTAGTATCCGTACAAGGAAAACCAAAGTGCATGAGTGTTAGTATCCGTACAAGGAAAACCAAAGTGCATGAGTGTTAGTATCCGTACAAGGAAAACCAAAGTGCATGAGTGTTAGTATCCGTACAAGGAAAACCAAAGTGCATGAGTGTTAGTATCCGTCCAAGAAGAACCAAAGTGTAAAGTTAGTATCCGTATAAGATAAACAGCAGTGAACATTTTTGCGATTCCATAAAGAAATCGTAAGTTCAAATAAACAGCAGTGAACATTTTTGCGATTCGATAAAGAAATCGTAAGTTCAAATAAACAACAGTGAACATTTTTGCGATTCGATAAAGAAATCGTGAGTTCAAACAAACGTAGTGTCTAAGATAATAAGTACGATTCGTGAAGTGCACCATTTAAGTGTGCGCGTATCAATTTAAAAATTAGCCGAGAACGCAGTTTTGATTTGCAAAGAGCTAACAGAATGGCTCAATTAAATGTGGAACAGTGCCTGGAAGCACTAACACAAATCATAATACATAATAACAATGGAAACAATTTCCGTGCGCGGATCGAAAAAGAAATCCGGTATCTAAATGTATTTACGAGTGACGCCGGTACACTCCCATCATTCGCCAGTTCAGTGAATAAAATCCTCGCGAATCATACCCAGATTGAAAGACCAACCGTATATGAAGTGATATACGACACAAAAATTCAGGGCGCAGCTATAAACATCCTGTACGCAGAACCCCCAACTGACTGGAGTCAATGTCTGGAGAAGCTACGAAGACATTTTCACCCCTCGAAGGACGAACTCACTATCACAAAAAATATTGGGTCACTTAGAGTAAGTTCTATATTAGAATTAGATATAAGACTTAAACAACTCATTGAAGAAATAGCAGAACTCGCGGCGGCGTTTAGTGAAAACGGAGAATCGATAGTAGTAATATTTAATAGCATGCTTATTCAAAAAGCTAAGGAGTTAGCAGCTGGCGCTTTAGCCCATGCACTAGCGGATAGGTACAATATAGGAGAAGTAAGGGATATAATAAACAAATTTATAGGTCAAGACCAGGGAAATCTAAAACAATATTACAATTATAGATCTGATATGAATAGACAAGTCAGGCCAAATCATTACAGTAACAATTCAAATCCTAACAGCCAACGCAACTTCCAAACAAATAGCTTCCATAACAACACAAACAGAAATAATCAGAATAATAACTCAGGTATATACAGGAGTAATCAGAATAATAACGCAGGTACATACATGAGTAATCAGAATAATAACTCAGGTATGTACAGGAGTAATCAAAATAATAACGCAGGTACATACAGGAATAATCAGAATAATAACTCAGGTACATATAGAAAAACAACTTAGGTACGAATAATAACAACAATAATACTAGGCAAAATTGGGAACCTATGGACACCCTATCTGCTTCTTACCAGAGACAAATGAACTTACATAATTCGGATTTTCGGGACGACAGTCCTCAGGCAGACTTCCCTATATAGTTGTAGGAACCAATATTGACAACCGAAAACTAAAAATTCTGATAGATCCAGGCTCAGAAACGAGCATCTTAAACCCGGGAATTTGTCACCCCAAATGGGCAACAAATCTTGAAAACCCAATAAAATTAAAAACTACAAGTACGTCACTATTTATAAGAAAAAAAGTAAAAATTCCACTATTTAAAGAATTTGGGAAAGACAAAACCGCTGAATTTCTGGAATTCAAATTCCATGAAGTATTCGATGGATTAGTTGGAAATAATATCCTCCTTCCATTGGAAGCAATCTTAGACTTTAAAAGAAAAATTTTGATCATATAAGGGGATTTCCAATAAGAGGTGTTATTTTGAATAGCCCGCTAATTCGGTAGCTGTCACTTTTGAAGCTGTCATTTTTTGACATTTGACAAGTAGAAACTACGCTATTAATAAAAATGGAACGATACACGCTTCAACAACGCATTTCTTTTTTTTGAATATCAAAATAACACCTCTTATTGGAAAACCCAAAAGTTTTCCAGGGTTTTCCAATAAGGAGGTGTTATTTTGAATAGCCCGCTATTTCGGTAGCTGTCACTTTTGAAGCTGTCATTTTTTGACATTTGACAAGTAGAAACTACGCTATTAATAAAAATGGAACGATACACGCTTCAACAACGCATTTCTTTTTTTTGAATATCAAAATAATACCTCTTATTGGAAAACCCAAGGGTTTTCCAGGGTTTTCCAATAAGGAGGTGTTATTTTGAATAGCCCGCTATTTCGGTAGCTGTCACTTTTGAAGCTGTCATTTTTTGACATTTGACAAGTAGAAACTACGCTATTAATAAAAATGGAACGATACACGCTTCAACAACGCATTTCTTTTTTTTTGAATATCAAAATAACACCTCTTATTGGAAAACCCTATATAATAAAGAAATACCAATATTTTTTAATGAATACGATGAATATCAAAATCAAGTTCCACAATTGGAAAACTATTATACTGAAACAAGTACGAAACCTATTTCTGATCAAATCAGAATCGAACACCTTAACAGTGCAGAAAAATCTGAAATTCTAAAACTCGTTTCTCAGTATTCCAATTTTTTTTTTCAAGACGGAAATGATTTATCTTTTACTAGTGCGATTAAGCACAATATAAAGACAATCAATGACATTCCGATCTACACAAAAAACTACAGATACCCTGAAATCCAAAAAGCAGAAGTATCTAGGCAAATAGATGACATGCTCAATCAAGGTATCATACGTCCAAGTAAATCGCCATATTCTTCACCTATCTGGGTCGTTCCGAAAAAGGAAGACGCATCTGGGGTAAAGAAGTGGAGAATAGTAATAGATTATCGAAAATTGAACCAAGTTTCAATCGACGATAAATTTCCAATGCCAAATATGGACGACATACTTGGTAAATTGGGAAACTCTATATACTTCACGACAATCGATTTGGCTAAAGGATTCCACCAAATCGAGATAGCGGAAGAAGATATAGGAAAAACTGCTTTTTCAACTGACAAAGGCCATTACGAATTTGTTCGAATGCCTATCGGTTTGAAGAATGCGCCCGCTACATTCCAAAGACTAATGAATTCAGTCTTATCGGAATACATTGGAAACATTTGCCTGGTGTATCTAGATGATATCATAGTGTTTTCAACATCCCTAGAAGAGCACATAACATCGTTACGAAAACTATTTAAGCGATTGCAAGAAGTCAATTTGAAAATACAACTAGATAAAACCGAATTTTTAAAAAAAGAAACAGAATTTTTGGGACATGTCGTCACTACAGAGGGCATCAAAGCAAACCCTAATAAAATTTCAGCAATTAAAAATTTTAAACTGCCTACCACATCAAGGCAAATAAAAGCATTTTTAGGAATAACTGGTTATTATCGGAAGTTCGTTAGAGAATACGGTAAAGTAGCAAAACCAATGACTACATTCCTAAAAAAAGGAGCTAAAATTGACATAAACAATAAAGAATACATAGAAAGTTTTGAGGAACCTTAATCACATCAGACCCAATTTTAAAACATCCAGATTTTAACAAAATATTCACACTAACTACAGACGCATCAAACTATGCAATTGGTGCGGTGCTATCGCAAGAAAATCACCCAGTATGTTTTGCCAGTCGAACTTTAAACACTCATGAAATCAATTACTCCACCATTGAGAAGGAGTTATTGGCCATTGTTTGGGCCACACAGTATTTTAGACCATAACTTTACGGTAGGAAGTTCATCGTTAGAACGGACCATCGACCCCTAGTTTGGTTAAGTTCTCTAAAAGAACCAAATACTAAACTACAAAGATGGAAAGTCAAACTTGAAGAGTATAATTTCGATATTCAATACGTAAAAGTTATTATTGAGTTAAAATTCATAGATGTCATGTTAAGTTTTGTTTGAGCCAAAATTGTCTAATTTTAACCAAAAGGTCCTAAAACGGAATATTAAAGAGGTTGATTCATTCAGGAAGTCACATAGATTTCCTGATTGAGGTATATCCTTAACGACAGTGGGGGTTTTTTATATTATGTTTAGCGATATCTGCAAAAGAATATTTAGGGGTTGCCAATTGCGTCGCCATCTCTTGAACTGCATTTTTATTTGTTTGCTGAACGAAAACCGAGTTTAAATTTGAAGCTTGTTTTCTATCTCTATACTTGACGTATGATGGGCAACTCTGAGAATTTGCTGAATGACCTTTTTCATTACAGCTTACACATTTTAGTATTGGCAGTTCAAGGTTATTTTGTTTTTTCGAATTGTATGCTTCAATACACGGTTCAGAAGCGTGAGCTTCTCCACAGACGACACAACGCGTACTATAGGCACAGCATTCACCTGTGTGGCCAAATCTTTGACAACGATAACATCTTACTAATAGTCTACTGTTTCTACGTTCCCAATAAACTCTTTGGTGTAACAAACTTCGAATACAAAACAGGTCCTTAATTGATTCACCTGCATCCAGCCGAACGACAAAAATATTTTATTTAATGTTCAAATCTTTTGTTCTGGCCGTGGAAAACGGAGTAACTTTATCTCTTTTGATATTTGGCACAGATTCTTTGAGGGATTTCACTATTAACTCAATGGGAGTATCAACATCTAGACCTTTCAACAACATTGACGCTTTATTAGTCTCTTTAGGAGAGAAGGAATAAGCACCCAAGCCTGTATCGCGCAATCTATCAATTATTAGACTGTGCACAGTCGCATCTTCTATTTTTCGTTTTTTGGTATTTAATATTTACAAAAAATGTATACTGAATATCTACTATTTTACATTCTGAAGCTGCAAGTTTAATTAATTCACTAATCAATGAGCAATTAGCACCAAAGACGAAGGAAGGGGCAGTATATTATATTTGTTAGCATTAACAGTAAGATTATTATTAATGTTAGTAGGTTGTTTGTTCGGATTTATTAGATGCTCACTTGCGCTCACGACTAAGTTATCAATTGTGTTGCCGTGGTCCATCTGTGCTAGATTCGCTAGAGGTGCAAAGGGATTGTTGTCGAGGTTAGGTTGCCTATGAGTGACATGCACTGGTTCATTTCTTCTTTTCCTCTTATGGGAGCTAGTGTTGAACTGGCTTGCTGACCGGTTTAAGTTACTAAGAACCGTGGTCCATTCACTTGAATTGCAGACATTTTTATCAGAGTTCATTATAATATTATGATTAGAGTTTGCTCTCTCAAAACAGGTTTGTGCCGCTTGCTCAGCACTTTTGATTATTATATTACATTAATATATATATGCTGCAAATTCTATTAGAGTCAGTAGACATCGACCAAAAATATTGCGTCTTAGAAAGGTACGATAGCATCTAACTAATGATCCCAACTATCGTGCCCGGGCGAAACGCATTTTAGACTTTAGGTCACAAAATATTTCAATTGGCTTTAATCCAAACATTCCACAAAAACAAGAACAAAAATAATATGTAAATATTGTTTGCGTTTTCTTCGAATAACATTAACATTAACTATCATTTAAAAAAAAAACAACACACAATAATCTATTGTACACAAAACATAATTAATTTTAAAGCAGAAAACCTTCCAGCACATGAGCCAAGAAAAATATATACGTATAGACACATATGTATTACACAATATTCAATCAAATAACGATCCCACTATGCAAAGTGACCACGAACTTCCATTAAGAAGGTACATACGCGTTGACAAAAAGGAAAACAAGGCATACATACATAGCTACCGTCCTTTTTTATATAATCCTGTCTTTTCCCATATCTACAGAATGATCCCTATAACAAAATCAAAATAATAAATATGACAGCCGATTTGCGATACCTACACCTATTTACCCTTTTTTATACCTACACTATAACTTTCTTTCCACCCTCCCTCTTACAATGTGCAACCACAAGACTACCCGAAAGTTGAAAACCGCTCACAAGACTACCCGAAAGTTGAAAGGCGCTCACTAACCAACTGAATAGTCCAAGTGAGATTGCCGAGGATGAAACTCCAATTTTGTGGTCTAAAGACCGTTAAAAGCTATTTTGAATCAATAAATCAACAAGTCCAATTAAATATAATGCTAAGTCTTCTACTTGGCTGAGTAATTTCAGTAGTATATAGAATTGTATTATAAAAAAAAACACCTTCTTATTAATTATATCTGGCCAAGGACAAAATCAAAATGCAAGTAAGTTGAACTGAACTTAACAAAAATTGCGTATTGGTAAGGCGCTCACTAACCAACTGAAGAGTCCAAGTGAGATTGCCCGGATGAAACGCAAATTTCGTGGGCTAAAGGCCGTTAAAAGCTAATATACATATAAAATTCAAATTTAAAAAAAAATTCTGTAACTGGTTTTTGAAAAATCGATTTTTCATAAAAAAAAATTTTTTTTTATTAATTTGTTAAAAATCGAAAAACTTTTTTTTTGAAATTTGAGTATGCAGTTTTATTAACAATTTTAGGGAGCATTTGTATAAAAAGAATTATTTTAATCGGTTCATCCAAAATTGAGAAAGCCGAAAATATGAAAAGTGGTTCTATGGGAAGTACCGTTAATAAGTACGCAAAAAGAAATATTTGTATACTTAAAAGTGAACTGTACTAATTTAAGAACACAATAATTTTTTTATAAAAATTCTTGACGGTTTTTTAATATTTGTATGGGAGGTAAAGTTGTTTTTTATTTTAGAAAAATAGTTTTTTTACCTATTCAAGATAATGTCAAAAAACCACTAAATACGAAGTTTCAAAAAAAAAAAAAAAAAAAACTGAGTCGTTTTCGAAATTTTGAATTTTCAAACAAAAATTAATTTCGAAAAAAATTTGGTATATAGTGTTTAAACTTTCTAGGAGCTTCTGCTTAAAAAAATTTCAAAAAAATCATATTAACCGTTGCCGAGAAAATCGAAAACCAAAAAAATAGTTCCCAAAAAAAAATTATCAAAAGGTACCCTTTTCTTTATTAATGAATTGATTATTTTATAAAAATCGTTGGAGCCGTTTTTGAGAAAAATTAGATTTTTGTTTTTTTCCAAAAAAATGTATGGGAGCTACTGTTATTTGTCGTCTTAAAAAAAATGAAAAAAAACGTGTGGGCATATTACCGAAAAAACAATATTAAATTAAATAAACAGTGGACGCAAGAACTTCTAACTTTTTTAAATGTAATACAAAAAATGCAAAAAAAATTTAAAATATGTTGGAATTATAAACAGTGATTTTTTAAGAGCTTGGTTTTTGAAAATTCAAAAAAACACAGAAACTTGTAAAAAGTGAATGAAATTTTTATTTGGATCGATAAGGTCCAATTTTGGCAAACTTTTTCACACATTTCGGCCGGAATCTCACGAATGACGCGTTCAATGTTGGCTTCCAAGGCAGCAATCGTGTTTGGCTTGTCCCCATATACAATAGACTTAACATAGCCCCACAAAAAATAGTCTAACGGGGTCAAATCACATGATCTTGGTGGCCAATTGACTGCGCCAAAACGTGAGATCAACTGCTCACCAAATTCGCCTCTCAATTGATGCATGGTGTCGCGTGCAGTGTGGCATGTGGCACCGTCCTGTTGGAACCACATGTCGACCGAGTTCAATTCTTGCATTTTCGACAAAAAAAAATCTGTTATCATCGAACGGTACCTTTCTCCATTGACTGTAACCCTGCGGCCTTCATCGTCCTTGAAGAAGTACGGCCCAATGATGCCGCCTGCCCATAAACCGCACCAAACAGTGCATTTTTCGGGATGCATTGGTAGCTGCTGAATTGCCTCTGGCTGCTCTTCACTCCAAATACGGCAATTCTGCTTATTCACGTATCCATTTAGCCAAAAATGAGCCTCGTCGCTGAAGACAATTTTGCGATAAAAGCATGCGAAACACATTTTTCACAGAGCACGAATTTTGATAATAAATTTCAATAATTTGCAAACGTTGTTCAGGCGTAAGTCTATTCATGATGAAATGGCAAACAATACTGAATCGAAATGTCAAATGTTCGTGGAATTTGTCATGTGTGATCTGTCAAAAATATAAACGTCAAAAACCAAGTAGCCAAAAAATCACCCGTTATTAGCTCTCAATCGCTCACAGCTGCACCCCAAATGTTGTTATATTGAAATGTTTTTAATTGTGTTGCGACAAAATTTTTTTTTCTTTAAGTGGCTATTATGAGTCGTATAGTCATATAGTCCTTTGCTTAAAAAAATTTTTTTTTAAATAAAATCAGTTCGCAAAATGAAATTGCGCAAAATGTTGGAAAAAAAGAATGCATTTTGCTTTTTGCCTAAAAAAAGTTACTGTAACTATTTAAAAAAAAAAATACAAATATCTTCACACATCATTAGACTAAAAAAAAGTTGAATTGACTTAGCTGGATGTTATACTTTGGAAGTTTTATCAAATATTATATTTATACCACAATGCAAATTTGGCCTATTTTTCATAGTTGTCTATAATTTTGCTTGGTATAAATAAATAAAAAAAATAAAAAGAGACGGCTACTATTTTTCAAAATCTCTTTTCTCTTGGACAAAAATAAAAAAAAAATAAAAAAATTATATTTAATCATTATTGGTTTTCACAAGTACATACCAAAATTTAATGATTATAGCGGTTTTAAGAAACAAAACAATTAGCTGAAATTTTATTACTTAATAAATATTTTGCCCAATATATGTCCAAAAAAACCGTTTATTTCATATAAATATTTAAAAAAATGTGAACGCTACAAGGTTTAGCGCAAGGCACTAATCAATTTTTCGCCATGAGAATCTTAAGGTAAAGTCTACATTTTGGTCCAAGATTTCTTGTTTACATCTATTAAATGCCATTGAAACCATTTTTTTGATATTCGACTTCCTCATAAACAGCTTAATGGATTTCAATAAAATTGTTAATATAGGAAGTCCTTAGAATTTTTAATAATACTGCAAGGTACCAACAATTTCGAAAAATGTTTTTTTTTTGGATTTTTGAAAAAAAAGAATTGTTTGAAAATTCAATATTCCGAAAATTAGTGGAAATTTTTTTTTTGAAATTCTGTTTATAAATTTATATTATTAAATACATACAATTGTCAGACTAATCATTTTTTTTTAAATTTAACTATATGCCTGGAAGACCTAAGGTCTTTTAAATGCAACCAGAATTGCACGGCACTAGGTTGGCACAGTGGATTTGAGAACCAGGTATTGACTGTCTTATTTTAACCCATGGAATGCGCATAGCGTGGGGATTGAACCCGCATGTCCTAGTTAGCAATCAAGCACTTTATAGACTGCGCCATTGAAAAAAAAATAATTTAGTATATAAAAAATTAAGTAAAAAAGACGAAAAATATATTGAGGTGTTTCTACTAAAAATCTTGTGCTTAAGATAAGGTATAGAACATAAGAGCAAGTACGTGCGATCCATTCGTACATTTTAATTTATTTTGTATAAGGAAACCGCCTGTGAAATTCTCCATCCCCCATAATTTTCAGGGTACCTTCATTGATATAAATTTGTTTTTCATAATTATTCATTACGCCTTATGTAGCAATACCATATTTTAAAAAAGTCGGATTTCCTTAGCTCCATAAGCTTAAAAAAAAAAAAAAAAAAAATGTATTGCCAACTAGGCTGCCTGTGTTAGGCTAAATCAGTCTTGGACCCGATTGAAGGATGGAAAATTATATTCCCGTCTTTTTCCTTATACCTATCGCATCATATTTTCAAAAATGTGAGATCATGAATTGTTCTTCCCGATGCCAAAAGCAGAATAGAAGCTGCTCTTTTAGAGGCCTCAAACAAGGAATCGTTTCTAGCCTCATTCTCTGCCAACCAGTTCAAAACACACCTTGCATCCCGTACGGGTGGTTTCTCAAAAGATGGTTGAGAAGAGCCGATAGCTTTTAGAATACCATTCCACCAAGTGACGACCTCTTGACAATCTGTTGGCTATACCATTTCACTTTCCCGGAAGGTAAAATGCGGATACTGTTATATTGAGCCGATCGATTAAGCTAATATGTCAGGCCTAGTAAGTTTATTGATCTTGTACCTCCCTCCTTGCGTATGCACGCAACTAAGGTTCGATTGTCTGATTAGAGAAGGATGTGTGCGTTTTTCACAGCAGATGCCTGCTTGTGTATGACCATCAAAACGGCATACATCTATTTTAAATTGCAATGCAATTTTATCTAACTCTTCGACCATTGGCCCGATAAGATTGTTTCGTTGAGTTGAGCACCCCAACCTATATCTGAAGCATCCGTTGCTAGAAAATGTGTCACCTCTTTCTTGTGCAATATCTCGACCCTGGTTAAAGTTCCGAGCCACCGATCTATCTCTTCCGAAGCCCTCTGAGGGATGGTGAGTTTTGTCTCGGACTTTTGTTGTAATGCCTTGAAAAAACTGTAGCTATCGAGACAAAATTGGCGAAATTGAACTGACCCAGAACCTGCTGCAATCGGTGAAGACTGCAGAACTTTAGATGTGACATTAACTGAAGGGAAAATCGAATCTTCTCTACTGTTTTGGCTGGAAGGTACATAATATTTCTGGAGGTATTCCAAGAAACCCCAAGGTACTCCAGCTCTTGACTTGGAATCAGGACTGATTTCTGGAAATTTATTTTCAAACCTAATTCGTCTAGAATTCGAATGGTTTCCACAACCTGTCGTTCTAGAGTGCAAGGTTCCTGATCTACTAAAAGGAAATCGTCCAAATATAAAAAAAAAAAATCGCATACTTCTTTTGCGCAGAATCTCCGCAATCCAGCATGTGAGGACTGAAAACAGCCTCTGTACCGAAGCAAGGCAAAAAGGAAGACAAGTTAGTTGTAGGAGCTCTTCTATGTATATCAGCCTTAAGAAACAACTGATCTGCTATCGGCAAATGGAAATAAGCTTGTGAAATATCTATTTTTATCTCCAGTCTTTTGGTTGAATGAGAAATTTGTTTGAACGTTTTAACAGGCACGTATGTATGTAAGGCCTTCAAGTCGAAGACAGGACGAAGGCTTCCGTCGGACTTCTTTATTTAAAACATTTTTGAAAGAAAACTTCGGCCAACTTCCGAAGGGAATTCTAGAATTTTAATTTTTTCATCTCCATTATTTGAATGTCACCTTGTCTAAACATGTGTTTCAAACTTGATCCGAGTAGCTTTTGATGGGAACGTTAAATGAGGTCTTCTGTGAAATGAGATTCTTGTTCATGAAATAGTATTTAAAATAAAAGAGTTTGTGTCCAGACTCTGCCAGCTTGCTCGCTAAGTTTGCAACTGACCCCCCTTGAAACTTGTACTTCGATCATTTATTTCCTCTGTTATGTTCCTTGAAACGAAAGGAAGAATTAAACTTTTATCTTGAGCTTTATTTGCGTTAATCGCCCTCTGGTCTTTCTGATTATACTTGTGATACCTTCGAGAAGAAAATCTACTATCAACCGCGTTCCTTCTACCATGGCTGTGAATAAGCCTGGGTGTAAAAGAACACTAAACCAGGAATGCAATCCAGCCAGCGACTGTATTAAAGCGGACAATTCTTGCCTAACGAATAGGTTCGCAGCACAAGGACTTACATTTCTAAGAGCAGACTGAACGTTCTTGTTAGAAATTTCACTTACTAGCCTCTCCCTTCGCACCCCAATACATTCTGCCCTCTTACAACAGACCACCTGAAGTGCTGATTCATAGATCTTATAAGAAGCAGACGGATATCCAAAATGTGAAGTAAATCTTTCAAAAAGCATTTGAACATAGCTCATTCGGTGATTGGAATACTCAATCGATAATTGACTGTAAGCCCGATTTGAGGAATGCTTTCTGTTCTAATAACGCATTTGGCAACACGCCCATTACTTGTTCCGTGGACGCAAGAAAATCCTTGCCTGTATTCAGAGTGCATAATTCATCATTTATTTTTAACGCCACAAATCCAGGCGTAGCAGCCAAAGATCTGACGGCCTTCGAATACCTTACACTCTTCCATGAAGGCAATCCAAAGTGTTGCAATTGAATTAACTCCCTTAAATGTTCCTGTTTTGCAGGTTGTATTGGGTTCGAATCATATTCCATATTTAATTGACCCAGGTTTAAAATTATCCCGAACTTTCGCAGTTATGCAAGAAGGAGGAGGTGTTCGACTGACCAGATGTAATATCCTGGGGTAAAATCATACTTACATACTGCGAAAGTTGACAAACCTGGTCCGTTAGATCGTTTATTCGTTGATCCATAGACGAAACGTGTCCGGACATGTTCTTCATTCTCTTATTTGGAGGAGGAGAAACTATGCCTACAGAGGAAGACGATCGTGATGACTTGTAGCTCCTCTCTTTCGAGTGCCTTCCATCGCTGTGGCTTTTTTGCCGATCACTATTTACTTTACTTATCATACATTTTATTTAAAGCAACTGAATACTTTAATAACTTGAGCACAACCAAAATTTATAATTTTTAACACAATCGTACAGCTGCTGGTGTGTTTGACATCTACAGCAACGCCACCTACACTTGAGAGATTGAATAAACATGGTAGTACTAGTACAGAGTCAAAGGCGAGTATGCATCACATACATAGTATACATATTTTAGATAATCAAGCCTTGTAGTTAAATGAAATTAAGTCATATTTAAATATAATAAAGTAGAGAAAAATATAACATTTTAATTTATCAAAAAATATGAATGTATGTATGTATCATAATAGCCGCGTTTTATTATACGCAATGACCCATATAGTTCACCCCATGAAAATAACACGATGTGGGTCATGAACATTTTTTACTTTGCGTCGTTGGTAGCTGTGATTACCTTCTGACATTTCATTGTTTTGCTTACATTAAATAAATTGTTAACTGAGGTGCTCGGAAGTTGTTTTTTCTTGTTTCATTTTAGTTAAATAAATATAAAATAATAAACTATAATAAAGAAATAAAGTGCACTTCTATCTGGATATTGATTTCAGTTTAATGGTGAATAAAAGAAGTGAAAGAAGAACTGAAAGTTCTGCTTAAGGCCAGTCCAATGGAGCATCTTATTAAAAAAATGCTAATACTTGTTGGCAAATCACAGGTACTCAAGAATCCCCAGCATCGAAAAAAGAAAATCAATCAAATTTGCATTTTGTACATAAAAATTGTCTTCAAATAACTATATTATATTTTGGCTCCAACCACACTAACCCAGTAGGAAATTCACTCCTCAATGAAAACACTCCTTGATGAAATCCTATATGACAGCGGTCATATACGAGAGATTATCATTGATTTCACTCATGAAACGTAATACAGTCGGTTACCAGTTTGCCATTTAAGTAACATGTTGTACTTAGCTCAAGTAAAGAGTATTCCTCCATAAACAGTTTTTTGACCTGCTACAATAAAAAAATAAAATAATGCTAAAATGAAACTTTTTTGGGTTTTCCCCTCGTTCGGTTCGTGCCACTACTTTCTGTTTTTTGTCTCAACTTTAAATTGCCTAAAAAAATATTAACCCTAGGCTTCCACTTGAAATAAATGATTGGAAGAAATGTGTCATGTAGTCAATATTTCTTGTGGATGCCTCTTACGTCTGGATATTTTTTTTAGACATAAGAATCTGTATTTTTTTCTTTACTTTTCAGAAGAAATAAACTGAGAAATAAATTTTGACGTTTCACGATATCCCAAATTAATCGTGCACAAATTTCTCACAAGACATTGAATGTTGTTGATAGTTCGCTTATTGGCCGAAATGTTTCTATTGGAGTCGCGGCCTAAAGAACACACTATCCAGGGTATTATAGAGTTATCGCTCTTTCTTCGTTGTGCTTGCCTTGTTGTTTGAGTAAAGAATAAGGAATGCGGAGAGATGATTCTGTTTTACTTGAACAAAAGTAAGTTTTACTTTCCATTTCCATTGCTAAATATAGAATTTGATGGAAAGCGATTTGAATTGATTTTGTGTTCGATATGTTATTGGATTGTATCCGTGTATATTAAACTACTAGTTGTCAAAGTAAATGCATTCAATTGAACTAGTGCTTAGTGGTGTTAGTAAAAAGAGAGGTTAATCCACAGAAAAATACGGATCTGTAAAATTCATTCGGAATAAGAAACAAATCTTTTTTGGCCCAATAATGGAAGGATTTAACTATGAAAAATTGATATCTTTTACCACATAAAAATTGCAAGAAGCAGACTTAATACATTATAAGTACTTGTTTGGTTATTTGCCAACGCCGTGGTTGGCAATTCAAAATTAAAGTACCAACTTGTACAAGTTAAAAGCTAACCTTGGTGGTGAGATATGTAATAAAATTCTGGGTCAGGAATATTGAACTGGATAAATAACAAGATCTTGTAGTATGGTTGTAACGCATGCAAAGCTCTGACCTATATAGGTCTTCGTGCATAATAAAACGCGGCTAATATTGCCTACATCGGATTTAAACCTGCATAGGATAACTAGATTACCTACCTACTAACAGCGTCAATGTCTGGCTGCATAGGTCCTCATTATGAATAGCGAATCGAACTTTCTATAAGTTGCGAATAATTTAGCGAACTTCGATTATCGCAGTCATTTAAATAAGCCGTGTTTTATTATCGCCAAAAACCAACATGGATCACCCAGTAAAAATAAAACGATCTGGGTTATGTAATAATGATATGTACCCTCTGTTCGCCGAATTTAATACTAATATTTGCAAACCCAGATAGAAACCTGGATCTCGTGTTGTTTTTTGAATACGTGTTAAAAAATAACCTAGACCCAGATCCGTAGACAATAAAATGCAGCTATACTATAATAAGGGCTGCTAGAGCCAACTTCACGTTGGATCTCTCCTCAGCTAGGATCAAACGAGTGCCACCCAGCTCCCAGCGGAATATAATGGTAATGGCAAAGGGTTTAAATACGTGACGTAAAATTACATTTACAACAAATCAATCTGAAGTTAACATGCAATATCTGATGTTACTGTATGTGCGCTATTTTAAATATTTTTATTGTCTTTTTGTCGGTTGCGCCTTCGAAAAGCTTGGCAATTGGCTGATTTTGACACCGTTGCAAATCTTTTAAGAACCAATTTTGATACCAACTTAAAATTATTTACTGTGTTTGTTTGTAATGGCAATATTATAATTGCTTTTTCACTCAAAATTCCTTCACTCAATTTACACTAGAACTTATCCAGGCAATTTTGTATGAACACTTGCACTGGTACAGCAGAAAAAACAGCCATTATTGTGAATTTCATTGTGAGTTAAATTAATGTCTTTCCTTCAAACTTATTTTAGATGGTGGCAACGCGACAGGGTACAGCTAATTTATATATATATATATCTTTAAGAATATATGAATACTATGTATATAACAACTATCATATAAAGTTTTACAGGCATATATCCACCTAATCACAATACAACACTTTCATTATACAGTATTACGCATTGACATACTATACATGGACTGCTAGCAGATTGTCAGTTCCATACAAAAGATCTATTGAAAATGGGGAGAACGATCTTTACGCCCTTCGGAGCAAAGTAGGAAACAAAAATATTACTTTTAAAAGCCATCTGTTGCCACTCTTGGTATGAGCACCATATATAGTCAATAGGCAAAGAAACTAGGGCCATCTATTGTTATTTTGTATAAGATATGTGCTGACATCTATTGTTATAGAAAGTAAACAATGCTGTAGTGCTGGGGGACTATAAGAAAATATCCTTTTTTTCATTTTAGGAAAGAGGTTGCTTTTAGAGTTGAATTCGAAATAAAACAAATAAAAATCTAATTTTAATTTTCCAATTAAATTAATTCTTTATTTTAAATTAATTTATTTAGAAAATTGTTTCTCTTTTGTTAGTTTTCCGTTTCAGTAGTGCTTTTAAAGGCTGCGAATATTGTTCTTTTTAAAGAATGCAAAATTTTATATAAAAAATTAAATAATATTTTCGTATTACCATACTTTTTTTGTTTTATTTGCATCGGCCAGAAAATTGTAAAAAAAAATAAAATTTAAATAAAGCTATGTACTTTCCATTTATACATACTTGTATGGAAGAACTAACTAACTATTGAGGTTTGCAGCTCGAATTCAATTATGATGGTTGATGGGAATATATGCGAGTTCAGTATCTGCTTTATACATTAAGAGTATTCATGAAACCATGTAAGCTTTCCCACATCGGAAAATGGAAAAGTTTACCACACACGTTTCATGAACGCACATAAAAATCAACTTGTAAACTTGGTTAATGATTTTTTTCTTCCTATATTTCAACTGACTACTTACGGTTTGTTTATTGCTCTCATTTAAAATGTCGACCAAAAATAATACGACACAAAACGTCAAAATTAAATGTAAAAAGTTTTCCACATTTAAAAAATTCAGATGGTCAGCTTTCCCACGCAAAATTTTGCGGAAAACCTCACCATTTTTGGGTAAACTTTTTAATTTTGACAGCTCATTTACCATTTTACGACTTTAACTTATATCTCGCAGTTGTGTTTAATCTTATAGATTTTATTCATTTCGTCGAAAAGTTTAAACAAAAACTTAAATGTAGTTTAAACTTAAAAGCGTGGGATATTATTCGCGTCGAAAAGTTAAGAAGAAATAAATTGATATCTGATCTAGCCTTAATTGTATTCCGCTCATCCGCAAAGAACTATAATATAGTTGCATATTTTTTTCTGTAGAAAATAGAGAAAAGGAAATTTTTGGATTTGTGTATGGATTTCTTTGAAAAAAAATCACTTAAGCACTAGTACTTGATAATATTTGTGAATTCCGCTGGGAGCTGGTTGGCACTCGTGTGGTCCTAGCTGAGGAGAGATCCAACGCGAAGTTGGCTCCTAGCAGTCCATATCTAGTATGTCAATGGTATTACGTACCTACATATTTACATACTAGACTATGTATATATATGTAGTGTAGGTACATATTACCATCCTAATTTAAAGAATTAAAATCCATAACATAGATTTAAATACTGATGCAACATGTGTAAAAGTGAGTGGCGTGTGTCAACATCGAGCAAAAAACAGAAAATGAAATTGGTGTTAATACTTCCGCAGTACTTGGAATAACAAGTATTGGTTGTGGGTTC
Source organism: Philhelius pedissequus (assembly GCA_910595825.1). Taxonomy (NCBI): domain Eukaryota; kingdom Metazoa; phylum Arthropoda; class Insecta; order Diptera; family Syrphidae; genus Philhelius; species Philhelius pedissequus. Next base: position 158,146,848 of record OU343161.1, read on the forward strand.
TCGCAGCTGGAAGAGTTCACCTCAGCTGTAGACATACCGTGCTGCTCAAACAAGTAATAAGTAAAATAAATATAAGGAAATTGAAAACCATATTGCTGAGATTTGGGAAGACACTGCCCAAAAAATATGTTGCAAGCTGCCAAGGAATGGGCTGACGCTGCTGTAGCACGTGAGGACGTCGATCCTGCAGGTATTCCGTTTATAACTGTTGTAACGAATGCCTGTTGGAGCAAAAGATCGTATAAAAAGAATTTTTCGGCTTTGTCTGGTGCAGCTGTCGTTGTAGGTTTACATACAGGCAAAGTTATTTCCTTGGGTGCAAGAAACAAGTATTGCGGCGCATGCTTCAGAGGAAGAAAAAAAGAAACTATTGAGCATATTTGCACTAGAAAATCGATAGGCCATCAACGCTTAGAATTAGACATTTTGGTTCAAGCTTTTCAATGTAACGTTGAGAAAAATGACTTCCGCTACTTGACAATGCTTTCTGATGCCGATAGCAGTTCGTATCAGAAAATTACGAAAAGTGACCCATATAATGGAAGATACATAAACAAAATTGAATGCTGCAATCACTATATCTAAGGGATGTAAGACAGGATTGCGGGGCTCATTACAAACAAAATTAGAGCGTATTCGAAAAGACACATTGAGTGCTGTGAGAGATTAGAACATTCCAGAAGATGAGTCCATACAAAGGATTAAAACAGATATCGCCAATGTTATATAACATGTATTCGGTGACCATAACGCTTGTCCTCCATATATTCATGATAAATGTAATGCAACAGAAGAAAATAAAATCCCAATCATGAAAGCTGATGGCATATACGAAGAAATAATGAATCCAACTATAAAGCTCATATTCAATGCTCGAAGTCTATACCCCGGGCACACAAATAATTTAGCAGAACATTAAAACTCCATTGTTGCAAAACTTGTAGGTTGAAAAAGGATCAACTCTTCTTTGGGCACTCAATATGCTAATAGATGTGCAGCGGCTGTTGCCCAATTCAATTCAAGCGTGCGAAGTACAGAATTCAATACACATTCAAAGAAGAACTCCAACCCCAAAAATCGATGCTTTGGAATTGAGAAGATTGCATAAAAACAAGTCTATATAGACAAGAAGAGCACAGCGAAGTGTATCGAAGCGGAATAACTAATTTCAAAATACATCGTGTTGCATTATGTCAGAAGAAGTACGTGTTCTGAAAAAACTGGAAGAGAACCAGGTTAATGGACATGTTATTGAGCAGCAGACATTGGGCTAATCAAATAACAAATTATGGTGTGAAACGCGGAAATATATGATAACTGCATCTGTGTTTGGGATGATATGCAAAGCTAAGAAATTCGAAGGACACGTAAAAAGGCTTGCACATCCCCAAGATGTTTTTGCTCCTTCCATTTTAAATAGAAGAATAAACGAGGACACTGCGAGGATTCAGCTGGAAAGGCAGATAAACATGAAAATTTTCAGTTGCGGTTTGTTTATCAATAGAAATTATAGTTTTCTTCCGGTGGTGTTTTGGACGAAAATACTCTTTGAGAGATAAAATGCCCTTATTCTATAGCGGGGAGCAATACCGTAGAAGCCATTAGGGAAAGAAAATAAAAATATATTTCAGTGTCTGAAGATGGTATTATTTTAGGGCTAAAACGGAATGACAACTACTACTATCAGATTCCAGGTCAATTACACATTTGCCAAGGAGATACTTGCTTATTTGCAATTTTGACAAGCGGGCAGTTTGACCATTATGTGGAACAAATCAAGAGAGATGATGATTTTTGAGACAAAATATGATTTCTAAGCTTCTTCCTGAAAAAATGTATGTTATATAGGTATGCAAATACGAACATCTGGCGCAGAAAACCGCACCGATCACATATCAATGCCGAAACCGATACATACATCAATACTGTAACTGAAACATCCATAAATACCGCAACCGATTCCGTCAATAAAGCAGCCCACCGATACAGCTATCAGTACTAACACCGATTTCGCCAACGAATCCACCAAAACGCCAACATTTAGGAAAAAACTGAAATATTGAAAGGCAAAAATGAAAGCTTTTTTATCCATACGTCGTCGTCCGTCGGTGTAATAGGCCTACCTACTATCAAAATTATAAATAAAAGCAAAAAATACCTACCTGCATTTAGTTAAAAGCAAATTCATTATGATATTTATATCGTCTAAAGTTGTGTTCGAGCTGTTGGCAATTTTAGAATATGGAATGATAATTCCGAAAGGCGGTGCGAAATAACGAAAATAGTTGTGATCAGTAAAAACATAGTTTTATTTAAAAATAAAATCATAACTTTCAACTTCTTTTTTGTTTAATATGTAGGTACATTGTATTTATTTTAATCTTTTAAAAGCGAACAAAAAACAGACAATACCTAGATAATAATGTTGATCAAAAGAAAGCTCAAAAAAGTACATATGTATACCTAGATACCTAGTTTGTTAGGTACCTAATACCTATGATATTAGTAAGCTAAAAATCAACACCCATTATCTACGTACATAAGTTGCTACCTACCTACATACCTAGTACCTATACCTATTACCTACCTTCCTACCTACCTAGGCACCTACTTGCGTCTTTATCAAAACTCCATACAAATATGACACACAAAAATTCAGTCATAGAAATACAAAAGTTAAAAAAAGCATTCCATTTCATTCAAAAGTTTAATTTCCGTATGTATGCACATAGGTCGAAAAATAAATTAGTGAGGTAGGTTACAATTCTCAAATTTCAACAAAAGCATGTATCCCTCTACTTGCGACAACAATTACTGTGCATTGGTATATGCCTACGTACATACATAAGTAAATGTACACTTTGCTTTGCATTTTGGTGCCTAGGTAGAGAAAATATGTTCAAATGTTCCATCGATCTTGCAGTGAATTAAAAAACAACCCCATAATTCACACACATGACACAACTTGATCATAGATCGGATACGCCTATAAGTAAACACTTACACATACACAAGACTCAATCGTTTTCTTCTAAACTGTGTATGGAACATCACACATATCAAACAGAGAAGATGCAACAAAAAAAATAAACTGAAAGAATAAGTTGTGCATGTACTCTGTCGCTCTGTTGTATGTCCTTAGCTTTTTTTTCTCTATTTGACTTTCGATGTTGAAACATGTTGAGTGTCGGAGTGACTTTTTTCGTTTTATTTTTCTTCGAAGTTCCGATCTTCGAATCTGAGTTCGACATTTTGGGTAGAGGCCTCTTAATGCGCCTCGCCTTGGAATTTGCTTCTGCGTGAATTAAGAAAAACAGATAACATACAAATATTTTAGAGGAACTTAATTGATCATTTATCAGTATAAAAACTCATTAAGTTTAACTAATTTATGTTCCAAATCATTAAAATTGAATCTTGAATGTAAATATATTTTCAAATTATAGTAATCAGTGACGTACGCAAAAATTATTAAAAAGAGAATAATAATAAGGTAGAAATAAATTGGATAACACACATAATTAAATGTTTTTATATTGCTAAGTCGTTATAGTTTGAGGGAAAACAAAGATGCAATTTGAATTCATGGATAAATAAGAATATACCAAAAAAATTCAAAAGTCGTTGGAGCGGTTTTTAATAAATTAATTTTGTATGTATAAAATTTTGAAAATATTTTTAGAAACAAAAATTTGAATCGCCATTTTGAAGATATTATTAAAAACATAAAATTCAAATTTTAGAAAAAATCGATTTTCAAAAAAAAATGTATCTATTTTTAGTCTTTTTACCAATTTTATAAAAAAAATATTTTAATCAGTTCATCCAATGTTGAGAAAGTCAAAAATATGAAAAAGGTTCTATGGGAAGTGTCGTTAATAAGTACGCAAAAAAATATATTTTTATACTTGAAAGTGTTCTAATTTAAGAACACACACATTTTTTAATAAAAATTCTTGGAGTCGTTTTGGAAAAAAATTTGTTTAACCGTTATTTTTCACATTTGTATGGGAGGTACCATTGCTTTTATTTTAGGAATATAGTTTTTTAACTGTTCAAGATAATGTCAAAAACTACCAAATACAAAGTTTCGAAAAAATCCATTAAGCCGTTTTCCAAATTTTGAGTTTTCAAAAAAAGGTTTTTTTTTTTAATTTCCAAATACATTTTTTTTTAAAAATTTTGTCTTACATTAGTGTTTACACCTATTAGAAGCTTTTCGCAAATAATTTCAAAAAAATCAAATTAACCGTTCCCAGAAAATCGAAAACCAAAAAAATGGTACTACTAGTGGGCCCAAAAATGACAATTTTTTTCCAAAAAAATTACCGAAATGTTCCTTTTCCCTTCCTGAATGAACTAATTTTTTTTATAAAGATCGTTGGAGCCGTTTTTGAGAAAAATAAGATTTTTGTTTTTGGCCCAAAATAATTTTATGGGAGCTACTGTTATTTGTCTGTCCTGTGGGCATATTACCGAAAAAACAGTATCTACTACGTTTGAGGCAAATCCATCCAATCGTTTAGTCTGCAAAATCGTAGACAGACGGAATTGGGTGACGCACTATTTTGGTGTTTTCTATGATCGTAATGTCAGGTTTGATCGTTAGATATTTTTTTTTGCACGAATCCATTACGTGCCTTATAGTACCTGTAATCCCAAGCAAAAATACCGCACTTCTTAACAAGTAGGAAATTCACTCCTCACTGAAAAATGCCTTGGTGAAATCGTATACGACAGCGGTCATATAGGAGAGATTATCATTGATTTCACTCATGAAACGTAATGCAGTCGGTCTCCAAAGTAGCATGTTGTGCTTAGCTAAAATAAAAAGGTAGAGAATAGACAAGAACAAAAAAAAACTTTACCTAATAAATATGCAATCTTTTTTTATATACATGAAATCAATGCAAAACCGGACACAAAGACTTCCTCCATAAAAAGATTTTTTCCTGCTAAACAAAATAAATGATGCTAAAATGAAACCCTTTTTTTGGGTTTTCCCCTCTTTCGGTTCGTGCCACTACCTTCTGTATTATTGTCTCATTTTAAAATTTCCTTAAAAAAAACTATTATAAAGAACACACTATCCAGTGTGTTATAGAGATGTGGGTATATTATTTGCATAAGTGTTTTACTGGGTGTTTGAATTGTATTGCACCGCGTAACCTCCTAACACTCATACCGCATAGCAGGTACTTTTCATCCTCATGGTATGTACCCAGTAGAAAATTTCGACATCAATGAAATTTTTTGGTGAATGGATTAATGGATTCATCGACTATTTCCATCGATGAGCAGTATGTAATGATTTCATAAGAAAAAGGTTGCGCATTGTTTCATCAGTTAACTTAATTCAAATGAATTGAATGTTACAATTCAGTACAATTTCAGTTACAAAATCATAAACGATGATTCCACTGATGAAGAGTAATGAGTTCGTAAATGATGTTTGGTTCTCTGCGGTGGTTGTTCTGTTTTCTTCCCGAGAACAAACAAAAAAAGCCTTAACAAAAAATAAAAAAAATGTTTTATCTGCCATGATGCGGGATATGTCATGTATTTGCACAGTGTATATCTGGCTTGAGTAGAGTGACGAACATTGCGTTTTTTCGCTGGTCATGACATGAGTTCGTGTTTTTTTTTTAGAGAAAGTGAAAAAACATATAATCCAGAAATTCCAGTTTTGTTTGCGATCATTATCATCATTTAACACATCAAAAGAAGTTTATTTTTTAGCTGTTTTTTTTTTGTTCAGAAGTTGTATTGAGCCAGCTGAAAGGTTACAATTAATAAACTTAGGATATTTGGCGACTAGTGGGTATTTCTTCGACTTAATTCAAAACAAAATATATAAATCCCAATATTTCTTTTAGCGCAGATGTCCTCAATACCTAATGCTAGCGACTGAAAGTTCAAAACCTTCACAGAATTAACAAAATAAATTGCTAAAACCGACATCAGATCAAATTTAAAAGAATCAAATAATGATAAGGTTTACTTTCGCATCAAGATTATATCAAGTCTGCGAGTACATTTTAATTATTATTAGTATTTTTTTTCTTAAGTGAATGTTTATATTATTGAATAATAGTCGAATTAAAAAATTAAATTAATAAAATTATCTTTGGGGGTATACCATACATATACATTGTTTCTGTTCGGTAAAAAAAACATATTTCCTCTTTCACAGAAAACTGACACTTTCATGTAATTTAATGCATTAAAAATGAGGGAAAAAAGAAGTAGCATACGGGCTTTACCTAGTGATTTCATAATTGAACATTCATGGCATTTTTCATCATATATAATTCATATGCGAATTAACGAGTTACATTAACAGAGTGAATTAATGGATGAGCATGCATGTCATTTTTCACCTACTGAATAAGCACTATAAAGTTATCTAGCGATTTCACTGCTTAACGTTCATGATATTTTTCATCACATATAATTTGCTTACGAATAAACTAGTTACCCTTACTTTGTGATTTCACTGGTAAATATTCCCTCGAAAATCACTTGGTGAACGCCTATGACAGCCCCATGTTAAATTCATCGATGATTTCATACCAAATTCATGAGGTGGAGCTTCCACTCATTGATGAAAAAGTTGGTGATTCATGCATGAATTTTTTTTGAAATTTCCTACTGGGTATCTACATCACTACTCATACACACAAATATCCCCATTTCATACTCGTATTCGTTAATCGGCATACTTTGGTTTGTTTATCTCTCAACTTGCAACATTTTTTGTTTATGTTCCAACTTCAAACAATAAATATATATTCGACAAAAAAAAGCCATTTGCGGTAAATAGATGAAATAAAAACAGCCAGTAAAAAAAGTAACGACTTTTGTTAAAAAAAAAGACTTATAAATTGTGTTGTTTTGCAATAATAAGCTACTCTTTTATAAACTTTTTTTTTACTGAAATAATTAAAAAAACTATTTTGTCATTTGGGGAAAGATTTGTTGCTTTTTTCATACAACCTCCGAGTCAAAATTGCATTAGAAAATGAGCAATTTTAATGTTCTTCAAGAGATGATTATTCAAAAATAGGGCACAAACTTAAAAATCCACTCAGACTATCCCCTAGTGACGTAAATATAATATGTGTTTTACCCTTCAATTTCTCACATTCTTTATAAGAAAAAAGCAGTTTTGGGACATTTTGCGAAAGGTGTTATCGAGGTGTTTTCCAATTGGTGCTGTATAGACTTCACAAACTTTGCAGAAGATTGCCCAATTTCTCTTTATTCTCAATATTTTGGGTGGAGGCCTCTTAATAAACTGACGCACTGCTGTAGGATTGAGATTGAGTTGGTTCCACTACACGACTGAAACTGAATATTGTTGTAGAGCTCATGAGGGTGTTTTAAATTTCAACAAATTGACAAAACTTATGACATACAAACTTTAAGAATGAATCGAAAAATGATCATACATTCTTAGTCCAACGACGTAACAATCAATATTGTTAAACACAAGGTTGAGTCTTTATAAATTTCACGCCCTCAGGTCAGAATTGGAACTACTAATGTTTTGGCAAGCATTTTTCTCGTTTCAATGGGTGTGAATTTTCTTGCGATGGACAAAGTTCTTAAGGCACCATAAGCCTTTCCTATAACGCCAGTTCTATTGAAGCAAACACATAAGTTCTAACTTTAATTACAATTCAAAGTACCTAAAGGCAAAGCAACGCCAGGTCCGATTATACAGGGTGGCCCACGAATCGTGCTACAATAAGAAATTTAAATAAATTTTATTTTAATTGATGTTTTTCATTAATTTTTTTATTGGATTAAAAATTAAATTTTATTTTAAATAACTAATGGTTTTTAAAGATGATAGACCGCAAATGACCTCCACGCTCATCCACACATATGCGGCACCTGATCGGAAAATTGTTCATTGCGGCCTGAAGGGTTGAAATTGGGATCGCCTCAATTATTGTCTTATTCCTGGGTTTCGTTTTATACACTTCCTGCTTTACATAACCCCATAAAAAAAAGTCTGGTGCAGTCAGGTGACCTTGGGGCCAGCGGAAAGTGCAATTTCTGGATATCTATTTGTTTGGGAATTTTTGTTGGAGCTCCGTGTGCACTTGTTCCATCAAAACCAAATCCTGCTGAGTTCTGGGTAAAAAAAAATCCTTCAACATCTTTAAATAACGGTCCCCAATGACAGTTTGTGTTTTCTTCAAAGAAGTATGGCCCGACAATACACTTTGATTAAACTGCGCACCACACAGTGACTCGTTCTGGGTGCAGTTCCGTCTCATGGAGCATTTCTGGATTAGATTCAATCCATATACTGCGCCGTGGCGCGATAGTTGTGTGTTCGCCTGTCAACCTCATGGTCACAGTTTCGATCCCTGCCGTAGTCTATGTCTTCCTATTTTTCCATTAAAAACCAATTCTAAAAATAAATGTCATACAATGAGTTGCTGGTTTACTCATTACATGCTGTTTAGGCATAGAACTAACAACATGTGATTGAGTAAAACTAGTATACCGATAAAATATGACAAAGAATAAAAAAATTAATGCGAATTATAAGGGACATAGATAAATAAGACACGGAAATTTCTCCGCATTAGTGCAGCCGCCATCCCTGGAGATAAAATCTGAGACAGCAACCACCTACAGTCTCCGAATATCGCGCCATACATCTTTCCTATCACTCTTTCTCTTCCTTAACCTCACCCTCACGCCCGCGCTGTGTTGAAGCATTTAAAGGGTATTCATAATCCCTTGAGCGCGTGTAGATTATAAAAAAAAAAAAAAATTTTGCTTGTTAACATTGCCGTTTAAGTCAAAATGGGCCTCATCAGACATGAACAGACAATTTATCAATGTGTTGTCTTCTTCGGCCATTGGAATCATTTTTCGGCAAAATTCCAGGCGATCAGGCAAATCTTGAGGGTTTAACTTACTTGTAATTTTGACTTTGTACAGAAACATGTTTAAGTCATCATGAAGTATCCGTTGGAATCACAGTCTGCTAACTCCAATTTGGCCCGATAAGTTTCGAGTCGAAACTCTTAGATTTGCCTGTATTGCCGATGCAACAGCCACGATTGTAACCTGAACCCGAACATTGGCATCTCGATAATACGGTCTTCGTTCGATGCTTCCAGATTCGGAAAACATGTCCACCAGCCTCATAATGGTCCGTCTACTCGGGGGAATACCGCCAAACTCCAGCCTAAATTCTCTTTGGACGGAAATGACGGACTGGAAAGAATAGTATCGCTGCACTATCCAAATCCTTTTTTCAGTATTCAAAGCATTCATTTTGATAAGCTAAATAGTAGCTTATAAAATAAAAAAAATAAGCCGATTACTCACACTGAAAAAAAGGTAGTACGTTTTTTTTTGTAGCACGATTCGTGGGCCACCCTGTATAATTGGAGAAAAGAAACACTGATGTGTACCAAATTGTACCAAGTGGTAGTTGCGACTACTTGTTGACTTCCTGTTTATTTCTACAGCCCATTTACTTTAAATGTATTGAGGACGAAGCATTTGCCTAAACCTAATCTTTCATTTATTTTTTGCTATTAGCGGGGAGCGTAATCCGATTATTTCCGTGGCTACTCTTTCCCTAAAAGTGCCATAGAAGAATCTGTTACCGCGAACAGGAACTTGTTTCTTCTAGTTTATTACTAGGAGCAAGAAGGTGGTATTTACCCGTTTATTTTTGCAATCCACTCTTTTAAAGTGTGGTATAGACCAGACGAACGTCTGACATGTTCTGTGACTCCCCTTCTTAAAAGAGTATCATAGACGAGTTTGTCAGCGTACGGATTACCGATCTTTCTGTTGGCCTTTAGCTGAAGGCGAGGATTTATGAAATGAAATATTATCTTATGTTCTTATTAAATCCCCAATGTGATTTGTATGAAATTCACGGTTACGTAGGAATAATTATATTTGAAGAATTAAACTTGTAAGATTTTTAAAAACTGATTAAGTTGGAAAATAAAAATTGACTGTGATTTGGTGTTTGAAAACTTCTTAGCCCAAGTTTTTGGCTTTCTTTCGGTAAAACCCTGAACCCCAACGAGCCTTCCTCAACTGAAAAAAAGCATGGCGATATAATTGTTTTTAGGTGGAATAGCCTAACTACGTCTTAATTATGAATATCCTTATAATAATGAAAAATATTACAAAATTCGTTTAGACAATAATATTACAAAAAGATTTAAAGGATAATAATAAAAAATATGCTCATAAGTTCGAACTGCTAAGTTTGTATTTTTGTCTTCTTCAATTTTTTTAAGTGTATACTCACAAAATCAACTCGTTCCTCGGCTAACCAATGAAAAGATTTAAGAAACAATAATACTGTGAATAACGCAACGAACCGAGCGTTAAAATCATCTCGAAACACAGTAAAAGCCAAACACGTTTCTGTTAAAGCATACCAAAACCTTTCCAGCAAGTGTTCAAACTCTGTTGATCTTAATGTTCCAAGAAATATCTTCAAATAAAAAAAATTATTATTAAGCATATTGTTACATAGTGTGATAGGTAATTATAGTTTTATAGATATAGATTCAGTTTTAGTTCTATAGTTATAGTAGTTATAATTTTATAGTGGACTTTAAACAAAAATTATTATAATCTATATAACTAACACATCTCTAGTAGTTATTAAATTTCCACACTGGTAGACGACATTAATACGTCATCATAATTATACTTGAAATTGCAATATATTGATCGTACATACATATGTTATGTTATGTTCGCTTACATTTTTGCACTATTTTAGGCGTGTTTATTTATAGTTTATTAACAAAATAGGTTTAGTATGGTGCTAGTTAAAAAGTGTTTAAAATTAGGAAAATATTAGTAAAGTGCTTAAGTATTAGCAAACTGTTAAGTAGTATCATGCTAAGCCCTTAACATCAGGCTTTTTTACAATAAAACAAATAAAAATAACAATGACACTAATAAAAATAACAATGACACTAATAAAAATTAGAACTAATACCAATAACAATATTATAATAATATTTACCTTTCTTAATAGTTTTCCAAACACAAAGACCATAACGAAAAATTGGATATATATTACCTGTTGAAGACAAAATAAATTAATTTAAGTATTTTAAAATAAAAAATGGAATTTCTTCAGATCTTATATTGTAAAACAGCGATCACATTATTTTGACATACAATTTTGTGAAAATAATCATCTTTTACCAAATAAATATGGCAAAGGTGTGACAACTGATTTTTCTTTTATTTGTATAAGAATATAGAGCTTTCCGCATAAATGTACATACGAGTATGTACACATGTAAATATCACACTTTTGAAAGTTTTATTAAAGTAGCTATGGTTTATTTCATACTATAAAGAAAAAACTATTATGTATTTATATATAGCATTTATCAGATGGTTACCGTCCCACTTTCAATTTTGACAATATTTCCTCAGAAGACCCCCATGTTATTGTTAACATATTCACTAATTTTTTCAGTCAATCTTATAGTTACATAGATAATGAACCTGACCTTGAATATTTTAGCTATCTGTCTAACAGTCCAATCTCCTCACTCGTTTCTGTCGAAATAAGTGAATCGATGGTTTTTCAAAAGATTGACTGTTTTAAAGACGACTTCTCCCCTAGTCCCTATGGTATCCCTGCCATTTTTCTAAAAAAATGTGTTAACGCCCTTTATATACCTCTAACAAATCTTTTCAGACTTTCACTCTCGAAAAGCGTGTTCCTATCTTTGGAAAAATTCTTTTATTTTCCCAATTCATAAAAACCTTCGAAAGAATGACATCGACAATTATCCGATCGCCAAACTTTCTTCAATCACCAAGCTGTTCGAAAGCATTATCTACGACATTCTTTATTTTCACAGTAAATCAATTATTTCACAATCACAACATGGTTTTTTGAAGGGTTAGTCAACTAGAACGAACCTATCTCAATTCGTTTCTATGACGCTCTGTGCTCTAGAAAATGCTGACATTCTCTTCATCCACCAACTTTGCGCAGGTGCCATCGACTCTCCGGCTAGTTTAAGTATATTGTTATATGTACATATAAATATGTTATTATTATGCTTGAATTAAGCTACCATTAAAATTATAGCATATAATCAAGTCAAAAGCCGAAATCTAGTAGACCCCGCACGAATAGGTTGTAACAAAACCATACTTCGCCAAGCAAACGTACCTTATTACTTTATTAGCGTGAAAAATCTATATATTGTAGTGCCAACTTCAAATTATTTACTTTAACACAATACATGCTTTATTATTCCACTTAAGAAAAAGAATACCAATTACAACTTCAATATCTTTTTATACAACCAACTTTACACTTGCGCTCTCAAATTTAAACAGTTCCCTCTCGCAGTCAGACGACCGGTATTTATTGTTTTAATACTTCTAGATACCTCTTGAAATCTCTCGTCAAACGGTACTAGCAAGTTCCTTTTGAATTGTGTGTTGGGTTTGTGTATTTGACTATTAGAAGAAAGTCTCCACCTAGGGGAATAGCAATAGGTAAGTAGTTTGTAGCATACATTCAGGCGTTTTGTTACAAAATAAAGTCCGTTAGGGATTCAAAAGTCCTCAGTTAGTACAATTCGTTACCTTGCCCCACTCTCAGGATTGTTCGTTACAAACAAATCCAGTATTCCCATCACCGTTATATCTATGAAATCGGTCACAGTACACTAACTTTTGCATACCTCTAGCCCCGGTACACCGAATCTGCTCTCCCAATTGAACACAAATTTGTCCGCTATTGTTTTGGCCTCTTGGTTTGGGATGGCAAGCGCCTCTGGCCATTTGCTGAAATAATCCATGACTACACAATGAATTTGTTGCCGCTAACAGTTTAAGGAAAAGCGCCTGCGATATCCAGTGCAATCCTCTCGAAAGGATTTGAATTTTCCCGCTTGGTCCTTTGCTCGCAGCACAAGTATCCCATTGAAGATGAAGGGTGATCTTCTAAGCAGTTTGCACATTGTAGGCGAGTGCACGTGTGCTATACATTTGGTTTTATGTTGCGTTTATCACACGTTGAGATGTTTTTACATCTCTTTGCTGTATGTCCCAGAAGTTGGCAGTTTGGACACCTCATTGGATTATGGAAATATTCGACAACTTTGCAGTTGTACCAGCCTATATTAACTGTAATTGGAGGACGGAATAGGTCGAATGTAAATAAAATAAGCCCGGATGGAATTTGTTTTCCATCTACACTTTTTTTAAACTTGTATACTTCCGTTACCCCTTGTACTTTCATCTCTTCGATGATTTCATCTTCAGGGACATTGGCGAGATAATGTGCGTAAACTGTACCTTTTGACGAATTGAGGTTAGAATGCAGTGAGACTTTAATTGGGCAAATGCCAGCGAGGGATGTTTTAGCAAGAAAGATATCAGCTATTTTTTGCGTTTTAACCAAAATTAGAATGTTCCTATCGCGAAATTCTGGAATATATTCGTATCCGGTGCTTATACCATCAATGGCTTTTTTAAGTATAAAAACACTAATTGAGGTTAATGGTTTTTCACTATTTGCGGGAGCAATAATTATGAATTTGGGGTTAGGGTAAGAAGGAAAGTTGAGAAGATTCAATGAAGTATTATGATCCACATCTGTAAAGTTGTTTTTTGTCTTCTTTTTTTCTTATTGCCGAGATCGGAAAGTGAGTCAAAATCTAGCTCACTAAAACGATTTCCCGAAAGCACGTGGCCCCCCAGGGCCATTTTTAGTGTCTATGCACTTGAACTGCTTACTGTTTTTTTTTTGTTAATCGAATTAACTGAAGAGAGGGAAAAATAGTTTATTTGCTAACAAAGTAGCGGGAAAGTCACTCCGAAAAAACAAGCGTGTTATACACCAAAAGACGAAATGATGTTGTCGGCTTGAATGTTAGACGGAGACTGTCAATTATTATTATTATTCATACTTCATACTAATATTCTTATCTTATTCCTTCACTGTATACATATCCTCAAGTCTCCAATAACTATACCGGGCAAGGGTCGCTTGGTAAGTCTAGGTGCGGCTTCAATCGTTCGGCTTCATGATAGTACCATAAGAATGTATATATAAAGCACAAAGTCGTACTCAAACATCTTTTATTTAAGTACGATGTATGTTTGATCTGGTAGTTTCGCACGCAACTTTAACTTTTACTTAAGCCTAGTACGCTGCTGATGCGAAACGAACATTTTCGGTGGTCTCCACCAAGAGAGCGAAATGCTAACAGCGGAAAATATTTGCGGCTTGGTGAGAGTTCTGTATGGTGCCAAAAACAATTCATAAGTTGTGACAGTCAGCTTTAAAAAAAAAGTTGCTGAGTTTATAAAATTGTTTTTTATTAAAAATGAAATTTCAAAATTTAATTAAATATCGTGATGGCAATTAGCAGCAGCCCATACAGCAAGGAACAAACTATTATAAATTATATGACCCATTTATGTGACGCTTGTGAGGAAAATTCAAATACAAATACCCATTCGATATCCTCTCTGGTTGACTTGAACACAAAAATGGACATGGACACAAATGGACATGGACACAAAAATGGACATGGACACAAAAATCGATAACATTCAAAAGAAAATCTTACATCCTGGCAAACAAAACGTTAAACTTCGACCTGGTACAAGGGTCAAATTTCATTTCCAAACACGAAAGAACGATGGAACTCTGCTGAATGATAGTAGCAAAATGGCGAAACTAATTGAAATGGTCCTGGGCAAAAAGTGCAAACTTGAAGTATGGGAGATTATTGTACAGCCTCAATGAAGTAGGCAAATTCACTGTGGATAAATTGTTATTTTCACAGTATCCTGTGAGTTCTGGACGATCTCTTTACATACCCATCGGACCTGGAATTTATCATTGAGCTGCATTCAATCTTAATGGCGGAGGATTATTAAAAAGAACGTTGGCAAATGTCCGATGACGAGAAAATGCAAGCGACCCATGTGCTCCGTGAGAAGATAATCAGTTCTATAAAGAGAAAAACTACCCGAAAGCCGAGGAACGCTATTGCCAAGCAATTGGCATCCACGAGCAAATTATGATGAAAGAAAAAAACTCACGATATGGAATGGTATGAGCTAGCCGCTTTGCACAATGTCGTTTGCTAGCTGATGATTATTATGCCAAGATTCAACACTTCAGAAAACGTTAAGGCATTTTTCCGACGTGACATGGCACACATTGGTGCATAAAAACGTCGATGAAGCTAAAAGTGATAAAACAATAAAATAATTTCTTTTATATTAAACATTTCGGAAATAATGCTGACTTCCTTAAAAATTCTAGTTCAACTAGAACAGTAGGTTTTTTCGTACCAATTAGTTTATTGTTCATTCATCAAATATTTACTTCTTACCATAATTATAATTTTGAAAACGATGAATCCTGTTTAAAGAAAGTGTTTTCAAATTATTCATCTGATTTTATTTACAAAAAAAATTCATTTAATTGACATGGCATTACTTCAAGATTTAAAATAAGGGCCTACAATTCAGTTTTGGCGCTTGCATATTCTCCGGAGATTCTTTATTTTTGAAGGTGAGACTTTTGCAACGCTCCAGAAAGTCTTTAGCTTCCCATGCTTGTGCTCTATTCTTGAACATGAAAATCGCTCCATCATCATCAACTTTATATCGTTCGGCTTGTATATGATTGTTACATAAACTTATTTGTCACAATTTGGTTATAGTTTCAGCTTCCTCCTTAGTTGGCTTCCCCGAAACACTTACGAATGTCATCAATGTACGCCCCTTCTTAGAAACTTTCAAAATATCCTCGGGACTACCCATGTTCATTTTGGACAAATCAATTTTCGGCTGAGGACGCAAATGTTCTGGTAATTTATCTGGTTCAAGAGGATCATCATCTTCCTAATATTAAGGTAGAAATGCTTATTTGATTTTTATGTTATACATGATTGTATCTTGTATAGTTTGGAGCTTCCACTGTTCGAGTACACGCTCCTTGTCGGCGTCATTGAAATATTGAATATCTTTTTGTCCCAATCGGGTTTGGATTTTTCATCAGACTTCTTTGCTATTATCGCTGGCACAAATATTAGTAACACAACAATAATTAGAATTAAATTTATTTTGAATAATTTAATACAGAAAATGCAGAGAAAAGCCAGACACCAGAGAAAACCCAAAACCAAAGGAAAATCAAATCAACAGAACACTTCCCCTTGACCTATTTTTATCAAAAAATGAAATGTTAACATTCCGCAAGCAATTCATGTGCAAGTCAAATAAATTGAGAACGAAAGAAATTGTACTAAGAAATCTAGTACAGCTATCCACTAAAATTACACATTTCGTCGTTCAGCAGCGTACTGGAAAACGAAAAGTAGACCGAAATTTTTCGTTCATGATTTCGTCGTGTCATTTTTGTATGGGATTTTTTGTTTCGCATCAGCAGCGTACAAGGCCTTAAGCCTAGTACGCTGATGATGCGAAACGAAAGTTTTCGGTGGTCTCCACTAGGAGGCCGAAATGGTAACGAAAGCCACAGCGGAAAAATATTTGCGGAGAGTTCTGTAAGTTGTGAAAAAAAGTTGACAAGTTGTAAAAAAAAAGGAGTTTTGTCACCAAATTACTTTTAGATGGAATTTTTTTTTGTCACCAAATTACTTTTAGATGGAGTTCTTAATAAATAATTCTTGCGATATAAAAATGGTTCTGGTTACACATAGAGGATTTAAAATAAAACTCAGAACCGTTTAAAAGATCCAAATTAAGCAATTACTTTTGGATTTATAAACTGGTTTATCTGCCGATTTGATGAAATTTCTATCAATTTTAAGAAAATCAATGAAGTTGGGAGGTAAACCACTCTAAAATTCGCTACGTGCTTCATGGGGATGGTGTAAACTGTTCTGAGTTCTAATTTATAGTTTCTTATCAATTCCGGATACCATTTTCAAGTCCAAGAATTATTAACAAAAAATGACATATAAAAGTAATTTGGTGACAAAAAAAATTACATCTAAAAGTAATTTGGTGACAAAACTAATTTTGGTTTTGTTAATGCTTCCATTGAAAGTATGAAGTTTTGATTCTAAAAAGATATCGCTCGCCTTTATTGGACAACCCGTTCCAAAGATATAGTCCACAATGTATTTACTGTTCACCTTGAAATACATAATCTGAAAATACTTTGGAGTGTATCTTTGGAACGGGTTATCCTAAAAACTTGGTTGATACCTTTTTGTAATCTATACTCGATGCTCTCAAAATCAGAATCAAACGGTTTAAGGTAGAAAGCTTATTGAAAAAAATCACTCTTGAAATACGCACATTTAGAATGATGTATGCGTATTCCTGGAGTTATTTTTTTTAATACAACTTCTTTGCAAAAAAATGTTGATGCTTCTTTTGGAAGTATAAAGTTTTGATTCTAAAAAGATATCGCTCGCCCTTATTGGACAAACCGTTCCAAAGATATAGTCCAAAAGCTATTAACTGTTTACCTTGAAATACATAATCTGAAAATACTTGAGTGTATCTTTGGATCGGGTTATCTTAAAAACTTGGTTGATAACTTTTTGTAATCTACTCTTGATACTCTCAAAATCAGCATCAAAAGTTTTTAGGTAGAATGCTTATTGCAAAAAATCACTCTTGAAATACGCATATTTAGAATGATGTATGCGTATGCCTGGAGTTATTTTTTTTTAAAACAACTTCTTTGCAAAAACTGTTGACGCTTCCTTTGAAAGTATGAAGTGCTGATTCTAAAAAGATATCGCTCGCCTTTATTAGACAACCCGTTCCAGAGATATAGTCCAAAAGCTGTTCACTGTTCACCGTGAAATAAATAATATGAAAATACTTTGGAGTGTATCTTTGGAACGGGTTATCCTAAAAACTTGGTTGATAACTTTTTGTAATCTACTCTCGATGCTCTCAAAATCAACATCAAAAGTTTTTAGGTAGAAGGCTTATTGCAAAAAATGACTCTTGAAATACGCATATTTAGAATGATGTAAGCGTATTCCTGGAGTTATTTTTTTAATACAACTTCTTTGCAAAAAAAATGTTGATGCTTCCTTTTAGAATATGAAGTGCTGATTCTAAAAAAATATCGCTCGCCTTTAATGTACAACCCGTTCCAAAGATATACTCCAAAAGCTATTCACTGTTCACTTTAAAATATATAATCTGAAAAATATAATCCAATGTATTTTCAGATCATATATTTCAAAGAGAACAGTGAATAGCTTTTGGAATATATCTTTGGAACGGGTTGCATTTTCACTTGTTCATCAATGAGTTTTCTTAGTGGGTTTGTACTTGACCGCTCTGCTACGCTGCGTTTATGCAATTCGTTTCGCAAATGCTCTTTAATCGATTCCCATTTAAACTATAGTTCTTGCTTCCTCAATTAAACCAAGATAGAATGAAAAGTATAAATACATGGCCTTATATATCAAATCCAATCCACAAGTGACCAGCTTGCAGGCAGCTTGATTTACTATCAAATCCACGAGCAGTGCATCTGCCATACGATGGTTCAATTATATTAAAAAACTTCGTCCAGAAAAACAAAAAGAAGGTAGCGATTGCAATGCGAGGTAAGTGGTTTGTCATCATCTTCTTTCTAACTGCACAACAAAGGACTATCGAGGTCATCACCAGAAATTGTAGACTAAAAAACAATGTCCATCCCGAGCCGATTTTCACGAAGTAAACATTAAACAGATTGTCTGAACGGGAGAAATAAGTTCGGGGGTAAGGTATAAAATCGCCAATCATTGAGATCAGAAACAGGCTTCCCAAATAGAGAGCTATTTTGAGGTGGGTATCGTTTAAGATGGCCTTTTTGCAACCAAACATTATTGTGGTAACGATGATATCATTAATTGTCGTTGGTGCAGCGGTAGGCCGCTTACCTTTGGCTTCCGGCCTGGATACATCTTGTCCCGACCAGGTCGGAAATTCATAAACGGTGGGTCGATTTGATTTTTTTTTGTGGCAATTGAGTTAATTTATGTGTTGAAAGTATGTAGTTAGAAATGGTGAGTGTTTTTTAATATGTATATGGTGTCAAAGGTCGCATAGAATTTAAAAGTGGGAGTAACAAATGGATTTTAAAAATCGTGACATGGACAGTTCATTGCAGTACAAACTACTGAATCTTGTTTAGAAAAGTCGATAATTGATTATAATAAACACTCCAAATAAAGATCCGCTATATCTTGTTCGCCGATAAGATATGTGAAGGGTGTGCCTCTTTCCAACTTCCCATTTTCATTTTGCAGATTAAGTTTAGTCGACTTTGAAATTGGTCTTGATACAAAAATTAGAATTGAATTTATTTTGAATAATTTAATACAGAAAATGCACAGAAAAAGCAGACACTACAGAAAACCCAAAGCCAAAGAAAAATCAAATAAACAATACAGGAGCATGACTTTTTTCTATAAAAAAAATGAAATGTCAAAATTTCGCAAGCAATTAATGTGCAGGTCAATTAAATTGAGATCGAAAAGAGTGGAGAATTGTACTAAAAAATCTAGTACAGCTATCCACTAAAATTACACATTTCGTCGCTCAGCAGCGTACTGGAAAACGAAAAGCAGAGCGAAATTTTTCGTCGTGTCATTTTTGTTTGGGATTTTTCATTTCGCATCAGCAGCGTACTAGGCTTTAAAGTGGAACAGCGCCCCTTACCTATGCTTATTAATATGATTTATAAAGCAACAAAAATAAATAAAACTTATTTTTGGCCCAGTTTGTTGCGTTAGTAATTTTTATTTACTGTACGTGAATAGGTGTAAAACAATATTTTAAAGAAAAGAACACATAATTAACAAAAATTGTTGATTTTAACTACTTTCAGCTAACTTTTCCCAAGCGTTCACAAATATATTCGAATTCTTTGGTTTCTGAGGTAACTTTTCTAATAAATGGGTGAGCGTGCCCATTGACAGAGAGAAGAACTGTAGGACCAAGGACTTCGAGATTCATCAGTCATCGTGCACCAATAGTATTTTTTTGTGTTCACCGGGTTTCAGTTTTCTTTGTATTTTTTTCGGTTGCATGTTTTTGTTGTTAATTCTGTAAACTCAAATTGTCACTTCGATTCCATTTTAATTCAATCTTCCGATCCCACGAGGCCATATACCTGAATCGAAATCTCAATTCGATTCAATTCCTCAATTCACTCATATAAACGGGGTAATAATACCATTCGATACTCAATTAAATGTCACAAATCTATCCAAAGCAGACTTCTGGTTTTACTTTTATCGAAAGTAGATTCTTGTATTTGTAATGCGTGTAAATTCTGCTTTGTTGCCGATGCTTAAAACAATTTCCAAAACACTTGATTTCAATTTAAATACACATTTTCTTTTATTAATAATAATTTTATTAAAAAGAATTATGTTATTTTACCAGAAAAGTAGTTTAATTTATTGGGATTTTATATTAAGGAATGAAGAACCAATTTGTTTCAACGTTATATTTATTCGGAAGTTTATTGAAGGAAAATATAAAAAACAATTTATATTTATAATCAAAGTAAATAAACATACTTTGATGTATTTACAAACTAAGTTGTAAGGTTATGTAGTGTAACAAGTCATACTATAACATAATATTTCAACACCCCCACTTATTAAAATATTAAAATAAAATAAGATTTAAATTTTTAATATGCATGCCCATCTTTTTGACACATAGTTGGTGCTTGTTACAAGAAACTGATTTTGTAAGATTATCAGCAGCCATTTCTTCAGTTGGTATGTAACATACAGCAATAGTATTGTCACCTATCCGGCCAAGAATATGGTGGTGACGAACCTCAATGCGTTTAGATCTTGATCTAAAACATTTTGTTACCGCTAGTTTAATTGCACTTTGGTTATCGCATGCAATCATGACATGGTCTTTGAAACAATCATCAATTTCGGCTCCAAATTGTCAAATGCCATGTTGCCATGTTGCTTCTTGAACTGCTGCAGACAACGCCATATATTCGGCTTCAGTGCTTGACAGTGCGACAGTTGGTTGTCGTTTGCTCCCCCGGGAAATTGCACCTCCAAATAGCTTGAAAACAAAGCCCGTGCATGAGCGACGTTTGTTAATGTCAGAAGCCCAGTCAGCACCCGAAAACTCGTTTAGATTTTCAGAACCTTGGAAATGTAATTTTAAATTTACTGTACCTTTTAAATATCTGAAGATTCGTTTCACTGCAGTCCAATGCGCCTTCCCATAGTTTGAATTGAAACGACAAACATCGTTAACTGCAAACGCAATATCTGGCCTTGATCCTTGCACCAAATACAGGAGACTACCAACAGCTTCCTGGTACGGTAGTTTTCCTGTTTCATCTTTTCCATCACACATTTGTATTGATAGTTTTTGATTGGGATCGCTCGGTGTTCCTACTGGTTTGCATTCAGACATGCCAAATCTCAACAAAATTTCTTTTATATATTTAGACTGATCCAACCATATCCCACTTGTTTCTTTATCATATGTTATATTAAGTCCAATGCAACTTTTTGCCTTTCCCAAATCTTTCATTTCTTTAGATTATCTCGAAGATTTTTTTCATGCCAGAAAATCAAGACATCATCGACATAAGCACCAATAATAAGCTTGCCATCTTGATTAAAATAAACACATGGGTATAATTTTGACTGTGTAAGCCCAAATGACTTCAATGCAGCATCCAGTTTTATGTTCCATTGTCTACTGCTTTGCTTTAATCCGTAAATAGATTTATGTAACTTACATACCTTATTAGCGCCATCGCTATACCCACTTGGTTGCTCCATATAAATTTCCTCTGACAAAAATTTCCTTGCAAAAAAGCTGTTACAGCATCCATTTGGTCAATCTTCATTCCAGTTTTAGCAGCCCATGCAATGAGAAAACGAATTGATGTATAACGAACAACTGGGGAGTAGGTTTCGTTATAATCGAGGCCATGTTTTTGGGAAAATCCCTTCGCAACCAATCTTGCCTTGTGACATATTAAATATCCATCTCCATCTTGCTTGGTTTTAAACACCCACTGCAATTTAACAGCATTTCGACCGTGTGGAAAATTTGCAAGTGTCCAAGTTTTATTGTCTTCCAGAGACTTAAGCTCGTTTTGAATAGATTTTTTCCAATCATTTCTATTGTCACTTGCCGTTGCCTCCTCGATAGTTGTTGGATCGATAATTAAGTCATTCGTGAAAGATGAATATGTCACAAAGTCTGAAAATTTTCGAGGAACTGGTGTTCTTTCCGATTTTCTTAACTGTGGAGAATCCATCGGTTCCAAAATGTCAAAAGATTATCATTATCGGTTATTTCTTCATTATCGGTTATTTCTTCATCTTTGACCTCACAAGGAATTTGAAAATCTTTTCTTAAATCACTTTTCTTACTAGATTTTTTGTTGAATTCCCCCACTGTATCTAGTTCCTCATTGTTTGCTAATGGAACACAATTAATTATTTTTGCTCCTGTTTTGATAAAAACAACATCACGGCTAGTTCGAACCTTTTTGTTTACTGTATTGATGCACCTGTATCCTTTTGTTGTTTCGCAGTATCCAACAAATAGCATTTTGATCGATTTTGAGTCCCACTTCTGCCGTCTTTGTTTTGGAACGTGAACAATGACAGGTGATCCAAAGATCCTCATTCCACTCAAGTCCACTTTTCAGCCTGTCCAGATTTCCTGTGGCGTTTTGTCAGTAAAAGAAGAATTTACTGACCTGTTCATCACATAAGTTGCAGTATTAACAGCCTCTGCCCCATATGACTTGTCCAGCTCGGCATCAAAGATCATACATCTGGCGCGTTCTACAATGGTTCGATTGAATCTTTCAGCAACTACATTTTGCTCTGGGGTATATGTATTTGTGGTTTGATGAATAATTCCAAAGCGTTTGCAAAACGATTCAAAATTTTGTCCAACATATTCGGTTCCGTTGTCTGTCCGAATAATCTTTATTTTTCGTCCATCTGCTTGAATTCTTTAAACAAGTTAAAAACTTCTGTTTTTGACTCCAAAAAATAGACGAAAACCTTTCAGGAAAAGTCATCAATAAAAGTTAGAAAATACCTTGCTCCTCCGATTGACTTATTTTCCGCAAAGATCAGAATGTATGAGGTCTAACATGTTCTTACCGCGTGTGCCTGTGTGTTTGAATGGTACACGAGTTTGCTTACCCTTGAGACATGTTTCACATTTCTTCAAAAAATTGATGTTCTCGTTAAAGTCTACACCCTTCACAGCAACATTCTTCATTTTACACAAATCATCAAAGTTTATGTGACCCAAACGTCTATGCCATGTCATCAACTTAGAAGATGCATTTGCAAGCAGACATGACTCTTGCCCTCTGATTCGGTACACACCACCTGAACATTCAGCTTTGACCATAAACTCACCACTATTGTTGAATACAGTACAACCATCCTTATCGAAAACAACCTTATTACCGTGTTTAGTTATTTGGACTCCATATAGTAGTTTGCTGTAAGGTCATGTACATGCAAGACGTCATTGATTGCAATTTCTTGATGATCAAATTTCAATGAAATATTTCCCACTCCAGTCACTTGCATCTTTTGATTGTTTGCAGTAACTATATCACCAATAGCCGATTTTGTTAAACCGTTCATCCAGTATTTATAAGGCGTCATGTGTCGCGAAGCACCACTGTCAATATACCAGTCATTATTTTTTTCGGTTCGACATGATAGCACTGCACAAAAAGCATTTTTAGGTTCATTTTTCTTTACTGCACTCGACTTCTTTTTATTTGGACAGTTTTTGGAAATGTGCCCTTTCTTTCCACATTCATAACACTTAATATTTTCTTTGAAACCAAAACCTTTAGAATATTTCTTTTTTGCTCCAAAGAATGCATTTTCACTCTTCATTTTGTTATAATCACAGTCTAACAGTTTTACTTTGATCGCCTCTCCGGTTATATTTGTACCACTACTTTCAATTCCCATGATAAATGGTTTGAATTCGTCACCAAGACCAGCTATTAAAATGGCACCTAACGATTCTGGATAAATTGGAAATTGAATACTAGCCAATATGTTTGCTGTACCAAACATTTGATTAACATAATCATTCATACATTCACAGCTTTCCAAACGTACTGTTATTAATTTCCTCAAGAGTGCAATCTTCCTCATTAGTCCATTATCTTCATACAGATTCTGCAGTTTTTTTCCAAATTCCAAACGCGCTCGTTTCATTTTGAATATGCACGAAAAGAGATTCATCAACAGATAACATAATCTTTGCTTTTGCTTTACGTTTGCTGCATCTACTACCGTTACAGGATCTGCAATCGTTCCTTCCAAATCATTATATTCCAGAATGTTTTGAATGGCGAATTTCCATGTGTGAAAATTCTCCCCACCACGCAGTTTTTCAGTTGATTCTTGGTTAGACATTATTCAAAATTTCCAACGATGGTTTACTTATTTTATATATTTCTTGCGCAACGAATGCAGTTTCAATTGTATTGAAAAAAAATCGCAACAAATGCGAACAGCAAGAAAAAAAATATCTTAAGCTCTTCTTTTTATCAAATTAAAATTTTATTTCCTTACTTGCGGTTATCTGGGCCCATAACCTATTGGGATTTTATATTAAGGAATGAAGAACCAATTTATTTCAACGTTATATTTATTCGGAAGTTTATCGAAGAAAAATATAAAAAACAATTTATATTAATAATCAAAGTAAATAAACATACTTTGATGTATTTACAAACTAAGTTGTGAAGTTATGTAGTATAACAAGTTATACTATAACATAATATTTCAACATAATTCAATTAAATTTTAATTAATTAATGACTCTATTAGTGAATCTGTTTTCGATTCTGAAATGGAATCCAGAATCGTTTTCTGTTCTGTTTAGAGTAACAACTGTCATTTTGTGGTGGGTCAGAACAGTTCTGGGCGGCCAATTGAAAAGGCCATAAGTTGAACATAAATATTTATGATGCGTATCAGCAAACGGGCCTAAAAGATCTCGCCAAATAGGCCTAATTGAATCTTCGGCTGTTACAAATGGATTTAGAAATTGAGCCCGGTAATGCGTAGTGCGGCTGACGAAAAAGTTCGGTATTTGAGGGATGTCCAAAATTGGGATCTAGGCTGAAATGATGAGCATTCCTAAAGCCGCAAGTATTATAGAGGAACTGTTTAAGGGAAGGAATGTTTATAACTATTTTATCTATCCTTGGTTACAGCAGAACCTAAAAAACAATGCCCGGTAGGTAAAATGACGGCAGTGTTCAAGCGACGGGATGTATAACGTTGGATGTATTACCTATATCTGCTTTGGAGTCTGTCCAAAAGGCTCAAAAAGCTTTTGGGAGCAATTGCCGTTACTTTAAACTACAGTTGGCACACAATATTGACAACCGGTCAGAAAAAACGCTTGAACCTTACATGCCACCTCCTCAACTGATTACGAATTGTACTAAGCATAAATCAGAGTGTGTACAATCAACAAACTGATTTTCATTGGTATGACGAGGCATGGCATAATTTTTTCATTTGCCTCACTGTTTTTTAGATTTATTTTTTTCTAACTTCTTTCGATTTATTTATTTTTTATGTTTTTAGATATTTATTAATCCTAAATTAAATGGTGAATGATTTCAATGGCGCAAAATTTTAAACAACGTATTATTAAGGCCTTAACACGATACTAGTTAGCAATTTACTATATGCATTAGAGTCTACTCACTTTTCATAAATTTTAAACCTTTTGTTAACAAGTAATATGCTAATTAAGCAGATAGCAAAGCATTTGTAGGGTTTGAATTTTGATGAACACAATGATTGTGTTTATGCGTTGTAATGTCGATTTCGTTTCAGCAAAAACATCGACTTGCCGTCGATCCGCCGTCAATTTTTTTCTGAAAATCAAATTCGTTTCAAATTAAAACCAGTTTTTTTTTCTGGAAAAACAGATCCGTATTGAATCTCTTTTTGGAGACGGATTCAAAACGGATTTGTACACAGATTCTCACACACACTACAACATTTGTTTTGAAGTTTCTCAAATATTATTCTGACAATGAAGTTTTTATTTTGTGGCAGTGAATATCTTAAACACATTCATTTTAATAAATAGACATACAATTGGAACTGTTACCAAAAACTTGTGTAAATTGATTTAGGAATTCTCCCGAAGCAGATAACCCAGGTAAAAAGATATATGTACGTACATGGAATTGGTAATATAGCATTTATTTCACCATAGATGTGCCTTTTTCTTTCGGGCGGCTTCAATCAATCGTCGAATGGCCGGTTTTCCCAATCCACAACGTCCAAGGTCCATTGGTTGGACATAATCGAAATTTTGAGGAAATAAAATGCAAAAAAACAACAACAGATGAGACAAGAAGACGACACCGAGTAGAGTACGAGACCAAGATTAAATTTGAACCTTTCAAAGAAGTTAAATTATTATAAATGTATAATAGCTTGATGGATTTACTTATATCTTCATCATCTTCTGAATCATCCGACGAAGAAGGATTAATGATTAATGAATTAATAAATGCTGAAATCATGGTCCTGCAACAACTTATTTCGAAAAACAAGACGCATTCAGTCTTAAACTTCATGGAAGAAGTTGTCTACAATTATACGGACGAAGAAGTAAACAATTATTATATTCATATACAAAATAATTGAATTAATTTTTTATTTTCAGTTTCGAAAACATTTCAGAGTCAAACGCAGAACGGCTGAAATCCTAACTGAAAAGTTTGGCAACTCAATATATTTCAGAAAAAGGCAAAACAATTCAGGAAGGAAGGCCGTGAGCTCTGAAACGCAATGTTTGGCATTTCTATGGTAGGTTACTTAATTAGTAAAATATAATGTTTGTTTTAATTGTTGTTCTTTTTTCCTTTTAAGGTTTGCTGGAAACAAAAACACCTAATGAGAAGTGGCCAATCTGTTTAACATATCAATTTCAAGTGCGTATACATTCCAGTCGCGATTTCTGGAATTTTTATTTGAAATTTTACCCAGCCTTATTAAGATGCCGTCAACAACTGCTGCAAAGGAGGAGATTAGCCAAGAATTTGCAAAGGTAATAGACTTGTTTAGAGTTTTATTGTATATATTTTATTTTATGTAAATTGTATGTAAATTTCTTTATAATAATGTATGTATTTTGTAAAAAAGCTTTCAGGGTTTCAAAATGTGATAGGATGTATTGGTGGATGCTATATGTACATCCGAAATCCAGCTCACAAAATCCGCTCAACTTATGCAAACCGCCATGGTTTATTGTCCATCACAATGCAGGGCATATGTGATGCAAACAAAAAATTTTTAGATGTTTTCGTCGGTGCTACAAGCAAAATCAACGATTCGAGAATTTTAAAAATTTCAAAGATCGGAAAAGATATTGCCAGAATTTGCGAAGGGAAATATCACCTTCTTGGCGATGCAGCATATCCCTTACGAGAGTATTTACTTACTCCTTATCGAGATTATGGCGATTTAACCGACCAGCAAAAGAAATACAACAAAAAACATTGTCAAACAAGGGTTAAAATCGAAAACAGTTTCGGCCTGCTTAAGCAGATTTCGACAGCTAATAAGGTTGGATTACTACACTGTCGGGCGAATGGCTAAATTTGTTTTAGGGTGTTGTGTTTTACACAATTTGTGCATCGATGAAGGCGATTTATGGGCGGATATTACCGATAATACTCAGCAACAAGCCGTTACAATTGAAGGAGGTAATGCACGTGACCGGGACGATGAATCTGTTTTACTTAGAAGCAATTCTGCTTCAAAAGGGTGAAATAAAAAGGAATTCCATCACCGTATTAATGTAATATATATTATTATTATATATTATATATGTATATTATTGTTATATATTATATATATATTATATTTACTCTTATATAAAGACGAAACAATTATTATAACTTTGTCACGTGTTAAACCCGTCACATATTTTGCAGAAAGATTATTGTGTTTTTAAGTTAACATCACTATGCATATTTTAAGCACTAAATGATTTCAAAACTGTTCTTATAACCTGAGAAATAAATGTAGGTACAAATTATGAATTTATAATTAATAAAAAATAATTTTTGTTTTTTCATCTATAAATTCGATTAAATCACAATAATGACTGGGTTGCTCCTTTGCTCCATACATTATCGTTCCGTGTGTGTGTGCACCCTTTTGCTTCTGAATGGCTTTCCACCCAATTGTTGGCTCACCAATTAACGTAGGAACAGCAAGTATTAATCATTTTTTGGGCAGTACAATCATCATGTTTAAACGTCAATTTTTTTGAAAACTGTTTCAGTGAGAGAACATAAAATTCTTTATTTGGTTACAGAAAGCATAATGTAAGTATGTATATACATTTTTGTTTAGGTAATAATATAGTAATAATTGCAGTCAGTCTCATTGAGCATGTGATATTTTTTTGAAGTTTGAAGTAATTCGGCCCACCCGTTTGGGTTGTAGGTCTCTATACATACATACAGACAGACTGACAGCCATACATAGAGACGGACAGAATTTTTAGACCATTTTTTTTCGTCTTCCCTACCATCGTAATGTCATGTTTGATTGTTATCTCAAACCTTTTTTTTCGACGAATGCATAACTTGTTTTATAGTACCTATAATCGCAAGTAAAAATATATAGCTACCTACCAGGTGACGTGGGTGTTTCCAAATTTTCCAAAAACCATATTTATTTAAAAAAAAAACCTAAATAACGTAGGTAATAACAAATAATAAATTTTATTTCTTTAAGCAAAACAATTTTTTTTATTTCATAAAAACTTAATTCTTAAAAAGAAATAACATAAATAACTATAAACAAAAATTCATAATGAAAGAAATGAATCTTTGTTTTGAAAACGAATTAAAAATTATTTTTTTGTTAACTCTTCCAAAATTTGGAGTTTTTTGTTGTAATATGCCTCTTTCTTTTCGGCCATATCTTTTTTTATTTTAATAACTTCATCCAATTTTGCGGAATTATGCAGTATTGTTACAAGTAAGATTTCTGCAAGCAAGTCTGATTTAGATTGCATCACTCCTGGCGATAAAGCCGTGTCTATGAGTAGGGAGTCATCTCGGGCCAAGATATTATAAATTTCCTCATCGTACTCAACTTCTTCCAGCACGGAGCCGCTCGTATTGTTGTTGTCATATGCTTTTTTTGTTCTCTTGGCTATGACTTTATACCTGGTTTCAACCTGCTTCCACGACAGCTGCGTTTGAAATCTTTTACCAATTTCGCTGGCCAAGTGGCACCACATCAACTTTTTGTTACGGAATTTTTTTAATGGTCCAACAGAGCCCATCATATTTCCGTACAAATGAAGCAGGAACCTGCTTTGTTCATCCGTCCATTTAAATACGGAGACATTATTATAGCTGTTAATTATTAGTTCTGTTGGTGGTGGTGC
This sequence comes from Philhelius pedissequus, assembly GCA_910595825.1. NCBI lineage: Eukaryota > Metazoa > Arthropoda > Insecta > Diptera > Syrphidae > Philhelius > Philhelius pedissequus. Next base: position 158,176,341 of record OU343161.1, read on the forward strand.
TTCTGAAGCTGTTGTTCCTGCTGCTAGTGGCACTGCTGCTGATGGTATTGCTGCTGCAGGTACTGTTGCTGATGGTATTGCTGCTGGAGGTACTGCTGCTGTTGGTGTTACTGCTGCTGCTGGAGATACTGATGCTAGTGGCACTGCTGCTGATGGTATTGCTGCTAGTGGCACTGCTGCTGATGGTATTGCTGCTGGAGGAACTGCTGCTGATGGTATTGCTGCTGTTGTTATTGCGGCTGCTGGTCGCACTGCTGTTGTTGGTGGCACTTTTTGTCCATCTATTGATTTGGCTGGTGGTACTGCTTCTACTGGTTGTGATTCTGGTGGGTATTCGGTACTACAAAGCCCGTAATATGCTGCAACTTCCTCAAATTCAACTTTAACTATTTGATTTGCTGCAAAATAACACAATAAATACATTTTTATTTTTTATTTCCAAGAAAAGCGTGCTTACTTATAGTACTCTGGATCATAATATTTATACTATCCAAAAAAATTGGGTTTCCACTGTGGTCACACACGACATCGTAATCACAGAGCTCAATTATTGTGCTCTCGTTGTCCATATTTCTTTAAACTTTTGTTTTTTGTTAAATGTAATTGCTACAAAATAGCCGCCAAAACTCGTAGCCACGAAACAACGATTTGATTTTGTTTTTTTTTCTTTATGGTTGTCAAACGACACACACACAGTCACAAAAAGAGATTCGGTCCGTAATCGTTCTTTTCAAAGCCAAAAAGTATTGGTTTTAGTAGCGAATCCTAATTATTGAAACGAAATCGACATAAATTGATTATATATTGACAGAAACTCATCTTGTGCTCTAAATAATGGCCTTTTCGATTGGAACAGAAAACGATTCTGGATTTGATTTCAGAATCGAAAACAGAATCACTAATACACTTACACAATTAAAATGTCAAAATAATCGGCTTGATTTGTTGTTTAATTTCGTTGTGTTTATTGAATTTAGACTCATTTTTTGGTAAAATAACATAAAAAGAAGCAAGTTATAATTATTATTGATACAAAAAAATGTAGATACACAATTGAAATCAAGTGTTTTGGAAATTCTTTTTAGCCGATGTGATTTTCTTTAAATTTAATTTTCACAAATACAGTGATACATCAAATTGTTTACGGCTGTTTTATTGGGGGAACGTGTTCCGGACGGCCAATCCAAAAGGCCACAAGTATTCGATGGCCTCGTTCGGCGGCACAACCTAACCGATCCGGATTGCTTCGTGTTGTTGTAACGCCTAAGGAATGCTGATGAATTCGTTTTGAAATGTGAAGAACAGCTGGTTCAAAACTTTAGATGTGTATGCAATACAACTGACATAACAAGAAAGCTACCTGAATCGTTCGAAAATAAATCTGCTACGATAGCCTATCGGCCGCGCAGCGAGGCCGATGTTTATATTTTCATCATTTTAACTTTATTTACAAAAATAAAAAATTGACACCAGCAGTACTCGAACCTGGGCCTCCCGGGTGCAGAGCCGATATACTATCAGAATGACGTGGATTTAGTACGATACTAAAAATTAAAGTAAAGTAGCCATTCGGCGGTTTCAACTTATGTAAAATGTTAATAAGATAATACGATACTAAGCTCATTTAAAATTAGCAAAATCCTCTTTTAAACCTAGTATCATACTAAAAATGATTTAACATATTACTAAATCGTTTAAAATTATGCGCCAATGTATTTTTAACATAATAATCGCAAAACAAAAAAAACTTACGGCCATTGAAGTATTGGACTTTGTGATATACACAACCGATGGGTAAAATAGTTTTTTCTTATAAAATGCATTTCCCGTAACAATACTTGTTAACACAATTATTAACGTTGATAAAAAAATATGAGAGATTTGCATTGAAGAAATCTATGTATTAACTTTGTATTTTATAAATAATTTTAGATCGAACAATTTATTTACTTCACCTTCATTCAATTCTATTACCTCAATCAAAGATACTGTATAAAATCTTATTAAGGAATAGAGAGAGATGGTGATTGATTGTCTTGTTGGCCACACAGGTTTTTAGCTTTAAAAATAAAAAATAATTAAGACACTTCTATTATTTCGCTTTGTTTTTGTAATTTTTGACACCTTGGGTGACGCCGGTAAAGATTCAAAAATGAAAACGAGATAAAAGCGAAAAAAAGTCTGAAAATGAAAAGTTTGGATTTTTTTTGAAATTGTATATTTTGTTTTTTTTTTGTTTTTTGTGAAATAGCTTAAAAATATATTAGGGGTATTCACGATCCGGTGTATCTGGTCTTGTGTCATTGTAAAAGAGTAGCATTTTTTTGCACTACAACAACAAAATATACTGAATGTCAAAATCTTACACTTTTACAATACCCGAACCCTATTGTAACAGAAAAATACACGGGTGTAAGATTTTTTTTAACACAAATTCTTCAGAACAAATGTGAAACAGATTTTGATATTTTCTTCAGTGTAATGCTACAGATTAGTAAAGGTGTGTTCACAGTCTGTTGTAAAAAAATAAAATTTTACACTTTTAAAAGACTTGGTACACCAGATCGTGAATACCCCTATTATGCTATTCTTAGGTGTAATAATAAAAAAAACTAAATTAAGAAGAGAAGATGTGTCATACCACAGTTTCCCAAAAGATCCTGAACTGCTGAAAATTTGGATTAATTTTTGTAAAAGAAAATATGCCTATAATGCAAAAAGAGCTAGAATCTGTTGTGACCACTTTACTGCAGATCACATAGAAACGAACCTCCAATTTGAATTACGTAAGTCCATAGGAGTTGCTTTAAAATAAGTAAATAAAAAAAAGTTTATATTCATAGGCTGCATGGATAAAAAATACCCTCGTCTTGGTTCCATACCAGCAGTGTGGAAAGCAACAGAAAACGCTGATTTATCTGACCGGGTAACAAGGGTTTTGACCAGGGATAAAAAAAATAGTAGAAACCCTGTTAGACGCAAGCCTAACCCAAGAAATGGTTCATATATATTGTCTTGCTCTCGTGACATAAAACAAAATCCTTGATGAAATGTCGGAGCTAATGTCAAGCATGAAAGTAATTGGGAATACTACCTTACTTCCATTTCAGAGAGGTTGACTTTATTTATGATTATAGAATTGTTGAAAATAAAAACATATAATTCCTAAGGATTATGCAATCCAATACGGCAATACACATTTGGCGTGTTGCGTGGCTAAGGGAGGAATCCATGATTATCCTGATCGAGAGAAATTCCGCGCTAGATTAAGTACCCACATTTAGGACACAACAAGAATGTTATTTCGGACGCAGCAAATGTAAGCTTTGACGCCTCATTTGAAAGCAGGTACCGGTATTTTTGGGGCTATCAAGCAACTAATTGGTTTTTTATACCAAACCGAAAACACGGTTTTCGAGAAATTATCGGTTTTGGCTGAAAACCTAAAGCGAAACACAAGATTTCCCCTACATTTTTGAAAAACCAATCGTTTTGATAAACTACAAGTTTTAAATAAAACCTGTCGAAAACATGTTGGATTTACAAGATGAACTCAACAAACACATCTTGTGAAACATTCTGTGATCAATTAATCGTCTCATAAATTGCTGACGGGTTGCTGCCAGGAAAAACGAAAAAAAACATCTGTCTGGGGTAATTTCAATTTCAATTCACAACGTATTTGTTGTTGTCTGTGAAGCCAAAATAATTGAAATGTCAAACGAAAACTTGTAAATGTCCGGTGTGAACGGTTTTCGAATTTTCGTAAACTTTTAGCTGAAAACCCGGTTTTGGGTTTGGTGTGAAAAGCCTATAATGCTACGTTTTCACCTAAAGATAATGCGGTTTAAATTGAGTAGATTAAAAATTAATCTTGAAGTGTTTTCACCAGAGAAAAAAAAATTGCTTGACGTTTTCACTGTGAATTGTCATTCAAAAGTCAATATATGAAGAGTAAAAAGAAAAGAAAGAAATGAAGAGAGCTACAGCCTAGACACGTTTACCTTGGCGGGCAATTTTCCAAATTTTTTGTACACCTTATATGTTTCCAAATATAACATTCTTTAAACGTATCGATTACTGAGTTAAACATTTATCAAAGTGTCAAAAAATAGTTAAAAATTCTTAATATTTAAAATTCTTAGTTTATCACTTTTTTTAACTGTGACATTTTATAAAACATTTCCCTGGGAATCCAAGAGTTCGAACTTAAAAGCTTGTTGTTTCAAAATTCCTATAATGCACAACACCCGCGGAAATTCATCTACCGCCAAAGCAGAACCTACTCACTCACCTCGTACTTCTTTGGGTTCCTTAAAAACAAAATAATGGCCGACCAAAACACATTACTTGGAAATATTGAGGACAAACTTAATAAACAAAGTGAGTTTATCATTTCATTATTATCTAAGCAGTTTAAAGAGGATACCGAGTCACTTGCTCAAAAAATAAAAATTCAATTCACTGAGGTAAACAATAACTTATGAAATGTCATTAAGAGGGATTCACAACTTGAATGATCTATCGAAAAGTCGACAAAAGAAATAGGGGTGCTTAAATCGGACGTCAACAATCTTAAAGCATCTTTTGATCATTTCAACAATGAAAATACCGAAAGTAATAAACAACTTACACACCATCATAACGAAATTTCCCTCATTAAAAATCAATTGGATAATGTTGTAACAAGTCTTAATGATATTACGAATGTACAAGATGAATTGGATAATAAACGGGTAGAAGCCGATGCAGTTATATTAGGCATTCCACAAACACCTTATGAACATTTGAAGTCACTATTTAATTTATTGTGTCATAATATCAATATTAAGCCACCGGCTTTGGTTGACATATTCCGCACCCGCCCGAAGTCAAACAAACCAAACACTGCGACTGCGATTATTTTGAAATTCCGTTCGGCGTATGAAAAGAATTTCGTGCTTACTTCAATTGCCAAAACCCGAAAAGAAAAGAACGCTCAACTTTGCCTGAACGAGGTAGGGCTTAAATCTTCTTCAATGATTTATTTAAGTGAATGCCTTTCTAATAAAAATAACTTATTGCTACGAACCGCACTGCAAATGAAAAAACAACAACTCATTGCATCAGTATATACTTATAGAGGACTTGTATACATCAAACGTCAGTTGTCGGATGAAAGAGGAATTCATATTAATAACATCGAAACTCTGGACAGTATTGACAACCTCATACATGCAGAATAATATGTAGAATATAATTTGTTTCTTTAACAAAGCTTATCAAACTTTTTTCTTTTTTTTTATTATTAATTTGAACTTATAAAATTATCCTTTTTTTCCTGATTGTTTTATTTTTCTTTTTGGTTTTCTTACTTAATTTTGTTTAAAACTATATTTTGTACCGTATATACACATTACATCTCTCAGTATATTCTTTTTTTTTTATTATCTTTTTGATTTTATTTTTAATTTATATATCCTTTTATATTTTATTCTCATTTGTGCAATACCATATGTATTCATTCAAATATGTGCTCGCGAATCTGGTGAAATCTACTACTCGAATTATAGTGTTATTCATAATATTTTTGCTGTTATATGATAGTAATTGTTCATAATGAAAGTGGTATAGCCTCTGCAATTGATGGTGGGGATGAAATTCTCCACTCAATGATTAGAATTCTACCTAAACAGAGAACGGGTATGCAAGTATGTCATCTGAATGCACAAAGTTTTTATTGTAGGTTAGGTTAGGTTAGGTTATATGGCTGTTAGCTGATAAAGATAACTAACTAACACACTCAGTCCAAGAAGAAAGGACCATTGTGGTACCACAGGAGTTGGGTTTTTTGCCCTAAAAGAAAGAACTTAAAACCATTTGAGCTTCTTATGATGCGGAGGAGAGAATTAATGTGTAAGTGTGCTAGAAGAAGTCTCCCAGAAGAAGTCTACGTCTGTTAGATAGTGCAGGGCATGTACTGAGGAGATGAAGAATTGTTTCCTTCTCCTCCTCATCTATATAGCTTCTGCAAAAGTCGTTTGCGAGCACGCCGAGTCTTTGGTCTACCTATGAGGCAGTGTCCTGTGATGATACCTATAGTGGAGATAATGTGCCGTCTGCATACAGGGGTCAAAGTCTTAGAGCGTTTAAGATCCAGTTTTGGCCAAATCTTTTTTGCCGCTAGACACGTGTTACCACTAGTCCACCTAAGATTTGTCCTCTCCATACTTTTTAGCCTTAGCATCAATTTACATGTAGCGATTGGAATACCCAGGTTGCTGTAGTCAGTTGAAATGGGTAGTGTTGTTCCTTGTTTGGCGAGTTCGTCGGCCCTGCAGTTTCGCGGAATATCTCTGTGCCCTGGCACCCAGCATAGGTGAATATTGAACTGTTCCGCCATCTCTTTGAGAGTTGATCGACAGTCGAGGGCTGTTTTGGAGTTAGTGGATATTAAATCCAGGGATTTCAGCGCTGCCTGGCTGTCAGAGAAAATGATGATATCCTTTGTAGATATCACAGAAAGCACAATCTTCCTACCTGGAAGTTTTTATCAAAAAGTGGTTGGGGTATGATGTAGTCTCTGTTACTTTGTGGGATATTGAACGTGTTCATTATGTTAGCGTGGCCAAAACAGTTGTTTTTCAACTGTGAGGTCGCCTTCAGGCGAATAGCTGAACAGGCTGCGGATTGCTTGCTGAAAATATCTAAGGGTGTCAGATTAAAAAGTATTTCAACCGCTGCAGTTGGAGTAGTACGCAAGGCACCACTTATACACATACAAGCAGTGCGCTGAACTCTACTCAGTTTATTATTATTTGTTGCCTGTCTCCGTAAGTAAGAATTGGTCTAATAACCGCCGTGTATAGCCAATGGACTACACGGGGCTCTAGACCCCATTTGTTGCCAATGGGCTTCTTGCAAGAGAAAAGTGCTACCGTGCCTTTCTTAACTCTTTCTTGTATATTGGATTCCCAGCTTAATTTCTTATCCAAAATAAGACCCAAGTATTTTGCTTCGTCCGAGAATTTAAGATGGAGGATCAACGTGCGGAATTTTGTGTTTCCTTGTGAAGAGGGCAGGCTCAGTTTTATGGGGGTTTACAAAAATCCATAACGAAGATTTAAATATACATTTGTAGGTACCTAGTACATATTTCCTGGAATATACATTCGATCCATTATACTAAGATTTTACCTAAATCGGCTTTAAACTTACCTAGTGAAAATTGGACCTACATACATACTAACAGCGTCCAAGTGTAGCTACATTAAAGAATACTCAAAATTTAAAACTAATAAATCGGCCCTATTACAGAATCCATCGTAATCGAAAATCTTATTATATTAATTATTTTTTAATTTGTTGATTCATATCTATACCTAAGTACACGTTTTTATCGATATCAAATGGATTGCAGGCACCTCTCAGTTGCTTTCTTTGGATTTTAAGCTATTGCCTTCTAAACATTTTTATAATTTGTTTCATTCAGTTTTTTCTACGCTTTCGTACAATTTTTTGAAAAACGAACAATCGCTTTCGTTTTATTTATTACAAAATCTTGCCCCTGAAGTACGTAAGAGGTAATTTAATTTTTCATTTTTTAAAAACACGAAAAAACTACTTTTACATATCAATTTTCCGAAATAATTGTTTGATTAAAAAATTATTTTAAGGATTTAGAATCTGAGGTAAATCAACGCTCAGAACAGTTACAATCATCCAAATCAAGCCAGTAGTTTGGAAATGAGAGCTTTGCGTAAGTTTTGATTTCAAGATTTTCCTTGATATAAGTAGAAATTTCTTGGAATTACTAATTTGGACAAGCTGTCATTTCCAAAGTACTGGCTTCATCTCGATGATTGAAACAGTTCTGGGTTTTAATTTATATCAGCTAGTAAATTCGTCAACCGTTTTCAATTCGAGTAAATTTTTTAAAAAACTTGCATCTGAAAGTAATTTTTCATTTTTTAAAAAACACGAAAAAGCTACTTCTAGATAACATTTTTTCGAAATAATTGTTTGATTATAAAATTATTTTATGGATTTAGAAGCTGAGGTAAATTTACACTCAGAACAGACAGTCATCGAAATCAAGCAAGTAGTTTGGAAATGAGAGCTTTGCGTAAGTACTGATTTCAAGATTTTTCTTGATATAAGTAGAAATTTCTTGGATTTGCTACTTTGGACAAGCTGTCATTTCCAAAGTACTTGCTTGATCTCGATGATTGTAACTGTGCTGAGTGTTAATTTATCTCAGCATAGTGCTATAATACTTACCTATGTGTCATTGAGACACACAACATTACATTTCCCTTGAAAAGAAAAGAATTTTTTTGAACACACATAAAGAAAATGTAATCGAAAAAAATTAAGTGAATCACAATTCTTATGCTATATATATATATATATACATAAGGAGAACACTTTAAAATATTGAGCCCAATGTATTTAATTATAATATGTAGCAATAGTGACTTCCTGCTGGGCTTCGTTGTTTGTGTGGTCTGACCTTGTTGTTCGTCATGATTTTGAGATGAATGGCAGACGCTGTTTATCCTACAAAATTAAAAGAAAAACAAATACTCAAAAATACATCAAATTAAGTTTTTTTTTTTATTGAATGATAAAAAAAACAATGTGTTTATTTTTTTATGTATACATATGTTTATTTATTTAAGATATTTGATATAATAATTACAAGGTTTGCTTTCACTATTTTAATCTTTTGTATAGAGCCATTCATTTTTTAATTCTCAGCATTCTATTTTCAAGCATGTAACATGAGCATGTATCTGGTCCATCTTGGCATAGGTTTGAAGACCAGTTATTAAAATGACATCCATGCTTTGAAATTGTAGTGGATACATTCATGAATCCTTTAAAGAAGATTATACTATTTAAAATCTCCTGATAATGTTCTTTCAATAATTGGTGTTGATTAGTTTTCAAAAATTGTAAAATTTCATCAAGAATTAATGTATAATCTATGTTAGACATGATGAATGAAAGAATGTGTTGTCACACTGCGGAGTTAAGTTAAAGACTGAAGCTTTGATAATGGTTGATTATTTAAATATTGGTGTACAGTCTTCTCCGTCAATAGCCTATCAAATTTTTCAACAACTTCATTATCAATGTATTCTCTAATTCGTTCATATAATTCATCAACATATTTTTTGGTGGTGGCGTCCCCCTCTTCTTCCGGAATGTGAATATTAGTTAATCGTTTAAACCTTATATCGTAATCACCGCCGTCTGTTTTTAAAAACCAGCTGGTCCTGGTAAACCTCACTCTCCCTGTACACCTATTGGACCCTGTTCCCCCTGTTTTCCTCTTGGTCCTCTGAGTGGGGCTCTATTTGTGAAACGACCTAATTTATCAACACTCATCTTTTCTTTTTTTTTATTCGATAATATTAGCTTCTTGAAGTTCTTCAATGACTGAAATAATTTCGTTAGAGTGATTATTATTTCCAGTTTGTTGTGAAGCAATTAGAATCTTATTCGATCTACAAGTTCATTGGGATTATCCCAAAATATATAGTCTTTTTTCAATTTTGATAGCTGTAATAAGCCACTTCCGGTTGGTGTTTGTATGGGTGAAGATAATGAATTATTAGAAGTATTTTTTGTTACTCCAAATAATTTACTTATAATGTTCTTATACTTATATCCTCGATTACCATGTACTTGTTTTTGAGAATTATGATCAATTATCAAGAGTGTTGGAATTATTTATAAATAAATCCATATATTTTTTAGGTATGTCATGAAATGCTTCTTTTGATAATTGCTCCACAAAGTTGCGATGATGACTAATTTGATAGTTTGAGCGTTTCTTTGTTCTTTTTGGTATATTTCTACTATTATCATTACCATCCGTAAAATTTGGTAAGTCATCAATAGAAATCTTGGGGGTGGTGAATTCATCAGGATGGTTAAGTTGTTCGGAATTGATTTTTATTTTCTTTGAACGGATTCCAATAAGATTATTTTTATCGTGTGTACTATTTGATTTTTAACCATCTCGTTTAGTGGTTTTGTAAGTGGTTTAACAGTTTCCTCAATTTGAGTTTCGTAAGCTTCTCTACCTGTTTTAAGAGCTTTTTATTTCTTTCGTAGAGCATCTGTAGTTCTAATTAGTTCTTTTTTTAGATTTACATCTATATTCATCATCATGTAAGATTTATTTTTTCTTACAGAGGCAGGGGTCTTAAACTGAATTTGATATTAAGATATCTAATCTTAACTGATGAATACTGAGTCTCAAACTTAGCTGAACTGCTTTTTACTGCTAATATCTTCTCACTGAACTGCTCTGTACTGTTCTCATAGAACATTACTATACATATGATATGAAATCGAAAGTGTTATCTGCTTTATAACTTAAGAAAACAGTCAAAGCCTTTTCTATAACGACCTTCATTCAAAGGACTATCCTTATCAATTACCATAAATACGTAATTTGTATTCCAGCATTCTGCACAGACCTTTTGGAATGTATTAAATGTCATATCTGAATTAATATGATCATTATATATATGTTTAAGATTCATATCATCATGTTTGAAGACAATGATCAAATTTGCGTTAGCTCGAATTAAGTTTTTGGGTATTCTTGTATAAGTTTGACATAATTAAAAACTATCAATATGATGATGCCGTCCCATACTAAAGTATACTCGAACTGTGTCTTATTTTTCACAGGCAATGTCATCAAAAATAAATATAGAATTGGGTTTAGCCTCTTCGGGTGAAATAACATCACTGTTATTGAAATTATAAACTATTTAGGTGAAAAAATTAATTATAATTAAACAAAATATCAAAACTATAACTCATTTAATTGTGGTCATTTATGTTTATGATTTTTATATGATTGTTATTTTCAATTAAATAAATAAAGAGTTTTATATACATATGGGTTCATTGTATTATTTATCACCATGGCGATGACACTTACACTAAGCGGTTGTAAATCTTTTCTTTTGAGACTCAGTATTCATTAGTTAAGATTAGTTATCTTAATATCAAATTCAGTTTAAGACCTTTTGAACGCTTCTTTCATCAACTACGAAATTTATTAACCGCCTGCTTCTGTAAGAAAAAATAAATTTTACATGATGATGAATATAGATGTAAATCTAACAAAGGAACTAATTAGAACTACAGATGCTCTACGAAAGAAATAAAAAGCTCTTAAGACAGGTAGAGAAGCTTACGAAACTCAAATTGAGGAAACTGTTATTAAAATAGTACATAAGATAAAAATAATCTTATTGGAATCCGTTCAAAGAAAATAAAAAAAATCAATTCCGAACAACTTAACCATCCTGATGAATTCACCACCCCCAAGACTTCTATTGATGACTTACCAAATTTTACGGATGATAATGATAATAGTAGAAATATACCAAAAGAACAAAGAAACACTCCTACTATCAAATTAGTCATCATCTTAACTTTGTGGAGCAATTATCAAAAGAAGCATTTCATGACACACCTAAAAAATATATGGATTTATTTATAAATAATTCCAACACTCTTGATAATTGATCACAATTCTCAAAAACAAGTACATGGTAATCGAGGATATAAGTATAAGAACATTATAAGTAAATTATTTGGAGTAACACAAAAAATACTTCTAATAATTCATTATCTTCACCCATACAAACATCAACCGGAAGTGGTTTATTACAGCTATCAAAATTGAAAAAAGACTTTATATTTTGGGATAATCCCAATGAAGAAGAGGGGGACGCCACCACCAAAAAATATGTTGATGAATTATATGAGCGAATTAGAGAATACATTTATAATGAAGTTGTTGAAAAATTTGATAAGCTATTGACGTAGAAGACTGTACACCAATATTTAAATAATCAACCATTATCAAAGCTTCAGTCTTTAACTTAACTCCGCAGTGTGTCAACACATTCTTTCATTCATTATGTCTAACATAGATTATACATTAATTCTTGATGAAACTTTACAATTTTTGAAAACTAATCAACACCAATTATTGAAAGAACATTATCAGGAGATTTTAAATAGTATAATCTTCTTTAAAGATTCATGAATGTATCCACTACAATTTTAAAGCATAGATGTCATTTTAATAACTGCTCGTGGTCTTCAAACCTATGCCAAGATGGACCAGATACATGCTCATGTTACATGCTTGAAAATAGAATGTTGAGAATTAAAAAATTAATGGGTCTATACAAAAGATCAAAATAGTGAAAGCAAACCTTGTAATTATTATATCAAATGTCAAATGTCTTGGCGTTGTAGAAGAACTTCACAAAACCTGCTCGAAGGACTTTTCTGAAAAGACGAGTTATTATTAAGGGCTTAGATGATTTATGGCGAGCTGATCTTGTTGAGATGATTGTATATTCCCCGGAAAATGATAATTATCGATATCTTCTCACAGTTATTGATACATTTTCAAAATTTGTTTGGACGGTTCCTATTAAAAATAAAACAGGAGTAAATGTCACTCTGGCTATGAAGGATATACTTAATAAAGGTCGTCACCCAAAAAATTTACAAGCAGATGATGGAAAAGAATTTTTTAATGAATCTTTTCAAAAACTTATGAAACAATTTAAAATCAAGCACTATTCTACATTTAGTGTTCTTAAAGCTTCGATTGTTGAACGATTTAATCGCACTTTGAAAGCATATATGTGGCAAGAATTCAGTTTGAATATATCATATCGTTGATTTGATATTATAGAACAGCTGACAAACACCTACAATAATTCTAAACATGGCACAATAAAGATGAAACCATCTCAATTTAATACTACAAACGAAAAAATATTACTATCCAAAATTTATAATCATGTTAAAATTAATATTACTCCATATTTTAAAATTGGGGATTCAGTTAGAATTAGTAAATATAAACATATATTTGATAAAGGATACACACCAAATTGGACTACTGAAATATTTAAGATAAGCAAAGTACAGCATACAAATCCAATAACATACCTATTGGAAGACTATCAAGGGCATCCTATTAAAGGAGGATTTTACGAACTCGAACTACAAAAAACTAAGTTCCCGGATACATATCTAATCGAGAAAGTGCTTCAAAGAAAAAAAGATAAAATATTTGTGAAATGGCTTGGTTTCTCATCAGATCACAACTCTTGAATACCTATTCCCAAAGGCAATAAATAAAACACATCTTTTATAATTTTTTTTAATATAAAGCTATTGATAAGTAAATTTATATATGTTTTCTTTTTCTTAAGAGATATTCATTTGGTATGTTTGCTTCATTGTTTTGAAATTCAGTAATTCAACATCAGATTTATATTCAAGATCCTCCTTCATAAAGATCTCAACTTCTCCATTACTTAGCACTCTCTCTGTTTCATATTCATGATATTCATAACATTTAGTACTGAGTGTACGTAGATTATAATAGCTATCATACGAACATCTAATTGTTAACGTCTTATCATCATCAAACACGAGCTTAAAATGTCTATAAAAAACTTGTTTATTTTGAATAATTCCAGATATTTCAGTTTCTTTTTTAATTAAGTCTTGCCTAAAGCTCTCGATTGCCTCCTCTACGGTTACTGTTTTCTCATCGAAAATTTTGTTTATAGATTTCGTTGTTGTCTCACCCTCTGATGCATGATTATCATTTTGGAATGATGTTGTATCTGAATTTGTACTATTATGTAAATTCTTACTGTTTGTAAAAGTTAACAAACGAAACGATAATCCTATTTGTACTCTATATCATTATTAGGCAAATTCAATGAAAACGTAAGATTGTCAGTTGTATTTGATTGTTGTAAATTTATATCCACAGGTAGAGGTGATGTAATAATTAGTGATGGAAAAATTGAAAACAAACATAAAATTAATGAGAAAATCAACATTTTAAAAGAAGGTTGTCAACCAACGGTTTATTGCAAGCTAATAAGTATAACACCTCAACAATATATTTTATATAATTTTATTTTATATATCAATATATATATATATATGTATAGCTCCTACGTTCTTTATTCTTATCTCATTTACATTTATTAAGATACATCCAATTGAAATAAGTCTTGAGCGGCTTCATTTTTCTCTTTATTCTTTTTAAATTTTTGAAGTGTATTACGCAATTCAGCGTCACCAAACGGACAAAGCGATGGATATTCACCCTGTTTTCTCTTTAAAGCATATGAATGAGGTGTAATCATTCCGCGAAGGTAGAAATCTAAATGATTCTAAGAATCCTATTTCTAAAAACTCTCCTTGCTTGCTTTTTACCAGCGCCTCCGCCATGCATCGCACCCGCCCGCATCACGACATATTCAGTTCATTTCCCCCCATTGATATAATATTCAATGACACATAATTTACTTCCCAATCTAAATACACCTTCAACCACAACCGCGGCCCGCGCCGTCGCCTCGCATCACACCCGCCCACATCGCGACCTAATCAGTTCAATGCCCCAACTATTTGCCGTGGCGTAGCCCCGACAATGATGTATGCGTCATCCAAGATATGGAGTATAATTTCTACAATTAAAAAAAAAAAAAAATATAAATAATTCTTAAGCCCCATAGTATATGATTCATACTACATAAAAAATATTATTATCTCTTAGCTCTTTAAACAACATGACGATTACCATGAAATCACTTCTCAAGCAACATCAAGCGATACTACTTTATGAGCAACACCATACGAACAGTATATAGGCTATGCCGGTATGCCGGTGATCCAGTCCCCGTCTATTTATACTACTTCAGTTGCCCAGCATAAGTCCATTGTTATTGAAATCTTCATCGCAAACATTCATTTTATGAACACTTAAAGTCATTATGCAAGTTCGAGATTTAGTTGATTATAAGTTTTGTAAATGGTCACAAAAATAGAACTTTTAAGTGAGATCATTTGCCTGAATGAACTTTGGGACACACTAAGCGAGTGCTTGTATAAAAACATGGTACATTTAGGAAAGAAGAAAGATCAGTATGCTGTTTTGATTCTAAAACCGGCAGTTGAGGAATTTTTCTTAATCAATGCGTCAAAGAAAAAGCAAGCTACAAATTCTATCCGACCCGGGAATAATCGCTCGGACACAATTGGTGGGTTATCGCCAGCATCAGCTCTAATTCCGAATACATTAGATTTCACCATTAATAAAAGTATGCCACAACGCAATGCTCAGAGCAGAACCAGCGCCAGCGCTTTCGCCAGCTCCAGCTTCATTACCAACCACCTATTGGTTCCGCTACTGTTGAAGTTACTGATACTGATGCATCTACTACTGCTGGTAGTTCAAATAAAACAGCTCCATTACCAATCAACCAACTAATGCTTCCGCAACTGTTGAAGTTACTAATACTGCTGCACCTACTACTGCTGATAGTTCCAATAAAACAGACACTGGTTCATCGACATCTGGCGCAGCTACTGCAACAGATATAGAAGGTGAAATACAACGACGTGATCAAAAGAAATTTCTTTAATTTGCCGGAAACATCGAACAGTTCTTAATCAAATTCTGCGCAAATCAGCTACCCATCCTCAATCGCTATTTTCTTTGCTTTTAAACAAACTAAGGTGAAATGGTAAAAAAAACATGAAAATTCGTTATCTGAACGGAACAAATTATGGTGCAGATGAAAATGCTATAATGAAGATGAACTTGTTCATCTTCACTATAATCTGCAATCTTCAGGTTCGTACTTCCTATAATCTTCATACATGAAGATGATCTCCATTTTGGTTTTCGCTCTCTATCGCACAAGTATAAATTTTTTATTTTGTTTCCTCTTTTTTTGCAGATGTCAATGCAGATGAAGATGAAGATGCATGTAAAGCCTCCTTAATAGAGCGCGCCTCAGCACACGTAATTTCAAAGAAATAGTCCCGACTCATAAGTCATAATTTCACTTAAATGTTGCCCGCGGCTACTCTTCAGGTGGTCCATTCTGAAGGTCCAATTTTGGCAAACTTTTTCACACATTTCGGCCGGAATCTCACCAATGACGCGTTCAATGTTGGCTTCCAAGGCAGCAATCGTGTTTGGCTTGTCCCCATAGACAATAGACTTAACATAGCCCCACAAAAAATAGTCTAACGGGGTCAAATCACATGATCTTGGTGGCCAATTGACTGCGCCAAAACGTGAGATGAACTGCTCACCAAATTCGCCTCTCAATTGATGCATGGTTTCGCGTGCAGTGTGGCATGTGGCACCGTCCTGTTGGAACCACATGTCGACCGAGTTCAATTCTTGCATTTTCGGCAAAAAAAAATCTGTTATCATCGAACGGTACCTTTCTCCATTGACCGTAACCCTGCGGCCTCCATCCTCCTTGAAGAAGTACGGCCCAATGATGCCGCCTGCCCATAAACCGCACCAAACAGTGCATTTTTCGGGATGCATTGGTAGCTGCTGAATTGCCTCAGGCTGCTCTTCACTCCAAATACGGCAATTCTGCTTATTCACGTATCCATTTAGCCAAAAATGAGCCTCGTCGCTGAAGACAATTTTGCGATAATTTCATAATTTCGACATTTTTCACAGAGCACGAATTTTGATAATAAATTTCAATAATATGCAAACGTTGTTCAGGCGTAAGTCTATTCATGATAAAATGGCAAACAATACTGAATCGAAATGTCAAAAGTTCGTGGAATTTGTCATGTGTGAGCTGTCAAAAATATAAACGTCAAAAACCAAGTAGCAAAAAAATCACCCGTTATTTAGCAAGGTATATGGTAGGTGAATTTTGATCGGTTGTGTTGAAAAATTGTAATTTGATCAACTTTTAGTTTGTAACCCCGTTTATATGAGTGAATTGAGGAATCAAATCGAATCGAATTGAGATTTCGATTCAGGTATATAGCCTCGTTTGATCGGAAGATTGAATTAAAATGGAATTGAAGTGACAATTTGAGTTTACAGAATAAACAACAAAAACATGCAACAGAAAAAATACAAAGAAAACGGAAACCCACTGAACACAAAAAAACACTATTGGTGCACACACACACCAAGAATCAGATGTGAATTCGATTCTTCAATTCCTCGATTCAGGTTTATAAATACATTTTCAATTCGATTCAGCTCTTCTTGTTGGATCGGATCGAGTAATCCTATTTTAATCCGATTCAAGTATACAAAGACCTAAATCCTGATTCAATACCGAGTCAATTCTCCATATAAACGTAGTAAGTAATTCAGTTCACAAATTAGCCAAAATAAGATTGGAAACCTTCGTACGTTTTGCCCCCCAACTCCCATTTTTTTCCATTTTGTATTTTTAGTTATTAAACTCTATCCATGAATAGATGGGAAATCGAAAAGCAAAACAAAAACAAATTACTAGGGCGGAGTTTTGTATGTGGCTATATGAAGAGGAACAGAAAAACATCTTGGTTGCGTTTTTATCAATGCGTCTATTGGAAGAAGGATTGTGTTTCAGCTTGTAGGCAAATGTCAAATGAAAGCAGAGGTTTCGGGTCTTTAAGTTATTAGTTTATGATTCTGTTCTTGTCACTTGGAACTTGTTAAGTAACTTATTTATTAATTTTGCTGTGATAGTATCAAATTTGGAGTTTTCAAACGTATTGTTATGATTCGTAATTAATAAGCACACAAAAAGTGAACGCCATTTTGTGACCGGCTGATATTTACTGAACAAACCTCGGAATAGCTACATTAAAAAAAAAAAGTACAAAGAAGTGGGTAGACCATTTGATTAAAAAATCATTCTCTAGAATTAAGTAGTGATTTTTTTTTAAGTTTGGATTCGTGGTATGTGACTATTTTTTTTAGAGAATATGTGGTTGGTTGTGCTTGTTGCAGCAGGAAAAGAAAATTGTTTTTGTACGGGCCAATACCTGTCCACCCAATAGATTTATATTGTGTTCCTTTATTTTATTGATTAAATACAATTATTCATAATTTCAATTGTCGGTGTTTATATATTCTTATTAGTCCAATTATGTATGTATGTATTTGCGTATATTTGAGTATAACAAAAATACATACAAACTTTCTCGCCAGCCACAGTTTTAACATTTTTTTTTTAATTCTGTTGTGATTAGTATACACAGTCAATAATGTTTGTCATAAAATTCAAAATTAAAATTAATGTAGATATTGCATTCCTAATTGTTTGTCTGGTGCGTGTGTTGGCCGCAATGTTCTTGCGTAAACATAACAACAACTAATAAATTATCGAGTTTCTTCCTGAAAAAAAAACTAGCTTTTGAAGTTTACAAACATAATATTTTTATATTATTTATATTTTATTTATAGCTAAATCCCTAATGACTATTTTTATGTATTTTATATTCTTTTGATTTGCAGCAAAATAAATTACAAATAACTGGTCATGACTTTCGATTCTCACGGCCGTCAAACAACAGACTGCCAATCCGAATCGGCTTCTTTGGCCGACACCAGTGAGCAAATGTAATATGAACTCTTGGTCTTTATTCTTTTTACTTATTTCATTATTTAATGTTTGTTTCAAATAGGACACCAGAGAATTTGATATCATCTTTCCCAGTCATCAAACTACGATCTCTAAATCAAAAAATTTCTAATCCTAGATGGGTAGTCCCTGTTTTGCCCGAACAAGAATTGGAACACCTACTTAATGCGGCTATAAGACTTACATTGGCTGGTAATTATAATGTAATACATAAAATTCAATGTATCCGAAAAAATATAATCGTTCTATATATAGATATGGATAAAATAATAGGAACACTACCTAATTTTTGGTAATATTGTATGTAGTACTTATACTAGGCAAACATTAAACAAAATATTAGAGTTACATATTAGTCGTAAGTATGTTGTTAATCTATTTTATATAAATTTGTTTGAAAACTAAAAGGGGTTTGCAAACTTTCTTAGTGCGTTTGATTTAGTCTGCCCAACAAGCTGGTCATAAAAATAGAAACACTTGATTAATTTAACAAAGAACAGGACATTTTGATAACCAATGCATTTTTTTATTTATTAGCAAAGAATTATTTAATATTTGGATGAAAAACCTTTATTTTTCATGCATCAATTCGATTGTGCATAGACTCAACCAACTTCTGGCACTTTTCTTATGGAATCGAAAACCAGACTTGGATAATTCTCCAGAGATCCGTTTTGGTGGAAGGTTTATTCTTACTAAACTCAATCTTCAGCTCATTCCCGACGTTCTCAATAGTATTAAGGTCCGGTGATTGAGAAGGCCACTCCATTACGTCCAATTTGTTTCGCTGAAACCAGAGCTTTGTTGACTTTGCGTTCTATAACGAATATTGGACCAATGCCCCACGAAGAAAAATAGCCCCATAACATTATGCTGCCACCTCCATGCTTCACGGATGGTTTTGTGTGCCACGGATTATAGCCTTGGATTTCGGATGTCGAACAAACTGTTTCCATCCATTCCCACATTCACTTCAGGGATTGTCTTTCATGTGACGCATTTTGGAAAAAAAGATCCGCTTCTGGGTGTGAATTTTTTTTAGATCGGGCATTTTGGAGATCGTGCGTGAAGGTCAACATTCTGCAAGATACGAAGAATAGTTTAGAACTGACTCGTTCTATTTCTCGCTTCAGATCTTTCTCACCAACGTAGCTTTGTCACTTACAGTCGTTTTAGACGGACGCCCTCTTGTTTCTTCATATCAAATATAAAAAAAATTTGCCCAAAAATTCAAAATTTTTCTCAGATTAAAAAATCTCAGCAAAATCTTGACTTCTATAAGCTAATAGCAATTTTTTTTAAGCTCGCTATTTTTTTGACCAGCAGAATTTGTAGTTGCAATCTACAAAGTGTTTAATCACAAGATCATATGTTGAATAGATTGACAATATATAAACCGTTACAATAACAATAATTTGTTCACATGATCGCAGAGTGCAAGATACAGTATTACTTAAAGTAAGGGATGTTCCTATTATTTTGTCCATGTCTGCATATTCGTAATGAAAATTAGAATAGTTAATTTTCGGTGAGCGTTAAAACCATACTATATAATAAGTAAAGTGGCAATGGCGCAGAATATAGTGCTTGATTTATAACTTAGACGTGTTGGTTCGATCCCCACGCTAGGCAGCATTCTTTTCTTTACCTCCAATTTTAATTGAATACCGCTCGTAGATTAAAATGAGATAGCTCAAATCCACTGTGCCAACAAAAATTCTTTCCTTCTTTCTATTCCTTCTAAATAACGCCGTGCAATTTAGGTTGCATTTAATAGACATTAGGGCTTAAATGCGTATAGTTAAAATCATTATTATTCGACATGTTATGTACTTAGAAATCAAAGACGACGATGGTTCAACAAGTACTGCCTTTTATTTTAAACTTCATGATCACGGTGTTTTCGTATACATTATATTTCTGGATTACACTAGGTTTTGTCAGAAGGGCAAGTACACTATATATAAGTAAACGGTGATTTTTTAATAGCTTGGTTTTTGAAAATTCAAAAAAACACAGAAACTTGTAAAAAGTGAATGAAATTTTTATTTGGATCGATAAATCAATTTCTGCCATTTACTTTTTAAAAATAATTTCACTTAAATGTTGCCCGCGGCTACGCTTCAGGTGGTCCATTCTGAAGGTCCAATTTTGGCAAACTTTTTCACACATTTCGGCCGGAATCTCACCAATGACGCGTTCAATGTTGGCTTCCAAGGCAGCAATCGTGTTTGGCTTGTCCCCATAGACAATAGACTTAACATAGCCCCACAAAAAATAGTCTGTTATCATCGAACGGTACCTTTCTCCATTGACCGTAACCCTGCGGCCTTCATCGTCCTTGAAGAAGTACGGCCCAATGATGCCGCCTGCCCATAAACCGCACCAAACAGTGCATTTTTCGGGATGCATTGGTAGCTGCTGAATTGCCTCTGGCTGCTCTTCACTCCAAATACGGCAATTCTGCTTATTCACGTACCGATTTAGCCAAAAACGAGCCTCGTCGCTGAAGACAATTTTGCCGGACGTAGCTTGCGAAACACATTTTTCACAGAGCACGAATTTTGATAATAAATTTCAATAATTTGCAAACGTTGTTCAGGCGTAAGTCTATTCATGATGAAATGGCAAACAATACTGAATCGAAATGTCAAATGTTCGTGGAATTTGTCATGTGTGATCTGTCAAAAATATAAACGTCAAAAACCAAGTAGCAAAAAAATCACCCGTTACAATATATAGATAGTGCTTCATAGTGCTCATTTTTTTGTTTTACTTCAAAATTCATTTCAGCTGTAACAGTAAAGGCTTGGCTTTTTTATTTATTGCGTTATTTGAGTTTTTCTAGACTTCATATGAAACCCTCTGAGACTTCTCCGAAAACATCGTTGAATCTTGAGAGGGATAAGTTCGATCATATATTGTAGCTCTATGGTGTGATCGTCTCAGATGTTCAGTGTTTCTACGAATAAGTTTACATTCTCATTACTAATTAAGTATGACCGTGGAGAGAAGTGTTTGCCTATTGCAAGTTCCCAAGTTTTTCCATCTTTAAACATAACATTGTCACCTTTATCGAAACTAATTTCTGACCTTTTCCTTCCCTTATCATGTGCTTGAGAATATTTAATTTTTTGTTCTTAAGTTTTTTCAACAATTTCTGAAGCTAATTTGGTTTCAATATGTCTATGTTAATAGGTAGTTTTGTCCATAGAACTCGACTCATTAAAATTTGCGATGGTGAGAAACCAAGGCTTGTGATGGGGGTAGACCTATACTCCAAAAGAGCTGTGGCAATCTCCCCATTTTGTTCGTTTGCTTTTCTCAGTAATGTTTTTGCAATGTGGACTCATTTTTCTGCAAGTCCGTTTGAACGTGCATAACGTGGACTTGAAAAGGAAAAATTGAATTGAAAAAATAAATTGAATGGCTGAGTTGTGAATACTTCCTTGAGTGCAATGATAACACAACTCCCTGTTTTATCAGACAGTGGTTTTATTTCCAACCATTTAGATTGGTAGTCAACTAAGACCAAATACGACTTACCGCCAAAGTCTAATATGTCACAACCAACTTTTTGAAATGGATAGTTTGGCGTGGCATGGGGATTTAATTCGTGATGTCGGTTATTTGCACTAAATTTTTCGCAAATCCTGTATTTAAATATGTTATTTTCGATGTCTTGATTCATACGGGGCCAATAAAATACCATTTTTGCGCGGTTGTATTCCAAAATGGGATTCGTGTAAAAGTCCTAATATTTCTCCTATAAAACTTTGGGGAACAAAAATCCTGTTCTCAAAGAACAACATGTCATCTTCAAAAAGCAAACGATCTTTAATATTCCAGTAAAATTTCAACTCATCAGACAAAGTATGCTTTGCTTTTGGCCACCCATTTTTTGTAAAATTGCACAATTGTTTGCACAATATGCTTATAAGCTTCCTGAAACATACATTTTTTCGAATCTCTAAAGTTTTCTTTCTAATACATGTATAAACGTAATGATGTTGGAAAATATGAGACGTTAGAGAGCTGAATTCTCCACAGAAGTTTCCAATTCTGGTTAGTACGGAATTGGCTAAACTTTCTAAGACAAAGTAAAAAGTTCTCTGGTCAGAGCTAGTTGAAATAATTTTCTCAAGCAAAATCCTTAACAAGTTTAATTTTGCATCTTTTTGATAAGGGTGATATTAATTGGAAGCGATTGCTGGACTAAAAGTCCCAAGAAAACCCAATATTGAGGGTGATTAAATAATAAAGTAATAAAAAGAAACCAGGAAATTCAAAAGGCGGTTGAATAACTTCACCGCCTTCTACTTTTTCTGTAAAGAACATAAAATTTCACCGCTTTTCTGGCATTATAAAATTGCAAAATTAACCGAATTACTATGCAAACAGAAAAAAAACGGTGTACCTTATATACTGAAGAACAAAGGAATCAAGACATATACTAACCGTTTTGTCAAAGTGAATTCTAGAAGAAGAGTAGCTTGGAGCGTTGGCGCGTCGAATAAAAAGCAGTCGACGCAGGGATTCCAAGTTCAAAAACCACCAATTGCCAAAATATTTGTTTGTGTTTTAAATTTTAATTAAATTTTTTTTAACCTTGAAGTAAATTAACGTTAAATTTATCTCTTTACGAGCGGAAACTAAATTATTATAAGTTCGTTCTCGAATTTTCGGCATCAATAGTAGTTTAGCTTGCTTGAGTATCCAAAGATGTCGACGTCGGTATCGAAAAAGAAAAAAAATTCACAAGCAAATTGTAGAAAAAATTATAACTTCTCATTCGGATGGTATAATGTTTGCAAAAGTGCAATTAAACGATGAATTTGTTTATGGGTGGATAGCGGTGCTTCCATATCTGTGTTAGGGAAAAGTTGTTGGGAATTGGTAAAAATGTTTGGAGTAAAGGTTAAATCGTACAAAAATGTTGTACGTAGTGCAGACGGCAAGTCTCATGACATCGTAGGCTTTTGTGAAATCCAGACCCAATATAACGGTTCGTCAGAAAGAGGTTTATAAGTAATTGGACCGCATGCTAGGACTTGGTGTTATCGAGGTTAGTAACTCGCCATGGAGTTGTCCTGTTGTATGGTGAGGAAGCCTGGTAAGGTTCGCTTATGTTTAGACTTCCGAAAAGTCAACGCATTCTCTTTTAAGGATGCGTATCCACTGCCTCACATTGAAGGCTTATTAAGTCGAATCAAGGACACATTTTATCACGGGAATTGATCTAAAAGATGCGTATTGGCAAATACCATTAGACGAGAAATCCAGAGAAAAGACGGCTTTTGCGGTTCCTGGTAGACCACTCTACCAGTTTAAAGTAATGCCATTTGGCCTTAGTAATGCAGTTCAGACAATGAGTAGCCAAGTTCGCTGCATGAAAATGTATTCGTCTACTTAGACGATTTATTGATTTGTACGGCAGATTTCGAGTCACATATACGTATCCTTAACGAAGTGACGCAAGGCAAATCTGACTATTAACCTCTATAAGAGCAAGTTCTGCATGCCAAGGTACTTTGAAAACAAATCCTGATAAAATCGAGGCAATGGTAAATTTGCCAGTCCCCACTAGCATAAGACAGGTTAGGAGATTTCTAGGTTTAACCGGTTGGTATAGACGGTTCATTCAAAACTATTCCGATTTAGCTGCGCCCCTTACTGACTGTCTGAAAAAGAAACGGAATTTCGAGCTAACACCTGACGAGGAAGGGGTCTAAGAGGTTGAAGACTGCACTTTCCCCCGCTCCTGTATTGTCACAACCGGATCTTACTAGGGAATTTACGATCCAGTGTGATGCATCTTCGGAAGGTGTAGGTGGTGTTCTCTTTCAGTTGGATGAGAACAACAATGAGAGGCCAATAGCATACATGTCCAAGAAACTTAATAAGTCTCAGAAAAACTACACGGTTACTGAGCAAGACTGTCTTGCAGTAGTCCTAAGTATACGAAAATTTAGGCCCTACGTTGATGGATTACCTTTTAAGGTCGTAACCGACCATTCCAGCCTTAAATGGCTGATGTAAATGAAAGAGTTGAGTGGAAGACTCGCTCGTTGGAGTTTGGAACACCAAGGGTTTGATTTTACTATTGTGCATCGAAAGGGATCCCTCAACGTAGTACCTGATACCTTATCTACTATGGACGTGGAAGAGATTTCTGCAAAAGTAACCATGAAAGAATCTGAGATCGACGAGATTTCTTCGATCTAGTTGTATCGGGAAAATTCATATACATAAGGGTTAGTTTCAGGAAGGGTGATGTGAACGAGGAGGACTCGTTGTGGCGTCTTTGGTTGCCGGATGCTCTCACTCACGAATTCATTGAATTGGCTCACAATGCGAAGCTAAGTTGTCATAGTAGTTTTACAAAAACCTATGCTCGTATAAGAGATAAGTTTTATTGGCCAAAAATGGTATCAGACATCAAGGCATTCGTGAGTGATTGTGAAACATGCAAAATGGTTAAGGCCCCTAACGCTGTTCTTCGACCACGCATCACCAAACAAATTGTTTCTGAAAGGCCTATTCAGCGGCGACCTTATCCAAGTACAAAGCGCGGAAATGTGTACGTTTTTATCGTCAGATCACTTCACCAAATTTACATTTCTGAAAGCAATGCCTAAAGCAACCGCTGCTAGAATCATCAGTTTTCTAGAATCTGAAATTTTTCATACTTTCGGGACCCCTGAAATGATTAATTCCGACAACGGACGGCAATTCGTGTCCACTGAATTCAAAAACTTCCTGGCAGTGTTGAGCAAACTTGGAGTCTTAATTTCGAAACAGCAAAATGATTGAGATGTCCAATTGTCTAAAATCGCTTGCGCCTTGTTCAGACATACACGATTCAATAGGATGTCAACCGTATTATGCTCTTTTCGGTAAAAACATGGTATCACACTTTGCACAGAGTAACTTTGTGAAAGGAGTTAACGCCAAGCTGCTTCCTAAGTTCATAAAATCCCGCGTTCGAAAATTCATTGGAAACTGCATTTATGAAATTGAGACACCTGCAGGAAAACCATTAGGCATCTTTCATGCCAAAGACATGCGGCAATAACATCCTGAAAATAAACTAAAAAAATACACAAAGTATCGCATTCAATTTGTAAAAGAAAATTTTAAACTTATCTGGCACTGTTTAGCCCGGCTAGTTAAGTGGGTTCGCGACCCACGTTGGATTTCCTCGTAATGATGTGGATGCGCTCGAACAACTTTGTTTTTATTTATTTTGTTTTATATAACACACGCTGAATAGAAGCCATTCCAAAACTAATTAAAAGTCCGAAAGTTTATTTTTTGTTGCAATCGACAACAGAAAAAAACACCCACTATTCAAAAAGCGCAAGTATTTTTTTGTTTTGTTTACATTCCTGTAAGCACCGACGATGACAAGAAAATTTCTTGTTTATATTTTGTTTACCCGTTTCTTTGCACGATCGACCGACACTGAACTTAGTGGGTTCATTTGCATGTTCCAGATATATCTCGATATATCCAGAACGAGCAAAGCCCTGTTACCGAATTTAATAAGTTAGGTTATTATTTACTAAAAGAGTAAAGAAAAAAAACGAAAAATAAACAAACAAATTAAAAGTAAATGGCCGATGCCAATACGTTTACCTTCCTGACCGCGACCGCGACGGCATGTTAATGTTGTTGGCTTTTTGTTTATGAAATTAAAATGAAGTGTCAAGGAAAACCTTGATCGAAAGAATGATCGTTAGAGCTTTATCGTAGTAGATTTTTATGATAAATATATGGTCACGTTCTAAAGTTCTGCTCAGATATGGATTGGTGAAGATTTTTGGCAGGCAACATTTTTGGGAGAAGACTAAATAGGCATGAGATTTGAGGATGTTTACTAAAATGGAGAGTGAAAGTTTTCTTTCTAATACATGTATAAACGTAATGATGTTGGAAAATATGAGACGTTAGAGAGCTGAATTCTCCACAGAAGTGTCCAATCCTAGTTAGTATGGAATTGGCTAAACTTTCTAAGACAAAGTAAAAAGTTCTCTGGTCAAAGCTAGTTGAAATATATTTTTCTCAAACAAAATCCTTAACAAGTTTAATTTCGCATCTTTTTGATAAGGGTGATATAAATTGGAAGGTATTTCTGGACTATAGGTCCCAAGAAAACCAAATATAAGTTTGATTAAATAATAAAGTAATAAAAAGAAACCAGAAAATTCAAAAGGCGGTTAAATAACTTCACCTTCTGCTTTTTCTGTAAAGAAAATAAAATTTCACCGCTTTTCCGGCATTATAAAATTGCAAAATTAACCGAATTACTAGGCCAACAGAAAAAAACGGTGTACCTACCTTATATACTGAAGAACAAAGGAATCAAGACATATACTAACCGTTTTGTCAAAGTGAATTCTAGAAGTGTAGCTTGGAGCGTTGGCGCGTCGAACAAAAAGCACTCGACGCAGGGGTTCGAGGTTCAAAAACCACCAATTAAATTTTTTTTTTAACTTTGAAGTAAATTAACGTTAAATTTATCTGAAAAGTTAATAGATTTTGATAATTTCCTCAAGCTGGTAGCTCGGTCGGCAATAATTAGTGTATATAATATATGTATTTCAATGATATAAAGAACCTTTTGAAAAGAACTAGTGCAACAACAACAGAGCATATCATTTTTTAATCAATCCAACAGTAGTGGCCACTTCTCGAGCAAATTCGGAGGTAATTTTGGTATGCAATCTTATTTCATTTTTATTAATTTGAAACATAAAACATAACATGTATTACATACATACTCGCTTAAAACGAAACCAATAGCGAAATAGTACGCGCATGAAAAGGGGGTTTGATAAAGGGGGATTAATGTGGTAAATAAAAAAAAGGTGGATATAACAAAAAGAGGTAGTGAATACCCAAATTTATCAATAAATCGAGGACGTCTTAATTCTTTTTCAATTAAATTTTGTTTGCGATCAGTGGCAGGGTTGCCACGCGAAAGAATTAAATTTAAATTTTAATATAATAATTTTAAATTAATTTTATTTTTGTTTGCCTAAATGATTTTATAGTAAAATTTTGAATAATATCAAATAATATCAAATAATTTACTTATTATATTTTATATTTAATAAAAGAAAAACATGATTTATGATAAAGTTTGAAAGTGAATGCATTATGAAGTGTGAATAATTTTTTTTTAAAGAGGGTGAGGAGAATGAGTTGAGAGGAGTGTGATTCAAAAGGGGAATGAAGCCAACTAAAGGGGTTGCTCTGGCGAGGGAGGCAACTAGGTAGGGTGGAGGCGATATCTCGGGCATCGACAAACAGCACGATGCAATACTGACTTTTTTTGTGACGGGCTATAGGTTCAAGAACCACACCCAACGCTGAGTTCGAAAACGATAGTCAGCATGAACCGTACGGCAGAAGACAGCTCGTTATAATAGTAACACTTAAATAACTATGTATATAATTGGAAAACTAAATATTTTTATACAATTGTTTCTCTAATATGAGATATAAGTAGTTTTTTAAATTTACTTGGAACTGTTTCATTTTGTATTTCTATAGGCAATTCATTAAATAATTTAAGTCCGCGATAGTATATCATATTTTTAGTTCGAGAGTCTATAAAATTGAAGTCTAAAATCAGAGTTCGATCTTAAATAATGTGGTTGGCTTTCTCCTGCCGTAAGGTATTTAGAGGTGCTACATCATTTTTTTATTTAAACACAAACAGTAACGCATTAAACATGATTCTTTGTTTGATGTTAAGCCATCTTAAGCAATCTAGCTTCCAATTTATTGATGTACGCGAGCTGCATTAATGAATGGTTCTCATAGCTTTGTTTTGTAGGATTTGCAAACGATTTATGTGTTCACTGTTTCCTAAAAATAAAATTGTAGAACAAAACACGAAGTAAGGTTTAATAATCGTATTATAAATATTAGTGGCACATATTGTTGTTATATTTTTTCGTATACGTTTAAGAAATCCAATTTTGTTTAAACCTTTTTAAACACATATACCATGTGACTATTGAAATTTAAACTAATATCGAATATTACCCCTAAGTACTTAATTTCAGTCACTTGATCTACAGGGTTACCCTCCACAGTACACATAATAAAGGTAATATATTCCGGTTTTCATTTTCGTTCAAGTTAGCGCATGTGGCAAAACTCAGAGACACTCGTGTCACATTTGGCATGCGCATAGGCTTAGGCATGGGCCAAACTGCTAGTTGCAATATCTGTTACTGCTACTTTAAAATAACAGTTATAAATTCCGGTTACTGAAATAACAATTATAGAACTAAAATTGTCAGTGTAATAACAATTTTAATAAACTATTTTCCACTACCATTTTAAAATTATTTTTTCATCTATATTCCCCTGTTTTGTTTGATCAAAATGCAAATTTAGAAATTTCAAATGTTTTTTAATAACAGTTATTTTTGATCTACTGTTACCTCTTACTAAACACATCTTACTGAAATATTGACCCACCACTATTTGTATGTGCAAATGTCAAAAATGAGAGTGCATGTGCCAAATCTCAGAGACATTTTGCCAAATATGAAAACCGAATTTTTGAATTATGACAACCGAATTTTGACAACATGCGCAATATATTACCTTATTATGTGTACTGTGGTTACCCTCAATCGATAAACTTATTATATCACTACTATTAATCACCATATATTTAGTCTTATTCACATTAATTTTAAGTTTGTTGAACTGTAGCCACATGCATAGATTATTTAAATCTTCTTTAATAACTTCCAAAATTTTAGATAGTGTTTTACCACTTACGAAGATGAGAGCATCATCGGCAAACAAAGATATTTTAGAATTTCTTAAGACTTTACAAATATCATTAATGTATATTAAAAACAGTAATGGTCCAAGTATAGTTCCTTGCGGTACACCAAAATATGTATTAATTGCACTTGAATTATAATTATTCACACAGGTCTTTTATTTATTTATTTATTTATTTATTTGTATACTTGTATTTTAAGATACATTATCTTATAAACTAATACAAGTTTGTAATGAATATTTACTATAAGCTAATTTAAATTTAAATATGTTATACAGCCTTTCAAATTACTAATTCTAATCAATTATTACTTAAATTAAATTTATGAAATTTTCATTAATATTAATTCTTAAGATTTTTTTTTTTTTCATATTTCTTTACCTCAATCAACATTTCCTTTTCCTTTCTACCTTGAGCAAAATATAAGAAATGAGAAAATTTATAAATTAATGAAGGGATAAATGTACCCCTAACTCTTTCTTAAAGATATTAATGTCACTAATTCTTTTTAAATTTCGAGGAAGTACGTTCCATAACCGAATCGCAAAAATAAAGAACTGCCGCTCAGAGGTTAAGCAAGTAAATCGAGGTATTATAAGATGTGGTGACCTAGTTGATGAAGACATATGTAATCTGTTATAAATATAGCACGGTTGATGAGATTGCATTATCCTAAACAGAAAGATTAATGTCCTATAGCGAACGAGATTATCGAATGTGAAATCATATATTGCTTTTGAAAATAAAGATATTCGATCATACCTTCTTAAGCCAAAGATATATCTAGCAATGCTATTATATGCAACGTTTAACTTTCTTCTGCTTATGGAGTCACAATTTCCGTATATTTCACATCCGTAAATCAGTATAGGAATAATTAACGTTTTGGAGAGCATTATTCTAGTTTTAAGTGGAGTAAAGTATTGGGTGGCCCATAAAGTACGAAGCACTCCATATACCTTACCTACAGTTCTATTGATATGTGTGTCCCAAGTTAACTTCCGATTAAATATCATTCCTAGGTTTTTCACGGTTTCTACATACTCTATAGGAAGACCATCAAGTAGGGTTTGTGGAAAGTATGACAAGTCTATCGGTTTCTTGGAAATGATAATACATTTAGATTTGCTAGGATTTAAGAACAAGCCATTTTTCTTACCGAAAGATGAGATACTTTGTAATTTGGGTTCTATCAAATAGATACGATTTAAAGCAATTGAGTGCAATGCCTTTTACACCATATTTTGATAATTTACTGAGAAGTCTATTGCGATCAACTGTTTCAAATACTCTTTGAAAGCTCAGCAATATTGAAATAATTCTGTTACCACTATGTCTTTCTTCCTTTAGAGTGATTATCAGCCAGTTAAGGGACGTTTCACATGAGTGATCATGTCGAAACCCTGATTGATTTTCAATTAATAATTCAATATCACATACAAATTTATGAAATTGTTGATAAGCAAACTTTTCTACTATTTTTTCAAGTTACCAATTAAATTAATGCTTTCAATAAAATACAAGTTAAACTTATTAGCAATCACAGATTTTACAGATTCCAACTTATCACCGAAACAAACTTCACTAATTTCAGCTTTATTTTTATTTAAAAAACATGATTCAATTTTATTACAAATATAATTCTTTTTTGTAAGGAAAAGTCTATTTTTGTAAGAATTACGTACAATTCTGTAATTATTCCAGTCATTTGATCTATTGAATATACTCGCCCTACGAAAGCACTAAATTTTTTTAAGTTTCAAGATTCTTAATTCGTTTGTGAACCATTTATTTGATTCATTGACTATGTTTTTTAAGCTTTCTTGTAACAATAATGATAACATATTAAACTCAGTACTATTAATATTTAACTGTTCACATTTTTCGCCGAGAAGACCTCTGAACTGATTCTTGTTGTATTTAAATAGATTAATGCACTTTTTATCGATTTTAGTTCCTTTACTTGCCACTGGCACTTTTATTTGAATAGCTTCATGATCACCCACTTTTAATTCCGGAGCCGTATCTGCCCAAATTGGTTTCTCTTTAGGGCATATAGCAAAGTCAATTAGTGACCGCGAACGTTCCGTGATCCTAGTTGGTTTATTTATCACTTGTTTTAGGTTGTTTTGTGTTAAAATATCAGAAAAAAAACTTTAGTGTGGGTATAATTTTTATCCATTAAACTTATGTTAAAATCCCCTAAAATTACTATATTAGAATTCGAATGGAATACTACATCAAGCCAAGTCGAAAATGTTGTACAAAATTCACGATCAGAACTACTTGGAGATCTGTACAATATCCCAACAGTTTCTTTAAATTCTTTTGTGAAAATTTCAAAGCATAAACACCAAATCTTCATAGGGTCATGTATTTCACTAAAAATTTTATACCTAATATCTTTTTTTTATATATAAAACTACACCGCCTGTATGGCTACTTGTGCTATCGCAACGTAATGGTTCACTATAATTTGGTAGCTTTATTTCATTATTGTCGTATATCACTTGTTAAATGGGTTTCAGAAAAGGCAAGTACATCAAAATTATTATTGTTAGCTATTAATTCAATTTCGTTAAAATTATTTATTAGGCCCTGTATGTTAGAGCACATGTAAGTTAGTTGGTTTGATTGCTAATATTAAGTTCTTTCTTTTATCACTTTTATTTTTCGAAGGAACACAGGACAGTTCCTCTCATTCGATTGATGTTCACAATGAATGCTCATTCCTAATGCTTTATTTAATTCCATACAGTTTTTACATGAAACTTCTTCACTGACACATTCCTTCACAGAGTGACCTCCACCACATTTCATGCATGCTATGGTGTTTTTACAAGCACTTGATTGGTGGTTGAAACCCTGACATTTAAAGCACCTCGTAAGATTAAAATATTCTCTAACCGGACATTTAACCCAACCTATGTTTATGTTTTTTAATTCCATTATTTTATTAAAACTTGTATTATCTACTTCGATAATCGCGCTCAAATTTCTCAATTTGCTTTTTTTTGAATACATGAACTAATTTAATATCACTGTCACTTAATTCAGAATTTTGTTTCTTTATTTTATTGACGATTTCATTTTCTTGTTCATCATTCTCTAAACTCATGACACACACTTTTGGGTTTTGTGTAGTAGGTACTTTAACATTATATTGATCTTTGAATTTATTTTCAATTTCAATTTTTAATTTTTCTGATGATACTTTGTCCCCACATTTAATAACAACACCACCATCATTCTTGTTCACAACACTGTTAATATTTACATTTGTTGGATCTATGTTTTCCTTGATTTGTTTACGAGTTTCATTTGATTCCTGCTTAGCCTTAGGATACACAAGGACCGATGATTCATTTCAATTATAACACTTTCATCTTCCGAAGAGTTTCTTGACAAAAGGTCTGCGACATGAATTAATTTGCTGGAACATACTGCACATCCAGAGATCATATTTTATATGAACTGGATGTACAAACTTAAGCTAAATAAACTTAATCTAATCTAATCTATTCATTAAAGGACGTTGTACACTTTTCTCTTGAGTTTACTACTGGTTTTATTGGTTTAAATTTTATTCTTGCTTAATCCTATTTTATAAATTTTAAGGCAGTCGCCTTCTGACAAACACCGTGTAAAGACGTGATAAAAAGAGAGCGCGATAACCTTCGTTTTCTTGTTATTGTTTACATTTCCGAAGAAGAACTTATGAGCGAGTAAAAAATTAGCAAAGTTATACAGGTTAAGAAATTTTGACCTTTGAAAATAGGATGACCAACTGTAGAGTTGACGAGTTCATACCAAACCTGATGCAATGTATTTTGTTTCAGAAGCTAGGTCACACAAAAAATAGATGCACTAACGCTGTCGTATGCAAAGACTGTTGCGACACCCCTCAACCTCCTCAACGTCATACCTGCTCCCGGAAGTTTTCAATCAACTGCAAGGAAGAAAGTCACACTTACGACTCTGCATGCCCATTTTTCAACAGGTATAAAGCGGTTAACAAAATAAAAGCCGGTATGCGCGAAGTGTGGCATATATTCAATGATAACCCTGATCTTCACCATCTTCCTCCACCCAAAAAAAGTAAAAAAGCTAACTTTGCGGTTGCCCAGGTTGTTAAAACTGGAAGTACATCCATCGAAGACACCCAAACTCAGTCTACAAGTACAACGTCAAAAACAATAACACCGATTGAATTAGTTGCACAACCAACACGTCACCAAACTTATAAAACCCAAAACACCTGCATCTGCATCATCAAACCAAAACAACCAAAACGAAAATATCTCAAACAACAACCACACCAATCTTCAACTACAATAAAGCCTACCAATATGAAAAGGCAGGTATTGGTATTATCATCAAAGAAAGCAATCCAGTAACCTGACAATCTACGTTGTCATCCGTCTTGCTCTATCAAACACTCGAAATTCCAGGATGAAACTTAGTTTACATGACAGGATTACATTCGATGATCTTAACTCTATCCCTAGATATAACTAACCATATTATACTTGATCGAGTACTCTTTTTAACCAATATTGTGTTACCTTTATCGGCTTTCACATAAAAAACATCTTTTTCTTTTAATTTTTTTTAATAATCTCGAATTGTTTCTACTAGAGTATTCCAGTTGACTTGTCGTTAAAAGAGTTAAAAAAAAACATTTGAACGGAATTGATGTTCCCGGAAACAAGAAAATAATTTATCAGGAAATAGCACAACTTTGTATGAACCAGAGTTTCTTTCAATTTAATGGTGAGATTCTTAAAGTGACAAAAGGCACTAATATGGTCAATGCATTAAGTCCATTAATTGCCGAACTATTCATGTCATCTTTTGAGGTGAACTTAAGTGAACAAAATGTATTTCCTCGTGTATGGGGGAGATATGTAGATGATGTTTTTGCCATTGTAAAAAGAACGAAAGTATCAAAAACACTTCAAATTTTGAATTCACAGAATTCTACAATCAAGTTTACTTGTGAAGAAGAACAAAATGGCAAACAACCTTTTCTTAATCTAGAACTACAACGTTATGGTTAAAAAATCGAGATTGGAATTTTTCATTAGCCGACAAGCACAAAGAGAACCATTACCATCGATTCGCACGCTCTCGTTCAACATAAAAAAGCAGCTTATCATTCTTTGGTGTATAGGCTTTGCAATGTACCTCTTTCATTACTGAACCTTAAAAATGAATATAAATATATAAAAAATGTGACTCATGTAAAGGGTTACAATGAAACAATGATAGACGAGCTAATAGCTGCGTTTTTTTATATACGGGTGTGGGTCCGTGTTATTTTTTAACACGTATATTACAAAAGCAACACGAGATCCAGATTTCTATTGTGGTTTCTACCAGTTTTTGCAAATATTAGTATTAAGTTTGACAACAGAGGGTAATTTTAAGTACATAACCCAGATCGTTTTATTTTCACGGGGTGAACCATATGAGTTATGAGCGATAATAAAACACGGCTAATAGCTTATCATTCCCGTAAAGCTAGCAACTCAGATCTTCCCACCTTATACTCACAACAAGAAACAGTTAAAAACAAACGTATAGCTTGTGTTTTGCTCCTGGAATAACGAATAATTTAACGAAAAAGTTTAAAGAACATGGCTACGATATTGTTCATAAAAACAATAATAAACTATGTAATCTTCTCGGTTCAACAAAAGATAAAACATATGACCTAGAGAAATCAGGTATTTACGCTGTTAAATGCAATGATTCTGACAGAGAATATGTCGGACAAACTAAAAGAAGTATAAAAAAGAGATTTAATGACCATCTAACTTGCATACGTTTGAACCAACCAACTCGCTCAGCCGTTGCAACACACGTATTAAAACAAAATCACAGTGTTAGTTTAGCCAATGTACATATATGGCGTTTTTCTTTTTTAGCTCCGAGTAAAGAACTCATCTGTCAAGAAAAGATCTGTGTTTCTTTTTTAGCTCAGACACATTCAATCTCTCAACTCGTGTTTCTTTTTTAAATCATAGCTAAATCGGGGCATGAACCATAAGCTCAGAATAAAATGACCGATCAAACGGAGCAAAGTGCTGGGCGCGGCTAACTTTACTCATAATTTTAACAATAATCACTAAAGTAAAACCAATTAAAAACAACAATGAATTCGGAAAACGGAAGCTTTGGATTTGCTGGTAAATAAGTTTTAATAAAAACAATTGTAATAATATATGACAGTTCTGCGCTTAAGTTTATTTCAAAATTAAATCGGATATCTGACCATGCTCTACTCAGATCTAAATCGGTTTACTGAGGCTCTGCTCAGAGATCTGCTCGGAGATAAAAAAGAAAAACGCCAATAGTGAAGCAAGTGCGAAATGAAATGCAATTAGACGCGTACGAAAGTTTTTATATTCAAAGGTGCAATAACTTCTTGAATTTAGACAACGGAAACATTGAATCTTGTTTTTTCGCAAAAATATAACAAATGCACTTGTTTTATGTTGTGTTTGGTAAATTTAACCGTTGTGTCCATCGCTTTGTTTTTGCTCTTATCGATGATGCTGTCTACACATTGCCACCAGCAACCAACAGCAACAACTTAGTGCTCATGATGAAACAAATCGGGTTTCGAAATGCATCCGAGGTTTGTTGACAGTTTTTATTTATAAATTTCTTTAAATTACATTTATCAGTTTTATTTAATAACGTCAACTAATTTAGTGAAATCAAATTAAAGTGATATTTTGATTTAATTTTAATAACTCTATCTGAACTAACAATGATACTTAATTCTTCCAAAGGTACAATACCTGGAGAAGACAAAATATCCTACAACATGATACAAAGCCCGTTTGTTAATAAGCATCATAAATATTTGTGTTGAACTTAAAACGCTTATGGGCTACTTTTACCTCTGCGTAAACTGTGACATAAGTGCTTAAGTAGAACTTAAATGCTTAAGTTGTATATCAGTATACGGTTCTAAATCCAGTGAACACAATCTTAAGCTCAGACTATGTGGCCTTTACAATAACATCCTATGTACGGCAAACTTTCCCCACGATTGGAAACGTGCTCAACTTTAACCAATTCCTAAGAGCATTTAGACCCGTTTGCTGATACGCATTATAAATATTTATGTTCATCATAAAACTCTTATGAGCTACTTTTTCCTCTGCATAAACTGTCACATAAGTGATTAAGTAGAACTTAAATGCTTAAGTTGTGCATCAGCAAACGGGCCTTATCACTACTGCCTGTTTTCTAGAGAAAGACTATAAAACTGTTGTTATAAAAGCTGTAGACTTGTTGATGACTTGTTCGTACATCGAATGGAATTTATTCCACATCTCTGGCAGATCCACAATGCATAATGTGTGACATAGCTTGTTGGTCAACTGGGTTTCCAATAATTTTTTGACCTTGGCTGACCAATATTTTCCACATAGTATTTCTCGTTTCAGATTGTGCTACGGTCTTATTTACAATCGTAGATAATACAGGTCTCTTATTTTCCCCGGTTATCACATCAAAAATATCTGATGCATTCAGAAGCACCCTTACTTGAAATTTCCAGACTGCCCAACCTTCGCTTCCTTGAAGCTTGTTTATTCTGTTCAAATCACCTTCCATGACTATTTCGCGATAAGTTTCAGTTGTACGTCTATAACCCGCACTTCGTTTTCAAGCGACAATAGCTGTTGATGCAAATTAATTCTTGAAAACAAAAATACTCCAAAAATGTTCGTTGATTCGATGTGTTAGCACCCCTTTTCTAGAATTCTCCTTTAGAAAAATAATTTGTTTCAACTATTTCATATTTAGAAAAATATATAGTATATATATATATAGTCCAAAATGCGTTTCGCCCGGGCACGATATTTGGGCTCATCAGTTAGATGCTATCGTACCCTTCTAAGACGAAATATTTTTGGTCGATGTCTACTGACTCGCCCGGGCGAAACGCATTTTGGACTAGATAGTTAGATAGATAGATAAAATTCCTTATTTCGATGCAAAATTTACAATAACTTAAAGCTAATAATATAAGGACATGGCTTTGTTGCCGTCTGCTTGATAGACTTGTAATTAAACGTTTATACACTATGAATTTTTTTTTAATGTAAGGAAAAGTTACTGTTTGTATTTTGTAATAATTTTACTTGAAAATTTGCAAATGATTTTACTTGACAATTTGCAAATATGTATAATAATTGAATAATTGATAACCTTAAAGAATTATAAAAAATTAAGATAAATAACACAATTTTGTAATTTTGTACATAAAAGTTATACAATTTTGCCGTGATTTGAAACAAAAAAATTAAATATTAATGATTAGTTCTTATAAACATTTTTTTCCAATTCCAATAAATAGCCTTTTCTAAGAAACCCTGTAATGATTTGCAACAATGAAATCAATTTTGCCATGATTTGAAACACAAAAAATTTAAATTCTAAATCGCCATAACTGGAAGCATGAGCGTTTAAAAGCTATTTCGGTAAGCTAAAGCATGCTTGCAAAACTTAAAAAAATTCATTCAACCACTCTGCCCGTTAAGAATATCAAAAATTTGATTCATATGCAAAAAACTCACTTGGAAATACAACCTCTGTATTTCTTGCTATATTGGACAAGCTGCTACAAAATTAATAATATCTTCTACATCTCGTCTATTACAGAGAGTGCATATTTGTGCGAGGTCCGATCTATGAGGAACAAAGTTAAGATTAAGGATCTCGACTCTAGCTCTAATGGTACCGAAAGCTTCCGCAGACATTTCCGCAATCAAATGGATGTGTATTAAATATTAACTTTAATTTAAGCAAATTTGGTAATTCACTACAATATGTGATGTACTTAATAACGTATATCACAATTTTCATACCACAATATTCTCACTGCTGTTGTTAAAATAATAAGAAACTTTGTGTTCAGTTTTATTCGTCAGTCCGCTGTGTGTTGTTCGAATTTGAATTTCGCGCGAAATTAAATTAAAAACAAATTACTGTTAAGGTTCAAAGTTATTGGTAAAGTTAGCTGCAGACCACGCCATTTGACGGTCGCCATTACTGTGCCAGTGCCAGTGTTGTGTTTGGCGTGCAAACACGAGCGTGTCCAGTCAAAATATCAGTGCTATGGTGAGTTATTATTTTCTTATAGACATGAGTTTTATTTTAATTTATACGTAGTTAACTTTGATTTATTCAAATGTAGCTTGTTTATATTCGAAAATACCAAAATAAACGTTGTTTCTAGTAGTAACCTCAAATTCATACCTTTTTCATCAGTTCGTTGACGTCAGTCCTTTGCCTGATATTGCGCCAGAGGACTGATATGTTTCCAGAATACTGATTTTTTTTTGTTTTAGACAACTTGCACTTCACTTCAGTGCGTAATAATTTTTTTAACTTATTTTTATTTTTAGCTAATGTCGCCTCTTAAAAACACAAAATATGTCATGATCGCTTCACCCCAGAACTCATAACTCATTCTGGCATCTAGTAGCATGCATTTTACCATTTCAACCAAAGACCTGTTCTTTCGTTCAGCAGTCCCGTTTTGTTGTGGTGTATACGGAGCTGTGCGTTGATATACAATGCTTTCCTTTTGTAAATACTTTAAAACTCGACCCGCTGTGTATTCACCACCATTGTCTGATGTTATTATATTAGGTTTTGTTGAACATTTATTTTTTACCATTTCTGTGTATTCACCATGCGATCGAAAACTTCAGATTTCTCCTTTAGCAAATAAACAACAGTGTACTATCTACTGAAATCGTCAACAAAAGTTAGAATATATTTTGTCCCGCTACGTGTTTTCGTTTGCATGGGTCCGCAAATGTCATTGTGAATGAGGTCTAAATGTACATTGCTCTTTCTGTTTGACTTTTACTTAAATGGTTGACGAGTCATTTTTGTTTCCATACAAATTTCACAGTCCTTGATCTTATTACAATTTATAAACTTTAAAGGATCAATTACCATTTTTACCGATTCTAGTCGTTTAAGTGGTTCGTAGTTGCTATGGCCAAATATGCGGCGCAAGTGATCTAAACAGTTACCTTCTTCTCTGCATTCTTCAATATATAATACTTTGATTTCAGTTTCTTTTTGTCTGAGCTTAAAAAGATTTCCTACTAGATATCCAACTGCAACCTCGATTCGATCTTTAGATCGAATTTCGCATATGTAGTTTACCACAAAAGAGAACTATGTATGCTTTTTCCATTAACTTCATTATTGATAGTAAGCTCCCTTGCAGATTTTGAAGACAAAGGACGTCTTCAATAAGTATTGTAACCTCTTTGTTCTAGCTGTTGGTGGTCTTTATTTTGCAGGTACCCCTTCCTTCCGAAGTGTTTTGCTCTCTACATGCTACTGTAATATGAATTTATCCAACTTGTTTGAGATATGTACCGTGACTCCTGAATTTAAAACCCAGCCTTCACCAAGTAATATCCGTATACTTATTATTTTTTGTTACCTTCATACCGAATTACTTGGACCATTGTTTTGATTTTGGCGAGTATATACTTCTAAAAGGTTTCTTTCAACCAAGTCCAAGGTCAAATCGGATTTGTTTCTTGTTTCCAGATCTGTTACAAGTGTATCACATTTTTGAGGTAAGTTGCTGAGTAACATAGCGAAAGTCTCATTATCTGATAGTTGATTCCCCCTAGAGCAGTCAATTTTTCAAATAATATTTCATCTTTTGGTTGCGTTCCTCCATGTTACAACCTTCCTCTAGTTTTAAGTTACAAATGCTACGCATTAATTGAACCTTATTACAAGAGTAGCCTTTTCATGGTGTTGCTTTAGCTGATCCCATGCTGCCTTGTAGTCTTAGCCCTTCTCACATGATGAAGTTGACTATCTTCTACTGATAGGCCAATAATAGTTCTTGCCTAGCAATCCTTTTTGGTCCATTCCGAAGTGACTGGATCTGGAATCGGTTTGATAATAATGCCACACAAACTATCCCACCGTAGAAGGAGTTCCAGCTTAAATTTCCATATGTGGTAATTATCCGTTCACAACTTCGAAAGTGATGTTTGTAAAAAATCAGACATTAGTTTGGAGCTCTGGGCCCATCACCTATTAAATCTAGTTTTGAACAAATGAATATTGATATATACTCACATAAAAATAAGATATCATTTCTGTATGGATTTTAATTTTAGAATAAAACAAAAAACTAAAGTTTCTAATTACCCAAACATATCTGCCTTCTAGAGCAGTTTTTACGTTGTATGTAGTATGTAGAGTGAACACAAGCATACGAATGTTATATTCAACAATTAGATCCTGAGAAACTTACTCTGAATGTTAATAAAATCCATTATTTTCTTATGAAGTTGTGTGTTTTATCAGTACTGTGTCAACCTCGTCAGTCCTCTGGCAGTGAAATTCAGAAAAACCGATATATCAGAATCTACATAAAAAAGTGACTGGCCCGGTCATGAGCAATATCTTCATTCGATAAGCTATCTTAAATATCAGAATTTGTATTAGTTTGGTTTAAATAATATCATAAATAAAATATCCTTAAAAGTTACCCAATTTTAGTGGAATCACCCATATGTATACATATATGTAAATATTCAAAAGAAAAAAAACGAGCTTTCGCTCTATTGACAAAAAAAAAGATAATGCAACTTATCGTATTATAAATGTATATACCTTTTATTTTTATTGTATTTATTTAGTGGCAAAACGCTACGCGCGAAAGTATATAATAACCCTTAATTGAACAAGAGGGAAAACATTTTATCGACCGCCACGAGGCAAACATTGTATAACTTAATACAAAGCAATAGATAAAGCAGGCAATACATTATAGCCGCCTATGTAATTATTTTAAACCTGAAATAAGAATTGTATTAGACTAAGACAGAAACTGTAACCATAAAGACTCAATAAAATTCAATTCAATTCAAAGTTAACAGAACTTTCCACGATGTCACACCGCAGATCAGGCAACATTTTTTTTCAGAACATTAAATCCATTTTCTTTGCCACATTTTAATCCATATTCCGTGCTCCATGTAAATGCCTTTCCCTCAACAAATAATCGGTCATCTCGTAATTGTGTTTTTGTTCCAGGACGTTCGGTGTGTAATGATTTTTTTAGCTTTATCATCTTTGCTCGCTCCTTACAGCCAAAGGGTAATCCTTATGGACACTTCTTCCTGTGTTTTTCAATTTGGGTGATGCGTTCAAGATTTTAGAAACATCAGAGCTATGTCTCAATGTTACAACTAAATGATTTATTTCGATGTTGTTATTGGTATTTTTGTGAGTCAGACGGACTGATTCCACAGTGTTTTCGTCGGCTTCTGCTAAGTTTTGGCAGAGCTCCTTCGCCTCGTTCAATGGATTCACATTGGCCTTGCTTGGCAAATGAACAATTAAATTTTTTTTCAGTGAATTTTTGCATTAATTGTGTAATTTGCATCTCAAGTTTTTCGCAACGTTCTTCGGCAATGGGGACTTTATTTTCAAGGGCCAATTGTTTCTCATCCGAAACCGCCATTTTGCTGGTAAGTACATCTAAATCTGCCTTTGTGGCCAAATGCTGCAGGTGATCTTTGAATTTTTCATCGAGAAGTCGGCTTAGATCACTAATGGACATGGTGTTAAGTGCCATCTCAGTACATTGCAGTTTCTTCGATTCTGGAGAAGCTTCTGGTGATATTTTACTAATATTGCGCTTATTCATGAAGTTTACAACAATTGCTGGTTGAATTGCACTTTGCCGTTGATCTTTGGCGAATTTTAGTAATATCTTAAATAATATGAGATAACTTACTTCAAATATAGTGTCTTGTTAGTTGATTACAATTAATTTAAATCGCAAATTCGAGTTATAATGCACTTTTTTTAAACCAAATTTTTGCAAAATACAGGAGTTAAATTTTAATGCAACCGACTTATTCAACTGTCAACTGTCAATCTAATCACATTACATTACATATTATACCACTCCTTAGATAAATCTACGAAGTAGAGACAGTTGGTACTATATGCCTATAAGTGTCTATAAGCTTCTGATACACGGTCCAGATATAATTTCATCTTTTGGAATACCTATAGGACAGCTTTCTGAAGAAGCACTAGAGGCAAGTCACAAAGAGTTCCGTAGAAATCGCCTTTCTCATACAAGAAAATCATCCCGGATCAATACAAATGAAGACCTACTGACAACATTACTTAAAGTCTGATACTTTTATTTCTAATCTAAGAAAAACGGATTCAAGACTTTCAAAAGTGGACCAAAGTGATATCAGGCCATACATCAAAGTGGATGAACATTTTACAAATTTATCACTTTCATCGCTTACCCTCGAAGACTCGGATAATGATCTTTTTTAGCAATTGTTTATACTTTCATACTAACCTTTAAGATATAACAACTTTTGTATATCGTACAATCATCATTTTTTTTTAAATGTTTAGCTTCTAACTATTTATTTTACAATTGTGGCCGTGGCAGTAAGTGGATTTTTGTTCAAATAAATTTTTCTTATCACACACATTAATTTTGTAATTTTTTTTTTAATTTGGTACGAAAAATTAAAATAAAATCAATTTTATAGCAAAAGTGGGCGTGTCAGTGGGCGAACTTTGCGCAATTTTAATTCAAAATTTCTGCACTGACCAGAATATTAATAATTGAAATAGCACTAATTTATTACCAAAAATGGGCGTGGTAAGGGTCGTGAAAATTTCTCAAATTGAGTAAAACCCTCTATTTATTACGTTTAGCAACCAATTTTTGTCCACAGTTACCTTACTTTTGAAAATAGATTTTTGTCCACTTCCACCATACAATCGACGCACTGTGCGGTGTTCAACAGGTATCCTATAGACTAGACTTAGCTTAAGCGCCTCAGATTCAAAAAAAATGTTTTTTTTATACATAAGGTTTTAAACTACTGATTGGCTTTTAAATATGATTCCTTGACAAACCTGGAACTGACTTTACGGAAAAGTCTTAGCCAGGCGTAGGACACATTCCTTGTTTCATCAAACCAGCACTCCTTGAAAGTTAAGCGTTGTTTCTTCAACCTGTTGTGTAGGTATGCAAGCTTAATTATTCTGTGTTCTTTGCTACTATGCCAAACTATTTTTGGGAGGAGTTCCATGGTAGTGGCGGAGGAAACATTGGCTACCTTTGAATGGTAGATGGTAGCCACCCACTCTTGCATTAAAATCTCCTATTAGGAGTAAATTTGAGCTATCACCTCTACATGTCGTGAATTCTTGAAGGATCTGCAAATCGAATTCCAATTATTGCAGTTAAAGTAGATTGGTAGAAGACGTACAATTTTCCTATCAACTTTTATGGTTATGTATAACAAGGAATAGTAAGACTCGATTTTGCAGTTCTGAATGTTAATATCTTTCTTAAATCCTTAGATATGTCCTCCTTGCTTTTTCTCTTGTGTGTGTTCTTGTTGCTGGAATTGATTTTAATTCGTAGTTGGTAAATTTGTTTTCGTACATATTAATATTTAATTCTGAATAAATATTTCTTATAGGAAAATAATATCAAATATACAAATAAAATTAAAAAAAATTAATGAAAATAGACTTATTACTTATTTCTGGGACATTATATGACAACATTTTAAATTAAATCGAAGTGCACGCACCGATGATATTGTGCTTGTATCTGTTGTTTGAAGTAGGTCCATACAAAAGGCTTATAGCTTGAACTGTATCATTTTCCTCTTCTACTGTCGGCATTTTTTTTTTTTTTTTTTTATTAATTTTTATTTAATTTTAGCTTATAACTATCTTAAAGCTAGACAAAAATGTTTAAAACTAGCCTAATTATCAATAACTTACAACTAATTTACTGGCCCTTTACGGGCGCTCTAAACTAAACTATATCTCTTAATACTAATGTCTTTCGACCTTAAATCTATTTTAATTAATTATAATTTATTTTATTTTATTTTTGTTTTACCAAGAAAACTTTTTTTTAAAAAACTTGGTCTCGTATCATTTTTCATTTTTTACTTATAAACTACCTAAATCTAGACTAAAAATAATTAAAACTAGATACAATTAACTTATATACTAACTAAAACTAACTTAAACTACTGAAGATACCTAAAAATACCCAAAACCACTTAAAACTACTTAAAAACTAGAACAGCCACAGCAGCATTTTTTTCGTTTTTTTAAATTTTTTTTCTATATTTTGTATACGCATGCAGACACACAGAGACATGCAACCCACACAGCCAAGTCCATACGTACATACATATTCGTGTGTACATACATACACAGGCACGCAGCTGCATGCACAAATGCCCCCGCAAACATACATATTTTTTATTTTTTTTTGTGCCACCCCGACTGTTCCTTATACCTAATTTACGTAAATCTACGTAAGTCGGCC
Source organism: Philhelius pedissequus (assembly GCA_910595825.1). Lineage (NCBI taxonomy): Eukaryota > Metazoa > Arthropoda > Insecta > Diptera > Syrphidae > Philhelius > Philhelius pedissequus. Next base: position 158,221,042 of record OU343161.1, read on the forward strand.
AAGACATACCATCCTAATTGACTGTATGTATTATAATGCTGTTCAGAGAGCCACCGGAACTGGTTCTCTTGTTTCGCCCTATCCCTTCGGTCCCTATCGGACACAGTCCTACTGAACCGAATGCGCTCTTCTCCACCTTGAGCGATGACGTCTCGACCATACAGGAGTCGCCTATCTACAGTTTTCCGGCTGACGTGATATATAAGCGGAACCGCTATTCCATCCTGTATCAGCCCTCGACTGTCTAAAAAGAGGAATGCCTCGGGAGGGATGTAGCCACTTAACCGCGCACTCTCCAAATATTCATTGTTGGGGTAGTAAGCCCCAAAAATTAAGCTGTTGGTTGAGGACATCGCTTTTGCAGTGTGACCCCGAATCAGCTTAAACAAAAAATTATCTATTCTGTTTATGTTGGCTCCGTTGTATAGAACCTGGTTGGAATAATGTCTTGTGTACTCCGACTCTGGTGTTCTGTGTATTCCAAGGCAACGCCTAAGACATTGCCCCTCAAACACCCGAATCTTTTTCATTTGAGATGGGGCAACGTTGAACCACACCGGGCATCCGTAGGCAATCATCGGCCTGATGAGGGCCATGTAGCAAATCACCTTCACCCTGCTGTCAAGACGGCTGCTATAAAACAGTCGTTCTGTCAAGGCAAAGGCTCCCCTAGCTCTAGCCAAAGCAGCACCTATATGTCTGTCGAAATACAGGTACTGATCCAACCAGATGCCAAGGTACTTTACTACACTTTTACTCGCCAGTGGATGACCATGTGGCCCTACGATCACCAGCTTGCGCCAGTTCTTTCTCGTATCCCTTGAGGCGCTAGACAACGGAGTCCTAAACAAAATAGTTTCTGATTTCTGGAAGTTAATTTTCAACTTCCAGTCATCACAATATCGCTGTTATTAGGAATAATAATAAATAGAAAATTTTTCTATTTTCAAACTTTTCGAAAGTAATTTTTACAATGTGATCATATTTAATAAATACTTTAAACAGTTTTACCTTAGATTCTTTTATTTATTTAAATCGAGTAAACTGTTTCTTTATAAATTTCAATTATAAAATATTTGAAAAGTTTTTGCGCATTCTGGAACTACAATGGACATAACGTTTAGATGTATAGCTTGATTATTTTTTATTATAAATTTGATTGAGTTTCATCTTTAGCGTGGAAAATTATTTAAAAAATTCTTGGTCCTTCAAACCAGAAGAATACAACACTTGAAAATTCCACAGACACGATATGGTGAAGACAATGTTTTTCCAATCAGGAAAAGCACATCTTGTATAGCATTTCATGACGATTAAATCGAAAAAGAAGAATCTTCATACAATTATGTATGAAGAAAATCAGAATCCTTCTTCGGATGACAAATCAAAAGACAATGAGGAAGAAAATGAACTACATACCTGTGGAAGATCAAACCAAAGACAAAATATTTTAATTGTCGGAGGAGGTGAACAAATTATCTTTTGAGCTCTATAAATTGAAGGCCGAAGGATCAAAAATAAAATCAAATCACGTAAAGAGGATTAAAAGGACTACTAATAGAAAATTTGAGATTCAATGCACCGAAGATAAAGAAAATATGTTACCCCACATGGAAATAATCACTCCTATTCCGATAGGCGGTTTTCTGAAAAGCCAACTGTCGTTTTTTTATTCGTGTCGTTTGGTTTTTTTTATTCCGTAACTAAAACGCCAACGTTTTTCTCGTTCTTACATTCCACAATACGATCCACCAAATCAGCTGACCACTGACATATCAAATTGTATACAAATTGAATTATTTGATTTTTGAAAATTATATTTCTGTAAATTTGTTTTAAACATAAGAAAAAAACAGACAAATATTTAATTTAGCAGGTTATTTTTCTTGAAGCGGCAGTGACGACACGGAGAGAAAGAAAGAAAAAAAGAGTGGAGGTGCATTCGACCTAAAGCAAATCGTTTGATTTGACTGGCACAAGTATGTAATTAATAAAAATTATATGCGGTAGGTAATTCAAACAGTGGTTCTGACTCTTTATTTTATCGCAATTGTAAACAGATTAAAATGTTCTTTTGTCTGGACAAAGAAGCTTTTAAGTATGTTTAAACTTTGCTAGAAAACATTCTCCTCAGCAACTTTCCGTGGCAATTCCAATGGTTTTAAAACTAGCTGCTACCCTTAGATTTTTTGCTAAAGGGAAAAATGGTTGGGAACGACTTCAATTTGGGACTAGCCCAGCCTACTCTAAGCACAATTCCCATCCTCCCTCCAAAATTTTTTTCATAACCCCTTTTAAAATTATTGTTCAGGTGCTCATTCTCCTCCATGCGCTCGATCAGTCATCGAATCTCAATTTGGGTTGTTATTTTTACTCTAAACAAAGAATTTTAAATTATAAAAGCTAAAATAAGTTAAAAAAAATCTTACATTTTTACTCCTGTCGTCAACAAATTTCTCGATTTTTTGGCGTTCAACGCCTTACGGAATAAGGCTGAATGTCAACTTTTATGTCAAGAAAAACCAAAATGAATCTACCAAAATTAGGAGGAAATAGCAGTACAAGGCAGACATTACCGCGAGACAGGAGATACGATGAATAGGATCAGGAATAACGAAAAGAAAAAATTGCGACATTTATTACAGCTGTCATCAAAGAATGGACATGTTGGGATGCGGATTCGTCGTGGGAAATCGACTCAGGTCGAAAGCCATCGATTTTAAGCCGATTAGCGATCGCCTGGCTGTGATCCGCATCAAAGCTACCTTCCAAAACATCAGCCTAATATGTGCACACGCCCCTACCTGAGGAGTCTAACAAGGAGGAGTATTACGACCTCGTTGGCGGAGGCTACGCAGCCTGTTGGGAGTATGATGTCAAAGTCGTGCTCGGAGACTTCAATGCTAAAGTCGGGAAAGAAAATATCTTTGGGGGATTAGTTGGAAAGCACAGCCTCCACGAAACGACAACAGATAACGGCTTCCGACTAATCGACTTTGCTGCAGCTCGTAATACGGTGATAAGTATCACTAGGTTCTCCAGGCGAAAGATACACACAACAACCTGGCGATCTCCAGATGGTCGAACCGCCAACCAAATCGACCACGCGCTTATTGGCGCAAGGCACGCATCAAACATCTTGGACGTGCGAACCTTCCGAGGTGCAAACGTGGACTCTGTCAGGGAAATCTCGCATTCTTAAGCTGAAATACATTATTTTAGTTTTGTTACTTATGTAAAGTTTATGTTTGGCAAACCAGATACGTAAAAAATGAAGATCATGGTTCAAATCCGCCACAAGATCCAGAACACTTTTAGATTTATATGCTAGACCAAGATCATCTGCGAAGGCTGTAATTTTAGCGGTGAATGTAAGGTTGAACAATGAATTCATATATTTTATAAACCAAATGGACCGACCCTTGGGAACACCAATGTTCGAAACCCTGATGTCTCTCATTTTGACCTCAACTTTAACTTTTTGTGTTCTATACTTAAGATAGGCTTCGAACCAATTGGAAATGATACCTCGAAAACCAGCAGAATGTTGTTTGTATAGGAGAACGGCATGATCTACAGTATCAAATGCTTTACTTATATCAACAAACAGACCTGCACAATATGTTTTATCATCAAGACCCTTGTTTATGAGGGAGCAGAAGTCAAGGAGCACATCTTCGGCAGAAAGTCCTTCTCTAAAGCCGAATTATGATTAGCTGAAGAATTTACTTCTGTTCAAGTAACGCAACATTCTATTTTTAACAGCTTTTTCAAATATGTTTGAAATCGACGACAATAAAGAGATAGGTCTATAGTTGTTAGCCTACTTTCTACAACCCTTTTTATAAACAGGTACCACAACAGCGCATTTTAATTCTGAATAACGATACAATAATGAAAGGTATGAAACGTTTCGATGGAGTTCGAGTGGTGCAATTGTTTCCGTTATTGTTTTATCACCTATTATTTTTAAAGCTCTTTTGTTGGTTCCATCCAAGAGACTTAAGTGAGTTATGGGAACACCTGCCCATATATGACAGTTGTACTCAAGCTTTGGACGAATGTAGGCTTTATAGATTACAGCCCATATATGACAGTTGTACTCAAGCTTTGGACGAATGTAGGCTTTATAGATTACAGCCAGACAGATGGGAGAAATATTTCTTATATCGTCTCAGAAAACCCAAACACCTTGCAGCGTGGAATGACCACATCAAATATGTGGTCATTCCACAATAGGTGTTCGATGATGCACATACCGAAAACTGAGAGTTATTATTATTATTATATAAGGCGGCAGCGCCGGCCGCTTATAGCCATCGGCATTGGTGGAGGGTCCCGCTTTCACGACAGAAGAAAGCATTGAGTTTTTGAAGCATTAAATTCTACGCGGTTTTTATTCCACATATGCTGTCGAGATCAAAATTTAATGAATTCATCATACGCTGCCGTTCAAGCTCCACATCCGAAGGATATGGGTATGAATCTAAAAACGAATATGAAAACCTGGCGGTCTGTTGTCAGCAAAACAGTATATTGAATAAGACGTTTCAGAAAAGAGATAATTCATGAAAATGAGAAAGAGAGCCGGAGACAGAACGGATCCCTGGGGAACACCAGCATTTATTTTGTGAATATCAGTGTTATGTATCGAAATAAAAAAATAAATTTCCGATTAACATTTCAATTTTAATTTTTTAAAGATATGTAACCGAAATTGCGAAATACAAATCTTATATTTTGGATTATTAATAAAATAAACATAAAATAAAAAAAACTTTCACGGCGGCCGGCACAACAATCGAACAAATATAATTAAGATGTTTGCTTTCCGAGAACTGTCAAACCTTGGTGGGATGCAATTGAAAGCTCATTTTAAATAATGTAGAAGATTAGTCATTTCCATTTATTTATGGAATCTGTCCTAAGTTGAGCTTAGACTAAGGGTATCGCAGACTATCTCAGAGAATATTCGAAGAGACTTTTAGGAGGCGGGATTTAAGGATTTTTTTTTGCGCGAATGATAGCTTCTATGCTCTATAGAATCAATAGAGTATCGGAAACTAAGAACTCTTAAAGAAAAGGGCAAATGTACAGTTTTAGTGCAAATTGCATTTAACTTTAAGACAAAGAATTTTTTCTTGTTAACTGGCATCCAAAGTGGAAAGTTCACCTTTTTTCCAAGGTTTACCGAATTTTTTTTTAAAATGAAGAAAATTAAAAAAAAGACTAACAATTTAAAATTCAAAGGTGGTGCGAATTTGAATTAAATTGGTAGATTAAAAGAAATGAATCTCATACAATTCCTAGGAAAAACAATTTTTTTTTAACGTATAGTTAGTTTTATACGAATTTGATAGGTGTAAATTTGTGCTACGAGTGCTGAAACTTTGTTGTACTATAAGGCAAGTTATGCATTCGTAAAAAAAATTCTAACGATCAAACATGACATTACGATCATAGACCAGCCTAAAAAAGTGATCGACAAAAAAGTCTCTATCTCTGTCTGTCAGTCTTTCAGTCTGTCTGTCAGTCTGTCAGTCTGTCCGTCAGTCTGTCCGTCTGTATGTATAACGACCTGCAGCCTAAACGGTGTAAGCGATTACCTTCAAATTTGGTATGTGTGACTATTTTGGGATTCCTCAGAGGGGAAATTAAAATTTTATTTTTAGGCCTAAAAATAACGGTACCTGCCATATGACCTTGAAGGAAAATTTTATTTTTCTCGAAAACGGCTCCAACGATTTTTATAAACATATTTGAGAATTTTTTTGTTGGTAATAGCTATCATTTGATATGAACCAAGTTTAGGAGACACGACTATTAACGGTACTTTTCATATAACGGTTTTTAAAATTTTTGGTTTTCTCGGTAACTGTACATTGGATTTCTGTCAAATTTTATATCTGAGAAGACCTAGGTAGCCAAACTAATTCTGCATATTTAAATTTTAAATTACTTTTTTTTATAATTAAAATTAATTTTTGAATTTTTTATTTTGAAAAATCAATATTTTTAAAACTAATCAAAAAAAATAATTTTAAATTTTATGGTCACGTGTATATTAATAAACTCTAAAATTGTGCATACCAAAATTTCAAAAAACATTGTTTAAAAAAAAAACTAAACATAAAAAACCGGATTTCATCAAAATCCGTCCTACAATTTTCGAGATACTTTTGTATACAATTTTCATTGATCGGTTGCATCTAATGGTTTTCTTGTTTTTTTTTTTCGAGAAACCGATTAAAGTGATGGTTTTGGCAATTTTTATAAGTTAAAAAAACGAATTTTACTTTCATTTATACATATGTATGAACATATCTACATACCTAGGTTCTCTATATATAGATAGGTACATAATACCCTCCTAATTTTCATAATTCAAATCCCTTTAAATATACATTTGAATGTAGGTACCAATGTAACCATTCCTTGAATCATATGTATTCCACAATTCATTATATTAACAATCAGTGTTATCGTACCTAAATCGGCTTTAATCCTGGAAAGGATAACTAGACAAGGTATACCTACTAACAGAGTCAGTGGTTAGCTACACTAAAGTTGGTAGTTACAAGAGCAAGTTTGTACGATCCAGTCGTGCATTTTATTTTCTAAGTTTGTGTTTATTAATGAAAAACAATAAATACTTACCAACATTTTTGTGAACAATTTAAAATATTTCGATAAATCTTAAGTTAAATTGAAACGTTTCTAATTTGTTGTCAACCAAAATATTACACGTTTGAACTAAAATTTTACCGTTTTGCAATAGGTGCAATCTGTCAAAGTACTTATGCATATTGCTTCAAAGAGAAAAAATAAAGAAGATAACAAGAGCAAGAAGCACCGTTAGGATATCGAAATCAATCAAAATATGGGTAAACAAAAGAACAATGTCAACGGTTGTACGTGCACTTATGATTTAAAATAACTAGATATTTTCTAATGCCAAATTAGAAGAGCCATAGAATTTAATTTTCCCAATAGCGCATACGTCTCAGATCCAATCCATGATACGATATAATCAGGTTTTTTATCTGGACATGAAACACCGTAAGTTGAAAAATGCGGTTCGTATGTAATCCACAAACATTTTTCTTTATCAAAGGCTTTAATTGGCGGAATATGATTGTTGATCTCAATTTTAATTGGCTCAGTTTTAATATTAATTTGATTGACCAAATTTTCCAAAAAAAACATTTTGGTTCGTTATCAATGCACTGAGTACTTTACTTAGATCTTGACTCATATTTAATTTTACAATTACATATTTAACATTTCATGCATGCAATCTACCATGTGGGAAAAAAGGTATATCTCTTATATATAAAAGAGAAATGTTGTCCGTGTGTGCGCGCATAACTCGAGAACGGATGATTCGATTTTCATGATTTTGGGCTTGATGAATTCGTATTGACCCAAGGAAGGACTTAGGATACTTGAGGAAAATGCCAAAAATTTTCCAGGAAAATTGAAAATCAGGGATCATCCTCTTTTTATGGCATATCTCCAGAACAGTTACTTCGATTTAATGCTTGATAAATTCGTATTGGCTCGAAAAAGGTCATAGGATAATGGAGGAAAATCTGTTAACGATTTAGGACTTTTGGTCCAAGAAAGGGCATATAGGACACTGGAACATCGTTTGACTTTCAAGATTTTGGAATTGATGGATTCGTGTTGGCCTAGAGAAGGAATATGAGGTGTCCTTTTCGTTTCGTCATTCAATTGAATTGTATTTGTATTTTTATTTGACCGCACGTCAAATAAAATAAAATTTAATTAATTTTTTTTTTAATTTTCATTGTGCTCAAAGTATTTGTATGTTTATCAAGTCGATTCATTGTGAATGTGATTTCAATCAATTTTATTTATTTATTTTCGCTATTAAAAAAAATTGTGAAAAGTGAGATAAAAAACCGCTTTCGATTTCGTTACGGTGCAATTGGATTTGGGTAATTTGATAATCAGTTTAAATTTTAATGATTTTTGTGAGTTAGACGAAACCAAAGATATTTCGAACGTTTTCATTTCAATGTGTTTTGGTATGTGTTTGCAGAACATTTTCATTTGGCCATTTAGTGATTGATTTCAGCAGTTCCAAGTCTAATTTGTGATTTCATTAGTAGGTAATTATGAAACTCGATCCATTTTCGATGAATGTTAATTTGGTTTGGCTTTCGTTTATGTTATCATGCCACCAGTTAGAAGTTCAAACCATTCACATCGAAGTCGTAATGCACAACAAATGGTGACTGCTCGTGCAAGCGAAACTACAGACAAACACTCAGATCGAAATGTACGCAATCGAGCGAACATGTCGCAAATTCGAAAAACATTATCTCAAGAATAATGTTCCGTCTTCTAAAGCTAAACGATTTTGACTCCGAAATACAAGGATGTCGATCATTTGAATCTTGTAATTCAAAATCAAATCGCCCGTGATTTACATTTGTTCAAATCCGTGGACTCCATAATGGATGAAAACGAATCCACCAACTATCCACGGAACTTTTGAATTCTTTGGATGTTCCGGGCTTTCCGCCACACAATTTAAAATTGAAAGTCCGCTCAGTTATAATTTTGCTGCTCAACCTCAATGCACCGAAACTGTAACGGAACGCGTTTGATTGTGAAGAACATCAAATCAAATCAAATTCAAGACACGATTTTGCGGGGAAAATTCAAAGGCGAAGATGTTCTCATTCCACGAATTCCGGTTATTCCAAACGATTTGATATTCGTGTTTGCTATGATAATCAATAAGTGGAAGTGACAATCGATGGATGTTTGTGTCATCAATCTCGAATTCCCATGTTTGTCAAATGGTCAATTATATGTGACGTGTTCACGTATCGGCAAACCTACCGCTTTGTACGTATACGCACCCGAAAATAAAACTAAAAATGTTGTGTACCATAAAGCACTTCAGTAAAAAGGCGTTAGGCTGGCCAACACGGCAGTCATTTCGATGTAATTGAAAAACATAGACATTGTTAATTTAGCTATATTTATTGTATTTAATAAAACTTTAAAATAAAGAATTTTAATTGACCGCACTACATGAAACAGCATTGTACACGCTCGGAATTATTATTTTCTTAACATTAATGAATTTAGGCGGAACGAAGTTCGCGCGGGTCAGCTGGCTTATTATATATAAATATAATATACAGGTATATGTATTTCTTCATGCTAAATTAATTAAATTCACTAGTATAAGCACATGCAATGGAATCGTGTTTTAAATACTCGTTACCAATTGTTATATATCGAAATAAAATAATAAATTTCCGATTAACACTTCAATTTTAATTCATTAGAGATAAATTATAAATTCATTAAAATTATTCAGTACCGATGGTATGCATCGGCTGCACATCGATGAGCGAAAGTGATCGATAAAGTGAAAAACTAGGAAGAAGAAAAAAAAAGAAAAAACTATCTTGTGTTGTGCTACCTGTTTTTGTTTTATTCCTACAAAACCCCCAAAATCAAAATAAATTAAAAAAATAAAAGCCCATAACAATACAATAATAAGATCAGTAAAAAAATAATCAATAACAACGCGCCCTTCCCATAATAAAAATTCAGTGTTCAAATATAATAATAACCAACAAATAAAACAACACAAATAAGCATAACGTGCGGTAAATATTTCCTTTTCCTTTTCCTTGTCACTTCTCGCAGTTGTATTAGCCTGATCATTGTAGGTACTGTGTGTGTGGAGCTTATCACATAGTGCATGCAATGATTAGGTTAGTATAACGTCAGATGGATTACTGTTTGTTTTTTTCTATTTAACCAGGGGCGGATCAATATAAATTGTCACTAAGGCATAACACTAGTGACAATTTGTTATTGCAATGTTCAAATTGGAATATAGATCAAACATTCATTATAGTTAATTGTCTGACTTGTGTTTTATATGTTTTGAAATGTTAAAACGGTTGGTAGTTTTAGAGTCGATTATACCAATATTCGCTGGCTTAGGAAAAATTTTTATGCCGCGTATGTCCACACTGTTAAAAACAGGCCAGCTGTTTTGGCACTGAGTGAGACCCAGATAGGCGAAAATTCTGATCAATCGGAATTTCGTCTGTTTGGGTACAACTTAGTGCCATTATTCTTTTCCCACCATGGTCTCGCCGTATACGTAAGAAATGATGTAGCGTACCAACTCCAACCACAATATGGCTTGTGCTCAAACACAAATTTTAATTTCATGTGGTTAAAATTCACGGTAAATAAGCACATCATACACACATGTTTTATTTATCGGTGCCCAAATTTGGATAGAGTTTCAACTTTTAACGAATTTGATGCTTTGTCCGACTCCATTCAAAGAATTGTTTCCCATTATCCTCACACTGAAATCGTCATTGCGGTCGATTTCAATGTACACAATTCTAGTTGGCTGCGCTTTTCGAGCCAGACAACACCCGAAGGAAGGTATGTTGAGGTCTTTGCTGAGTTAAACCAACTGACTCAGATTGTTGACGAGCCAACCCGAATACCTGACGATGCAGGTCAAACCGCAAACACTCTAGACTTGTTCCTTACCTCTGACCCTACTAAATACACGCTTAATGTATTATCGCCTCTAGGTACATCAGACCATTGTGTCGTATCTGCAAATTTCTCATGCCAACAACACTCAGTTAAAGAAAAACCACCTATGAGAACCGTTTGGCAATATGGGAAAGCCAACTGGGACGGTCTCAACATTTTTTTTCAGAAACTTTAACTGGTCATTATGCTTCCTCGGTAGTGACATAGACTCCAGCGCAGATATGATAACAAATTTAATCCTTTACGGAATGAGAAATTTTATCCCGAATAGGGTGAAATCTATCAAACCGAAAGAAAATGCATGGTTTGATTCAAGCTGTAAAGAGGTTATTAGGGTTAGAGAAGTCAGTTTCCGGAATTATAAAATTATAAAGCCAACCCCACTCAGGAATACTGGAAAAAGTTTCAACAAGCTAGAAAGACTTGCAACGTTCACATTCGTAGAACCAAATTTTTGCATGACCAAAAATTAAGGCAAAAAATACTACAATGTCCCAAAGGTAGTAAGAATTTTTGGTCATTTGTAATGACACCCCTCGTGCTCGTCTTTAATGACACCGCTTTTGTCAGTTCTCGCGAAAAAGCCAATTTGCTTGCAGCGCAGTTTGCTGTTAATTCGACGCTGTCAGAAAGTGTTATGACTCCTCCAGTACTTGAGAGCGTAAACGATTTTATGGGACGAATCTTCTTTCGCACTCGTGCAGTTGCTAGAGTCCTCAAAGATCTTGACATAAACAAATCCGCTGGCCCGGATAGTATCCCTCGCATCGTTCTGAAGAGGTGTTCTTCAACGCTAGCAAAACCACTGCGTAAGCTTTTCTATCTGTCCTACTCTACAGGTCTCTTTCCGAGTGGATGGAAAACAGCATTTGTCCAGCCTGTCCCTAAAAAAGGCGCATCTTCTTCACCATCTAATTACCGTCCAATTGCACTTACGTCCCTTTTTTCCGAGGTCATGGAAACGCTGATTAATTATCAGCTCAAGAAATATCTTGAAGAACGAAAGCTCCTTTATGACCGGCAGTATGGCTTTCGTAGCAATAGGTCCACTGGTGATCTGATGGTATATCTCACCGAACAGTGGCACAAATCTTTACATCGTTTTGGAGAAAGTAAGATTATTGCGCTTGATATTTCAAAAGCATTTGATAGAGTTTGGCATCAAGCTCTCCTATCGAAAATGCGTGCATTTGGTATCGATGAATGTCTTCTTCGTTGGATTAGAAATTACCTTTCGGACCGTTCAATACAAGTTGTATTGGACGGTTTCAAGTCTGATATTCACAAAATAAATGCTGGTGTGCCCCAGTGCTCCGTATTGTCTCCGACCCTCTTTCTCATTTTTATTAATGATCTCTTATCTGGAACTTCTAATCCACTTAATTGTTTTGCTGACGATAGTTCTCTCAGCTTTTCATATTCGTTTTTAGATGCACCTCCTTGTTTTTCGGATGTGCAACTGGAACGGCAGCGTATGATAAGCTCATTAAATTCTGATCTTGACAGCATTGTCCAATGGGGAATTAAAAACCGTGTAGAATTTAATGCTTCAGAAACTCAGTGCTGTCTTCTGTCGTTAAAGCAGAACCCACCCCCATGCCGCTATCCATGAGCGGCACTAGCATTGAAGAAACCGATCAGCTTTCAGTCCTAGGCATGTGCATCACAGACCACCTCTTGTGGAATGAACACATATTTGATGTCGCCAAAAACGCTGCAAAGTGTTTGGGCTTTCTTCGAAGGTGCAAGAAATTCTTCTCCCCGTCTGATCTGGCTGTAATCTATTATGCCTTCATTCGTCCAAAGCTGGAGTTCAACTCGCACATTTGGGCAGGAGCTCCCAAAACTCATTTGAATCTTTTGGATATAATTCAAAATAGAGCTCTAAGAATGATTGGCGATAGAACTATAGTGGAAACATTTACATCTCTAGAACATCGTCGAAATGTTATATGTCTCTCACTATTTTATCGCTATTTTTATGAACAATCTTCGAGCGAAATAGCCATTTGCATTCCTCCCCTTAAACTTTTCAACCGTAATACTCGCGCTTCTAGGAATTCTCATCAGTTTACCCTTGAGCCCAACTTCGGTCGTACTGTTAAGTACAGAGAATCTTTCTTTAGCCGTACAACGCGAATGTGGAATACTTTACCCGGCTCTATTTTCCCCTCCCATTTTGATATTCAGAAATTCAAAACCAATGTGCATCGGTATCTCCTCTTGCATCCTTCCCTACTTTCCTAACACTCGCACTGTGCTTGTTCATTTTAAGGGTAGTCAAAACCCCTTTAGTGCGCGCATCCGTTTAAAAAAAAAATTAATTTTAATTTGAGTTCGTACTTTATTACACTGTACTTGAGATAATAACAATTACGGATTGATTAAACGGTGCGAGTAGGTGCGAGTATGATGAGAGCCAAAAGTGAACTGAGCTGTTGTTTGATTTAGATGATGATGATCTTCTTCTGGCTAAAGATATATGTAGATGTTGGAGGTGCATACTCATCAATCAGACTTGAAACCATCCCGTACAACTTGTTGTATATAGCGGTCCGATAGATAATTTCTAATCCAACGAAGAAGATATTCATCGATACCAAATTCACGCATTTTCGATAAGAGAGCTTGATGTCAAACTCTATCAAATGTTTTTGAATATCATGTGCAATAATCATACTTTCTCCAAAACGATGTAAAGATTTGTACCATTGTTTGGTGAAATATACCATCCATAGTGGACCCAGTGCTATGAAAGCCATACTGCCGCTCATTAAGGAGCTTTCGTTGTTGAAGATATTTCTTAAGCTGACAATTTATCAGACCTTGGAAAGAAGGGACGGAAGTGCAATTGGACTGTAGTTAGAGGGCTAAAAAGATTCGTCTTTTTTAGGGACAGGCTGGGCAAATGCTGTTTTCCATACACTCGGAAATAGACCTTTAGAGTACGACAGATGTTTCTCTTGTTAAAAGGTGCTGATAAGTTGTAAGGGTATGGTCTAAACGTAGGCGAACAATACTGGTGATGGATGATTTCTCTGTTTGAGTTGGATAAATAGGAGGTATTTTATATTTTATTGTTGTTTATTCTTATGGAGTGGTGATTATATGACATCCAGTTATTCATCTGGCAGATTTTGACTTGTAATTTTACTGTTCGTAAAAGATCTTTCTCACTATATGTGTTAAACAAGAGCGTAGGTTTCTGCTAGCAGAATTGGCAGCTTTGTCAGCGTACTCTCATTTCCCTTTATGCCATTGTGATTTTTGTTTTTGTTTTAATTAAAATATCCCTAATCATTATTACTGATGGGGTTTTATTGTTTAGGTTCATAATGGCGTGGATAACTGACAGACTGTCAGTGCATATTACCCAATGTTCTTTTGTATAAGAGGCGTGGTTCGGCACACAAACGGCCGATAGAGTTCTTCGTCAGGTTTTGTTTTTTCTTTGACTCGACACAACAGAATCCCTACCACGATAACCAGCAGTCCAGAAAAAAAACACCCATCGAGAAACAAAAAAACGAGTTTTTCTTTTCTTTTTTTTTCTTTGCTTTTAATTTTCTTTTCTTGTTTTTGAACTATAATTTGTACAATTAATATAAGGAGAAGTGATCGATGTCTGTCGAGATGTAAATGGCGAACGAAAGATTTTATGAAACGTGAAGATAGTTGTAGTTGGCACCCAAAAAACTACAATAAAATTATTGCAGTTTGTTGGGTATGTCCACCGATGCCAACCATGAACCAGATTAGTTTTGTTCATGCACAATTGGATCACAGGTGATGGCAATTGTGCATGAACATTAATCCCCCTCTTGGCGAGAGGCGCAAAAAAAAATACTGTACAGGCAAAGATTACTTTAAATGTAGGTGTGAAATTCCTAAAAAACATTGAAAGGCATATAAAGTAAAAAATTAAGTTACGTTATGGGTAATATGCAAAGTTTCACAACTGGTCGAATTATTTCGCCGTTTTGAGTTTTAACTGTCGCGACTCTCACTCTTCTGTCGTCGCGACGGGGTGTACATTTACAACACGCCCTAGGCACCATTCCGGTGATGGCAAATTTTAATTTTTAACAACGACTAAATCATTCAGTTTTACATTCTCCTGCGGCGATCGCCATTTATTTTTTGTTGCAATTTCGTTAGATAATCGTCCTTCCATCGACGGCAGAACTGCTGCTGAATGCAGCGAACCTTTCCCCAACGATTGATTAAGGATAAATTAGCATCGGCTAAGTTCGGTTCAGGAAAAGCTAAAAGTGGAGCTCCGCGCAAAAAATGACCAGGTGTTAGGGCTAATAACTCTGAGGGATTATTTGACATAGAAGAGAGTGGGCGTGAGTTTAAACACCCTTCAATCTTCGCTAATACCGTAGAAAATTCTTCAAATGTGATCTTAGAGCTGGTCCCCAGTTTTCTGAAATGGGTTTTGAAACTTTTGACTCCAGCTTCCCAGAGGCCACCCATATGAGGTGCCCCAGGGGGAATAAAATTCCACTTAAGGCCTTGAATACCGTAAGTTGCGCGAGTTTCTTGAGGAATCGAGTTTAAAAATTTTTAGAAATCCTTGCGTAGCACAGTGTCGGCTCTCAAAAAATTGGTACCATTGTCGGTGTAGATTGCATTTGTGGCAAACGCCGCTAGAAAGGCTTCAGACGACAAATCGCTGACTGCTTCAAGGTGAATTGCCTTTTGACTCCAGCTTCCCAGAGGCCACCCATATGAGGTGCCCCAGGGGGAATAAAATTCCACTTAAGGCCTTGAATACCGTAAGTTGCGCGAGTTTCTTGAGGAATCGAGTTTAAAATTTTTTAGAAATCCTTGCGTAGCACAGTGTCGGCTCTCAAAAAATTGGTACCATTGTCGGTGTAGATTGCATTTGTGGCAAACGCCGCTAGAAAGGCTTCAGACGACAAATCGCTGACTGCTTCAAGGTGAATTGCCTTGGTCGAAAAACAGACAAACACACAGACATGCCCTTGGACATGCAACAATTTTGTGCATTAAAACTTTTAATGACAAATGGGCCTGGAAAATCGATGCCAGTGAAGGTGAAATGTGGAGAGAAAGTGCTTCGTTCAGGGGGTAAAGCCACCATTGATTAATACCTACTGAGCAATAGTACAAGTTTTGCATTTATGACTACAGGACTTAATAAGATTTTGAAGTATTGAGATCCAAAGAATTTGCCGTATTAGGTAGAGCATTAAAGAATTGCCGCCATGCAATGAAATGTCATAGATGAATTGCGTGAGTATTTCCCACATTATTCATAATTTCGCTAGTGCGATTGGCGACGAAAGTTTTCCACGTACATGGTGGTTTTTTCAGGGACGGTTTTTACCCAGCGGGGTATTTCAATGAGTTGTAACTCCGGTAACGATTCTGCAAATGTTTTCCAAGTTTGAAAAGTTTCCGGTTTTAGGACTTCATCCCAACCGGTTTGTTCTGGCCACCCCACGCCAGTTGTATTAGCATTTTTGCGATGATCACCACAGGGGCCAACCACCCTGCGGGATCAAAAATGCGAGCAATTTCAGAAAAAACCTCCCGTTTTGTGGGACTTTTCGATAAAACAATTTGCTTAATGGAAAAATAAAAGTTATCTCCTTTGGCGTTCCAACGTATCCCTACAGTCTTTGTTTGTCTGTCAAAATCGAGTCTAAGAACATGGTCCTGAGACAAATGATCGAGCAAACCAGGAGTGTTAGAGGTCCACTTACGAAGTGGAAAACCCGCTGATTGTATGCAATGGGCACGGGATAACACAGACTCAAGAATTTTCGAAGCGAGAGGGAATTCGTGTTTGCCGATTTTTGCCAACTCGAGCAGGGTACGGATGGCCAAATAAGGAGCAAAATTAACGCCCAACGTGACGGTAAGTAATTCGAAATCCTCGACTTCGTTGGTGGAGATGAGCGAAAAAGAATTCTTTGAAAAGGCTCGGGGGTCGATTAAAATCTGACGGTACATTTTCTCAATGTCTGCATTAAACACAATCCTTATCTAGAAACGCCAACGAATTATTAGTGAGGAAAGATATTGTTGCAAAATTGGTCCTGGATATAGCACATCGTTCAAGCTGACGCCATTCGAGGAAGCACTGGAGGCGTTGAAAACTACGCGTACTTTGGTTGAGATGCTTTCGGGCTTTATGACCGCGTAATGCGGTAGATAAAAGGATTTTACTCTTCCGTTTTCAATGTTTTCCAATGGGCTAACCTTGTGCATATGATTGAGGGTAAGATACTCGGCAATGACTCTTGAGTATTGAGATTTTAACTCAGGCTTTGAACTAAGAGTTTTTTCGGTTCTAGCAAATTGTTTTAATGCAATAAACCTTGAGTGACCTAAAATAATTTTTGTAATTTGTGGCTTAAAGGGAAGGCACACAACAAACCTACCGTCGTATCATCTGTGGGTGGTAGTTTTATATAATTCCTCGCAGTAGCAGTCCTTCGATCTGACAACTGTCGAGGGAAATTCCTCTAATTCCCAAAATTTACGTAATTGAGTGTCTTGTGAGTTTAGCATACTCACTCTCGAACTCTACCGTAGTGCTAAAGGATTGAAAAGTTTCTGGAACTGGTCCCGACAAGACTCATCCAAACATGGTGTTCTGCGCGAGAAGTGAATTTGACATGTGTTTTATGCCCTCTCGAATTATTGAGGGATATAAATCGGCTCCTATGAGCAGGTCTGCTTGAGACGATTTGTTAAAAGTGGGATCGGCTAATGTAAGACCTTCGAAGAGACTGGTATCAGCTATCGAGAAAGACGAACTTGGAAGATTGTTCGTTAGAGTTTTTAACACAATAGCTTGAGCTGATAGGGTGGCTTGAGGAGTGTTGAAGCCAGTAATTAAAAAGAGCATAGTCTCTTTGAAGTCATTGCGAGATTTCCACTTATTTCGGAGATTGTAGTGTTTCTATTTATGCAAGGTAAATTAAGACGTTTTTGGACAGTTGCTGAGATGAAGGATATTTCCGAGCTGGGACAATCAATGCTCTTACCGTATGCACGGTCTCTCCTCCCACAATTCCAACTAGTGCAGTTGCCAGCAAAATCCTTTTCCTAGTAGTCACCATATAGTTTTGAACATTTGATTGAGGAACGAAAGGCTGAGAGGATGCTGACATTTGAGGATTTTTCACCTCTTGCTGTTGAGAAGTGGACTGTATAATATTTGATGAAGAGTTTGTTGGCAAGTGCAAAAGAGTGTAATGACGTTTCTTGCAATAACTGCAGGACCGCTTACTAGAACAAGAAGATTTTTGATGGCTGGTACCCAATCAATTATTGCACATTTTTAACTGATGTACTTTTTCAATTCGAGAAGGAACCGTCATAGCGGAAAATTTTGGGCATTCGTATATAGAATGGTTGGATCAATAGATTTTGCCTTTGGTAGATCCTACCGCCTTTGCTAGTTGACTTTATTTGGCTTCTGCGTTGGAGTTTTCCTCGGAGCGCTCTGACTGTGTATCGGTTTCGAGGACGTAGTGTCTGAAATCGACTCCAGGGTTTGAAAGCGAGAGCTGAGGAATTTTTCTGATTGCTTCCACGATGGGACTTTTGTAGGATCTTCCAGTGATTGCTCCCAGAGGTCAAGTGTGTTTTTCGGAAGTTTGCTTGAACCAGCGAAAACAAGAATGGGGTCCCAATTTTCAATCTTGATATTGTGCGCTTGGAGTATCGAGAGAGAGTCATTTACTTTGCATTGTTATAAGCGAATTGATTGGGTGGATTCACTAATGGCGTGGGCAAATAAAAAAGGTTTTTTACTTGATTATTGAAGGGTATTTTCATAAGCCGCGCGTAAGGCTTCCCAAGCTAAAGAAAATCTGGCATTAGTCAAAGAAAACTCTTTTACAATTCTAGCCGCATCACCCCGCGTTTTGCATTGCAGAAATAGTTTTTCTACATCACCTAGTTTCGCATGCTGTATATACACCGCATTAAACATATCACGAATTGCAGGCCACGAAAGATAGTCACCATGGAATATATCAGTATCGCATGGTGGAAGTTTTATGCAATGAGAAGGTACAGATTTTGAAGATGGGTTATTTGGAGGAAGCGCACTGTTATTATCAAGAGAAGTATCAGGTTTCAATTTATATTGTAACTCTTACAACATGGCAAAGCAATTAATATAAGTTTCACTACTATCCTTATATTTTGACTCAATAACCGTCATGTCAAGTTGTTCCTTGTTTTCGGAAGGCCGAAAGCGGGTACATTCGGCGTATTTTACCTTAACGCCATGCCACAAATCTCTCAACTCTGTTTTTCTTGCCTCTAGAGTCAGGTAGGTGTATTTTGCTCAGAAACGTCTTTAGCGGATTCATGGAATTTTACAAACAAGTCCGTGGCAATTATCAACTCTTCTAAGATTGACATGATAATAACCAAGCGATATAGATTAGAAAGAAGCGTTATAGTATTTGAAAAGGATTTTCTACCCTATCCAACTAAAGCGTTGAACAAAAGTATCAAAGGCGGAACGAGAGCATAACTCGAAAAGGATGTTCGGCCCTTTTTAAATAAATCGATGAAAACGCTCTGTAGAAAAAATCAAAAAGTTGAGAATAAAGAATGGCTTAAAAACGAGAGCAAAAATTCGAAAAGGATTTTCGGCCCTTTTCAAATAAAGCGATACAAACGCTGTGTATAAAAAAAAAAAATGAAAAAAGTTGAAAATATTTTCAAGTAGAAAATGAATTAAAAAACAATAATAAAGTTGATTTTCTGACCAATTTGTGGATTTAGTATTGCACAGTGGAAATGCAGTTTCCTTCGGCTTTTTTGGTCGCAGTAATTTTCGCAATGAAACAATCAAGTTACATTAGCTTTCCCAACGTTTCGGCAGGGGTTGCTGCCTTCTTCAGGGGTACTTTATTTACACAAAAAAAATTACAAATAACATTAATGGTTGATAAGTAAAGTAATAACACAATTATGAATACTCACTTAGACAAAATAGTCAAAACATTTATATTACAATAAAAATTTAAATAAGCACTTCAAAGAATGAAGTTGAGTCTGTGTGACTTGAACAAAGCACAAATTACATTTAGGAAGAAAGAAGAGAGCAATACACAGCAGAGATGTTTTGTGTGTCTTGTTTTCGATTCATGTTGTTTTTGTTGTTGAGAATGTGTAATGTTTCTAACGTGTATCGTTTTGAAACATGTTTCTCCGTCTGTAGGATTTCAACGCCTTCAAAGTTTGGAGAATGGCCGTGTTCAATACTGTGACTGGCCAAAGCTGTCTTTTCGGAATTTTTGAGTTTTATGTCAGATTTGTGATTTGATATGCGTTGTCGAAGAAGTTGTTTTGTGGTTCCAATGTAACACAGGTTACAAGGTTCGTTTGTTTTTCCATTACAATTAATTTTGTAAATTACATCTGTTCGTTTGTCCTTATCAGGTTTCGTTTTTAGTTTTGTAAAACAATGGCCGAGTGTTTTGTTTGATTTAAAGGCAAGGCGAACATCTGTCAGATTTTTTGAAATGGATTTCTTGAAGTTGTCACTTAAAGTTGGCACGTAAACTATACTTTTGTGGTATGTGTTTGTCGGTTCTTCAGCATTATTTTTCGGTGGAATTTGCATTTTTTGTTTTGAAAGAAGACTACGAATTGTGATGAAGGGATAACCGTTATCACTTAGTATTTTGGTGACTTTCTTCTCGTTGATGGCGTGGAATCGTACATCGCTTATTTTGAAAATTTTATTTATGAGGTTGGACGCGGTATTGATGATGACGTGTCTTGCTTGATTTGATCGAAAGTTAATTAATCTACCAGACGCTGTTGGTTTTTGGTACCAATCAAACAGCAAACGATTTTCTTCACGATGGATTTTTACATCCAAAAACGGTATTGTTTTGTTGTGTTCGTTTTCAACAGTGAATTGAATTTTTGGATGGAATCCGTTGAGTGTCCTTAGTACTTTTTCTATGTTTCTTTTGTCCATGATCGCAAATATGTCATCAACATATTTTGACATGAAAACAGGCTTCTCTTCCATGGTAGTTAAACATTCTTCCAAGACATAGTCCAAAACTAGATCTGCAATCGTTGGAGATAAGGGGTTTCCCATAGGCATCCCAAAAATTTGTTTATAAATAACATCTTGATATTGAAGATAATTATTTTCTTTGAGACAAAAGTCAAGAATCTCCAGAAATTTGTGTTGGGCCATATTTGTGTTTTTGCTTATTAAACACCATTTCTTTTTAACAATGCTGATGGCTAATTGAATGGGAATGTTTGTAAATAATGACACTGCATCAAACGAGACTAATACATCATTTTGGCTTAGTTTTACATTTTTTGCTTTTTCAACAAATTCAAAAGAATTTTTGACAGAGTGGCTTGATTTTGTTGTCACGCACTGTAAAATTTTGCCAACATATTTGGATAGTTCATAGCACGGTACATTCATGGATGACGTAATCGGGCGCAGAGGCATGTCTGCTTTATGAATTTTGGTAAGCCGTAAATGGATGGAAGCTGTGCGGTGTACGTGGTCATCTTTGCTTTCTCTCTATCATCAAAGTAATTGTTGTTTTTAAGCCATTTGACTAAGTCATTATTTCGCGTTTGAAGTGTTGTTGTTGGATTATTCCTTATTGTTCTGTAGGTGTTTCGGTCAGACAATAATTCATGCATCTTCTCCTCATAATCTATGCGTTTCATAGCGACTGTGACGTTGCCTTTGTCAGCTGGTACAATGACAATATTTTTGTGCTGCTTGAGGAAATTAATTGTTAATTTGTTTACATAGAGAACATATTTTGCGAACCGATCGTTCTTTTGATGACGTATGAACGAGTGTAACATGTTGCTGTATTGTGCTCTCGTTTGTTCTTGTTGTCTTTCGTCTTGTATGCATCGAATTATTTCTTCTCCATCGGCTATAAGTTGAAAAAGAGGAAAACTTTGTTTATCAATTGCCAAGTGATAAAAGCCATTTAACCTCTAAGGGAAATTGAATATCTGTTCGGTTTTCAAACCATTTCTTATGTATTTGAATGTTAAATTCTTTCCATAGTAATGATTTGAGAGTGTCTATTTTTTGTGTGTTAGATTGTTGTATTTTATTATAAATTTCTCTGTGGACTTGTTTTTGTTTATTGATGAATTGTTTGTATTCATTTTCTGATAGATCCTCTTTGATGCGCTGGTCGTGCAGTCGAATGGCATTATTCGTACGTTTTATTTTGTGATAGATTTCGGAGATTTCAATGTTGAGGACTTTTTGATGGAATTTAAGTTCGATTTTGTCGTAAATTTGGAGAGATTCCTTGTTTGAAAGAATTTGTTTTTTTTAATAATATGCCGAAAAACAGGACTTATACCTAACCACTTAAAAAATTCCACACGCAGCACAAAACAAATTCTTTCAAACAAGGAATCTCTCCAAATTTACGACAAAATCGAACTTAAATTCCATCAAAAAGTCCTCAACATTGAAATCTCCGAAATCTATCACAAAATAAAACGTACGAATAATGCCATTCGACTGCACGACCAGCGCATCAAAGAGGATCTATCAGAAAATGAATACAAACAATTCATCAATAAACAAAAACAAGTCCACAGAGAAATTTATAATAAAATACAACAATCTAACACACAAAAAATAGACACTCTCAAATCATTACTATGGAAAGAATTTAACATTCAAATACATAAGAAATGGTTTGAAAACCGAACAGATATTCAATTTCCCTTAGAGGTTAAATGGCTTTTATCACTTGGCAAAAAATTCACTCTTCCAATTGATAAACAAAGTTTTCCTCTTTTTCAACTTATAGCCGATGGAGAAGAAATAATTCGATGCATACAAGACGAAAGACAACAAGAACAAACGAGAGCACAATACAGCAACATGTTACACTCGTTCATACGTCATCAAAAGAACGATCGATTCGCAAAATATGTTCTCTATGTAAACAAATTAACAATTAATTTCCTCAAGCAGCACAAAAATATTGTCATTGTACCAGCTGACAAAGGCAACGTCACAGTCGCTATGAAACGCATAGATTATGAGGAGAAGATGCATGAATTATTGTCTGACCGAAACACCTACAGAACAATAAGGAATAATCCAACAACAACACTTCAAACGCGAAATAATGACTTAGTCAAATGGCTTAAAAACAACAATTACATTGATGATAGAGAGAAAGCAAAGATGACCACGTACACCGCACAGCTTCCATCCATTTACGGCTTACCAAAAATTCATAAAGCAGATATGCCTCTGCGCCCGATTACGTCATCCATGAATGTGCCGTGCTATGAACTATCCAAATATGTTGGCAAAATTTTACAGTGCGTGACAATAAAATCAAGCCACTCTGTCAAAAATTCTTTTGAATTTGTTGAAAAAGCAAAAAATGTAAAACTAAGCCAAAATGATGTATTAGTCTCGTTTGATGCAGTGTCATTATTTACAAACATTCCCATTCAATTAGCCATCAGCATTGTTAAAAAGAAATGGTGTTTAATAAGCAAAAACACAAATATGGCCCAACACAAATTTCTGGAGATTCTTGACTTTTGTCTCAAAGAAAATAATTATCTTCAATATCAAGATGTTATTTATAAACAAATTTTTGGGATGCCTATGGGAAACCCCTTATCTCCAACGATTGCAGATCTAGTTTTGGACTATGTCTTGGAAGAATGTTTAACTACCATGGAAGAGAAGCCTGTTTTCATGTCAAAATATGTTGATGACATATTTGCGATCATGGACAAAAGAAACATAGAAAAAGTACTAAGGACACTCAACGGATTCCATCCAAAAATTCAATTCACTGTTGAAAACGAACACAACAAAACAATACCGTTTTTGGATGTAAAAATCCATCGTGAAGAAAATCGTTTGCTGTTTGATTGGTACCAAAAACCAACAGCGTCTGGTAGATTAATTAACTTTCGATCAAATCAAGCAAGACACGTCATCATCAATACCGCGTCCAACCTCATAAATAAAATTTTCAAAATAAGCGATTCCACGCCATCAACGAGAAGAAAGTCACCAAAATACTAAGTGATAACGGTTATCCCTTCATCACAATTCGTAGTCTTCTTTCAAAACAAAAAATGCAAATTCCACCGAAAAATAATGCTGAAGAACCGACAAACACATACCACAAAAGTATAGTTTACGTGCCAACTTTAAGTGACAACTTCAAGAAATCCATTTCAAAAAATCTGACAGATGTTCGCCTTGCCTTTAAATCAAACAAAACACTCGGCCATTGTTTTACAAAACTAAAAACGAAACCTGATAAGGACAAACGAACAGATGTAATTTACAAAATTAATTGTAATGGAAAAACAAACGAACCTTGTAACCTGTGTTACATTGGAACCACAAAACAACTTCTTCGACAACGCATATCAAATCACAAATCTGACATAAAACTCAAAAATTCCGAAAAGACAGCTTTGGCCAGTCACAGTATTGAACACGGCCATTCTCCAAACTTTGAAGGCGTTGAAATCCTACAGACGGAGAAACATGTTTCAAAACGATACACGTTAGAAACATTACACATTCTCAACAACAAAAACAACATGAATCGAAAACAAGACACACAAAACATCTCTGCTGTGTATTGCTCTCTTCTTTCTTCCTAAATGTAATTTGTGCTTTGTTCAAGTCACACAGACTCAACTTCATTCTTTGAAGTGCTTATTTAAATTTTTATTGTAATATAAATGTTTTGACTATTTTGTCTAAGTGAGTATTCATAATTGTGTTATTACTTTACTTATCAACCATTAATGTTATTTGTAATTTTTTTTGTGTAAATAAAGTACCCCTGAAGAAGGCAGCAACCCCTGCCGAAACGTTGGGAAAGCTAATGTAACTTGATTGTTTCATTGCGAAAATTACTGCGACCAAAAAAGCCGAAGGAAACTGCATTTCCACTGTGCAATATTAAAAAACAATAGCAAATTTGTAAAGGATTTTCGGCCCTTTTCAAATAAAGCGATACAAACGCTTTGTAGAGAAAAAATGAAAAAAAGTTGAAAATATTTTCAAGTAGAAAATGAATTAAAAAACAATAGCAAATTTGAAAAGGATTTTTGGCCGTTTTCAAATAAAGCGATACAAACGCTTTGTATAGAAAAATTGAGAAAAAAGTTGAAAATATTTTCAAATAGAAAATGAATTAAAAAACAATAGCAAATTTGAAAAGGGTTTTCGGCCTTTTTGAAATAAAGCGATACAAACGCTTTGTATAGAAAAAACGAGAAAAAGTTGAAAATATTTCAAATGGAAAATGAATTAAAAACGAGAACAAAATATAAAAAGGATTTTTGGCCCTTCAAATAAAGCGAAACAAACGCTTTGTAGAGAAAAAATGAAAAAAGTTGAAAATATTTTCAAGTAGAAAATGAATTAAAAAACAATAGCAAATTTGAAAAGGATTTACGGCCCTTTTCAAATAAAGCGATACAAACGCTTTGTATAAAAAAATTGAGAAAAAAGTTGAAAATATTTTCAAATAGAAAATGAATTAAAAACGAGAGCAATAATTTGAAAAGGGTTTTCGGCCTTTTTGAAATAAAGCGATACAAACGCTTTGTATAGAAAAATTGAGAAAAAGTTGAAAATATTTCAAATAGAAAATGAATTAAAAACGAGAGCGTCATTTGAAAAGGATTTTAGTCCCTTTTAAATTAAAGCCATATAAACGCTTTGTAGAGAAAAAATTAAAAAAAAGTTTGTAAATTATTTCTAGTAGAAAATTAATTAAAAAACCAATAGCAAATTTGAAAAGGATTTTCGTCGCTTTGTATAGAAAAATTGAGAAAAAAGTTGGCAATATTTTCAAATAGAAAATGAATTAAAAACGTGAGCAAAATTTGAAAAGGATTTTCAGCCCTTTTCAAATAAAGCGATACAAACGCTTTGTATAGAAAAATTGAGAAAAAGTTGAAAATATTTCAAATAGAAAATGAATTAAAAACGAGAGTAAATATGAAAAGGATTTTCGGCTTCTTTCAAATGAAGGGATACAAACACTTTGTAGAGAAAAATTGAGAAAAAATTCAAAATATTATTTCAAATAGAAAATGAATTAAAAACGAGAGCATCATTTGAAAAGGATTTTCGTCCCTTTTAAAATAAAGCGATACAAACGCTTTGTATAGAAAATTTGAGAAAAAGTTGAAAATATTTCAAATAGAAAATGAATTAAAAACGAGAGCAAAATTTGAAAAGGATTTTTGGCCCTTTCTAAATAAAGCGATACAAACGCTTTGTAGAGAAAAAATTAAAAAAAGTTGTAAATATTTTCAAGTAGAAAATTTATTAAAAAAAACCAATAGCAAATTTGAAAAGGATTTTCGGCGCTTTTCAAATAAAGCGATACAAACGCTTTGTATAGAAAAATTGAGAAAAAGTTGAAAATAGTTCAAATAGAAAATTAACTAAAAACGAGAACAAAATTTAAAAAGGATTTTTGGCCCTTCAAATAAAGCGATACAAACGCTTTGTAGAGAAAAAATGAAAAAAAGTTGAAAATATTTTCAAGTAGAAAATGAATTAATAAACAATAGCAAATTTGAAAAGGATTTACGGCCCTTTTCAAATAAAGCGATACAAACGCTTTGTGTAGAAAAATTGAAAATATTTTCAAATAAAAATGAATTAAAAACGAGAGCAAAAATTTGAAAAGGATTTTCGGCCCTTTTCAAATAAAGCGATACAAACAATTTGTAGAGAAAAAATGAAAAAAAAGTTGAAAATATTTTCAAGTAGAAAATGAATTAAAAACGAGAGCAAAATTTGAAAAGGATTTTCGCCCCTTTTCAAATAAGGCGATATAAACGCTTTGTAGAGAAAAAATTAAAAAAAAGTAGAAAATATTTTCAAGTAGAAAATGAATTTAAAAAAAACAATAGCAAATTTGAAAAGGATTTTCGGCGCTTTTCAAATAAAGCGATACAAACGCTTTGTATAGAAAAATTGAGAAAAAGTTGAAAATATTTCAAATAGAAAATGAATTAAAAACGAGAGCATTATTTGAAAATGATTTTCGTCCCTTTTAAAATAAAGTGATACAAACGCTTTGTATAGAAAAATTGAGAAAAAGTTGAAAATATTTCAAATAGAAAATGAATTAAAAACGAGAACAAAATTTGAAAAGGATTTTTGGCCCTTCAAATAAAGCGATACAAACGCTTTGTAGAGAAAAATTGAGAAAAAAGTTGAAAATATTTTCAAGTAGAAAATGAATTAAAAAACAATAGCAAATTGAAAAGGGTTTTCAACCTTTTTGAATTAAATCGATACAAACGCTTTGTATAGAAAAATTGAGAAAAAGTTGAAAATATTTCAAAAAGAAAATGGATTTTCGTCCCTTTTAAAATAAAGCGATACAAACGCTTTGTATAGAAAAATTGAGAAAAAGTTGAAAATATTTCAAATAGAAAATGAATTAAAAACGAGAACAAAATATAAAAAGGATTTTTGGCCCTTCAAATAAAGCGAAACAAACGCTTTGTAGAGAAAAAATGAAAAAAAGTTGAAAATATTTTCAAGTAGAAAATGAATTAAAAAACAATAGCAAATTTGAAAAGGATTTACGGACCTTTTCAAATAAAGCGATACAAACGCTTTGTATAGAAAAATTGAGAAAAAAGTTGAAAATATTTTCAAATAGAAAATGAATTAAAAACGAGAGCAATAATTTGAAAAGGGTTTTCGGGCTTTTTGAAATAAAGCGATACAAACGCTTTGTATAGAAAAATTGAGAAAAAGTTGAAAATATTTCAAATAGAAAATGAATTAAAAACGAGAGCGTCATTTGAAAAGGATTTTAGTCCCTTTTAAATTAAAGCCATATAAACGCTTTGTAGAGAAAAAATTAAAAAAAAGTTTGTAAATTATTTCTAGTAGAAAATTAATTAAAAAACCAATAGCAAATTTGAAAAGGATTTTCGTCCCTTTGTATAGAAAAATTGAGAAAAAAGTTGGCAATATTTTCAAATAGAAAATGAATTCAAAACGTGAGCAAAATTTGAAAAGGATTTTCAGCCCTTTTCAAATAAAGCGATACAAACGCTTTGTAGAGAAAAAATGAAAAAAAGTTGAAAATATTTTCAAGAAGAAAATGAATTAAAAAACAATAGCAAACTTGAAAAGGATTTTCGGCCCTTTTCAAATAAAGCGATACAAACGCTTTGTATAGAAAAATTGAGAAAAAGTTGAAAATATTTTCAAATAGAAAATGAATTAGAAACGAGAGCAAATGTTGAAAAGGATTTTTGGCCCTTTTCAAAGAAAGCGATACAAACAATTTGTAGAGAAAAAATGAAAAAAAAGTTGAAAATATTTTCAAGTAGAAAATGAATTAAAAACGAGAGCAAAATTTGAAAAGGATTTTCGCCCCTTTTCAAATTAGGCGATACAAACGCTTTGTATAGAAAAATTGAAAATATTTTCAAATAAAAATGAATTAAAAACGAGAGCAAAAATTTGAAAAGGATTTTCGGCCCTTTTCAAATAAAGCGATACAAACAATTTGTATAGAAAAATTGAAAATATTTTCAAATAAAAATGAATTAAAAACGAGAGCAAAAATTTGAAAACGGATTTTCGGCCCTTTTCAAATAAAGCGATACAAACGCTTTGTATAGAAAAATTGAAAATATTTTCAAATAAAAATGAATTAAAAACGAGAGCAAAAATTTGAAAAGGATTTTCGGCCCTTTTCAAATAAAGCGATACAAACGCTTTGTAGAGAAAAAATGAAAAAAAGTTGAAAATATTTTCAAGTAGAAAATGAATTAATAAACAATAGCAAATTTGAAAAGGATTTACGGCCCTTTTCAAATAAAGCGATACAAACGCTTTGTATAGAAAAATTGAAAATATTTTCAAATAAAAATGAATTAAAAGCGAGAGCAAAAATTTGAAAAGGATTTTCGGCCCTTTTCAAATAAAGCGATACAAACAATTTGTAGAGAAAAAATGAAAAAAAAGTTGAAAATATTTTCAAGTAGAAAATGAATTAAAAACGAGAGCAAAATTTGAAAAGGATTTTCGCCCCTTTTCAAATTAGGCGATATAAACGCTTTGTAGAGAAAAAATTTAAAAAAAGTAGAAAATATTTTCAAGTAGAAAATGAATTTAAAAAAAACAATAGCAAATTTGAAAAGGATTTTCGGCGCTTTTCAAATAAAGCGATACAAACGCTTTGTATAGAAAAATTGAGAAAGAAGTAGAAATATTTTCAAGTAGAAAATGAATTAAAAAACAATAGCAAATTTGAAAAGGGTTTTCGGCGTTTTTGAAATAAAGCGATACAAACGCTTTGCATAGAAAAAACGAGAAAAAGTTGAAAATATTTCAAATAGATGAACTAAAAACGAGAGCATCATTTGAAAAGGATTTTCCGCGATTTGTATAAAAAAATTGAGAAAAAAGTTGGCAATATTTTCAAATAGAAAATGAATTAAAAACAAGAGCAAAATTTGAAAAGGATTTTCGGCCCTTTCAAATAAAGCGATACAAACGCTTTGTATAGAAAAATTGAGAAAAAAGTTAAAAATATTTTCAAGTAGAAAATGAATTAAAAAACAATAGCAAATAGAAAAGGGTTTTCGGCCTTTTTGAATTAAAGCGATACAAACGCTTTGTATAGAAAAATTGAGAAAAAAGTTGAAAATATTTTCAAGTAGAAAATGAATTAAAAAACAATAGCAAATTGAAAAGGGTTTTCGGCCTTTTTGAATTAAAGCGATACAAACGGTTTGTATAAGAAAAATTGAGAAAAAGTTGAAAATATTTCAAAAAGAAAATGGATTTTCGGCCCTTTTAAAATAAAGCTATACAAACGCTTTGTATAGAAAAATTGAGAAAAAGTTGAAAATATTTCAAATAGAAAATGAATTAAAAACGAGAACAAAATATAAAAAGGATTTTTGGCCCTTCAAATAAAGCGAAACAAACGCTTTGTAGAGGAATAATGAAAAAAGTTGAAAATATTTTCAAGTAGAAAATGAATTAAAAAACAATAGCAAATTTGAAAAGGATTTACGGCCCTTTTCAAATAAAGCGATACAAACGCTTTGTATAGAAAAATTGAGAAAAAGTTGAAAATATTTCAAATAGAAAATGAATTAAAAACGAGAGTAAATATGAAAAGGATTTTCGGCTTCTTTCAAATAAAGGGATACAAACACTTTGTAAAGAAAAATTGTGAAAAAATTCAAAATATTATTTCAAATAGAAAATGAATTAAAAACGAGAGCATCATTTGAAAAGGATTTTCGTCCCTTTTAAAATAAAGCGATATAAACGCTTTGTAGAGAAAAAATAAAAAAAAATTGAAAACATTTTCAAATAGAAAATGAATTAAAAACGAGAGCATCATTTGAAAAGGATTTTCGTCCCTTTTAAAATAAAGCGATACAAACGCTTTGTATAGAAAATTTGAGAAAAATTTGAAAATATTTCAAATAGAAAATGAATTAAAAACGAGAGCAAAATTTGAAAAGGATTTTTGGCCCTTTCTAAATAAAGCGATACAAACGCTTTGTAGAGAAAAAATGAAAAAAAGTTGTAAATATTTTCAAGTAGAAAATTAATTAAAAAAAACCAATAGCAAATTTGAAAAGGATTTTCGGCGCTTTTCAAATAAAGCGATACAAACGCTTTGTATAGAAAAATTGAGAAAAAGTTGAAAATATTTCAAATAGAAAATTAACTAAAAACGAGAACAAAATTTAAAAAGGATTTTTGGCCCTTCAAATAAAGCGATACAAACGCTTTGTAGAGAAAAAATGAAAAAAAGTTGAAAATATTTTCAAGTAGAAAATGAATTAAAAAACAATAGCAAATTTGAAGAGGATTTACGGCCCTTTTCAAATAAAGCGATACAAACGCTTTGTATAGAAAAATTGAGAAAAAATTGAAAATATTTTCAAATAGAAAATGAATTGAAAACGAGATCAAAAATTTGAGAAGGGTTTTCGGCATTTTTGAAATAAAGCGATACAAACGCTTTGTATGGAAAAATTGAGAAAAAGTTGAAAATATTTCAAATAGAAAATGAATTAAAAACGAGAGCATCATTTGAAAAGGATTTTCGTCCCTTTTAAAATAAAGCGATACAAACGCTTTGCATAGAAAATTTGAGAAAAAGTTGAAAATATTTCAAATAGAAAATGAATTAAAAACGAGAGCAAAATTTGAAAAGGATTTTTGGCCCTTTCTAAATAAAGCGATACAAACGCTTTGTAGAGAAAAAATGAAAAAAAGTTGTAAATATTTTCAAGTAGAAAATTAATTTTAAAAAACCAATAGCAAATTTGAAAAGGATTTTCGGCGCTTTTCAAATAAGGCGATACAAACGCTTTGTATAGAAAAATTGAGAAAAAGTTGAAAATATTTCAAATAGAAAATTAACTAAAAACGAGAACAAAATTTAAAAAGGATTTTTGGCCCTTCAAATAAAGCGATGCAAACGCTTTGTAGAGAAAAAATGAAAAAAAGTTGAAAATATTTTCAAGTAGAAAATGAATTAAAAAACAATAGTAAATTTGAAGAGGATTTACGGCCCTTTTCAAATAAAGCGATACAAACGCTTTGCATAGAAAAATTGAGAAAAAATTGAAAATATTTTCAAATAGAAAATGAATTAAAAACGAGAGCAAAAATTTGAAAAGGGTTTTCGGCATTTTTGAAATAAAGCGATACAAACGCTTTGTATAGAAAAATTGAGAAAAAGTTGAAAATATTTCAAATAGAAAATGAATTAAAAACGAGAGCATCATTTGAAAAGGATTTTCGTCCCTTTTAAAATAAAGCGATATAAACGCTTTGTAGAGAAAAAATTAAAAAAAGTTGTAAATATTTTCAAGTAGAAAATTAATTAAAAAACAATAGCAAGAGAGCATCATTTGAAAAGGATTTTCGCCCCTTTTCAAAAGCGTAAACGCTTTGTAGAGACAAATTGAGAAAAAGCTGAAATATTTCAAATAGAAAATGAATTAAAAACGAGAACAAAATTTGAAAAGGATTTTTGGCCCTTTTCAAATAAAGCGATACAAACGCTTTGTAGAGAAAAAATGAAAAAAAGTTGAAAATATTTTCAAGAAGAAAATGAATTAAAAAACAATAAGCAAACTTGAAAAGGATTTTCGGCCCTTTTCAAATAAAGCGATACAAACGCTTTGTATAGAAAAATTGAGAAAAAGTTGAAAATATTTTCAAATAGAACTGAATTAGAAACGAGAGCAAATGTTGAAAAGGATTTTTGGCCCTTTTCAAATAAAGCGATACAAACGCTTTGTATAGAAAAATTGAGAAAAAGTTGAAAATATTTCAAATAGAAAATGAATTAAAAACGAGAACAAAATTTGAAAAGGATTTTCGGTCCGTTTCAAATAAAGCGATACAAACGCTTTGTATAGAAAAATTGAGAAAAAGTTGAAAATATTTTCAAATAGAAATTGAATTAAAAACGAGAGCATCATTTGAAAAGGATTTTCGCCCTTTTCAAATAAAGCGATATAAACGCTTTGTAGAGAAAAAATGAAAAAAAAAGTTGAAAATATTTTCAAGTAGAAAATGAATTAAAAAACAATAGCAAATTTGAAAAGGGTTTTCGGCCCTTTTGAAATAAAGCGATACAAACGCTTTGTATAGAAAAATTGAGAAAAAGTTGAAAATATTTCAAATAGAAAATGAATTAAAAACGAGAGCATCATTTGAAAAGGATTTTCGTCCCTTTTAAAATAAAGCGATACAAACGCTTTGTAGAGAAAAAATTAAAAAAAGTTGTAAATATGTTCAAGTAGAAAATTAATTAAAAAACCATAGCAAGAGAGCATCATTTGAAAAGGATTTTCGCCCCTTTTCAAAAGCGTAAACGCTTTGTAGAGACAAATTGAGAAAAAGCTGAAAATATTTCAAATAGAAAATGAATTAAAAACGAGAACAAAATTTGAAAAGGATTTTTGGCCCTTTTCAAATAAAGCGATACAAACGCTTTGTAGAGAAAAAATGAAAAAAAGTTGAAAATATTTTCAAGAAGAAAATGAATTAAAAAACAATAGCAAACTTGAAAAGGATTTTCGGCCCTTTTCAAATAAAGCGATACAAACGCTTTGTATAGAAAAATTGAGAAAAAGTTGAAAATATTTTCAAATAGAAAATGAATTAGAAACGAGAACAAATGTTGAAAAGGATTTTTGGCCCTTTTCAAATAAAGCGATACAAACGCTTTGTAGAGAAAAAATGAAAAAAAAGTTGAAAATATTTTCAAGTAGAAAATGAATTAAAAAACAACAGCAAATTTGAAAAGTGTTTTCGGCCCTTTTGAAATAAAGCGATACAAACGCTTTCTATAGAAAAATTGAGAAAAAGTTGAAAATATTTTCAAGTAGAAAATGAAGTAAAAAACAATAGCAAATTTGAAAAGGGTTTTCGGCCTTTTTGAAATAAAGCGATACAAACGCTTTGTATAGAAAAATTGAGAAAAAGTTGAAAATATTTCAAATAGAAAATGAATTAAAAACGAGAGCATCATTTGAAAAATATTTTCGTCCCTTTTAAAATAAAGCGATATAAACGCTTTGCAGAGAAAAAATTAAAAAAAGTTGTAAATATTTTCAAGTAGAAAATTAATTAAAAAACAATAGCAAATTGAAAAGGGTTTTCGGCCTTTTTGAATTAAAGCGATACAAACGCTTTGTATAAGAAAAATTGAGAAAAAGTTGAAAATATTTCAAAAAGAAAATGGATTTTCGTCCCTTTTATAATAAAGCGATACAAACGCTTTGTATAGAAAAATTGAGAAAAAGTTGAAAATATTTCAAATAGAAAATGAATTAAAAACGAGAGCATCATTTGAAAAGGATTTTCGCCCCTTTTCAAAAGCGTAAACGCTTTGTAGAGACAAATTGAGAAAAAGCTGAAAATATTTCAAATAGAAAATGAATTAAAAACGAGAACAAAATTTGAAACGGATTTTTGGCCCTTTTCAAATAAAGCGATACAAACGCTTTGTAGAGAAAAAATGAAAAAAAGTTGAAAATATTTTCAAGAAGAAAATGAATTAAAAAACAATAGCAAACTTGAAAAGGATTTTCGGCCCTTTTCAAATAAAGCGATACAAACACTTTGTATAGAAAAATTGAGAAAAAGTTGAAAATATTTCAAATAGAAAATTAATTAAAAACGAGAACAAAATTTTAAACTCGTGGAGGCGTTAACACGTTTTCGGCTTCCCAGTTTATTACAAATTAAATTTCGTGTGTGAGTTTAAGTGTAACATTAAATCAACATTTCTCAAGTGGAGCAGTAGCACAGGGGTAGAGTGCCGACCGAGAATCCGAGGGTCGCCAGTTCGATTCCCATCCGGGCATCAGAACTTTGCAAGCTTTTTTTTAAAACCGTGAAGTGGAAAACTTTATTGGTTGGGAAAACGAACAAAGGAGGAGGAGTTTAAGCACCGGGGCATCCAAAAGTGTCCTAGGGCAAATGAGGCCAGCGATGGCATCAGCTGAGGGAACATCGAACGATGTTCCACTTACAAGCAGTGATTTTGCAGCAACAACATCAACAGCAATAACAACAACGGCAACATCATCCGATGCTAATCAGAAGCGCAGAAAGAGGATCAAATGCGCACCAAATTTGGTAGAGGAGATTCACGGCTACCTCAGCAAAGCTGCCAGATGGGGTGAAGACGTCGGATACAGACGAGACGTCAGAGGCAGCAAGACAAACCCAACTAGACACGTCACCCGAAGAGGGTATTGAATACGTGTCTGAGGAAGGAGAAGGGCACTTCACGACGGGTGATAGTACTGCCTTCATGAACCTCTCCACATCAGAGGCGTCATCTGAGGAGGACGACAACGATGAACAGAGAATGGTCGGCCAAATGCAATTTGACGCTCATTGATGCAATGGAGGCACAAATCCAAAGTTTGAAAAGCCAACAAGATCTTATAGTTCTCGCCCTTAAGGCCAATCTAGAAGCGCGCCGAGCGAAAGAACTGAAAGAAGTCGAGGAATAACAACAACAACAGCAAAAAAACCAATTGCAAAAACAACAGCAACATCCAAAACAACAGCAGCAGCCAAAACAACAGCAACAGCCAAAACAACAGCAACAGCAGCAGACACAATCGCAGAAACAACCGCAACAAAAACAGCAGCAGCAGAATCAAAAGCAGCAGAATCAAAAGCAGCAGAATCAATAGCAGCAGAATCAACAGCAGCGGAAAGTCAGTCTCAGCAGCAGCAGCCACAGCCGCCGATTACGAAAAAAGAAAAGGTGCCACCCATAAATACTTATAAAATGGAGTTACAGGATACCATAAATCTGTGTAAGTTGGCCATAGGTCAAAACTTTACTATTAAAAGACTAAATAATGATATGCATGCTATTCATTGCTTCACACTGGAACAGCACAAAAAAATTAAAGCGTTGCCAAAGGAATCCACTACTGACTTCTTTAGTTTCACCGCTAAGACCGAAAAGTTTCAAACGGTCCTTTTGAAGGGCATAGATTCCTGCACGGAACCACAGGTGCTCTTAAGTGAACTCCGCCAAAAAGCGAATGACGATCTCGACTTTATCGGGGTCAAGCCGTTCGCTACAGTTAGAGCTAGGCGGGAGAAGCGGAGTCTTCGCTTCTTCCTTGTTCAACTCTCACCCAGCAGCAAACTGGATAGTTTGAGGAGTATCTCCGTCCTCAACTACCAGGTTGTAACTTGGGACAAATTAAAAAGGTGCGGCGACATGCTTCAATGCCTGCGCTGCCAAAGGTTCGGTCACGCCGCAGCAAACTGCGAAATGTAATCACGCTGCGTTAAGTGTGGAGATAACCACAATGCAGATGAATGCAAGTTAGGAAGGGAACGGGTCGAAGATAGGACCCAGCTTAAATGTGTACTCTGCCGAGGCGACGGACGCCCCGCTAATTATCGGGGATGCCCGACGTTTCAGTTTATAAAGAACAATAAAGCAGCAAAGCAAACAGTGGTAGAAAAGCGTCCAACAGTGCGCCCTCCTACAACAACGCCCGTCAACCCCCAAATTTCTTACTCCCAAATGGCGTCAGGAAGGGGAAGCACGGTACAGCCTACACCAAAGGTTGCCCAACAGGCCCCCGTGCCTAAGCCGCCGGCGCCACAGACGGATATTATGGGCATTCTGCTGGCCATCCAGAGCCAGTTGACTGGCCTCCAAAACCAGATCAGTGAGCAGGCGACTAGGGTAGATTATCTCTACTCTGTTTGGCCGAGCTTAACGCAACTTAGAGGTTAAGGGCGCGCTGCCGGAGAGGCCATTTAAGATCCTAGCTGTGAACGTAAATTCAATGATTAGGACCGAACGTAGAGCGAATTTATTCCAATTGCTTAAAGACATAAGTCCACATGTGTTTATGGCTAGCGAAACTAAACTTAACCAGAAACATAAATTGACTAACAACAATTACAATATCGTAAGAAGAGACCCACCAAACTCCACTCAAGGAGGAGGCGTCGTATTCTTTATACGTAAAGGCATTAGTCATAAGGTAATATATAATAGTGATGTGCGAAAATTTCGGACGTTAGAGGCATGCATCATATGCATTCATCTCCAACAGGGGAAGGGAATGTTTGTGATCGCATCGCTGCCTAGGCACCGGAAAGACCTCAGCCCACCCAGTTTATGACAGAGCTTGAAAAGCTTTTTGAATGCTTAAGATTGAGCTCGGAAGAAATCTTTTACATATTAGCCGGTGATTTAAACGCCAAACACATAGATTGGGGAAATCAAATACAAAACTTGAGGTAACCATTTGTATAATTGGATGGGTCGATACAACCTTGAGTATAGCCTCGATCTTCTAGCCACGGAGAGGCCATCGTTTCCAAAAAGCGGTGCCTATCTGGATCTATTGCTGAAAGACGCAAGACTAACAATTACTGATACTGTGGGTCAACGACCAAGAAATTGTTTACTAACGATCGAGTACGACAGTGACCACTGCGGATTCGCCGCCGTTATACAACTTCCGAACGAGTTTATGGAGTTGGATGAGTATGTGCCTGTGCATACTTACAATTATAGTAATGTGCGCTGGCCACGCTTCTCCAATGCCTTATTGAGTGAATTACGTTCAAATGGTATATCCCCACCAAATGACAGGAACCTAACAAATACTGAAATCGACAGATACTTAGAACAAATTGATGAAACGATTCTACGAACAAACAGTACCGAAATACAAAGAACGTAACGTTACTGAAATTTACCGTAACGCGACAATTGACGCGCTTCACAGACAAAAAAGTGGACTACTGACAAAACTAAAACGCTTGTACAGGCGGTTTACTGATACACGAGATCTGGAGATTAGGACACTGAAGTCGTCCATCAAAAACATCAACCAATTGATCAAAGAAAATTATAGATTGGCTATTAGTTTGTTCTGGGGCAATAAAATTCGTCCCGTTAACTCTAGCGACCCAAGTATGTTCCCAAAAATTAAAAAGATTTTTAGA
This sequence comes from Philhelius pedissequus, assembly GCA_910595825.1. Classification (NCBI taxonomy): domain Eukaryota; kingdom Metazoa; phylum Arthropoda; class Insecta; order Diptera; family Syrphidae; genus Philhelius; species Philhelius pedissequus. Next base: position 158,258,186 of record OU343161.1, read on the forward strand.
AGAAAACTTGCAAAAATCAGAAACTATTTTGTTTAGGACTCCGTTATCTAGCGCCTCAAGGGATACGAGATAGAACTGGCGAGTAAAAGTGTAGTAAAGTACCTTGGCATCTGGTTGGTTGAGTACCTGTATTTCGACAGACATATAGGTGCTGCCTTGGCCAGGGCTAGGAGAGCCTTTGCCTTGACAAAACGATTGTTTTATAGCAGCCGTCTTGACAGCAGGGTGAAGGTGATTTGTTACATGGCCCTCATCAGGCCGATGATTGCCTACGGATGCCCGGTATGGTTCAACGTTGCCCCATCTCAAATGGAAAAGATTCGGGGTCCAGAGTCGGAGTACACACGATATTATTCCAACCAGGTTCTATACAACGGAGCCAACACAAACAGAATAGATAATTTTTTGTTTAAGCTGATTCGGGGTCACACTGCAAGAGCGATGTCCTCAACCAACAGCTTAATTTTTGGGGCTTACTACCCCAATAATGAATATTTTGAGAATGCGCGGTTAAGTGGCTACATCCCTCCCGAAGCATTCCTCTATTTAGACAGTCGAGGGCTGATACAGGATGGAGGGGCGGTTCCGCTCATCTACCCTGTCAGCCGGAAAACTGTGGATAGGCGACTCCTGTACGGTCGAGACGTCATCGCTCAAGGTGGAGAAGAGCGCCTTCGGTTAAGTAGGACTGTGTCCGATCTGGACCGAAGGGATAGGGCGAAACAGGAGAACCAGTTCTGGTGGCTCTCTGAACAGCATCATATTTAAAGTCGAAGAAGATGGTATGTCTTGGCCGACTTACATAGATTTAGGGCAATTAGGTATAGGTAACAGTCGGGGTGGGATCAAAATATGTACATGTGTCTGCGAAACTGTACATTTATGTGCGTACGTATATGTATGTACGTATGTACATGTATGTATGGGTTGCATGTTGTTGTGTGTCTGCATGCATATAAAAAAATAAACCAAAAAATTTAAACGAAAAAAAAACAACAAAAAAAATGCTGCTGTGGCTGTTCTATTTTTTAAGTAGTTTTAAGTGGTTTTGTGTATTATTAGGTATTTTAAGTAGATTAAGTTATTTTTAGTTAGTATAAGTTAGTTGTATCTAGTTTTAATTATTTTTAGTCTATCTTTAGGTTTAGTTTATAAGTAAAAAAGAAAAATATGAAAAGATACCGAGTTTTTTGGCAATAACTTTTCATGGTTTAAAAAAAATAAAATAATTAGATTTAATTAAATAGTTTTTAGGTCGAAAGACATTAGTTCTAAGAGTTATTGTTTAATTTAGAGCGCCCGTAAAGGGCCAGTAAATTAGTTGTAAGTTATTGATAATTAGGCTAGTTTTAAACATTTTTGTCTAGCTTTAAGATAGTTATAAGTTAATATTAAATAAAAATGAATTAAAAAAAAATACTTTTAATCTATACCGAAATTTCTAATAATCGTCAGATGCAAATTTAGCAATCTTGAATTATTCGCACAAGAAATGTAGTTGAACGCCAATACCGATTTCTTAAACGTGCGTCGCTTTCGTTATTTACGTTCTCGTCAAGATCTAAACGGCACGAAAAATTATTGTCTTGTGCTATATTGAACAATATTTGCATTGCTAGAGGAGAAGGGAACCCCCTAAATAATCCTGCGGATGATAAGACATTGAGACAGTATCAGACAGAAAATATGATATTGCAACAGATCCAATTGCATCATACCCTGACCAACGTAATCGTAATCGTCAAATTTGATGAGGCCTTATTCAGATACTTGGCAGTAAATTAAAGAAATACAATTATTTAACTTAACAAGAGGAAAAAGTAAAGTAATTTAAAAATAATACGTATTAATTATGCTTGTCATTATTTTTTTTCTACTTTGAATTTATAAATATAAATTTTACTACTTATTAAAGGCGAAAAGCCAATTGTAAAAGATTTGATTGAATAAAAGAAATAAATAAAAACTACATTTTGCACCGGTTTTTATTTCATTCCTAATTCTCAAAATGCTTTTATTTTGCACTTTTCCTTCTCACTTAAGGATTTTCCGCGACCCATTTCCGAGGCAACTCAACGTTAACTAAAGTTTTTGCTGTTGAACCTATTCAGATGATCCAAAGAATATGTTTGGTTTTATGAATGCATTTAGTCTAGCTATCGTATGAGAATAACGGTAAGCTTTATGAATTTTTTTTTCTCCCAAAATAAGCGTATAATGATGATATTTCATTACATTCACATTATAACAAAGATGATCATTGCAATATATATAAAGAGAAGCTAACAGTAGGGTACAAAACGGCAGTGTATATATTCATATATATATGTAATCATTTTCATACAAACCAATTAAATCAATTTCAATAATTCCAAACAAAATCAGAATTTTTTGGCAAAATAAATCACCGGGTGACTAAAAAGCTAAAAAATATTCCTCAGAACTTAGTTCTTAAAACCGAGAACTAAAGTTCTTAAAACTCAAAAATAATTTTAGTTCGACTTTATTTGAAGTGAAGAAATAACCGAGTTCTAAATATTTTTAAAACTAAGTTCTAAAGATAAAACGAGAGCTACAAGATCGAGTTTTAAATTGATTTTAGAACTTTGTCAAGAAATTTGCCGTTACACTACTATTAATTTGAACAGCTCTAATTAAACAGAAATTTCAATGTTGACTGACACCTGTTGTAATAAATATAATATAATAAATTCTTATAAACATTACAGTAAATTTGTTTAGAATGAACCCTTAAAATTTGTAACACGAGGGAAATTAAATTTGTAAATGCATACCTACAGTGTATACCAACGATGTAATGTTGTCGTGCACACTCCTATTATTTTGAACACTACATTATGTATGTATTTTCAATTTTAATTTATTTAAAGGAACTAATCTTAACACTATAAGATACAATACCTTATAAATTAGGGTAAGCTTCGGTATATAATACTGATAAATAATATATAAGCTATTGCTCAGTAGTGACAAAATCAATTAATACGTAATTATGACTTCAAAGAGATATTGCAAAATAATTGTATTAACAAATGCTAACAAACAATATTAAGCAAAAATGTTTGAAAAATAATACTTAAGTAACTAATAGCAGATATTCTCATCTAAGTGCCTCCAACTCCGCCTGAACTGATTCGTGTTAACTATCAATTTGATACATCTAGAAAAAAATTGTCTAAGCCCCCCTGGTACAATAAAGAGCTCGTTCACTTAAAAAACGTTAAAGCTAAAGCCCATGCTAAATGCATAATAACCCTTAGCTCAATGGAATACAATATCTTCCGCGTTCACAGGAAGTAGTTTGAGGTTCTAAGCAAGTCCCCGTCTAAAAATTACATTTTAGAAACTTTTTGGTATACAGAAGCGGTAAGAAGAAATCAGTAGAAATACCGAAAACTATGTTTTACAATGCCATTGAGTCTAACGACGTTGATCAAACCCTTGATATATTTCCTTCATTTATTGAATCGATGTACTCAAATTAAATAACGCTTACAAATAAACGGTGATTTTTTAAGAGCTTGGTTTTTGAAAATTCAAAAAAACACAGAAACTTGTAAAAAGTGAATGAAATTTTTATTTGGATCGATAAATCAATTTCTGCCATTTACTTTTTAAAAATAATTTCACTTAAATGTTGCCCGCGGCTACGCTTCAGGTGGTCCATTCTGAAGGTCCAATTTTGGCAAACTTTTTCACACATTTCGGCCGGAATCTCACCAATGACGCGTTCAATGTTGGCTTCCAAGGCAGCAATCGTATTTGGCTTGCCCCATAGACAATAGACTTAACATAGCTCCACAAAAAATAGTCTAACGGGGTCAAATCACATGATCTTGGTGGCCAATTGACTGCGCCAAAACGTGAGATCAACTGCTCACCAAATTCGCCTCTCAATTGATGCATGGTTTCGCGTGCAGTGTGGCATGTGGCACCGTCCTGTTGGAACCACATGTCGACCGAGTTCAATTCTTGCATTTTTGGCAAAAAAATCTGTTATCATCGAACGGTACCTTTCTCCATTGACAGTAACCCTGCGGCCTTCATCGTCCTTGAAGAAGTACGGCCCAATGATGCCGCCTGCCCATAAACCGCACCAAACAGTGCATTTTTCGGGATGCATTGGTAGCTGGTGAATTGCCTCTGGCTGCTCTTCACTCCAAATACGGCAATTCTGCTTATTCACGTATCCATTTAGCCAAAAATGAGCGAAAAAAAAACGGACGTAGCTTGCGAAACACATTTTTCACAGAGCACGAATTTAGATAATAAATTTCAATAATTTGCAAACGTTGTTCAGGCGTAAGTCTATTCATGATGAAATGGCAAACAATACTGAATCGAAATGTCAAATGTTCGTGGAATTTGTCATGTGTGATCTGTCAAAAATATAAACGTCAAAAACCAAGTAGCAAAAAAATCACCCTTTATAAATGTTGATATAACTTCAAGGATTGATAGCGGATCAATGAAACTTGATATCCTCTATGTTGAAAAGGCGCTTTTTAAACAGAAGCCTAATTCTAAGCCAGGAGTGGGTGGAATACCTGCAATAATTCTATATGAATGTTTTCAAACAATCTCAAAGCCATTATTAATTATTTTTAATGAATCTGTTAGTTCGGGAATTTTCCTTGATGAATGGAAATCGTCATTTTTAATCCCTATCTTTAAGTCAGGATCCAAAAACAACATCGAAAATTATAGAGGTATATGTAAACTGTTTTCAATACCAAAAGTTTTCGAGTCAATTGTGAAATCCATTATTACTCGTCGATTAAAAATCTCGAATCTTGCGCTTTTCACTTCTTATGTTTCTAAAGCCGTTGAAAATGGATTACAAGCAGATTCAATATATACTGGTTTCAGCAAGGCATTTGATACAGTCAGTCACTCTATTCTTCTTAAGAAAATTGAGCTTTTTGGATTCCACTCAGCAATCCTAAATTGGTTCGCTTCGTTCTTAATTGGCCGAACCCAGCGAGTAGCTATAGAAATAAAATGCACCACTGGATCGTACGAACTTGCTCTTGTAGCTAACAACTTTAATGAATCTAAAAATTGACGCTGTGTAGTAGGTAGGTAGTCCAGTTATCCTATGCAGGCTTAAAGCCGATAATTAAAATAACCTTGATTCTTAGTATAATGGATTGTCGAATGGATGATTCAAGTAATAGTCACATAGGTACCTACAAATTTATATTTAAATATAAGTACATGGATGGAACCTATATAATATGTACTTATGAAAATGAAAATGAAGGATGAAGGTTGGTAGATATGCAATATGTATACATAAGATTAATGTGATTTTTAAGAATACATATGTATATATATATAAATGTATGAGAGCCAGCATTGTATGCAGTATTAAGTGACGTACGCAAAAATTCGTACGAAGGAATATCTATAATAAGGTAGAAATAAATGGATAATACACAAATTTAAATGTTTTTATATTGCTTAGTGGTTATAGTTTGAGGGAAAGCAAAGATACCATTTGAATTCCTGGATAAATAAGAATATATAAAAAAAAATTCAAAAATCTTTGGAACAGTTTTTTTAAAAAAGTATTTTTTTATGGATAAAATTTTAAAAACATTTTTAGAAAAAAACTGAAACGCCATTTTGAAGATATTAATAATATACATTCAAAATATCAAAAAAATTCAGTGACATTTGAATAAAAAAAATAATTTTAATCGGTTTGTCCAATAGTGAGAAATTCGAAAATATTAAAAGTGGTTCTATGTGAAGTACAGTTATTAAGTAAGCTAAATAATATATTTTTATACTTAAAAGTAGACTGTAATTATTTAAGAACACACATTTTTTTATACAAATTCTTGGAGCCCTTTTTGAGAAATAAATAATAAAGTACACTCAGATCGCATTGAAAACATACAAAGACGTTTTACTAAATATGTTTTCAGATAATGTGTTGGGATTTTTCCCCTTCTTATTTTGCTAGATGCCAATTACTCGGTATATTGCCTATTATTAACAGAAGGAACGCGCATGAAGTAATATTTATTAGAGATATGTTGTGTAACCATATTAACAGCCCTTCACTAATTTGTCTTATGCCCATTTATGCTCCTACCAAGTGACTAAGGGAACGAAATTTTCTCTTCCAGCATCAACACCAAACAAACTATGGATGAACCTATCTGCAGGGCTATTCGATCTTTTAATAAATTTTACTCCGATTTAGAATTATATTTAATTCGTGTTCTTTCAATTGAAACAAATTGTTATCTTATGTTATACATTTAATTTATTTAAAAAAAATAGTTTTTCTTGTACTTATTATTATTTTACATTATAGCAATAAGTCTGTTAAGCTAAGCTTGTAGACGAATAAATAAACAACATAAAAATCAAATCCTCCCCTCATCCTTTTACCTTAATTATTTTAAAAATTCATATCTAATTTGGCTTTAAATTTTAATTCAACATAAAATTGATTTATTACACAGCTGACGTATTCTTTTTTTTTATTACTCGTATTCATGTTTTTTTAAGCGTTATGCAAATCTCGTGGTGCGTTATTACCTTTAAAGTAATTCCTCAACAGAGGCCCTAAATTTTCTTATACTGAGAACTGCGGCTAGACATTCAAATTCAGTAACCGTATAGTATTTCTGAACCTTATTCAACTTTTTAGACACATAAGCAATCAGCTTTTCGTTGTTGTTCTTATCCAACTGAAAGAGGATACCGCCAACTACCTAAGAAGAAGTATTAAATGGGACACTAAAAAGCTTAGTAAAATCAGGCTGCGACAATACAGGTGCTGAATAAAGAGCCTTTTTCAGCTCAATAAACCCTTCTAGAGCTTCTGGAGTAAGCTCATTTTTTTTTCTTCTCAAGTCAATCTGTTAGTGCAGCTAAATCAGAATAATTTTAAATAAATCCTATGTACCACCCGGTTAATCCTAGGAATTTTCGAACCTGTCTTTATGTAAGTAAAAGAAGTGATTTAAGTTAAATTGCGTTCTAAAAATTAGAGCTCATCAAACGAAGAAAATATTCATTTCCCTCGTATATCAGACTAGGAACTCGATTTTCTACAATTTGAAGAATTTGAACGTTATCTGGAAACACATCCAGAATTCTGAAATCCATTTTCAATTTATATTAGTTAATAAAAAACAATAATTATAATGCGTGCTTTCATTATTTCAATCATGCATGTTCTACTTACATATTTTAAGTTTCACTTCTTCCTACACATACAATTTGATTCATAATGATATTTATGTTAAGATTTAAGTTAAGTGAAAAGTAATATCTATTACTTAAATGTTTATGATAAACATAAACGATTAAGTTTCGTATCAGCAAATGAGCCGTAAGCGTACACTTCCTGTTCTACCGTTACCTTACGAAACAGTCAGTCAGAAAAAAACAGAACTCCATTTCTATGATCTCTTCGGATTCTAACAAGGAACTGGTATATGTAGGTACTATATGGCAAGTTTTGTATTTGGAAAAAATCGAACTCACTTGGTACATAAGCGTTTTGGGTGATGCTTCAATTCGTTTTTTTAAACTTGTTTTTAGCCCCAAAAATGGTAAATCTCTATGGATTATCTCGAAAACGGTTCTATTGATTTCGATAAAAAATCAGTGCACTTTTTTAGGTAGTCTGCATTTTAGTCTACAAAAAATGTACAGAAAATGTTAACAGTATACCTGCCAAAGAACTATTTTTTTGATTTTAAACTTTCTGATTAAAGGCCCACCGGATTTCGATCAAAATATTTCCATCTTTCGACTTCTAAATACTTCTTAGTATAGTTTAGTAAAAATTTATTTAGATTTAAATTATGCTTTAATCCCTGACAAACTATATATTGATAATTGTTTTTTTTTTACGAAATAAATAATTGAATACTTAAAACTAATAATAATATTAGTTTCTAAGTTAACATTAATACGAAGCCTATTAAAATAACATTTTGTCAAATCTGTAGTTTATTTGCCATTAATTATATTAGATAAGATTTTTAGATTAGATTGATTTTATTTTTCAAGTATAAGAAAACCAAAAACAATACAAACATACAGCTGTGTTCAAAAAAATGGAGTACCTTTGAATGAATGCATAAAAGGTTTATAAAAGTGTTGTGTTGAGCTAACTTTGGATAAATTTTATTTTAATATAAACCACAGACGTCCTTTCATATTTTAAAGATATTCGAATATTTGCTTTTATTTCAAAGAAAAATAAAACAGCCTTAAAACTAAATTAACTCATGAATTACACTGTTAAAAAATAGTTGTATTCGAAAGATGTGAGAACAGTCACAAAAGTTTCGAAAAAAATTTATGACAAAATTAAATTAAGGTTAATATTTTGTTGTGTACCGACTGTTATGTTGTGGATCATTGTCCTGCTGTAAGTTCCATTTTAAAGGCATTTGGTACTCAGCGTAGCGGAGCATAGTCCATGATACAGTCGATGAGATATATAGGTCCTATGTCATAGTAAGAAAAACATTTAGTATGAGCTCTATTTTTTCAGTTATGCAATGCTATCCTCTGTCCACTTTATCAAATCTTAAGATGAAAAGACTCGTTTTTTTGTTACTTTTATAAAATTAATGTTCTATTTACTGTTTATCAACAAAAAAATTTGTCAATAGCTTTTGAATTCCTGAAAATTAACTTATACTACTTTTAATTTCAACAGCTCTAATTAAACAGAAATCTCAAAGTTGACTTAAACATGTTGTTACACGAGGGAAATTCAATTTGTAAGTGCATACCTACAGTATATACTAAAGATGTAATGTCGTGCACACTCCTAATATTTTGAACACAACTGTATGTATGTATTTTCAATTTCAATTTATTTAAACGATCTAAGTAGTTAGAATATCGGACTTGAGCAATAATTGAGCAGTTAATTGTTCCTCGAGGAGGAGAGCCAGTGGTCGGGGGAGTCTGCTGTAGAATGCGTATAGTGTAAAATTGGGTTCTCGTAGTAACAAAATTGCTCCTGGTGAAAAAGGGGCAGTTTTGTTGTAGTAGCCTGATTAGTATGCATTGTGCGCCTTGATTTTGCGTCGTGTGCGTGGAAAAAAGGTGGATGAAATGGGTAGGATTTTAATTAGAATGCATTATGTGTCGTGTGCTAGGTGCTTGTGACAACAAAACTGCCGCTGATGAAAAAGGGTCAGTGTTGGTGTAGAATCTTGATTAGAATGCATTGTGGTCGTGCGCATGGTAAAAAAGGTGGATTAAGTGTAAAGGATCTTGTGGCTAGAAATTTGTACCTGATAAATCGATGGGTAAGAAGAATGTGTTGTGAGAAAAAACTGTTGTAGCATAGAGTAGAATAGAACAATTTTCGAATAATTTGGGTGGTTAGAAATAATAATTTTCGGGGTGAATCTAGTTTTTGTGACTGTTTTTATGTCTAGTGATGTACAGAAATATTTATGTTTTTAGGATTGAGGGTTGACTTGGTGGATGTGTACGTAGTAGGTATATGCCAGAAAAAAGGAAATCTTAGATGGGTTGCAGGTAGGTTTAAAGTGGGTATGTTTATATGGTTTTTGAATGGTATAGTGCAGTATATAGGTTGACTTTAAGATGCATTTGTAGGCTATCGGGCGAAAATGTAGAACTAATTTATGAATAGAAAGGAAACCAATATTGTATGTGTGTTTTATAATAATTGAGATTTATTAATCCATGAAGAGTTACCCTGTGGAAAGCCGAGCCATTTAACATATACATTGCCTCCCTTACTTTTAAGTACTTTTTCAACAAAATAAATATTAGGGTATTTAGTTTTTTGTAACTTTATTTCATAAAAACATCCGCTGATAGGTTGACCTTTAAAATATTCAAGGAGATATGTTGCTGGATTTGTTAGGTTTACTTTTCTTATCTTAAGAATTTCCGTTGTCAAATTAGGTGTGTAACCTTTCTCGAAAACGTGTTTGAACTTGCTTATTCTTACATTGTCGTCAAATTGTATTTACCACGGGGAGCGATTTTAATTCTATTATACGCTGTAGATAAGATTTTTTAAGAGTTTTCCTGATTCACATCTATTGGGCACATTTTCATAGTTCTATGCATAGAGTGATTGTATTCATCCGCCAAATCATCAATAATGGATATCGATTTGTAATTACCATTAAGACTGATTTCCTTTTTTTCATTTAAATTGTGCATGCTCGATCATGCTTATTTGAACCTGAATGCATGGTTCACTCACGCACAACATAGCGCCTTTGCCCATATTCATTTATATATTTGTATCTCGTATCTTTTTATATAAGTCAAACCATTCATGCTTATTCCGAGTTACTTACATACTGCACATACACATTTAAGTGTATATTCACATTTCCATATTTCAGTTTAGGATTCAAATTATAACGTCAATGATGAATCTCAAAGAAAAACTTTTAAAAGTGTGAAGAAGAGGTCTTGGGCAAGCCTTGTAGGAAATTAATCGAATTAAACCAAAATGAAAAATATCATATTAACAAAATAAAACGTTGTATAACTAAATATGGTGAAAGAATTGTAGCTGATTTAGTGAATTTCAGGTAATTTTATATTATTAAAATTTTTACATATATAGAATATAGAAACTAAAGACTTTACTTTTCAGACTTTCTTACCCCAGCGGTACAGCAAATTATCAGACGTTGGCATAGTGGAAATAAATAATGGATCATTTAATCTTATATATTTGTGGCTATTAGGACGAACGTGTTATATAAAAATTGAAGAACAATTGTAAAAATGTTGAATAAATCATATTTGTACTACATTCATATATATTTTGTGTTTTATAATAATTATCTTTTTTTTCTTTTGTTATTAAATGTTTGCTTGACGTTAACGGATTTGGGTATTAATTTTTGGAATATTATATATCCAAAAGATATTCGTGAGAAAATCGTTAAAAAGCAAATTTAAGAGTTAGGTTAGTGCATCAAGATGTTTAGAAGATGTTATCACCGGAAAGTCTTAAATTCTACTTTTCTGTCACACTGCTGGTATTTACCGAGTCACGTCCTTTCTGAAATTCAGTAGTAAGTACAATCACGTCCTTTCTAACAATTCAATAGTAAGTATATAATGTTAGAAAGTCTTTAAGTATTTTAAGTTACGACACGTTTTCGAGGAAAGCTACACACCTAATTGAACAACGGAAATTTTTAAGATAAGAAAATTAAACCTAACAAATGCAGAGATATGTTTCCTTGAAGATTATATGAAAAAGAGTTAGAAAAAAACTAAATACATTAATATTTATCTCGTTGAAAAAGTACTTAAAAGTAAGGGAAACAATGTATATGTTAAATGGCTCGGCTTTCCACAGGCTAGCAATTCATGGATTATCAAATCTCAATTATTATAAAACACACATACAATATTGGTTTCCTTTCTATTCATAAATTAGTTCGTCTACATTTTCGCCCGACAACCTACAGTGGTATCTTAAAATCAATGAACCTATATACTGCACTACCATTCAAAAACCATATCAACACACCCACTTTAAACCTACCTGCAAACCATCCAAGATTTCCTTTTCTCTAGCATATACCTGATATACCTATTACGTACACATCCACCACGTCAACCCTCAATCCTAGAAACATAAATATTTCTGTACATCACGAGACATAAAAACAGTCACAAAAACTAGATTCACCCCGAAAATTATAATTTTTAACCAACAAAATTATTCAAAAATTGCTCTATTCGTCAAGTACGATATATTACTCTCTGTGTTGTAACTATAAAGCATAAAATTTTCCCAGTCGCGACAACAGTTTTTTCTCACAACACATTCTCCTTACATTTCCCATCGATTTATCAGGTACAAATTTCTAGCCACAAGATCCTTTAAATTTCATTCACCTTTTTTTTGCCATGCAGACGACCACAATGCATTCTAATCGAGATCCTACATCAACACTGACCCTTTTCTATCAGGAGCAATTTTGTTGCCACAAGCACCCAGCACACGACATATAATGCATGCTAATCAAGATCCTAACCATTTCATCCATCTTTTTTCCACGCACACGACGCACAATCAAGACGCACAATGCATACTAATCAGGATCCTACGCCAAGACTGACACTTTTTCACCAGGAACAATTTTGTTACTACGAGCACCCAATTTTACACTAAATGCATTCTACGGCAGGTTCCCCCGACCACTGGCTCTCCTTCGCGAGGAGCAATTTTGGTGGAAGGAGCAAAAACTTTAAACTGGGGAGCACTTAATTATTGTCGGATATTCTAACAAGTCTTAACACTGTAAGATACAATACCTTATAAATTAGTGTAAGCTTCGGTATATAATACTGATAAATAATACATAAGTGATTGCTAAGTAGTGACAAAATGAATTAATACGTATTTATGACTTCATAGAGATATTGCAAAATAATTGTATTAACAAATGCAAACAATAAAAATTGAGCAAAAATGTTTGAAAAATAATACTTACATAACTAATAACAGATATTCTCATCTAAATGCCTCCAAATGCCGCCAAAGTCTCCGCCTGAACTGATTCGTGTTTGCTATCAATCTAATACATCTAGCAAAAATTGTCTAAGCCTCCCTGGTACAATAAAGAGCTCGTTCACTTGATATATTTGCTTCATTTTTGAATAGGTGTACTCAAATTAAATTAAATAACGCATACAAATATAAATGTTGATATAACTTCAAGGATTGATAGCGGATCAATGAAACTTGATATCCCCGATGTTGAAAAGGCGCATTTTAAACTGAAGCCTAATTCTAAGCCAGGAGTGGGTGGAATATTTATTTATTTCATCAATTGATCAAAGATCTGCTGATTACAAACATTTAAGTTAACATATCTAATGTCTATACGTATACAACAGGTAATCTTTGCATTTAAATACATTCATATTATATCACATGATCTTAAATGTTTAACACATAAATTTACAAAACCATTCATTCACACCATAATTCCCTCTATGAGAGGCAATACATAATGCATTTCTATTTCGAAGAACCAGGGTTGGGGCATAGAAAGAGATTAATGACAGCAATTCAGAACAAGAAACACGATTATCCAAAACATCTTAAACATATAAAATACATTGGACATACGACATTCAAGCGGTTTTAAATGGATGAGTGAACATCTTGATTTATAATCAGGTAATTGACCATTCCAATTGAGCTTCCTCAAAGCATAATTGGTAAATCTTCTTTGAATTCTTTCTATTCTTAATATACGAGTATTTTTGTCACAGAAAGTTGACCATACAACGCAACAGTATTCTAAAATGGGTAAAACTAAGCCATAAATAATGTTTTCAATGTATGCACCTTTAAAGTCGTTCGAAAGGAGTTACATTTAAAAACAACAAAATCAAAGTGGGATCGAAAGTCAAACTTTGCATCAAAATGTACTCTGAGATCTTTAGTGGTATTAACTCTTTGTAGGTTAACATTACAGAAATTGTAATCTTGAACAATAAGAGATGTTGATCTTGTTGCACTAAATATTTTGCACTTAGAAAAGTTCAGTTCTAGATGATTGTAATTGCACCATTCTAAAAAGTTGTTAATATCCAGCTGCAAAAGTGTACAGTCCGCTGGTGAAGATGTTGCAAGAAATAATTTCACATCATCGGCGTACATTAGACAGTTACAATACTTAAATACTCAGGCAAATCATTGGTGAACAATATACAAAGGAGCGGGCCTAAATGACTCCCTTGGGGAAGACCCGATACTGCGTCAGAAATGCATCTATCTATTGTTACAACCTACCTTCTGTTTGATAAATAGGAATCTAACCATTTTATAAAAGCTAGGTTTATACCCAATCTTTTTAACTTTTGTAAAAGAAGACCATGATGCACACGATCAAATGCGCGATAAAAATGGTAGCACAGAGAGACTTCTATATCATTTTCACAGCAATTTTTACGTAAACGAATTACCTTCGACATTTTTCATTGGCTGGGGTATACACCTGCCATAAGTACTGTGTTAAATGTATATGTGACAAAGGGAGGAATAATATGGAGTATTGCTTTGATGAATACAGGATGTATATTATCGATTTCAACAGCATTTGACTTTATAAAAATGAGGCTTTCCACGATATCAGTACTTTGAACAGTTGGAAAATTGAACGGTCTTACGTGCAATTCGAATATTTCTACAATTGACTGCGTATTAGAATCAATATGGGAAGCTTCATTGACGAACACATTTAAAAGCAATGTGACAAAGATTGGATTTAGCCTATCTACATCAACATTTCGTTAACTTCATTTTGCTTCTCCACTCCGAACATACTTAGACCATAGCTTAGCTGCTGACTTCCCAAAGACAAACTGAAGCGTCTGCTATAAACTTGTGCTCACCACTTTATTACTTAACATTCGGTAAATATCATGGCATACATCTAGTTTGAAATTCTTCCAATGCGTATGTGCTCGATTACGTTGTACTAGAAGCTGTTGAATTTCACTGGGGAGCTGGCTATATTCTTGTCACAAGAGGAACATGACGATAAAACAGATTTAGAAAATTCAGAAAATTCAAGGTTAAAAAATCAACCCGATTCGAAGGAGATTTCATTCCATAAACTCTGTCCCATTAAAGTGCAATATATGCCAAAGTCATACGTAATCAAAATATGATCGTGTTTCCAATAAACTGGTGCAGAAAGCTGATCATACAGGAGTATATTTTTTTAATGGTTTACAAACACCAGATCCAAGAGGGTAGATATACGCTGTGCATGTAAACCAAATAGACAAAAAGAAGAAAGAGATAGAAGAATGATGTCATTACCACTCACCACCGTCATCGCACACAAGACACAATCTACTTTGTTGATTTATATTTGGCTTTTTTCATTGTTCATTTTTCATTGACCTAACAGCCCGCATTAACTATTAACAAAATCTTAAAGGTTATAACTTTGCGTATATAAATTGCGGTTCTGCAACCTCTTCCTTGTCTATCGGCGTGAAAAAGTCTATACCCGCCTAATTTATAAAAAAAACATCAATACTATGTAAAAACCAAGTTTCGGATACAGAAATGATATCAACCTTGGAAGCTTCGAACAAATACCTGAACTCATCTTGTTTGGGAAACAAGCTTTGTGCGTTGATATGACATGTGTATAAGCCACGTTGTGCTGCTATGTGAAGAGTAATAAATCGAAGAAACAATTTTAAAAAGAATTAAAGATTTTAAATAGAATGTCTACAAGATCATTCAGAATATACACTGATTTTTTTCTCGTGGGTAGGTGTAAAACCTTCAATAGGCTCTATGGGGACCGAAAAACGCGTGCTCATAGGAGTGTGAGATTCTTACTGCATTAAAAACACCTCCTCCTCCCGATGGCAACTAAGTTGAATCTTGTCTAGCTATTTATTTTTTACGAATTTAATTAACGTGTTGCAGGTAACTATCCGGTGATAGTTCTTGCTTGTACCGCGATTTTAAAGAGGATTCTCGCTTAGTGCACCAGATCGGAAGGCTTAGTCCTTCGTAGGCGGCGTACTAAATTCGTCTAATCGATAATTTCGATTATAGTAATATTACAGTGTTGTAATAGCCGTTTTCTATGATTTCGCGCAAAATTTTATATTTCATCACGAACCGTGGGATCTCCACGTAATGTACCAAGGTGCGTTTACAAACGATCTTAGCAGTTTATTTTCAAATGTTTGTAAGGTATTTAAATTAGAATCTCGCGTACAACCCCAGAGTTTTATACCGTGAGTCCAGACAGGTTTGAGCACCTGCCTGTAGAAAATTAGCTTTTTTCGATACTGAGCTTAGAGCCTTTCCCGAGCAATCAGTACATATCTCTGAGTTTATTATTTAACTCTTCGCATTTCTTTTTAACATGCGTTTTCCATTTTAATTTCTCGTTTAGAGTTATTCCGACATATTTTGCTTCATTAGCAACCAAAACTTGAACCCTATTAACAAATAGCGGTAATCTATTAATTTTTTTATACAACTGATTTTTACTTCGTTGAGCGATATCCGCCATGTTTTTGTCCAATCATTGACATTATTCAGAGCTCTTTGTAATTTTGTCGTAGAATCATTTATCGTTTTACTGCTAGTATTGCACTGTCGCCAACAAACGTGGCTACGATAGTGCCTTCTGTTTGAGGTATATCACGTGTAAATAATAGCTACAATATTGGACATAGAACACTTCCTTGTGGTACCCCAGCCACTATTTATTTCAGATCAGAGTAATCGTTTTCATGTCTTACTCTAAAAAGTCTATACTCTAGATATGCTTTTAGAAACGTATAAAGTGCTTCAGGCAGATTTTTTTTATTATTATTTGTATATTCTATTAGCATCAAATTCAATCAAAATGAGCGCTAGCTGCTAAGAGCTTCTGACTCTTAAGTTAGAAAAAATAAGTTTTATAAAGTTAAGTATAATATTTAGATTAAATAGTTTGTATTGAATGTTTATATTTGAATTTTGTCAGATTTAATGAAATTGCATATTTATTTGATATTTTCATGATTTAAGTTCATTAAGATTTCTTCTGGTGATGAGGGTGAGTTGTAAACGCTCGTGTTGGATGTTAATGATTTGCATTCCCCTAACCTAAGAATGTGTCTTCTATCTACTTTTGTTTGGCAGTGGATACAGGACGGCAGGTTTGTCTTGCTTAGAAGATGTTGGTGGGTGAGTGAGGTGTGTTTTATGAGATGATACCTTATTTTGTTAACAATAACCGTGGTGTTGTTGGGGATTTTAATGGCGTTAAGGACTGACTGATTGACTGTCAGAACATATAACGAAGTTTCCAGGTAGGGTTGAGGTTATTTTTACAGTTTCTAGGATAGCTGTTGCCTCGGCCGTAAAAATCGAATCAAAAAATTATCCAATATACCTATTGATATTAGTGAATCATCTTCGTGAGTTAATGATGTGCTATGCTGGGTCTTGTAGCCGTCGGTAAAAACGAATTTCCAATCGTTCGACCTTAAATTATCTGTGACGTCTTTGAAAAAAGCCCGATAGATGTTTTAGGGTGTATTGCTTTTTATAGTGTCTGCTAAATCCATAATAAACGATGATTTTCATATGCACCAATGGACGAATTATTTAAGGTTCTTAACAACCGGAAGCTCCAATAAGTTAGTTGATATTGATGTAGGCTGATGGAATTCTTTTTGCGGATTTTTTTTTGCATTAACGATTTGTCGTCGTCGTTGATGATTGAGTCTTTATCTATCTTTATCCACTTTTGATAGAGTCCATGTCTCCGCGCCATAGAGCAGGACTTGGATGGTCAGAGCCTTATAAAGAGTCTCCTTTGTTTTTCGAGAGAGGGCTTTACTACTCAATTGCTTCCCTAGCACATACGAACAGCGATTGGCAAGAGTTATTCTTCGCTTTATTTCTAACGAGATGTTATCGTTAGATGTTATAGCGGATCCGAGGTAGACAAAGTCCCTAACTACCTAAAAGTCGTACCTGTCTATTGTGACGTTTTGTCCAATCCGCCGGTGTTGTGTGTCCCTTTTTGTGGACAGCAGGTACTTCGTTTTGGCCTCATTGACTGCTAGTCCCATCTTAGCTGCTTCAGCTTCAATGTTAGCAAACGCTCCAGTGACAGCTCGCTGGGTTCTGCCAATGATGTCTATGTCATCAGCGTATGCTAATAATTGCACAGACTTGAAAAAATTGTGCCAGTAGAGTTAACTTGGGAATGTCTTAAAATTTTTTCAAGTATTAAGTTGAAGAAATCGCACGATAGCGCATCACCTTGTCGGAATCTTTTCTTGACATCAAAAGCTTCTGTGAGGTCAGTACTAACCTTAACGGAGCAGCTAGTGTTCTCCGTCGTTATTCTACACAGTCGGATGAGTTTTGTGGGGATGCCAAAACCAGGCATGGCTCTGTATAACTCGTCTCTATAAATGCTATCGTACGCGGCCTTAAAATCGATAAAGAGATGGTGGGTATCGATTTGGAGTTCTTGGGTAGTTTCCAGGATCTGCCGTAGCGGAAACATTTGATCGATTGTGGACTTTCCTGGCCTAAAACCGCACTGTTAGGGTCCAATCAGGTTGCTGACAAATGGTTTCAGACGTTCACATAATACAGCAGAAAGGATCTTGTCCGCGATATTCAGGAGACTTATTCCTCTATAGTTGGCGCAGTTTAGATGAACTCCTTTTTTGTGGATCGGGCAAACGATGCTGAGGTTCCATTCATCAGGCATACTTTCTTCTGACCAGACTTTAGAGATAAGTTGGTGTATGCACTGTACCAGGTTATCTCCGGCTGCTTTAAAGAGTTAAACATTGAAAAAATCATATTTGGCTTTGTTGAGAATAATTGTTCTGTATGTGTAATTGGGGATTTGAATGTGGGTGGAATAAGGTGGATGGAAAATGGAAACAAGGTGGAGCCAATACTCCTTTCATCGGAAAAGGAATTCGAGTTGGTTGATTCGCTTTTTCCTTTAAATTTGTTTCAAGATTTGTTCATCTATAATTCATTGCAGAAAATGATTGATTTGGTATTTGTAAATGACGACACTGTTGTAAAAGTTTCAGAATGCATACCGTTGTTTTCAAATTCTATTCAGCATGCTGCATTTCTGTTTCCATAAAAAATGTAAGCTTTAAAAATTATAATTCTTTTCAAACTTTAACTAAATTTAAATATTTATTTAACTCGGCTAATTTGAATAATTCTTTCAAGACATTTATAATACGTCTGATCTTACTTTGAGGAAAAATTATTACTCACAATCACTTTCTCCAATATCAGATTGCTATAATTTTGTTTGTGATAGAGAAGATCTTATTTCCGCTTTGCGTGAATTAGACTCTTCAATATATCCAGATTTGCATGGTATAACTCCAATTGTTTTAAAGCACTGTTGTCGTTCTTTGTGAGTTCCTATTCAAACACTTTGTAATCGGTCACAGTGTGCAGTTTTTAGATGAATAGAAAATATCTTACTTAAATCCAATTTTTGAGACCGGAGATAAAAGAAAAATTACGAATTATCGACCTGTAAGTAAACTTGCAATTCTACCAAAGCTTCTGGATAAGATAGTGATAACAAAATTGTATGGTATAATTAATAAGAATGTTTCTAAAATTCAACATGGCTTTTTAAGTGGCCGTTCAACTTCCACAAACTTGCCTTGCTTTTCAAATCAATGATTTAATGCATTAGAAAAGCGATGTCAAATGGACGTGGTTTACACGGATTTTGTGAAAACTTTTAGCAGAGTAAATCACATAATTTTAATAAAAAAATTAAAAACTTGTGGTTTTAATGGCTCTCTACTTAAGTGGTTTTGGTCCTATCTAATTGGTAGAATACAAATTGTTAAAATACTTGATTTGGAGTCTAACCCGATAATTGTACATTCGGGTGTTCCTGAAGGAAGTCATCTGGGTCCACCGCTTTTTAATTTATTTATTAATGATTTTTCGTCAGTTTTATCTTTGTCCGATGGTTTAATGTTTGCCGATGACATAAAAATGTTTAGAGTAATACGAAGTTATAATGATTGTCTGGCGTTACAGCAAGACATTTCTAAAGATGAAGCGTTGTGTATGCAAAATGACCTTCATCTTAATATATCTAAGTGCAAAATTTTAAGTTACTGTCGCTTGTGAAGTCAAATAGTTTTTGACTACTATTTGGGAGGTTCCACACTTTGCAGAGTTAGTGAAATGAAGGACTTAGGTGAAGTCTTTGACGAAAAATTGACGTTTGAGTCTGATGTTTCCTACATTGTCTCGAAAGCCAGTTCTATGTTGGGGTTTCTCAAAAGAAATTCTTCTGACTTAAAGACCAGTGTACTCTTAAGGCTGTGTTTTGTTCAATTGTTCGACCACTGTTGGAATATTGTTCTGGTATTTGGAATCCTGACACCAAAAAACTCACAGAACGGATAGAAAAAGTTCAAAGAATTTCTTAAGGTTTGCATTGAGGCAGTTTTCTTTCAATAGTAATACCGATCAATATTATAAAATTAGGTGTTGTGATGCTAGGAATACAAACTCTTGAAGGGAGACGGCGAATGTATAATGTTATGTTTATTCGTGAAATTCTTTGTAATGATATTGATTGTAGTGTTTTACTTTCTTCAGTTAATATTTATGCACCGAGTAGACCATTGGGGATGAGACATTTAATTTTCGAAATTTCTCATTCGACAAATTATGGACAGCGTGAGCCTATCTTCCATTGTAGTAATTTTTTTAATTTGTATAACAGTGATCTTGATCTCTGTATGAAAAGATATCAATTTAAATCAATTCTGTTAAATTTATTGAAAAATTATATTTAAAACAATTTTTTGTTGAATATTGAATTAATTGTTTTGGATATAGCGAAATCTGTAGATTTTAAATTATCGTGGATTTGAATAAATAAATAAATAAATAAATAAAAAAAATTATAAGTAGATATTATTACATTATAACTTTAACTTTATTTTCTGTAAGAAATTGTACGAAAACTTGTGGAAACTTATATAAAAACTTAAATTAACTGACCGCCGGAAAAAACGCGTCTACACTGCTTTAATCATAGTTCTCTTCTCGGTAATTGAACTTAATCTATATATAATAAGTTAGTATCATTATTCTTTCACCACTATGCCATATATATACGTATAAGAATGACGTTGCGTGCCAACTTCAACAACAATAAATTTTTTTACAAATTTTAATTTCATGTACTTAAATTAACTGCGGTAAAGAAGTGCACTATACACGCATGTTTCATTTATTGGATTTTGGTTGATACTATTCAGATATCTTGTTTCGTAGCAGTATTTTTCAGTTTTGATGAAATTCAATTATCTAACATTGATTTTAGCTATTTGGTTTACTACTGCCATATCGCAAGATGTTTGAAATATGAAAATTCAAGGCTAAATAAATTTATACTAAATTAAACTAAGCCAGTATACAGCAGATTATTCTCCGTATCAAAACGGAGTTGATGAAAAACGCAACAGTTGTTTGATGGATATATCAGGGTAGGGAAAGGTATTTTGAGCTGAAGAAATGTTGAATGCTGCATACTTGCCAACAAGATTACACCTCAGATCAATTGTGACTGCGCGTTTTAGGTGTGGAATGCTACCAAATCAAGCTTTAAACATCTTAGAACATTTGGGGAAACATTGTTTGTCCATGTTCCAAATGAAAAGCGAAGGAAATGGGCAGAATCAGATATCAAGGTAAACGGGTTACTAAATCGTGAGAGCAAGATTATTATAGTCAGCAGCGATATTCGTTTCCTGAATCCGAGGGTACAACTATCTATTATTCATGGTGCACAAAACAACTTACGAGTGATTCAAAGTGGTGAGAATGGTGGAATTGATTTTTGGCTACGAGACTAAGTGGATAAACCAGCGTGATGCGTGCTGATCATGACGATCTGGAATATTTTTCTGGAGATGTTGCAGATTCTTCTTCTGAATATATGTAGGTTATTTGGATTCGATGAAAATGTCGTTAACAATTATCAGGGTATCGGCAAGATTAAATTACGCAGAAAAACGAAGTGTTTTTTTTTATAACGATGCGCGCACTAAAGGGATTTTGATTACCCTTAAAACGACCAAGCACTGTGCGAGCGTTAGGAAAGTGGGGAAGGATGTAACAGGAGATACCGATGCACATTGGTTTTGAATTTCTGAATATCAAAATGAGAGGAGAAAATAGAGCCGGGTATGGCATTCCACATTCGCGTTGTACGCCTAAAGAAAGAATCTCTGTACTTAACAGTACGTCCGAAGTTGTGATCAAGGGTAAACTGATGAGCATTGCTTGAAGCGCGAGTAGTGCGGTTAAAAAATTTAAAGGGAGGAATGCAACTGGCTATTTCGCTTGAACATTGTTTATAAAAATAGCGGTAAAATAATGACAGACATATCGGCGGTGTTCAAGAGATGTAAATGTTTCCACTATAGTTATATCGCCAATCACTCTTAGAGCTCTATTTTGAATTCTATCTAAGAGAGTCAAATGAGCTTTGGGAGCTCTTGCCCAAGTGTGAGAGTTATACGAATGAAGGCCTTATAGGTCACAGCCAGATCAGACGGGGACAAGAATTTCTTGCATCTCCGAAGAAAACCCAAACACTTTGCTGCATTTTTGGTGACATCAAATATGTGTTCATTCCACAAGAGGTGATCTGTGATGCACATGCAAAAAACTGAAAGCTGATTGGTTTCTTCGATGCAATTGCCGTTTAAGGATAGCGGCATGGGGGGTGGGTTCTGCTTTATCGACAGAAGATAGCGTTGAGTTTTTGAAGCATTAAATTCTAAGCTGTTTTTTATTCCATACTAGGCAATGCTGTCGAGATCAGAATTTAATGAGCTTATCATACACAGCCGTTGCAGTTCCACATCCGAAGAATAAGCAGTTGAATCTGAAACCGAATATGAAAAGCTGAGGGTATTATCGTCAGCAAAACAATTAAGTGGATTAGAAGTTCCAGATAAGAGATCATTAATAAAAATGAGAAATAGGGTCGGAGAAAATATGGAACCTTGCGGCACACCAGCAATTATTTTATGAATATCCGACTTGAAACCATCCAAGTCCGAAAGGTAATTTCTAATCAAACGAAGAGATTTATCGATACCAAATGCACGCATTTTCAATAAGAGAGCTTGATGCCAAACTCTATCAAATGCTTTTGAAATATCAAGTGCAATAATCATACTTTCTTCCAAATGATGTAAAGATTTGTGCCACTGTTCGGTGAGATATACCATCAGATCACCAGTGGACCTTGTGCTACGAAAGCCATATTGCCGGTCATTGAGGAGCTTTCGTTCTTCAAGATATTTCTTGAGCTGATAGTTAATCAGCGTTTCCATGACCTTGGAAAGAATGGACGTAAGTGCAATTGCACGGTGCTTAGAGGGTGAAGAAGATTCGCCTTTTTTAGGGACAGGCTGAAAGAATGCTGTTTTCTATCCACTCGGAGAGAGACCTGTATAATAGAACAGATGGAAAAGCTTACGCAGTTGTTTTCCCATGGTTTTCCCAACGTTGAAGAACACCTTCAGAACTATGGGAAGGATACTATCCGGGCCAGCGGATTTGTGTATATCGAGCTATTTGAGGACTCTGGCAACTGCACGCGTGCGAAAAGAGATTCGTCCCATAAAATCGTTTACGCTCTCAAGTACTGGGGAAGTCAAAACACTTTCTTTTTCACAAGAGCTGACAAAAAAAGTGTCATTAAAGACGAGCGTTGGAACCGACGTTGAATTTCGAATATTTTTTACAAATGACCAAAAATTCTTACTACCTTTTGGACATTGTAGTATGTGAATGTGAACGTTGCAAGTCTTTCTAGCTTGTTGAAACTTTTTCCGGTCTTCCTCATTGGGGTTGGCTTTATATTTCCGGAAGCTTACTTCTCTAACCCTAATAACCTCCTTACAGCTCAAATTAAACCAGGCATTTTCTTTTAGTTTGATAGTTTTCACCCTATTCGGGATAAAATTTCTCATTCCGTGAAGAATTCAATTTGTTATCATATCTGCGCTGCAGTCTACGTCACTACCAAGGAAGCATATTGACTAGTTAAAATTTCTGAAGAAATTATTGAAACCGTCCCAATTGGCTTTCTCATATTGCCATGCGGTTCTCTTAGATGATTTTTTTTTAACCGAGTGTTGTTGGCATCAGAAATTTACAGATATGACACAATGGTCTGATGTGCCTAGAGGCGATAATACATTTATCGTGTATTTATCAGGGTGAGAGATAAGGGACAAGTCTAGTGTTGGCGGTTTTTCCTGCAACGTCAACAAGCTGAGTCAGTTGGTTTAACTCAGCAAAGACCTCAACATACCTTCATTCGGGTGTGGTCTAAATCGAAAAGCGGAACCAGCTAGAATTGTGTACATTGAAATCGCCCGCAATGACGAATTCATTGTGACGATAATGAGAAACAATTCTTTGAATTTCTGTCCAAATTTGAGCTCCGATAAATGAAACATGTATGATGCGCTTGTTTACCGAGAATTTTAACCACATGAAATTAAAATTTGTGTTTGAGCACAAACCATATTGTGGTTGAAGTTGGCACGCGACATCATTTCTTATGTATACGGCGAGACCATGATGGGAAAAGAATAATGGCACTAAGTTATACCCAAACAGATGAAATTCCTATTGATCAGAATTTTCATCTATTTGGGTCTCACTCAGTGCCAAATCAGCTGGCCTGTTTTTTACAGTATAGACATATGCAGAACAAAATTTTTTTCTTAGCCAACGAATGTTGGTAAAGTCGACCCTAAATACACCAACCATTTTAACATTCAAAAACAAATAAAACACAAGTCAGACAATTAACTATAATAAATGTTTAATCTTAATTCCAATTTAAACTTTTCAATAACAAATTGTCACTAATAGCTGTGTTTTAATGGGAATCTATCCATTGTACCGTAAGTAATTCCCAAAAAAACGCATCGACCGTAGCATGGACGTTAGCTTTTTTATTTTTGTAAAACTGGTACACCTGCACAGCAGTCACAAGTAATGAAAGTCTTTTGCAAAGTAAAATTATTAAAAAATCAAAATTAGGAACAATAATTAGCTTTTATTCATATAAAATAGAAAGTAGGAAAACGTACCAATATTTAATTTACATATGTTTCAAACCTTATGCTTGTGTTCACTTTTTCTGCATTTGCAATTTTAAATTCGAACATTCATTTTGCACCAATAGAAAAGAAATGATAAGTGAACGGGTTTGTTCATAGACTATTGTCAAGCCCCTTTTTACACAAGGCAATTTTTGTATTGCTTTAAAAACCGTCTATGCCTTTCACACGAGGAAACACAAGTTCCGGAGATTTGCTTGTTTCCTTTTAATGTTTGTTGGTTTTGAACGCACACTACAACGTAGTTTAAATTGTTCACTCCCCTTACATTTCCCCTTTATATTTCATGCTTTTATTTATTTTCTGAGTAGATCGATAGCTAGAGTTTTATTTTTCAAGTCAATTTACAAATTTATTTTCTGAGTATGTTTGGCTTTCAATTCAATATTCACTCAACAGAGATCATACTGCACTTAACATACGCGGACTAAGGAACAAATAGTTAACATTTGGTTTGCAATTTCCATGCACATGTCTAGAGAAAAAAAATAATGGGATCACAAAATTGTACGCCCAGTCCATGTCCATGAATACCGTTCACGGCCAACGTCCATTTAACAGTGAGAAAAAGCACATTTTGTGAAGTTCAGTTGCCGCTTAGTGGGCTTAGCCCAGGCGCGCACATGCATTTTTTTCCGAAACGAAATAGTTTAATCACTAATTGAACGATGATCGCGCACATAAGCAACTTAAAAATCAATCAACGAGATAAACCAACACAAAGACAACATATGGATTTAATGTGCGCGCAGTTACATTATAGTTCGGTGTGATTCAAACTGAATAACTTATTTGGGGCGATTGTTCGATTTGTGCCAAAACACAAACTTTTAAGTTGCTCGAATCGCGGACTGAATTGTTTTTGCATGGTATTCACTTTAGCAACCAAACTGTTGCAAAACTGTAAGCTGCATATGTGCGCGCATGCATTATAGCTCAAAGAATTTCATACGAATAAATATTTTGCGGCGCAGTGTCGAGCAGTTCCTCTATAGTGCAGTTCCACTCAATGCGGTTTGTCTTCACAAATTTCTTTTTTGTAGATCTAAATAAAAAGATGATTTTTTTCACCAAACTCCGTTTATTTCTAACTATCAATAAAGATTGAACACAAAACGAATATTGGTCTTAGTTAGTCAAAAATAAAAGTGAAACCGAATTCATTCCATAGATATTGATTTTTTTTTCAAAATGGAAATCGAAATTTGAGAAAATTGATTAATTGACATCAGGGGTATGCAAAATTGCAGATATAGGTGGAATTTTAGACGTACTCCAGAAAATAATTGAGCAAAGAATATAATTTTTAATAGTAAAAGTCAAAAACTTTTCAGAAGAAAAGCTTATAATTTATTAAAAAATGGAATTATCTAAGATCTTAGAAATAAACTGGCCAACTATAAAAAAAAGAAAAAAAAAGAATCAAAACGATCGATTTGTCTTACGAATGAAATTAATAATTATAACACTCCATGAACACATCCCTCGAGATTCAACCCAATTATCAATCGTACCAACAAAACTAACAAAATCAAATTCGAGACTCGAATAAACGTCATCTAGCCATCCACCGTAGCTTCTACTTTAGCTTTTTATCGACCGTAGCGAATTGTATGTAAAATGCTACGACGGATAAACTTACGGCGGATAAATTTCCCAATAAAACACAGCTAGTGTTATGCCTAATTGACAATTTGTATTGATCCGCCTCTGGTTAAATAGAAAAAACAGACAGTAATCCATCTGACGTCATACCAACCTAATCAATGCGTGCACTATGTAGTAAGCTTCACACAGTACCTACAATGATTAAGTTCATATAACTGTGGGAAATGACAAGGAAAAAAGGGAAAGTTTACTGCTCGATATGCTGGTGCATTGTTCGATTAGTGTGGCTATATTTTTGTTTATGTCGATCGTACATTAGTGATTGATTTTATTTTATTATGAACGGATTTGTAATTAAGATCGGATGTTATTTTTTGATTAATTTAAGCACTTTTTTTGTTTATGTAATAATTGGGCTATTGTTTTTTTACTTTAGTTTAGGTAGTGAGGGGCTTTTAAAATTAACAAATGGGCTATTGTTATTTTTTTCTTGGATTTATTTTTTTTGTAGTGGGGGCTTTTTAAGATGTGCACAACACAAGACAATATTCTTTTTTTTTTCAAATTCCGCGTTCACTCACAATGAGCCTCGTTACACGAGCGTAAAAAGTAATCAACTTAAGAAAGAGAGCGGATGATTTTTCGATTGAAAGTTTCATCATTTTCCTCATTTTCAGATATGGGTATTGCGTTAAAAATCATATTTCATTCTAAAACGTTCCCGTTTGGCAGATATTTGTAACGGACTTGGTTCCTAATTTACCATCCAATTCCCTTGCATCCCCACTTAATTGGTTGTCTGTGTGTATCCACAAAACTGATTCTTTTTTACGCTCGTGTAACCACGCCGCTCAATGTGGTATGTAGATCGGTACTGACCACCTTCGAGATTAATTAACGAGGTATATATGTATGTGCGGTAAAGACCGAACCAAGGAAAAATCAAACCAATTACAAAATGGTTTGAATTGCGATGAAATAGAATTGTGCAAAGGTGCAATGAAGGTTCAGATGTTGTCATTACACCACCACAAAATATGTGCATATGCATTATCAAAATTAGTTTTTGATACTTGCCGTTATTTTTCCAAATGTATCTCAAAATCAATTGAACATGTCATTCTTCTCCTCAACGTCTTAACCGATTTTGTTAATTTGTTTTGTTTGTTTGCTTGTACTCAATATTTAAAACAAAATTTTTTTTAACATATAAAACATGTAACGAACCACCTATAACAAACCGTTGGGATGTTATCAGTAAGGACTTCCTTTATCCCCGACGTGGTAGATTGATATTCCATTTATGGTATAATTCCCAGCTGATCTAACCAAGAACCAAAAAAATGTCCCTAACCTTCATTTCATTAACCACCCACCAATCACCCACCGATTACAGGGTCGTTGAGCTTATCCGGGTGGCTTAAAGAAAAGGTTGTTCAAGCTCCTGCAGCACGGAATGCTTGCACATGGCACAACCTAGCTCGTCGGATGGGGGGGGGGGGGGGGGTCTTGCTGTCGGAGGCTTGAACCTTTGTTACGTCTTTTACATGCCAAAATTAGCAAAAACTATTTGGTTCTATTGAAATATAGAACCCCCAGTCGTCCTGTTACTAATTCGGAAATCTTCAAGTGCGGAGGGATCTAGGTGAAGATGTCACTCAGAGGATTTGAAAACCCGCCCGCGTATCAACCAGATACCAGCATGCTTATTATAACCTCTTAATTAATAATAACCCCTTATCATCTTTACGGCTTCATCCTTATATACTAGCCGTACCCACCGTTGACAGAGATTTAGTTAGATCTCATGTTACCCTTGAACCTGAAAAATTTCCAAAAAAAAGGAGCAACTTCCCGAAAGTAGGCAACCAAAACAATGGAAAACGGAAATCAAAAGACCAAACAGGTTCGGTTATCAACTCATACAATGATTTATTAATAAATAATTCACGAAGAATGCCAATGTAAAGCCAAAGATTCAAAAAAAGGAATTATTATATCAATTGTTACACTCGGTATACAACATTATCTTATGAAAACATAATTCAAAGACTCCAACAGTCGGTCTATAAGGTTCGCATATGTACTTCTAATTTCAATTGGAAATCATAAGATACTACCTAGTTCACCACTATACGTTTTCGTTCCAATAAAGTATAATAAAATCACTGCATAATTTTAGACTCTTATATCATAGCCTTGAAATTGAAATTGTCATGTTTTGTGACACGTTCATTTTCGATTGTATGTACATACATAATTATGTTTTTTTTTTGTCAAGCCAATTTTTTTATGTAGGTTAAGTGTGTGTTTTCATTTAACTCGTTTAAACGATGTACCAAAGATATGTAATCAAAGGGAAAAAAAGTTCATTTAAATACAAACTTACCGAAATTTTGAGTTTAATCCAGATGAGGAGGTGCACCGCTTTTTTTTTTTTGCATTTGATTGATTGTTTTTTCTTTAATTTTACAATAGGTTAGCGAACGAAAAGTGGGAACTTTAGAAAATTAAGAAAATGAAACAAAATTTTGACAAAGATTATAATAAACTAAGTTACACGGTCATATTATATGAATTATATTGAGTCGCGATCAAAATATTGGGAAGATGATGATTTGCTGATGCTGAAGGAGATTGGGGATGATGTGCGGCACTCAGATGAAGAGCTAGTTTTATACGGGTCTTCGCCTTGTGTCATGATTTATAAGTTTTTGTATTTTATTGGTTTTTTGTTGTTGTAGATGTTCTGTATGTTACTTGGTAGGGCATGGCCGTGGCTCAGCTATAGGTCGTGTTGGTGTCTTCACGAGGAAAATGATGCGACTACACAAATGTTTTTTTTTTTTTTTTTGCGACTTGTTGCTGCGGTCCGTGCCGTTCTCGTGTGGGATGTAAGTGTCCCATATTAGGGTACTAATTGGCGAGGGCCACACTTATGGGTATTTACGGATTAATATCGGTTGTTAGTGAACGATTTTTGCCGTCTTTTGGTTCTTGCTTTTCACTTTTTCTGCATTGATTCACTTCACGCACGTGGTTTTCCCAGTATATTTTTTTCTTATTTTCTACTATTTCTTTACGGTGTTGTTTTTAATTTGTTTTCCAAGTTTTCTTTATGTGCATAGGTTTAGTTGTAATTTATTTATTTATTTCACATTTTGTCTCTTAAAAAAAATATAACAACGATAACTATCACAACGAAATTAAATGTTCTTATTCGCAAAAAAAGAATCCAAAAACTCTGAAAATATGTAGGTACTTTTTACGACGCCTCGTTGCTTTTCCCCTCCTTTTATAGTCATTCGTTTTCGACAGATTGAGAACAAATTCGTGTCATGGCGTGGAGATAGTTTCCGGAAGTCGTCTTCCCGGCCGTAACACGCGGTCTCCATTAGCGAAAAATTTAAAAGCAAACGCAATAGCAATAGCAGACCGCAGCTAGCAGAAGGACAATTTTCTTCGGTGGGCATTTCATAGCATACTTTTTTAGTTACTGAAGAATGTCGAAGGCAACTGATGCTGGTAGAAACAACAACAACAAATGATATTGGGAAACGCCAACACAAAATGAGAGTTCTCTTTGCGATAAAGCAAGCGATGAACAGTAAGCGATGAAAGCATACTATCTATTGCATGCTATGAAAATATACCCACGATTTCGGTCTCCATTGGCGATACTGAAAGCATGCAAAAAATCAACCAACTTTTTTTTAAAAATTATTTTTGATTTTTTTTAAAATAGCCGAGAAAAACAACCAGGAAATACCTCCAAATTGCAATACATACAAACACTTTATATTGGTGTGGGTGGACCTAAAGTGAAACTTCGAAATTCGAACTCTGTTTTATTGCAATGCATTTGCCGCCGCTCACTCCTTTGTTATTTTTGTTTTCGCACCTCATCAATGCCAACCCATCAACATCAACAAAACATAATCTGCGAAACAAACATTAATTGGAAATAAATCGGGTGAACTTAAAAGGTTTGTGAATTTGTTAACAGCGCACCGGATGTTGTTATACCAGTTTGTATGTACTCGACTGTTGGATTTGAATTATGCACATATTTGAAAAAAATATTAAAAATGAAAATTATTAGAAGGAATAATGAATCTTTCGGATCTAACAATAAAGGACGTTTCCCACAAACATAATCCCAATGTTGTAAGTGTATATGCTAATCCATCAGATTTCCATATACTAGCATTTTTTCACATTTACACTACAACAGCTTCTCTCTTTGTTTTCATTTATTTAAATAATGTAAACAATAGCTTCTCTGTTTGTTTTTATTTTATGCTCACAGCTTTTCTGTGTGCATTAAATTCACATTTATTTTCTCACAACAGTAAGCAGTTTTCTGTTTTCCAGCTGCAGAGTGTACCTGGCCAAAATATATCACGTTTTGTTGTTCATAATTTGTATCATATTATTTTTTTATATTTTAGGTATTTGTAGTAAATTTAGCTAATTAAGAAAAATAAGTGTATAAATAGTATTGTAAACTAATCAAAATCTATCATTTTCGACAAAGGGTTTTTGTGTTCATTTCTTATTAGTATTTTCCCGCACCAGCGGTAAGGGGTATTAATATTAACAGTAACTACCAACTACATAACTCCATATACAAAGGTACAAGACCCTTTTGTATTACAATACAGAATACACGTTCTGGTTAATGTTTATGTACACAGTTCCGACTCAAACTGTAAGTCTCCAACAACTTGTTGAGTTACGCAAATTCCGAAAGTTATGTATTTAACTCAATCGGTATTTAGAGCCAATCAATAATTCATTTCGGTATTTCTTCGAAACGGATGGCTTGGTAGAGGTCATTTCTTATGAAAATTTATTTTATTATGAAAATTTAAATTAATATTTTTTTCATATAAACAACTGCTTTTCTTCAACAGATTGTGATCAGAATTGCGAGCCGTGCTTAGACTTTTACAAAAATGCATTGACAACATCATTTATAAAAATTCTAACTGACGAAGCCGTGAATTCGTGGAAGTATAACATACATCATTGCATACTTATAACGTGTGGAAAGCTTTTGCACTTAATTGCGATTCATATGCATCGCGATAACATATATTTATTGGATCTGCTTTCGATAGTCTTGGATCCAAACAACAAATTCAACACATTCAATTTAGCCCGCCAACCTGAATGTTTTGGTCCTGAAGCTATTTGGGGTGTTTTAAAGGATAACAAACAATTTGCAACTACACCTCCCGAACCAAAACGACCTCGCGGTTGGCTTGTTGATTTAATAAATCGTTTCGGACAGTTGGGAGGTTTTGATAACATATTGAAACGCTTCAACACCGAAGTTGCTAGATTCAAAAATAAGCAGTCTTCCATAGAAAACCTGAAATCTATTTCACTTTCTAAAAGTATTGGGTGGTCTACTGGGACCGTGGAAGAAAATGCAAACATATCGTTTTCGTTAATATATCATTTAATTCGGCCTTTTGGACAGTGCTACGAGTTGCTTACTATATCAACCATACACACATATTTCATGCCTATATGGATGATTGTACTTGATCTCTTAGATAGTCTTACTGATAATGAACTTAAAATTGAAGCTAAATCGGAGGGAAAAAGTGATATTATTCATAAAATTATTAAATCAGCTCGTTGTATCGCTAGCCGCTTACCTGATCAAGGAGACATAGTTCGCGATATTGAAATATTTCGTTTGAAAATTATATTACGTTTGCTTCAAGTATCCAGCTTCAATGGCAAAATGAATGCACTCAATGAAATTAATAAGGTCATTACTGCAGTTTCATATTGTTCTCATAGGAATCAATTATCTCAAAGCTTATCTGATGATGAAATGAACTGGTTAACTGCTGAGCGAATGGCGGTAAATATATAAAATTATTATTATTATACATTATTTTCTATTTTATACTTCTTGCTTTTCTTAGGCCTGGATAAAAAAATCGAATGTATTAGAAATCGTACTCAAGGACTCCTTACATCAACCTCAATACGTTGAAAAGTTAGAAAAAATTATACGGTTCCTTATAAAAGAGAACAATTTAAGTTTGGATGATTTGGATGCAGTTTGGAAAGCACAAGCCGGAAAGCATGAAGCTATTGTTAAAAATGTTCACGATCTATTGGCCAAATTAGCATGGGATTTTCTTCCAGAACAATTAGATCATCTTTTTAATTGCTTTCAAGTAAGTACATTTTAAAATAAATTAGGTTTTTCATATAACTGACATTTACTAAAAACAAGTATTAGTTAGTTCCGGTTAGAGGAAAAGTTTATAAAAATAAAATTCTATTCTCTTCAAGTTAGAAAACACTTAGTTAACTTGAAAGCGGTTTATCAGGGGGAATTTATCAAATTCGCCTTTAGCTATTGAAATCAGAATGGCGGCACTATATACATTTTATTCCCATAGTGTCTCAACTGAACATTTCCCTATAGCCTATAGCGTTTACTTCCGCTTGGAAAATGCTTAAGGTATTCTAGCATGATATAAGCTGACCAATTGTGCAAAAAGATAAGTTCACGCAAAAGTTTGTATGAACACCCTTTTTATAATTTTTTGGTTAAATGTGTTTAATCAACTGTTCTTAAAAAGTCAAATATGGGACAGATATGTGTGTGTCAAATGGGTCCGGATTTATCTTTAAATGGAGAACCCAAGCAAATGTAAATCGGAACGAGATACTCGAAACGATAAAAAATAAAATGCAGGACTGGATCGCACCTACGTTCGATCATATCGTAAGTACACGATTGTTAGTAGAAATGGCTAAACATATATACATAAATTTATTATGCGACCAATTTTTGAACGTGTATTTGAAGACTATATATTTTATAATATTCAGGCTATTTTGGTCAATTTGAATCTAAATACAAATAAAAAACTTTATTTCATCTTATCCCGACGTTTCGTCGTTATTCACAACTTCTGCAGGGATTTTTTTATTAGAATTTAAATTTAACGGATTTCGAATCCGTTCAGCTGTTCATGCGATAGTCGAAAAAACGGTTATATGGCAGGTACCGGTAATAACATTTCAATTAAAAATGTTTATTTACCAAAATATAGACTCTACCTATAAAGTGCGCTCAATTTTTTTTGTCAAAATCGTCATAGTAGTTTTCCCAAAATTTGTATGGCAAGTAAGTATCGTTATTCTTGGAGCTAAAAAATATTTCCAAAAAAATTGAGCCAATCACTTAAAGCGCATCAGTACCAAGCTTGAAGAAAATCGCTTCAGCGGTTTGGTTGTAGGTCGACCTACAGGCAAACAGACATAGGGAATTGCAGGATCCACTTTTTTTGTGTTCTCTATCATCGTAATGCCAAGTTTGATTAAAATCTCGAGTTCGATTTTTTCCCAAATGCAAAACTTCCCCTCTAGTACCTACAATATAAATAACTATGCTATTTATATATAAATAAATATTATAATATAAATATATTACATTATATACATTATATACGTGCAAGTAAATGTGATTTTAAAGAAAATAAAAAAAATTAAAAATGTAGTTTATTGTCTGTTAGTGTATTTAGGGTCGACTATACAAACATTTGTGGGCTTAGACAAAATGTTTTTTCTGCGTATGTCCATACTGTAATAAACCGGCCAGCTGTTCTGCCACTGATCAAAACCCAAATAGGTAAAAATTCTGATCAACCGGAATCTTATCTGTTTGGGATAACTTAGTGCCACTATTCTTTTCCTGCCAGTGTCTCGCCCTACATATTAGAAATGATGTTGCGTACCAACTTCAACAACAATATGTGCTGAGTTCTTCTTAACGATAGATGGATCCAGATCGGATATTGATACAATGAGCGATAAGAAAATGCAAACGGAGTTCTTTAATTTACAAAATTTAAATTTATTAATTATAACTTCTCAGGAGGACATCGAAAAAGTAAGTAAGTCAGGAAACAAAATGTGGTTCTTATATGACATTCAGAAAAAAAATGAAAGAAAGAGAAAGATATGCAAAATATTAAAAGAGATAATTATGTAGTTCAATTGAATGATGATATGACGGTAGTGTTCAGAGACTTACCATATCTGCCCCGCGATGTTATTCGGGAGAATAACATCTAATCTTCGTTGCTAATTAGTCCATTCATGGTAGTACAAGTGATGTTGGAGCAACCTGTAACAAACAAGGAAAAAGTGGAATTGACATTATTGTGTCTGGTCTTTCGCTGAGTCTTGCCAATTATCCTGAACGGGAAGTGGGCACAACTTGACGATTGACCGTTTCACGAGTCCATTATTTGTTTTCAAAGTGACCACTCTCACCAAATTATCAGTACATGGATGTAACTCTACGATTCGACTTAGAGGCCAGTTGTTACAGGGAAACCTTTCATCTTTTATCATTACAACGTCGTTAATTTTTAAGTTGGGTTTTGCTTCAACCACTTTGGACGTTGTTGTAATCTCGACAAGTATTCATTACTCCATTGTCCACAGAAATGTTGTACCAAGAGTTGACAATAATGCCAAGGAGTAATGATGCTAGGGCGATTGGTCTCATGTCGAGGTAGAGCTAGCAGCGACTATCCTATTAAAAAATGTCCTGGAGTTAGAACCATTAGATCATCAGGGTCTTTCGTCAATGGGCACAACGGCCTTGAGTTTAAGCATGATTCAATTTGAGCCAAAACCGTGCTTAGTTCTTCATAAGTGAGCCTCTGTTCACCAATGGTTCGCTTAAGGTGGTATTTTGTCGACTTGACACCTGATTCCCACAAACCACCAAAGTGTGGGGAGGAAGGTGGTATAAAATGCCATCTCACCTGCTGTTGAGCAAGGTGTGGATAAACTTTCTCAATAAACCGCTGGTAAGTATTCCTATCTTCCTTAAGTTTTCTATTCGCGCCTACAAAATTGGTACCACAGTCACTGTATATGTCACTGCACATACCTCTTCTAGCGATAAATCGGTTAAAGGCACCAATAAAGGTATTTGTGCACAGATCTCCTACCAATTCCAAATGAATAGCCTTGGTAGCAAGACAAATGAAGAGAGCTATGTATCCCTTTAGAGAAGTTCGACCTCTACCCTTTGAGGGTAACACGTTAAAAGGTCCAGCGTAGTCGACCCCAGTAGATGAAAATACCCTTCCTGGACGAACACGCTGAGCAGGTAAGGCACCCATCATTTGCGTACAAGGTAGAGGCTGATTTTTAAAACAAGTAACACAACGATGAAGTACGGAGCGCACTACGTTGCGTCCATTTAAGATCCAGAATCGTCCCCGTATATGATTTAACGTAAGTGTCACGCCCCCGTGGAGGGTACGGATGTGACTACAGTCAACAATTAACCTTGTAATATAATGTTTAGCAGGTATGATAAATGGATGTTTTTGATCCACGGATAAGAACGCATGATTTAATCTACCGCCAAGCCGTATAATCCTTTTTTCCTTGTCGAAAAATGGGTTAAGTGGACGTAAAACACTTTTTTTCAGGAATTGGAAGGTTTGAAGATAAAGATTTCCACTCACAGGGAAAGGATTCTTGTTGAACTAAACGTATGATATAGAAAACGGTTTCATTCAGCTTCTCTGATGATAATCTTCCTGATTTTCGAGGTCCTAACCTTGGAAGACAATTTCTACCAAAACGAAGGCAGTACGAGACAATTCGTACTGTTTTCGAGAACGAAGACCATTTTGTCAACAAGTCATTTGGCTCAAGCTCCATTGAGGAAGTGAGAAATGCTTTCACGGTCCTCTCTTCTGCAACTATTGGGCACGGCATAGCAAATGGTGATTCTGGCCATTCATCAAACGGTAACTGTAGAAAAGGTGGTCCATGCCACCATAAATCACTATTGACTAGTCGAGAGGGACTAATTCCACGGCTTGAAATAACAGCAGGGTTGTTTTCCGAAGAAATATGTCGCCATTGTTCCGGTATAGATTCCGCTTTAATTTTTTGAACTCGATTTGATACGAATTGTTTCCATCTACTAGAATCCCCTCGAATCCAATATAAAACAATGGATGAATCAGTCCAAAGAAAAGTATTGCAGGTGGCGAAATGCATACAAAAATTTTGTTTGATAAATTTCAGCAGTTTAATCGCTAAAACAGCTCCACATAATTCTGCCCGAGGAGTAGTAAACTTAGGTTTTATTGGATTCACCTTGCATTTTGCCAACAAGAGGTTAACAGCGTATGGCCCATCATCCTTACAAATTCTCATATATGCCGCAGCAGAATAAGCGAATTTAGATGTATCGGAAAAAAGATGTAGTTGATAAGAACCCGAGTTACCTCCACTACCTACCCATCTTGGAACTCGCAGTTGTGTAATGGGTGAAAGTTCTTCGCCGAATTTCCTCCAACATTTCTGAATATCATCTGGTATTTGTGTGTCCCATCCCAGTTTGCTTGCCCATAATTCTTGTAATATAATTTTTGCTGAAATAATTACAGGATTAAGCCACCCTAATGGGTCGAACAGACGTGCAACCGTTGATAGAATTGAGCGTTTAGTTGGGGATTCAAGCACAATTTCGAAGTTTACCTTGAATGTAAATTCGTCAGTGTTGGAGTCCCAATACAAACCCAAAGCCTTTATAGCGTCTGCTGATTTAAATTCGAATACGTCTTGCGAGTATCG
The DNA here is from genome assembly GCA_910595825.1 of Philhelius pedissequus. Taxonomy (NCBI): domain Eukaryota; kingdom Metazoa; phylum Arthropoda; class Insecta; order Diptera; family Syrphidae; genus Philhelius; species Philhelius pedissequus. The sequence goes on from OU343161.1 coordinate 158,295,200, forward strand.
GTATTCCGGAGGAATATTTCCCAAGAGTATATGATGATTACTTGCCCATTTTCTCAAATGATGCACTGTGCAACATGCTTACGACTTCATTTTGTTTTTTCAAAGCGAGGTCAATGGAATCAGCCCCTGATAAACGTCGTCCACGTACATTTGCTGCTTTATAACTTCTGCGGCCATCGGATAACGACTTCCTTCACAAGAGCTAGTTGATGCATTGTACGTATAGCCATATATGGAGCAGAAGCGGTACCAAACATAACTGTCGAGCAATAGTACTCTTGAATTGGTAGACTGGGGTCCTCCCTCCGAAGTATCCGTTGATACTCAGCATCCTCTTCGTGTATTCCTATACGCCTAAATATTTTTTCTATATCTGCAATGAAAACATATTTAAACGTACGCCAGTTAGTTATAATGGCAGATAGATCTCTTTGAAGGGCTGGTCCTATAGCCAAAATATCATTCAGAGATTTTCCGTTCGAAGTTTTCAGAGAAGCATCAAACACGATACGAACCCTTGTGCTTGTTGAAGATTCTTTAATAACTGGATGGTGAGGGAGATAACAACAAATTAAACGTGGCGTCTGATTATCTCCAAGCACGCAGTGCTGATCCTCAGTCGTCATTACCGGCTTCATTTGTCCCATTTTTAAATATTCGTTTATTGATTCAATGTAAACTTCTTTCAAAATCTTATCCTTCGATAATCGCCTTTCCAAATGTTCCAAGGGCTTCAAGGCCGCAGTTCTTGACCTTCCTATGAATTCCGTAGAATTGATATCTGTCTTAAGTGGCAACCGAACAAGATATAAACCGTTTTCTAATCTTTCATTTATCTTCGTCTGACTGATAAAACGGCTCTGAAACCTCTTCCAATTTCCAAAATTTTCTTAACAAATGATCGATTTCAAGTTGGGTGTGCAAAGATGATAACATGGTAGATGATGTGGACGGCACATCTCTTTTCCCTGACACAATGTAACCAAAGGTTGTTTTTTGAGCAATAGGTAAACCACTGCCTGCCTTGCGAGTGTCATCCAAAATACAACCGTCGTATAGATCACTTCCTAACAGAATGTCGATACCCTGAGGCTCAAAATACTTTGGGTCCGCTAGATCTAAATTTTGTAGATGGCCACAGCCTGCAGTGCTTACTTTACTTTCAGGCAAAACACCTGCTACCTTAGGCAATACATAAGCTTCTACATGATAATTAACAAGAGGATCTAACCGATTGACAAGTTGACTCTATACCGTCCAGTCATTATCTTAGATCCAGATAATCCACTAACATTAATAAAAGTCTTGTCTCTATGAAGACCTAGCAATTGAACAACCCGTCCCGTTACATAGGAAGCTTGTGAGCCCTGATCCAACAATGCTCTAAAATGGTATAACTGTCCGTGTTCCGATTTGATAGTAACTACATCGGTCGGCAGAAGTACGTCATACGATGTGGATCGCTGTCTATTGGTCCTTGATTGTATTGAACTATTGTTTGTTGCCAAATGTGTTACAGAAGTCAGAGTAGGAACTGCCTCATCTCGATGAACATGGATTAAGGTGTGATGTTTTCCCTTACAGATTCGACAAGATTGACGGCTACTACACTTTGAGGAACGGTGATTATATCCAAGGCAATTGAAACAAAGCTTGAAGTTTTCTACTGCTACTCGTTTTTCAATCACACTCATTTCGATGAACTTCGCGCATTCCCTTACAGACTTCTCACATATATGACACGTAGTAGCCTTTTTAACAGCATGCATAGATTTTAACTCCTTTTTTCCAAACGAAATAGCACCTGATGTTGCAGATTTTCTTTGTTTCGCGGGTTTTTTCTTGGAAGATGTTACCATCATAAGATATTGTTCATCTAAAAGAGATAATAGTTCAGTAGTTGTTGGAATACTAGTTTGTTTTCTTAAGGAATGATCCCACTCAGTACGAATTGAATTTGGTAGTTTCTTGACTAAGAAGTAAGCCAGAATTTGGTTTTGATAATCGATATAGACACCAAGATTTTTAAAAGTGCTAAAACATGAGCGGCACGTTTGTATAAAACGTTTCAATGAGATGGGATCATCTCGAAGTACATCTGGTTGCTGATCTAAAACGTCCATGTAATGAGTAAAAAGTATGCGGTTATTGTCGTACTGCTTGTACAACATATTCCATGCTTCACGATAATTTTCTCCTATAAGGCCAAAGTGTTGAATATCTTGTAAAGCGTCATCCACTAATGCCGATTTTAGATAGTGAAACCGCTGCAAGGTACTTAAGTTTTCATTTTGATGAATGCGGTCCAGGAACACTTCTTTGAAAGCAGGCCATTCGATATGTTTTCCACTAAATGTGGGGAGTTTAACTTCTGGTAAAGGAACACCATAAGATACCTGGTTTGTTGTTGATGCATCCGTATTATCTCGCCTTGGTTGTGTGACCATTTTGGTGGTAAGAGACTCACGGATTGTAGCAACAGCTTCAACATAACATTCTTCAAACTTGTCACTGACTGCAGCGTCAATATAGGTCTCCTTTACTATAGTTTCCAAAGATTTGCAAACTAAGACTCGATGATTTTCTCTAAACTCTACTCGATACGAAGCCAATGAATCAAGGCGAGCATGGTGATAAGCTTCGGTTTTTCTCGTTGCTGAATCTTTCTTGAAGTTGCGTAAAACTTTCTGTACGGACTCAATTAACGATAACTGCTCCACAACAGTGTTGTCTTGCCTTGTTTCTTCCATATCTCCAACTCCCATGATATATGTTAAAGGCCAGAACAACAATATCAATTACACTTGCCTCGTGTTACAAATCCCAATGGTAATTTTCTTCTTTTTATGCTCCGTCCCAGAATAACCGCTCCAGATCCTCACAGGAGGCACCAAATGTTGAGTTCTTCTTAACGATAGATGGATCCAAATCGGATATTGATACAATGAGCGATAAAAAAATGCAAACGGAGTTCTTTAATTTACAAAATTTAAATTAATTAATTAAAACCTTTCAGGAGGACATCGAAAAAGTAAGTAAGTCAGGAAACAAAATGTGGTTCTTATATGACATTCAGAAAAAAAATTAAAGAAAGAGAAAGATATGCAAAATATTAAAAGAGATAATTATGTAGTTCAATTGAATGATGATTTGATGGTAGTGTTCAGAGACTTAACAATATGGTTTGTACTCAAACACAAATTTTAATTTCATGTGGTTAAAATTCAAGGTAAATAAGCACTTCATACACATGTTTTATTTATCGGAGCCCAAATTTGGATAGAGATTCAACTTTTCACGAATTTGATGCGATGTCCGGCTCCATTCAAAGAATTGTTTCCCATTACCCTCACACTGAAATCGTCATTACTTGCGATTTCAATGTACACAATTCTAGCTAGTTCCGCTTTTCGAGCCAGCTCTTTTTCACAACACACACTTTTTATTTTCCACCTCACTTCACTTTCCTAAAAAATAAACCGAGACTTAGAACACCTAAAATGTATGTATTAAAAGACACAATTAATATTAAAAAGCCTACTCTCTATTAAACAGCAACTGAACATCGAATTATACAGACGAACTGAAAAACAAAAACAATTGCAGAAGGACAAGACAAAAATGCACCGTTACGCACAGTTATTTGTTCTTTTTTTCATTATTTTTACTTGCGTGGGGTAATTGTGAACAGGGGTAATTGTAAACACACTTTATTATATAAAAACCGTTTCATTGTTAATATTAAAAATTGCGGTAGAAGTTACATTGCCACTCTTGACAACAAACTTTCTACCATTTAGCATGTCATAAAGCATATACAATAAAGGTTTACTTATACCTAGTCTGGTTAGCTTAAGATAGAGACCTTCTAACCATACGGTGTCGAAGGCCTTCTCCAAATCAACCCGACAGGCACCCGTACACTGCTTTTTAGTTTTGTTCCATTGGATATCAGAAACTAGTTTAGACGCGGCATGAATTGTGTCATGTCCCGCCTTAAAACCGAACTGATTATCCGGGATGATATTTTTGTCCTCCGCCCATTTGAACAGGGCTCTATTAATAACCTTTTCAAATACTTTGCTGATACTTGGAAGAACACTTATCGCCCGGAGATTCGCCGGATTGGAGTTGTCCTTTCCCTTTTTTGGGAGAGGGTGCACCACAGCTGTGTTCCACCGCACTGGATAATATGCATTATTCAGCGCGTTGTTAAACAGTGTGGTATGAATGTCAACTGCTTCTTGAGGCAAATGTCGTAGTACAACGTTGGATATACCATCGACTCCTGCTGACTTCTTTTTCTTTAATGAATCGAAGATGAGCTGGAGCTCATTCTTCGAAATTAACAGGGGACTGGGCCCATTTCGGTCGGCGATTATGGCGTTTACCAAATCTTCATCATTAAACCCGGTAAAACCAAGGTTCTCAGATCACCATTCGGTTATATCGTTCCGGAGCCATAAGTGATGAAGCAGAGCTCTGTTCTCCAAGTCATGATTCGGGCGAATGCTAGCATTCACCTTGTACACTTGCTGGAAAGCAGCCCCCACAGCCTCCACTCTCTCCTGCGGATCTTCGATTATATAGAGGTCATCGTCCAATACGGCATCCTCTGGGTCTATGCCTGCTGTCAGAAGTACGTCTCTGTTCTCTGTCGTCCTCTGGAGCATAAGACACGGAAAATCGTTTTGATCCTTTCTTCTAAAAATCTTATTAATTTTTGGGAATATACTTGGGTCGCTGGAGTGAACGGCACGAATTTTATTGTCCCAGAACAAATTAATAGCCAATCTATAATTTTCTTTGATCAATTGTTTGATGTTTTTGATGGACGACTTCAGTGTCCTAATCTCCAGGTCTCGTGTATCAGTAAACCGCCTGGACAAGCGTTTTAGTCTTGTCAGTAGTCCACTTTTTTGTCTGTGAAGTGCGTCAATTGTCGCGTTACGGTACATGTCAGTTGCGTTACGTTCTTTGTATTTCGGTATTGTTCTGTTCATTGTTCGTAGAATCGTTTCGTCAATTTGTTCTAAGTATCTGTCGATTTCAGTATTTGTTAGGTTCCTGTCATTTGGTGGGGGTATACCATTTGAACGTAATTCACTCAATAAGGCATTGGAGAAACGTGACCAGCGCACCTTACTGTAATTGTAAGTATGCACAGGCACATATTCCTCCAACTCCATAAGCTGTTTCGGAAGTTGTATTACGGCGGCGAGTCCGCAGTGGTCACTGTCGTACTCGATCGTTCGTAAACAATTTTTTGGCCGTTGACCCACAGCGTCAGTAATTGTTAGTCTTGCGTCTTTAAGCAATAGATCCAGATAGGCACCGCTTCTTGGGAACGATGGCCTGTCTGTGGCTAGAAGATCGATGCGATACTCAAGGTTGTATCGACCCATCCAATTAAATAGATGGTTACCTCGAGGATTTTGTATTTGATTTCCCCAATCTGTGTGCTTGGCGTTTAAATCACCCGCCAATATATAGTAATTCTCTTCCGAGCTCAATCTTAAGCATTCAAAAAGCTTTTCAAGCTCTGTTATAAACTGGGTGGGCTGAGGTCTTTCCGGTGCATAGGCAGCGATCACATACATTCGCTTCCCCTGTTGGAGATGAATGCATATGATGCATGCCTCTAACGTCCGAAATTTTCGCACATCACTAGTATATATTACTTTATGATTAATGCCTTTACGTATAAAGATTGCGACGCCTCCTCCTTGAGTGGAGTTGGGTCGGTCTCTTCTTACGATATTGTAATTGTTGTTAGTCAATTTATGTTTCTGGTTAAGCTTATTTTCGCTAGCCATAAACTTATCTGGACTTATGTCTTTAAGGAATTGGAATACATACGCTCTACGTTCGGTCCTAATCAGTGAATTTACATTCACAGCTAGGATCTTAAAGGGCCTCTCCGGCAGCGCGCCCTTAACCTCTAAGTTGCGTTAAGCTCGGCAAAACAGAGTAGAGATAATCCACCCTAGTCGCCTGCTCCCTGATCTGGTTTTTGGAGGCCAGTCAACTGGCCCTGGATGGCCAGCACTTTGAACCCATGCGGCATAGCTGGATCAGTTTTTTTGGCATTCCGAGTTTTGATATCGCCAATAGAAGCTCTTGGCAACTTATGCTATCATATCATAATTCGTTGGTCTTTTCCAGGATTTGGCTCAATGTGAGGATTTGGTCTATCGTTGATCTGCCTGGCCTGAAGCTACACTGTTACGTGGGGATGATAGTGATGCAGAGAGGTTTTAGACGCTCACATAGTACGTTGGATAGGATCATATAGGCAACATTAAGCAGGGATGTGCCTCTGTAGTTTTTGCAGGACATAGGATCGCCTTTATTGTAGATTGGGCATATGGAGCTATTTTACCAGTCGTCGGGCATGCTTTCCTCATCCCACACTTGGTTGATGAGCTGGCGCATGCACCCTACCAGGACATCTCCTCCATGCTTGAAGAGTTCCGCAGGTAGGTCATCCGAGCTGGCGGATTTGTTGTTCTTAAGCTTGTGGATGGCTTTCTTAACCTCTTCAGTACTGGGCGCTGGAACTGGACCTTCATTGATTGGTCTTATAATGCCCGTTAAGCAGTTGCTCGAAACACTGCTTAAACACGTCTACAATTCCCTTTGCTTCGGTGACTAAGTTTCCTTCGGTGTTTCCAAGAGTCTGCGTGCCAGTCATAACAAGATGCTAGTTGCTTGGCTGATTTGTAGTACCCGTGGGTATTGGTGGAGGTGCTAGATTCGTCTGGATGCCTGACGTGAGAGGCTGCGAATGTTCTTTTCTTTCTTCGCAGGGTTTTTTATCTTCCTTCTCTTTTTACGGTACTCCACTCTTGCTGGTGGTCTCGGCTGTTTCCTTAATGATGTCGCGATACTGTTTCCACTGGTTGTTGACGTTTGTGGCAGGGGGTGCGCCAGAGAGTTGCTCACTGTAATTTCTGGCTTTTTCAGATGTGCTAAGGCAGGCGATATTAAATTTCTTCCTTTGGGCAGTCTTGGTTTTCTTTTCGTTTTACAGTCGGGCTCCGAACTTTGTCACAAAAAGAAATTGGTCAGAGTCCACGTTTGCACCTAGAAAGGTTCGCATGTCCAAGATGTTCGATGCGTGCTTTGCTTCAATTAGCACGTGGTCGATGTGGCTGACTGTTCGACCATCTGGAGATCGCCAGGTTGCTGTGTGTATCCTTCACCTGAGGAACCTAGTGCTACTTATCACCGTATTATGAGCTGCAGCAAACTCGATTAGTCGGAAGCCGTTATCTGTTGTTGTCTCGTGCAGACTGTGCTTTCCAACTAATCCGCAAAAAATATTTCCCTTCCCGACTTTAGCATTGATGTCCCCGAGCACGACTTTGACACCGTACTGCGGACAGGCTCCTAAGGCTCCGTCCAAGAGGTCGTAGAACTCCTCCTTGTTAGACTCCTCAGCTTCATCGGTAGGGGCGTGTGCACATATTAGTCTATTGTTTTGGAAGGTAGCTTTGATGCGGATCATAGCCAGGCGATCGCTAATCGGCTTAAAATCGATGGCTTTCGACCTGAGACGATATCCCACGACGAATCCGAGTCATATCATGTTGACGACAGCTGTAATAAGTGTCGCAATCTTTTCTTTTCATTATTCCTGATCCTATCCATCGTATTTCCTGGATCACGGTAATGTCTGCCTTGTACCGCCAGAGGACAGATTCGCGGTTTTGAGTAGCACCTGGCGTATAGACTGTCCTTACATTCCAGGTGCATACTCGTAGGTCGTAGTCCATTTGCTTTTCGCGTCTGTTTGCTATTTGATGATGGTCGTTATCCGAGGCTTCTCGCGTATGTCTCATAACAATATTCTTTTCTTGATCAACATTCGCACTTCCAAGTTTAGCAAGACAAAACATAAAGTCAAGACCAGTATCCGGCCAACATGGACGTAATATAAGCACTTGATGTGTAGGAAAAGATACAGCTCGCGGCCCCCAGTTCCTACAACATCCATCATTTTAGTGAACTGAATAATTAAAGCAAAAACTACAAAAATTAATTGACATTGACAAACTGACATTTACATTAGATTATCACAAAATATAAAATGATATTGTTTTCAAAAAAGTTACAAATAAATATATAAATAAATACAACATTAAAACTAACACAATTATGATGACAGGAACCTTAAAGTTATATCAGAGACTCTTGCACTGTAGCGGTTGTTAATATTATCATTGTCTTCTTTGGTGTTCATTGCTCTTGTAATTTGTTGTTGGATTCTAAAGCTTTCTAATGTGTATCGCGTATTTTCTTTCTTTTTTAGTCCAAAATTTTGATGTTGTCAAAATCAGCTTTGTGTTTTTAGTATCAGGTTAAGTTAAAAGGAAACACGTTCGTCTTCAAGTGAGTTTAATTCCAGAAAAAAAAGATTTATTCAAAGCTTAAAAATTAAAGAAAGTATAAATGTGAAAATGTAATACTAATAATTAAAAAAAGCTTTGGGTTGCCAAAGGGATTTTATATAAATTTGAATGCATATTTGAATTTCTACAAACTCCACCGCAACCCAAATTTTAATTTTAACATTTCGCAAGCATTTTCATATTTATTCAATTTTAAAGTTGTTGTAAATATATCGGCAACATTATTTTATGCTTACTCCTCTTATGAACAGTTGGGTTTTTACTGCAAACTGAGCTCCTTGGTTATCACACATGATCGTGGAAGCCACGAGTAAAGAAAACTTCCTTCACACCTTGGCACATCGCAATATATTTAGCTTCATTCGTATTCATGGAAACAGTGTGTTGTTTTTTTGACTTCCATGGAATAAGGCAGCCACAAAAAAATATCGTGTGAAACAAACAACATTTTCATTAGTGGGTGAATAATTTAACATACCGTTGGACTTAAATTTTAGATATCGAAGAACTCTTTTGGCTGCAACAAAGTGCTCTTTGTATGGAAGGCTATGGAATTGAGCCAACTTTGATACAATAGAAGCAACATCTGGCCTCGAAATTATTTCCTAATAAGTAAGAGCTGCAAGTAGCGATTGATATACCTTGATATTAAAGCCCGAACATTTGGTGTCATCACACTTATTTAAAACGGTACCTCCTTCAAAAGGTGTTGTTGAAATTTACAATCCAGCATCCTCCATTTTTCTAAAACATTTTAAGTGTAACTTGATGTATCGGCATTCTTCTCTCTGAATCTCCAATCCCAAATAAAGTTTGATTGGGCCACGGTCAACGGCCGCGACTTGTGCACACAGTTTATTAATTATATTTTGCATGGTTTCTTCTTTGGAACATGCTATTATCAAGCCGTCAACATAAATTGATATTATGTTGAATTCATTCTTATCTATCATTCATAACATAATCAAAATTATCGGTTTGACTTCTGCGAAACCCAATGTCAGTTAATAGTGCATTAAATTTATCGTTGCAGTATCTTCCAGCTTTCTTCAACCCATAAGTGACTTTTTTAGCCTGCAAACTTTTTTGGGGTGCTCGTTGAAAAAACCCCATCTCGATCCGATAACGTTATTGTCAGCTGGACGATCAATCAACTCCCATGTGTTATTCTTGCACAGAGAATCATACTCCACCTGCAATGCATGCTTCCACTTGTCGTTATCATCCAATCTCATTGCATCGTATACATTGTTTGGAGTAATATTGACAACAGCATTCAATATATCTGGGTTGCCAGTGATGTACTTTTTTCTCGGGCGTCCAATGTTGCCGGTTCTTACAATTCTAGGTCTGCCTCTCTTGCGCGTTCCTTAAACGATCTGGTCATCTTCTTTAGAATTGTCATCAACATTATCGAACATAACTGGAATTTGGAGGTCCATCAAGTTAGCAGAGCAAGTTGAGCAAAACACATTTTTTGTGATGCCATAATTAGATGCTAATTAAATGCTAATTAAGTACCCAAAAATAAAATTAAGCGCTCCAGTACTTTTGGAGAAAATTAATAGTCTGCTATCTTGATTTTAAGTTAGCAGAGCAATCACCTAAAATGCTTAGGACGTTGAATTGGAAAATTTGGTTTGGTATTATCTTTAGGTGCTATTTAAGTGCTCTACGAATCCATTCCAACAAAAAATGTTTAAAAAAAAAAAAAAAAATTATGCATAAAATAATTCCATTTTTTATCGATTTTTCTAAAAAAAATATGAGTTTTTTTATACAAATCTTTTTTATTAATTAAGTGCCCGCCTAATTCGAACTAAGCACCCCATTTTCAGAAGTATTTTCGAAGATCTGAGTCAAAAAAATAATCCATATTGCATGCCTATATGCGGTGGTATCCTACTCTGCTAACTTAATTTTGATATTTCTCAAAAACTATGAGTTTTTAATTAAGTGCCCACCTAGTTCGAATTAAGTATCCCATTTTCAGAAGCATATTCGAAGATCTGAGTCAAAAAAAAAATAATTCCATTTTTCATGCTTATATGCCGTGGTATGCTGCTCTGCTAACTTAATTTCCATATTTCTCAAAAACTACGAGCTTTTTTCGAAACAAATCTTTTTTATTAATTAAGTGCCCGCCAAGTTCGAATTAAGTTCCCCATTTTCAGAAGTATTTTCATGACACATGAACAAAAATAAAAACAAGAATGATTTAGATATATACTTACTTAACTCTAGTTTTTTTTAAACATTTTTGTCTAGCTTTAAGATAGTTATAAGTTAAGATTAAATAAAAATGAATAATAAAAAAATAAAAAAAAAACATGGTTCTGTTTTTATCAAACTAACAGCTGAAAGAGAAAGCTTTGCTGTGTACAACATCGAAGGCTTACAAGCTGACGTAGTGACGTCAACCTAATTTTGCCGTAAGCAATGATGAACACAACATATTGTTTTGAAATGTTTTTATTGTACAGCCTTTTTTATATGCCTTTTTTCGTTCTTCTATATTTCTTATATTCTTTATTTAATATTCTTTAGTTTACTATCGTACTTTATTCTACTATTGTACCTTAGCTTAATATTTTCTTTAATGTAACAATAATTTGCCAAACATTATTTTCAAATCTTCTTTTTTTAAACAACTACAGTGCTTTCGAGTGCAAGCGCAGCTAACGCCACTAGCAATCTCTTGGATAAAAGCTTAGCTGCAAATTTTCTAGGGCTATTTAAGGCAATCAATCTGAGTCCCGTTAACCGCTCTACCCCTACCCACTTTACTAAAGACTCTGGTTTTCTATTACACCTTTATTTTGCTAGCGATGTTGGTAGGGTATTGCTTTGCGCACAGCTTTTGGCACCTGGTTTCTCCAAACATGATCTAATTTTTGTGAGTTTGGATATAGATTGTCTGGTTGATCAACAATTTTTTCAATATCGAGACTAGAAATTTAAACACATCCGAATTGGTATGCGACCTTAATTGCATAGACTGGAACTCAATATACCTCATGCAAAATGTAAACGAACAAATTTGTTTCTTACGGCATAATGGCAATCCACTTTATGATATTCACGTTCCTTTGAAAACACGGCTCATTAAGCATACTTCTCCACCTTGGCTGAATGGCGACATCTCTGCGCTAATGTTGAAACGAGATACCGCTTACAGTCGATGGAGGTGGTTCAAATTGGAATACTTCCACAAATCCTATTGCAGACTGCGCAATCACGTCGTCACTATGATCAGAACAGCAAAACGGATTTACTATGAATATAAATTTGGCTCATTAGTTTCTGTAAAAAAGTTATGGAAAAACCTTCGCGAAATGGGTATTGGGAAGCAATCTACGAAGTTTGCTGAAAACATCGATTGTGATGCCCTCAATAAAAAATTTAACTCAACGTCACAATTCTTTCACGTTGTTACATCTATTGATTCCCCTATTGAAAAGGAATCAACAGGTGCTAACTGTTCACTGAGCTTTATAAGAATACGAGAAGAAGACATAGTTGAGGCAATAATATCAATTAAATCGAACACTACTGGACTTGACCTAATGGAACCTAAGTTTGTTAAGTTATTCCTTCAGAATAGAAGAAGGCTAAAATTATTCCCGTTCCTAAAAAGCAAGCAGCAGGTGTTGCTACGGAGTTCCGGCCCATTGCTATCCTCCCGTTTCTCTCAAAGGTGTTTGAAAAAAAACCATTATGAAGCAGATACAAAAAATATCGATTAACAACCTTTTAACTACCTCTCAGTCTGGTTTTAGACCAAAGCGCAGCTGCAAATCCGCTCTCGACACTGTTAACCATCTAACTGTATGTAAAAAACTGCTAAATTTCTTTGGGTTTTCTTAACAGTCCTGTAAGTTGATTCTCTCGTACCTTAGCGGAAGGCAACAATCCTCGGTGGCAAATGGTCAATCATCAATTTTTCTCAATATCTTAAATGGAGTGCCACAGGGATCGATTCTTGGCCCCATTCTCTTCTCACTTTACATAAATGAGATTCCAAAAGTTGTTAAACACTGCCTGATTGATCTATACGCTGATGATGTGCAGCTTCTGATAAGTCGTCTGTTTGGGGAAAAGAATGATGCCGTTGCAAAAATCACCTGTGCCTAAATCCTTTCAAATCAACATCCCTCCCCATCTATCGCAAAATCTTTGATTTATCAATTTTAAGTCCATTGTATCTTGCAAACGAAACAATCCAATATGTCAGCAGTGCTACAAACCTTGGAATGATTTTCAATCATTCCCTCACATGGAACGATCACCTAATTAAGGCAATTGGTAAAGTTTATGGTAGTCTCTGTGTTCTCCAAGTCACTCGAAATTTCATCCCTACAAAAACCAAACTTCTTCTTGCCAAATCGCTTTTACTACCCATTGTGTTATATGGATGTGAAATTTTTTGCAACTTGGACTCAGTCACTAACCACAAATTAAATGTCGCATATAACAACATTGCTCGTTATGTCTATAATCTTCGTCCCTATGATCACGTTTCGTGTTTTGCTGTTCGCATTTCTGGGTGTCGTCTAGACAATTTAATCAATTTTCGCTCACTTAGCTATCTTCATGAAATCATTCAAGCTAGCTGAACATCCCTCATTCAACCAGGTCATTTGCTCTTATAATACCTCGATAAAATTTTCTCATCACTGAGCGCCAATTTTTCGTCCATGCTATTCGCCTTCGGAACTCCCTGCCCATAAGTGGGAGAAGTATAATAAGCACAAGAAGATTTAAATGTTTACTTATAAACTACTCGTATTTGGCAAATCATTGGTAATATCCATTTATTCTGAACTTATTATTTGTTTTGTATTTTTTTATTTCGCTTTTTAAAATTTTTTTCTGTTTAATTTTTAATCATGTAAATAGACTTAACAATTATTTAAATTCAAATTCTTAATTAGATTGAAAGGCTTTCAATAATTTATAAGACTCTTGTCCTACTTTGTAAGCGATTTTGAAATAAATAAATATAAATCATAAAACAAAAACGTTAAAAAGAAAAATGGAATTAAAATTAGTACTTACCCCTTCTATATGAATATTCATATATGTAGGAATGTATGTATGTGCAATTGAATTTGGGTTGAATATTACCAGTGCAGGATTAATGCAGGCATGGAAAACGAAACACTTTAATTTAAAATAAATAAATTGCGCGACTGGATCGTACTAACTTGCTCTTGTTTCTAGCAACTTTAATGTATCTAAAGATAGGTAGTCTATTTATTCGATGTAGTTAAGCTTACCTTGGTTATTAGTAAATGAACTTGATTCGTGTAAATTATGAAAATAACTAGGTAGTATGAATTACCTACATGCATAGGCAGATGTAACCTATGTAGGTTACCTACCTACATATGTATATGTAGGTATATATGTACATATGTATATTTAAACTGTAGTATGTATAGAGGCAGGTAGGTATGCATACCTTCATATGTAGGTATTATATGTAGGTGCTAGGTAGTTGATACTTACCCCTAGGTATTCATGTAATTTAGACGTACCTTACCTAGAACCTAGGTAATATGTACATATTGATATGTAGGTATGGGAGCCTATATATATGTATATGTACCGTAGCTAGGTATTCAGTGACATACATACAAATATAGGTACCAAACATATGTGAATGTTCTTTAGTTAAGGAAATTAGCAAGGTATATATATGAAATGAGAAAACGAGAAAATATTCATATTTTTTGAGAAAAATCGAAATTAAGTTAGCAGAGCAGAATATAACCGTATATTGGCATGGGAAATGGAATAATTTTTTTTTGACTCAGATCTTCAAAAATACTTCTGAAAATAGGGTGCTTAATTCGAACTAAGCGGGCACTTAATTAATAAAAAAGATCTGTATAAAAAAACTCATATTTTTGGAGAAAAATCGAAAAAATTGAAATTATTTTATACATAACTAGTACATCTATGTCGCAATTCTCGCATCTAGGTTTTTTCGATGCAGAATGTGGATGGGGCTCGGAGTCAGTCATGTCTCTTGGAAGTTTTCTTTTTTTTTTTTTTGCTAGTTGGCATAACAGAATTGTTGCTAGAATCAACTAAATGACGAATGTCTTGCATCTTCCACCGGGAGCATCGAGCAAGTAAATGCGATTGTGGAATCGTATTCCAAAGCAGCGCGATTGAAGTCTACATTTACCACTTTTTTTCTTCTAATAACTTTTTGTCCAATTTGTAGAGGTGATTGTGCAGTTTGAAGCTGTGCAATATGGACACGTCTCCATTATTTTCTTCTGCACGTACCTCTTGGTTTGATTATCACGGACATTCTGATTAAGTATTGCAAGAAATGTACGGTGTCCAAGGTTAGATAGGAATCAGTTTAATCGTATTATTTAGAAATAGTTTTAATTTTTTACGCAACACATAAACGAATTTTCACTCAGCGGTCGAACAATGTGAATTGAAAAAACCCAAAGTAGATTATGTCAAAGAAATACACCGGCTGGACTAACAAAAGCGAAATCAGGAATTATACGTTATTGACAAAATTTTTTTTATATATATATTTGTTTATGTTTATTGTTTATGTTTATTTGTATTAGTTCATGAGATTTAACAATTTTAGTAAGCATTTTTAAATTTTAATAGCTCCCAAAAACAGCCATAAATCGAAAACCATACACAAAAGCACATAGCACATAGGTTAAAACCTTCTCCTCGACCATATCTTTCATAAAAAAAAGTATATTGAAAATGGTCGAATGCCAACTGAGACCATTAGTGTCTTACGTTTTTGACAAGATTTTTTTTTATATAAAAAGATTTTTTTGTGGAAAAAAAAACATTTTTTTGGATTCGTAGAACACTTAAATAGCACCTAAAGATTATACCAAACCAAATTTTCCAATTCAACGTTTTAAACATTTTAGTTGATTGCGCTGCTAACTTGAAATCAAGATAGCAGAACATTAATTATCTCCAAAAGTACTGGAGCACTTAATTTTTTTTGTGGGTACTTAATTAGCACTTAATTAGCATCTAAATATGGCAAAAAATTTATTTTGCTCAACTTGCTCTGCTAACTTGATGGACCTGGAATTTGGTTCTATTTTGAAAAATTGTCAACAGAAATATGTTCAATGATCTTGTTAGCTCTCGTGGATTCATTTCTTGTTTCAACATCAGTTTCTTCAGGTGTTTCAGTAATGAGCCTTAAGCCTTTCCATGGGCCATGTTCTGTAACTTTCGAATCTATAAAAGTAGACGAGAAGCGAAAAAAAATATGTTTGGTTTGTTGTTAAGATGTCAAAATAACTTTTTCAATTTATCGCCTTCCATTGGTAAATCCCAGTCAAAGATATTAAAAATGTAATGTCAACTTACAGAAACCCATTTTTTCAGAGACGTTGATTGAGGAAAAGTTTTCACCTGAGTTACAGAACATGGGCCAATGACTCTTTTTCACCAGAGAATCTGCCAACAATTCATATACGTCATGTACATTAACGTCATCAACTCCATTGATATTTTTCTCAAAAAATACGACATCTCGAAATTATAATGGGCCTGTTTGCGTTACTGTACAATCTGTTACCCCTTTGCCGAATCGGAATATACGACAAAAACAAATTCTGTGCCCTTTACTTTATCCTTTATTTACTTTATCCTTATATTACTTTATCCTTCCCTTCTGAATATTCATTGCTACAGCTTTACACCCAAAGACTTTGAAGTGGGAAACGGTTGGTTTCTTGCCATACCAACATTTATATGGTGTCTTGGACAGAAGGAGTTTCGTCGGAGAACGATTCGTAATATACCTAGCCGTGTTGAGAGCCTCAGTCCAAAGGCTTTTACAGAGTTTCGATTCACAAAGCAAACATTGGGCCATCTCTATCAGGGTCCGCTTGGCCCTGTCCGCAAGGCCGTTTTGCTGCGGTGTATTGCTAAGTGTTTTGATGGCGAATACCATTTTCTTTTAAGAAATTTTCGAATTCGGCATTTATATAATTAATAATTTTACACCCCGTTTGCTTCTCGCTTTCGACCATGAACTCTATAAAAACGTTGAAAGCTCTGACTTATGTTTTATAAAGCCTGTGAACGTGTATCTCGAAAAATAGTCGACTAAAGTTTTAAAATAGGGAGAACCACTCTGAGAAGCCAGTTTCATCGGACCACATATATCCGTATGCACTAAATCGAGAATTCTTTTTATATAAATTTGTGAGAAGCTTGGAAATGCATGTCTCCTAACTTTACACATGGGGCATGTATTACACATAAAACTCCTAGGCATTTTTACTGTCATGCCACGAACCATGTTTCTGTCGGCGAGCTTACACAAATAATTAACATTCCAATGACCGAAACCAGCGTGCTAGCGTTGTAATTCTTTATTAAAATTATCTGAGACTGCATTTAAACATTCGGTTTGTTTTTTCCAAAATTTCGCAGAAAAAATACCATGGTCTGGTAACGCTGTTAGAATCGGTACGTTATTTTTAGTCTTTACACTTGTGCTTTTTTCATTAAACTGTGCTATATTCCCGTTTTCCATTATCTTGCCGACGCAGGGAAAACTACCATGCAAATTTGGGACGAACAGCACATCATGCAAAGTGACGTCACAATAGTTCGATTTCACTTCAAATTTACCTATACCTTATGCGGTAACGAAATTAACCGATGGTAAAATAACAGTGCGGTCTGATGGCTTCATTGATGATAACAGGTTTTTATCATTGGTCATGTGCGAAGAATCTAATATCCAAACTGTTTGGTTGTCATTGCAAAGCTTCATTGATGACCACAACAATCACAAAACAGCAGCTACAAACTACTTTCTTTTTGCATCACATTGCGATCGGAAATTCCCTCTTTTGCCACAGGCATAACACTTCAACTTTTTATAATTTCCCGACTTTGCTATTGAACGGAATTTTTGGAGGCCGCTAGCATTCTCGTTTCGTTGTTGCCGATTCCAACCTGTTTTCTCCCAGCTGGGACAATTGCTAAGTTCTACTTTTTCATGATGACGCCGTTCTTCTTCCAAGACTTGTTTTGAGATGTTCAAACGAAAGTAATTGATCCCTGCTCTCAATTACCACCACCAAGAAACTGTCCATATCATCAGGCAGGCTGCATAAAAGCATGATACACAGCTGATCTTTTCGGATATCACAGTGGATGTCATTGGGGTTATCGAATATAGTGCAAAAATTATTCTTTTGGGCAGCAAAATTGTAACCCGATGCTAATTTAAAACGAACCAATTTCTTAAAGTGGTTTACCTTTCTTGCCGGTCCATCTGCGTTGTAATGGTTGCTCAAGACAGTCCAAGCTTCTTTTGTATACTTGTGGTTTTACACACAAAGTTAAATATACCACGGCTTTCTTATCGACGGTTTCCCACTTAAGTTAATCGGCTGGAGTTGCAGCATACGGACACTTTACCTCAACTACAGTCCAAAAGTCCAAAGTTATAAGCAGACTTTTCATTTGCACCGACCAAGCTGCATAATTTTCTGCACATAATTATCTATTTGCATATAAATGCGAAAAAACTCAACTTATGATTTTGACAGAAGAAATAGATAAATTAGAACAAAAGTTAAATCAGGCTTAGGAGGACTGAGCCCATAACCTATGTTAGGAAATTCAGGTGAAGTTCAAGAGAAACACGTTCGTCTTCAAGTGAGTTTAATTGCAGAAAAACAAAAGTCTTATGCAAATCACAAAAATTAAAGAAAGTATAAATGTCAAAATGTAATTATAATGATTGAAGAAAGCTTTCGCAGTTGGGTTGCCAAAGGGATTTTATATAAATATGAACTTGTAAACGTGTTTAGTAGCATAAAATAGTTGTCCGTGAATTTTCTGAGTTTATTTTTAAATGCAGCCACAGTTTAACGTGCAAATTAATTTTTTTTTATTGGCTAAGGGATAGAAATTGAATTTAAAGTCAAATTGTGTAGTAAACATCAATTTGTAACTACTAAACCATAAATTCACTAATCTACACCTAAATTTGTGTGATATAATCAAACATGCAGCCAAAAAAAAATTACAAAAATCGATTCTTCGAGAAAGTCTCTTGAGTAATTCAGCGAATATTGCGGATCAACTGTGGAGTAAAATGGAGATAAAGTTGCAGATGCGGCAGAAATAAATCAAACTAGAGCTTATTAAAATTATGGAATCGAAACTGTCAACACTGGAACAGCTGCTCAACGATAAAGTAAAGGAAGCCACTCTTGAGCTGGAAAATAAAATATTCGACACCTGGGAGGAACAAAAACGACTAAATATTATTCTTGATGATATGGAAAGAGATCTGATTTAGCTGTTATCTTATACGGCATTACATCTCTACCTGACGAAAACCTCACCGAAGTATACAAATAAAACTGTGAAACTGTTGACCCCGGTGCAACTCTGTCTAATCTCTTTAGAATATAACCTCGAAGAGGAGAGTCCAATACGGATACACGAATTGTGCTAAAATGCTCAGGACGGAGACAAGCAGAACTTGCTACGAGCTGCCGCCTCATATCGCGAAAGAACTAGTGCTGCACTTAATTTGTATGGCAATGGTATCAACTCTCCAAAAAGTTTCCATTTAAATGAGAGTCTTAATAAACGAACCTAACAAATGCAGACAGGTTCGTACATGTGTATGTTGTTGAACATAGTGTCGTTTATGAAATCAGGTGCAAGGGAGATGGACTAGCGAAATGCGATCATGCTTACATAGGTACATCAAAGAGTTTTAGGTACTAGAATAGCTGAACATCAAGCTGATATAAGAAAGGGTAAGAAGACTACTGGGGTGGAATCGGTGATTTGTGATTGTCACATTTCCGACAATCATATGTGATCATATAAAAATTTTCGTCTGTGTAAGGTGATCACAAAAAATTACACAAAAATTGGCACCACTTTAAGAGAAGTACTAAAATTTGACATAAATCCATATGCTTATGTTTGGTTTTGTTTGCCTGTAAATTGTTTTATTTGTTTTTTTTTCATGCAATGTTGAGTGCCCAAACGTTATTAACCTTTTGATATTAAAAAAACTGTTATAATTATCTCGCAATCCAAAAAAGTTAAAATAAAAAGTAGAATCTAGTCATTGAGTTCGCGAGATTAAATTAGGATATATCCAATTTGTTCTACAAACTGAGAAAATAAAAATGTTTCGCTCGTTTGCCAAAAGTATTTTAATTTGTACCTACTATTAATTTATTCTAAATGCCAATTAATAACAAAATAAATTAAAAGTTGAAATAAATATGTGTGAGAAAAACAATGCCTTTACCCAATTACATGTACATACTTCTGTTTTATCGCATATACTTTGTTGAATGTAATGTATATGGGTGTGCACATATACATATATGGTTTCTATTTTCGGAATTTGTGAAATCATAAAAGCAATTTTACAAATTAACAAAATTAGAAAACAAATGAATTTTATATGAAAATGACACCAAAATAGCTGTCACAAGAAAAAGTCACAAAAATGTGATTATCACATGTGACAGTCACCTTACGCAGCCCAAATTTATTTTTCGTGACTGTCAACTATCACAAATCACCTTAGCCGATTCCACCCCTGGATTAGCACTGCATATTGACGAAACTAAAAACACACGACTGATTTTGACAACATCAAAAATCTGGACAAAAAAGAAAAAGAAATTACGCGATAGACATTAGAAAGCGCCAGGTCAATAAAAAGACAGATTTTAATGTCAGTAACACTGACTTGTTTGCTATAATAAAATCCGATAGCATAGATACTACACTCTCTGCTTTAAATTCCTTCCATAGAAGCATCCAATTCACAGTTGAGAGAGAGAGAACAGGAAGGCAAACTACCCTATCTCGATGTTAAAGTAGTCAGACATAACGGTAAAATAATTTTTGATTGGTTCATGAAACCTACTTCCTCTTGGCCGTTTAATAAACTTCCATTCGAAATAACCAAAACAGGTTAAATTTAATACGGCGCAGAATTTCATAAACAGAGTGCTTGAATATAGTCATCCTAATTTTCGCCAAAAAAACTTCAATGTTATTAGAGACACCCTGCGTCCCAACGCATTCCCCGCTTATGTCATCAACAAACTGATAAGCAACCATCAAAATAAGAGCGGTACTCATGCTACTCAAAAAGAAGACCCCCGCCTGTTATTTACCGGAGTGCTTTATGTATTCCATCTCTTTCTGATCGTATGAAAGCTGCACCTATTCGTAACAAAGAGATAACGAGAATAGCTTTTAAATCGGCAAACACTCTCAAGTCTTTGTTGTTCACGAATACAAAAGGAAAGATCAATACACTGGATACGTCTGATGTTGTCTACAAGATAAACTGTTTGGCTGGAAGGGGTATAAATTGTACATCTGTGTATGTAGGTACATCCAAACAAAAGCTTCGTAATCGGCTTTCAGGCCACCTGTCTGATATCAACAACGGTGGTTCTCAAAAAACTGCTCTTGCACAGCATTACATAGAGGAAAACCACAAGCCTGACTTGGATAATGTCAGCATTTTGGAAGTTGAGAGACGCCATAACAAGAGAATGTTGCTGGAAATGCTGCACATCAACAACACCGAGAATGCTATCAACAGAAGATCGGAATGCGATAGTCTCTGCATCATTTATAACCTGCTGATTAAAAGACAATAAGGAAAAAAAATAAAATCAGATAGAAAACAAGACGTCAGTGTAGTAGTCAATAATTAATTTTGTGTGAAAAATGTAATAAAAATGTATTGTTTTTATTATAATTACAATTATGTATTATTAATAATTTCTAAACAGTTTTTTTAAACTTTTATAGTTCACCTTTTAATGTTTTTATTTCGAACAATTGGGTTAATGCCGTGATATTAAATTTATTTGCTTTTGTTGTAAGTGTTATTGACATTATGTATAATTTTATGCAAGAATCTAATTTGTTATATTTTTTCAATAAAAGGCCTGATGAAGAGTGTATTCGCGCTCGAAACGTTGCACACCATAAAAATCTGTCTTTTTATTGACCTGGAGCCTACTAAAAAACTTCCATTTATATATTAACTGGAGAGGTCACCTAGAAATTCCTATAATATTACATTAGAAAGCTTAAAAATCCAACAAAAATGACAAGAGCAATGCACACCAAAAAGACAAAGATAATATTAACAACAGCTACAGTGTGGCAATCAAGAGTCTCTGATATATCTTTTAGGTTCCTGTCGTCATTAATTATTGTGTTAATGTTTTTATGTGGTATTTATTTATGTATTTATTTGTCATTTTGTTTGAAAACAACATAATTTTATATGTGATAATTTAATTTAAACGTAAGTTTTAATCAACAATAGAAATAACAACTTCTGTTAATTAATTTTTGTAACTTTAGCTTGAATTATTCAGTTCACTAAAATAAATTCAAATTACCCTGAAGAATTTGGAAAATACCAATGAAACGTCCGGAAAAGAATGAAATAAGTGATTTATTTGCCTTCGGAAACCAAAGATCTGTAAGCCTAAATTATAGTTAAAAATTAATATTAAATTATATCCAGATCATGAAATATTTATTTTTATGTGCTAACATGTTTATTAACTTATTATTTGGACTTTGGAGAATTTTTAAAAAGTGATTCTCATCGGCTTTATTGGTCGTAATGATGATTAAATGAAAACAATTTTCATTTTATTTTCCCAACGTTTCGACGGTGGTTGTCGTCTTCTTCAGGGGTGTCTTTATTTATAAAATTAAACAGAGATATAATGTTTGTACATATTGATATAAGTAAAGGAACAAAATACTTACATAACGTTAAATTTGAAGATTTTTAATTTTTTAAATTACTGAACAATAATTTGTTTAAGACATATAAAAAAACAGATTAAAAACAGATTTTGAACACTTCACATTTGAAGATTAGTCTACGTTTTATGATATTTACTGTCAAAAGCTAAGGAACAGTAAACGGCTGATATATTTTGTGTGTCTTGTTTGCGGTTCATATTATTTTTTTGTCTCTAGTGTGAAACGTTTAGATGTATGTTTTTCTATTGCAAGGATCTCCACGCCCTCGAAGTTTGGTGTGTGACCGGTATCAATGCTGTGAGAATCCAGTGCCGTTTTCTCAGAACTTTTTAGGCGAATATCTGACTTGACGCTTGCCATTCTTTGCCGAAGGAATTGTTTGTTGGTGCCGATGTAGCAAAGATTGTAGGATTCATCCGTTTTCCCTTGGCAATCTATTTTATAAACTACGTCTGAACGGCGATCTTTGTTGGTTTTCGTCTTCAGGTTGGTGAATAGGGATGCAACGGTCTGGTTCGTCCTATATGCCAAATTGACTTCCTGGTTGTTTTTCGTGACCATTTCTTTGAAATTTTCGGAAAGTTTTGGCACATAAACGACACTCTTATAAACACATTTCCTCTTTTCCAACTTATTTTCTAAACGAACTTGGTGTTTTTGACGAAGTATCAAGTTCCTTATAACTTCTGTCGGAAAGATTATTTGCGTAACTTTTTCTTCGTTAGCGGAGTGGAATTTTCGGTCACTCAACGCAAAAACTTTGTTTATAAAGTTCGACGCAGTGTTTATACGAATGTGCTTGGCTTGATTAGATCGGCAATTGACAAGTCGCCCAGATACCATATCTTTCTGGTACCAGTCGAAAGAAAGTCGATCATTTTCGCGGTAGACCTTAACGTCCAAGAACGCTACCGATCTGCTTTTTTCCCTCTCTACGGTGAATTGTATTTTTTCATTAAACTGGTTTAAGCATCGTAAGACATTCTCAATTTCTTCTCTATCCACAATCGCAAAGATATCATCAACGTTTTTTGCTATAAACTTAGGTTTGTAGCTTAGTTTAAAACATTCCTCGAGTAAGAAATCTAAAACCAAGTCCGCAATCGTCGGTGAAAGAGGATTTCCCATTGGCATTCCGTGTACTTGTTTGTACAAATTGTCCTTAAATTGCAGGTAGTTGGTATCTTTGAGACAAAAATTTAATAATTCGATAAATTTGTTTTGGCTCAGCTTGGTATTTTCAGCTATAATTTCCCATTTCTTTTTACTAATGTTGATTTCAAGCTGAACAGGAACATTAGTAAAAAGAGAAACAGCATCATAAGAAACCAAAATATCGTTTCTGTCAAGTACAAAATCTTTTGCTTTGGATTTAAACTCCAACGAATTTCTTACAGAGTGAAGAGATTTTTTCGTGACACAGTAATATTTTACCCAGGTAATTTGAAAGTTCGTAACAAGGAACTTTCATCGTTGACGTTATCGGCCGGAGAGGCATGTTAGGCTTGTGAATCTTTGGTAAACCATATATTGCAGGTGCTTGTGCTGTGTAGGTAGTCATAATTGCTTTTTCCCTATCATCGATCATCTTGTTGGTGTGCAACCATTTCACAAATTCATTATTTTTGTCTTGTAGAGTGGTGAGGGGGCTTGCTCTTGCGAACTTGTATGTAGAGCGATCAGACAGTAGTTCCGTCATCTTGTCTTCATATTTCGTCATATTCATCGCAACAGTAACATTGCCTTTATCAGCTGCTACAATTATGATGTTTTTGTGTTTTTTAAGAAAATTTACCGTATCTTTGTGTACCTTCGTGATGTATTTGTCGGATGCGTCGTGTGGTGGTAACGTTTAAAAGAGTGAAGCATGTTGCTATACTTAGCTCTAGTTTCTTCTTGTCATATTTCATCTTTTTCTGTTCTTATGATTTCTTCGCCATCTGCAATGAGTTGGAAAAGGGGGACGTATTTTTGCGAATTTCTTTCCCAAGGACAAAAGCCATTGGATTTCGACGGGAAACTCTACGTCACTTTTGTTTAAAGCAGCTTTCAGTTGATTAATTTTTTGTGTGTGGATTTCTTCTTTTTTCGTGCAAATGGTTAGCAAATTTTGTTGCTGTCGAGTTATAAATTGTGTGTTCTTGTGATGTTATATTTTCTTGTATTCGTTTGCTAAGCATTCTGAGTGTGTTGTTGTTTTATTTTGTAAAAGGTTTCGGTTATTTCCAGGTTAAGAACTTTGAGATGGAATTCATGTACTATTTGGTCGTACGAGCTTTGTGATTCCATGCTAGAGAAAAACGCTTTATTGTTGACTGCGGATCTTTATAAATATTTGGGAATAAATCCATATTGTCTACAGTTTATCAAAAATTTAAGAGTTTGTTTTGGTTTGCTGATTTACGTTTTGCTGTATTCTTTAAGATGCATACACACGGGTTCACCATTCTTGTAAAGCATATGTTGATAATAATTTCTCATCTTTTGTGAATAAAGAAATGCCGGCTAGCCGTCCGAATTAAATAATATTTTAGAAGTTTTGGACCAAGTTGGTTTTATTTGGACTTTGGCGAATTTTTAAAAAGTGACTCTCATCGGCTTTATTGGTCGTAATGATGATTAAATGAAAGCAATTTTCATTTTATTTTCCCAACGTTTCGACGGTGGTTGCCGCTTTCTTCAGGGGTGTCTTTTTTTACAAAATTTAATAGAGATATAATGTTTGTGCATATTGATATAAGTAAACGAACAAAATACTTACATAACGTTAAATTTTAAGATTTTTACTTTTTTAAATTACTGAACTTTTTTAAATTACTGTTTGAGGCATATAAAAAAAAAACAGATTAAAAACAGATTTTGAACACTTCACATTTGAAGATTAGTCTACGTTTTATGGTATTTACTGTCAGAAACTAAGGAACAGTAAACGGCTGATATATTTTGTGTGTCTTGTTTGCGGTTCATATTATTTTTGTTGTTAATTATGTGCAGTGTCTCTAGTGTGTAACGTTTAGATGTACGTTTTTCTGTTGCACGCCCACGAAGTTTGGTGTGTGACCGGTATTAATGCTGTGAGAAGCCAGTGTCGTCTTCTCAGAACTTTTTAGGCGAATATCTAACTTGTGGTTCTCCATTCTTTGCCGAAGGAGTTGTTTGGTGGTGCCAATGTAGCAAAGATTGCAGGATTCATTATAAACTTATTAGAAATAGTGTTCCATCCGATACAAAATGTATTAACTTAAAGTACTATAAAAAATTAGTCTGACTTACGCCATAATAAATAAATTGAATTGAATTGAATGACATAAGTAATTTTTTAATTTTTTTTCATATTTTGTAGTCAATTAAGGAAAAAGAAATGGTTTTTCTTATGGAATTGTATTCTTCGGAGAGCGTTTTGTTTGATACGTTAACTCGCCGTTAAGGAAGCACGATGCTATCAAATATCCATTTTTTTGTATTTGAATTATGTTTTCCTTAATAAATCTTACTTCTTACTAATATTATAAATGTGAAAGTTTGGTTGGATGGATGGATGGATGGATGTATGGATGTTTGTTACTCAATAACTCCGGAACGGCTGAACGGATCTGGATGAAATTTTGTACAGAGATAGATTATTTCCTGGAATAGGCCACATGCATGGTTCCTGTGAGATAGGTGTGTTTTAATTTTTCATAGAGCTCATTCTATAAATAGCCAACATAGCTTTTATTCATAAGGCGCATAGAAGCACACGATTTTGCATGAAATTTGATTGGTAGATGGACGGGGTACTCGATTCTCACATAGGTCATTTTTATCCCGACAAAAATTAACGGTTTCTGTGGGAGAGGCTTAAATATGAATAAAATGGGTGTTTGTTCCGCTTTCACGCCTCAACGACTGAACGGTTTTTAATTATAGGTGTATAGATGTCATTAGATTCCCGTTTGATAGAAAGTCCGTATACCATCGCACGGGCATCTGCTATTAAAAATGGTGTGAAAAAATTATTGTAATTCATCAATTGAGATGAATTTGCCAATTTGGCTCGAACTCTTTTTTAGTTGTTCGTAAAATCCAGGAGAAGGTTTTTGCGAAATAAAATTTTGGGTAAACCATCTAGAAAAGTCGGGAAATTTTAAAAATCGAAAATTGATTTTTTTCTATTTAATTGTGTATGTAAATGTTCCGGAATGGCTTTTCGAATGAGAAAATAAAAAATTCTAATGGAAAACTCGAAAAATTCTAGAAAAACCCGAACATTTTTTTCTCGATGATATATAGATAAATTTAAAGCATGATTTGATAATTTTGGACAATGTAAAGATGGAAAATTCGTTGTGAAGCTTGGGAAATTTCGGATAATCCTACTGATATTATAAATGTAAAAGTTTGGATGCATGTGTGAGATGGATGGATGTTTTTTTGCTCAATAACGCCAGAACGGCTGAACGGATCGGATAAAATTTGGCACTTGGACACACACGTACTCGATTATCACATAGGTCATTTTTATCCCGAAAAATGGAACCGAACAGTTCCTATGCCTATATGGGAGCGGCTTATATATGAACAAAATATATACTTGGTTGTTTGTTCCGCATTCATGCCTCATGTAATGGATTTTAATGAAATTTGGTAAGCGGCTGGAAGATTAGCCATGCTTTAATTTTCCCAACTAAATGTTCGCTTTGTTCGCGAACATGACCATACATGACGAACATCGAAGCCAACGAGCACGACAAAATCTAAATTTTTGGCCAACAGCAAGCGGATCGCGAACCAGCCCACATAAAAGAAGAGCACAGCGAGCGCGAGCATTCTAGGCGAGCATTTTCGTCGTTTGTGCCTACATTCAACAACTGAACGGTTTTTAATGAAATTTTGTAGGTGGATAGATGATCTCATTAGATTCCCGTGGGTCCGTAGCATCGCACGGGTATCTGCTAGTTAAGAAATAAGTGCTGGATTAACATGTAACTTATTATTATATATTAATTGATATTTTCTAACTTGTATACATTTAACATCTTACATCGTAGATGTAAGTCCACCATAAGACGCTTCAAGCTAACTACATCCACTACATATCCAGCCATATAATACAGTGTGAAACAGAAAAATGTAACTGATGTAGTTAATGTAGCTGATGTAGTAGCGCTGAAATAGGACCCTGGTCTCAAAAGTAAAGCAGATGATGGCGACAAGTGTGACATCAGACAAACTGTGCATAGTTTTTTTAAGTGATGAGTTCTTATGGCAGGTAAACCGCTTCGTTACGTAACGCGTTACGGCGCCAGTCTGTCTGGCTTCCCTCTCTTACGCATAGGGAGACCTTTTGAAATTAATTAAATTAATGTAGAACTTCTGAAGCTTTTCTCAAGTTACACAATTTCAATATTAAATAGTTCAACTTAGATTAGTTTAAGTTATAACTTCTGCCGGGCGTCCTGAGATGCACTTGTTTTTTCCCAAACAAAGAACTTCCTACATTGGATAAAATACTGCATGAGGTAAGACGCAATGAAAAACGTAAATGAAAAACATTTTAATTTTTAAAAAAATTTTATAAATAAAACAATTAAATACAAATTCCTATCTAAAAAAAAGTAGAGTAACCCTACATACTATTCTTTCATATTTGGGTACATTTAAAATAAACACTGAAAATCTGTGGGGCTTTATTGAATTACACATTAAATCAATTCACTGTAGCCAGAATGAGAGGGAAACTTCCTATCTTGCCTACACTGCTTTGGACAGAGTATAATCTTTTTGTTTACCCCCACAAAACAAGAGTATATCTGCCATACAATTTTTTTTTACCGAAAATTGTAAACCTAATTGTAAAACTATATCGAAAACAGATGTTACGGTTTTTGTAAAAAAAATTCAGCGCACTAATATAGGTTTTATTTTTTTAAATAAAATGTTATTAACCATATCTGCCATAAAACCGTTTTTTGATTCTCGGCTTCTCATTACCGGCTTAACGGATTCCGATAAAATTTCTTATACAAGAGGTCCTGCGGGTTCCCAATAATACTGCATACCAAAATTTTTGGAAAATAATTTTTTTGGATTTTTGAAAAAAAAAAGATCTTTTGAAAACGGTGGACGATTTTTTAGAATTTAATTTCAGGCGTTTTGACCAATTCGATATATTCAATTTTAAAATTTGAAGATTTCACTTCTACAACTTTTTTGGTCGTGATAATTTTTATTAATGAAAGATATATATTAGTTTTCGCAACGTTTCGGCTGAGTTTTCAGTCTTCTTCAGGGGCACTTTATTGACCATGAAACAAAAAAAAAAATAAAATGAGAGACACATTTGTATATTTTCAATTAGTTATTAAGATTTTACACTTACAATTATATAAAGCCCCTGAAGAAAACTCGGTCGAAACGTTGGGAAAACTAATAAATATCTTTCTTTAATAAATTTTCCCGACCAAAAAAGACGAAGAAGTAAAATCTTCAAATTTAAAAATTGATTTTTTTATACTGTCAATTATTATATTATTAAATACTTCGGGCTGACGGCAAAAGACAATGCTTTAATACTTTGAAAAGTGTACACTTGTGATCACTTAAAATTGTTATATAAAACACAATACTACTACTACTTTTTGAATACTTACTACTACTTGTTTAGAAAAACATTTACGAAATTTTGTATGTACGAGTTAGTAAAAAGCGACTTTTAAAATATATTTAGCTGTTTCTACTCAGAACCTTGGGCATACGATGTGAAGGAACATAAAACCAAGCCCGATCCAGTCGTGTATTTTATTAATGAAATATATATTTTGGTTTTGTTACTTTATAGAGAAGATTTATTTTACTTATGTCCGATTTTACGAAGACTTATAAACATTTATCATGCTTTTCGAATGAAAAAATAACCGCCCGAATACATATTCCTGGTTCACAGAAATCCGCCATTCCAATGTTTACATTTTGTTAAGTTGCCACACCTAGTCAAATGTTTATACGCTTTTTCATAAAAAAGTTAAATAAATTCTTCAAAATAAACTTTTTTAATGCTTTTCTAATTAAAAAAAAAATAAATAAAAGTTGTCACACACCAACACTTCAACCTTTTTACTTGCGATGACGGGTACTAAAGGGTTATCCATTTTAAGGTTTCAAAAGTATAGGGCTGGAATTCGACACCTGTCAAACTAAGTTGTTTTTCAGTTGAAAGTTTGACATTTACGAAAATGGATCGCTTAACTATCGCACAACGCATAAAAATTGTTAAAACCTACTACTAAAATGGTGATTCTTCCACAGCCACATATCGTGCTTTAAGAGGAGATTATGGTTTACATAATCGTCCAACGTCTAATTGGCAAAATTGTGAAGAAATTTGAAGAGACTGGATTGGTTACAGATATTGTAAGGCCTGTGCATAATCGTTTTGCTCGTTTCACTGAAAATATCGCAGATGTAAGTGAAAGACCCGAATGTGTCAATTCCTCGTCGTTCTCAGGAATAAGGACTGTCTTACGGCACATTATGGCGTATTTTGCATTTGGATCTACACCTACATCCATATAAAGTCCAGCTCACACAACAACTGAAGCCAGCTGACCATTCACAACGTGCGTCGTAGATACGTCGAATGGATGATTCAACAACAGGCGGTGGACGTCGATTTTTCGAACAACATTTTTTTCAGCGACGAACCACATTTCTCACTCGGTGGGTATGTTAATAAACAAAATTGTCGTATTTGGGGTTCTGAGAATCCTCAAGTAATTGAAGAGAGGCCTTTGCATCCACAAAGAGTCACTGTTTGGGGCGCTCTTTGGTCCGGAGGTGTGATTGGACCTTACTTCTCGAAAACGACGATGGAACGACTGTCACCGTCAATTCAGAGCGTTATGGTCATATGATTACCGCCCGGCAAAAGCCTGCTATTGAAGAATACGACTTGGAGAATATGTGGTTTCAGCAAGACGGTGCCACATGCCACAGAACTCGAGCGAATATGGCTTTATTGCAAGAAACATTTCCTGGCCGCGTGGATAACCAGTTACATTTGTAGGTGAGGTAGGTACCTATGTAACTATTTCTTGAATCATCCATTCGACAATTCATTATACTAAGAATCAAGGTTATCTTACCTCCATAGGCTTTAAACCTGCATAGCATAACTACACCTAAATAACGAACCCTCAATGGTTAGCTACATCAAAGTTGTTAGCTACAAGCGCACGTTCGTACGATCCAGTCGTGCATTTTATTTTCTATACATTTCGGTTATTAGAAAAAAAATTATTTTTCCAGGGATGTGCAAATACTGCAATTTAAACTAAATTTTCCCTGGAATTTTCGTTTTATATATTGAAATATGAGAAATTGTTAATTTGACCAATTTATAATATTGTGATGTCTGTGAAGAATCTAGTTTATCTTCGGCTGTTTTTGTCACCTGGTTGGTATGCAATGAAACAAAATTATTCCATTTACTTTCCCGACGTTTCGATAGGGATTGCTGTCTTCCTCAGGGGATCTTTATTGAAACAATTACAAGCACAGAGTATAACAAATTAGCATTATTTTATAAATATATATTGTTATTAAAAATATGATTTTTAACAAAGCAATAAAGACTAAACTTACTTTTAAGCCAATGAATTTAAGTTGACACAAAATATACAAAGTAAAAGTGTAATAAATATTATTATCAAAATCAACAGCAGTTCTTATAGTGAAGATTAGTCTTGAAATGTGATGTATTGTCAATGTTGCCAATGTGCGTTCTTATGAAATGACCATGTATTGATTTAGTATTTGTAGGAAAGATGAGTTCTTTTCAAGTAGTGAAGACGTTTGCTATTCGAGAAGGTCGTTTCGAGTAATTGGGACAGATTAGAGAATTGGGTAGGCATCAGTTTCCGCAAAATGGACTAGCTCATTACCTTTATGGCCAGGTACCGACATGAGTCTCATCGTTTTTTTAATGTTTTATTGGAAGACCACGGACTTGCGAGATAATAATTGTTGTAGGGTTAGGATTTCTTACAGCCTGAATCACTGAAAAGCTACCTGAAACAATGACGAATTTTTCAATGTCAATGTTTGTTATGCAGATGTTTATGTCTTTAGAATTGCGTAGGCGTCTGCGGTGATACTAGATACAAGATTATCTAAAAGTCCGACGCACATTACCGAGCCGTTTTCCAAAACCGATGCAAAGGATGATCTTGCGGTGAATACCAAACTCCAACCATGTAGTTTCAGGGAAGTTGTGATACTGAGAAATATGTGGTTGAAAATCACAGGGAATGAGTTGAGACTTATTCGTGCGCTTTGGTGATATGGTGATTTGATGATATTGAACGTAGATTTCGTTGAATTGCTATATAAAAAGAACCCATACAATTTTACTTAATATAAGAGATTTCGTTATATTACATAATAGATTTACATGAACATTGCATTTTTTACTAGCTAGAAAACTTATAATATTTGTTTCAACTAAGCGCCTAGAATGTTCATACTGTCTAAGTTTACTATGCTATTGTTTAAAGAAATGGATTTTTTTACGACATATACATATGTAATATTTTGCAATTACCTAAAGAAAGCTTGGCCCCAGAAAGACTA
This sequence comes from Philhelius pedissequus, assembly GCA_910595825.1. Lineage (NCBI taxonomy): Eukaryota > Metazoa > Arthropoda > Insecta > Diptera > Syrphidae > Philhelius > Philhelius pedissequus. The sequence goes on from OU343161.1 coordinate 158,327,056, forward strand.
CACGAATTTTGTATGTCATTAAGTAGGTTAGCAATAAATAAGTTAGTTGGTATTATATATTTATGTGTGCAAAGAATACCAAAATCATCAGCTTGATTCAGTTGTTAATATTTGGAAATGAGCAAGCTTATGACATCTAATGCTATTATTTAAAACTGTGGGATACCATTAAATAAGGGGTGGATGAGAACGAATTTTTTGCTTTCACACAGATTTTTCTGTTTGTAAGAAATGAATTAGCATCATTTTTGGTGTTAGACTAATTGTTTCAAATTTAATGGAGCTCATCGACTATTTCAACAGGATTCGCGAATGGACAACAAACTGATGTTAGTTACTTCGATTTCTCAAAGGCATTTGACCAGCTTAACTATCGTATACTGATAAAAAAATTAAGTCAACATGGCTGCGGTAATTCTCTTCATGATTGTTTTTTTTTCGTATTTGAATGGTCGCATCCAATACGTAAAATTTAAGAACCTAAGATCAACAACAATAAAAGTTACGTCTGGGGTACCTCAAGGAAGTCATCGTGGACCTCTACTTTTTTATTATACATAAATGACTTATCACAAACTTCAACATTCTAAAATTCTCCTCTACGCCGACGCTGCCAAAATATTTTTGACGTTTTCAAATCCTGAAGAATTTTTATATCTTCAAAGTGATGTTGATGCTTTTCTCGAATGAACAGCTATAAACAAACTATCGCTTAATATGTCAAAATGCAGGATCATGTCCTTCTCTCGAAAGCTTTTGCATCATCAGTTGGATTATCAACTGAATGGGAACATTCTAGAAAGATGCGAACAATTTAATGATCTCTGAGTGCTTTTTGATCGAAAACTTTCCTTCAATGACCATATAGACTGCATAGTAAACAAAGCAAAATCAGGATTGGGAATGATAAAGCGTTGGTCGAAAGAACTTAACAACCCATTTGTTACAAAGTCGCTTTATGTTGGTCTCGTACGAAGCTACTTAGAGTTTGCTTGCCAAATATGGTCACCCACATATGCCACCCATATTCAAAGGATAGAATCCGTCCAAAAACAATTCTTGTTATTTGCACTTTGTGGTTTAAAGTGGGAAAATCGATTTTGCCTTCCACCGTACCGTCAAAGGCTATTACTGTTACAAATGAACACACTCGAGGACAGAAGGAAGGTCTTCACTTGCTTAACAACAATAAAAATCATATATGGTGAAATTTCGTCACCATATTTACTATCGTTAATTAAATTTAACTTACCTGCTCGTCGGACACGGTTCTATACACCATTACATATCAGCTTTCAGAGAAGTAATTTCTTAGCCAACGAGCCGTTGAGGAGATGGTGCCAGACTTTCAATGATCTCTATTTTGTTTGTGATTTTTCTTCCAGTGTCTCATACATGATCACATTTGTTAAATTATTTTAAACAAAAATTTCATTAGTAAATTATTAAATTAAATTATTGTAAGTTAAGTTTAACTGTTAGTTCTTAAACTGTAGTTAATTCCAAATAAATAAATAAATAAATAAAATAATTTTGGATTAGTTCAACCATTTTTTAACTTAGGATGACCGAGATCCAATTCAGTCAAATGCTTTTTTAAAATCAAGTTTTTTTTTGCTTAAATTATGCGTGCACGCAAGGCGTTATGGCTACCGTTAAAATTTTTACGAGCGACTAGGAAAATGGGATAGGATTAAACAGGAGATACCGATGCACATTGGTTTTAATCGTAAATAAATCTTAACCTTTTGAAAGATTCTTAAATAGTTATCACTTGTTGATATTTTCAACAGCGATCACTTAAAAACCAGTATTCTATCATAGTACTTTTTTCGGTTTCGATCAGAAATAAACTTTTATTTGTGTGGGTCTTAGGTTTTGGTCAACCAGTGGCCATTTATCGCTGAGAGAAAAAAATTAATCTCATCTTGATATTTTGAATTAGTGACTTTGAATGCCCAACAACAACTTTAGTGTGCTACCCCCAAGTTTTTTCTCAATTATTTTTGGCTGGAATTATAACTATTTCACGACTTGCCAAGGTCGATCATCAGATTCCTTTGCTCTAGTGGTGCTGGTCTACTTTCTTCATTTTAATTGTGCCTTCATAGTGTATTGAACCATTACCACCCTCTTAGTAGCCAACGCACTTCGCATCACGCCACCGAGCCCACATGACCAGATCCAACCTAATGCAGGTATTTTCTGTTTATCAATAGCATTGAAACGACTAGCGCTTTTATTAGCCACACAAGTTTGTTATTGTTTATTCGGGTTCTTTCTTATTTTCCCGAAGAAATTTGTATGGAGACAGTGTAGACATTTAAACATTTTTAACCGCGATTTACTCGATAAATTTGGCAAAAAATCTTAATTTTTGTTGTTTGAAAGATTTGAAGTAACATGCGTGATCAAGATCAAGTCCAATCAGCAGCACAAAATTAAATTTACCTTGATCATTGTACCCTAAATCATCTTTTTTTTGTTGTCATCTGTAACCATGTCTGACTCTGAGTGTATTGCTACCACCAACACCACCAACACTATACACATAAAGAAAATCACCAACAAATTACCGACACAATCCACACCATAAGAGCCACCAGAACTACTAACACTGCCAACATCACCGCAAACATTACCGAAACTAACAATATCAAAACCATTAAAAACACCAAAACTACTGACACCAATGATGCCAATAATACCAATACCCCAGGCAGTAAACCGCCATGTACAAAAACCAGTGAAAACACCAAAAAAAAAATTAAAACCGTCAAAAACCCAAAAACAACCAAGGTAATTCCAAAAATACTCATTCCTCCAGCCCTGTTCTTGTAAAGCTTTCCACACGATTTAAATTATTTAAATTTAAAAGCGTCCAAGCGAATCTGCATTACATTGAGACAAGAAAACCAAAAAATAAGAGATCAACTTGAGGATTCTCAACGTCAACAACGAGTCAGTGATGTGATTGCTTGTGGCTTGCCATACATATTAAAGAGAATCCAATCATTCTTGCAAAAAAAAAAAAATAGCAACTAAACTTCAGCATACGTTAACTCCTCATGTCGATGCTTTCCGCTTGCTCCGAATATAACAACCATGCTGGTGAGATCCCGTTACTAATTAGCATTACTCTCTGCTTTTCATACAAATAAAAGTTTAACAATCGAACAGCTCTTAGGCCCGTTTGCTGATACACAACTTAAGCATTTAAGTTCTACTTAAAAACTTATTTCAGAATTTGAGGTTATGGAGAGCTTTCGTTGTTTCAATTCTGATGCTCTTGGGGAAGATGGGGTGCCTATATGTTTTGTAAAAATGATTCTTCCATATTGTTTTAGCCGTCTGACACATTTGTTAAATTTTTGCATTGCATCATCATCATTCGCAGATAGCTGGGAAATAGCCAAAGTAATACCGATACCCAAAATGTCGTATCCTATTTGTTGTTCAGACTATCGCCCCATTAGTATTCTTCCCTGCCTGTCAAAGGTCTTTGAGAAAATTAAGCATCTCAAACAGCTGCCAAACTGCCATGATTAAAGTGCTCGATGATATTAGATATGAGTATGACATGAAAAATATAACTGCTCTCTGTCTGCTGGATTTCTCAAATGCATTTGACAGAGTAAACCATAAATACTTTGCGAAAAACTGGAAAACTATTTTGGGTTTCATTATACGGCGGTGCGTCTTATGGAGGGTTATTTGTGCAGTCGCACATGGCAATCTATAAAGGCAAGTATGTAATCATACAAAAACTGAATATAATACAAATACAAATGATCAGTGTCAAAATCTTTCACATGAAAAATCTCCCTCCTTATATGAACAACAAAAATGTGGGCTTATAAACGAGTAAGGAGAAAATAAGAAAAACCCGAATAAACAACAACAAACGTGTGTGGCTAATAAAAGTGGTCGTTACAATGCTATTGATAAACAGAAAATACCTGCATTAGGTTGGATCTGTTCATGTGGGCTCGGTGGCGTGATGCGAAGTGCGCTGGCTACTAAGCGGGTGCTAATGGTTCAATACACTATGAAGGCACAAGAAGTGTTTCAATTAAAATGAAAAAGCAGACCAGCACCTCTAGAGCAAAGGAATCTGATGATCGACCTTGACAAGTCGTGAAATAGCTATAATTCCAGCCAAAAATAATTGAGAACAAACTTGGTAGTAGCACACTTAAGTTATTGTTCGGCATTCAAAGACCTTAAATGATACAAAAAAAAGTGATTTAAAAGCAAGTATGTAATCATATAAAAACTGAATGTATTTTGAATTAGAACAATCCATTAATAATAATAAGGCGTCAATCGTTTTGGGCTTATCTGCGTAGACAATCGACTTCATATAACCCCACAAAAAAATAGAACAGCGGTGTTAAATCGCACGATCTTGGAGGCCACGCCACAGGCTCACGCTCACCAAAAGTTTCCTTCAATAAATTAATGGTTTCGTTCGCTGTATGGCATGCCGCATGCAGCACCGTCTTGTTGGAACCAAAGGTCGTCCACATCAACATCCTCCAATTCAGGCACGAAAAAGTCATTAATCATGACTCTGTAGTGGTCCCCATTGACTTGACTGTGACATTATGTCCGGCTTTATTTTTGGAAAAATGTAGACCAATGATTCCCTCTGCACATACAGCACACCAAACAGTGACTTTTTGAGGATGTAACGGGCGATGGACGCGGAGGCGTCTCAACAATGGCTTGTAGATTATGATCACTCCCAATACGACAATTTTGCTTATTAACGTACCCATTTAACAAACAGTGAGCTTTATAGCTGAACAAAAGTTTCTTGTGAAAATCGGGATCGGTGGCCATCTCGTTTTGAGCCCATTCATGCTTCATAGGCGATACAACTACATCACAACATTTAATTCCAAACATTAACTATTATTTATTTTCGACGAAATTGGTTTTAGGTCGATCATGTTCAGTAATCTTTTACAAAAAAAGTCAACCAATGAGAGATATATTTTAAATTAAAAAAAAAAAAATCTCAAGCAAAGACCTGAAAAGTCACCATATAAAAATAAATCTCAGACCAAAACCAAATGTCATTTTTTGAATGCAGTAACTTACTGATAAAACAAATGAGAGGTTAAGAGTTATTTCTGAACTCTAGTTTTAAATGGTTGAATCTCGCAATGGGCGGGAATAATTCGGTCGGGTAAAGCATTCCACATTCTTGTCGTGCGGCTGTACTTGAGAGTACGTCCGAAGTCAAGCGTAGGTTAGGTTAGGTTGAAGTGGCCGTCAGGAAAACAACTGACACAGTTAGACCTTAGATAGGTCCATTGTGATACCACATGAAGAGATATTTGTTCTTTACTTTAACCAATTAGAGCCTCTAATGAAGCGGTGTAGCTGGTGAATCGCTGTGTGTCTTAGATCACTGGGGTCGTCGGAGAAGTATTCTGTCAGCTGTAATCTACGTCCTTGGGAGAGAGCAGGACATGATCAAAGAAGATAGGAGATATTCTCCTCTTTCTCCTCATCTACACAACTTCTGCAAAAGTCATTGGGGAATACGGCAATTCGTTTGGCGTGTCTGCTAATTAAGCAGTGTCCCGTTAAGACACCTATTACGGAGCCAAGATGTTTCCTGTTCAAAGAGAGTAGACCTCGTCTTGGCTCTATCACTGGCCAGATTTGTCTGGTAGCCAGGGAAGTAGCGATGTTTGACCATTTAAAATTTATTTCTTTTATGAAGTTTTGATATAACATGAGTTTGCATGTATCGATAGGCCTACCGATTTTTTTCATTTTAGGTAGAGTTGTTATTTGGGTTCTGTTTGTAACGAGTTCATAATCATAGTCTTTGCAGTTTCCCAAGATATATTTACGTCCCGGCACCCAACTAAGGTGTATGTTAAACGATCAGATCTCCCTGAGATATGATCGACAGTTGCGGGCAGTTATAGAGTTTGTGGAAACAGCGCCAAGTGGTTTGATGGCTGCTTGACTGTCTGAGAAGATACGGATATCCGATGTGTATATCACGTATTCCCTTTAGCCATGATAAAACCTCTTTTATCGCCCACTCCTTCATCGGCTTTTGAACAGTGCGTCGGTAAAGAAGTGAGCTGACTCATCTTTTAAGAACCTTTCATCCTCCCAATTGGTCCTTGGTAGGATGGTAACTTGGAAGTTCTTGTCGAAGATTGGCTGGTGGGTGGTGTAGTCGGATCGTCCTCGTTTTGATACGAATTTGTTCAGAATATTAGAATGGCCTTTCGAATTGCTAGTCCATTGAGATTTGGCTTTGAGACCAATAGCTGTACTCGCGGCCACTTGTTTGCTCAAAATGTCGAGGGGTGTAAGGTTAAGTTGTATGTTTAGGGCAGCCGAGGGTGTAGCGCAGAGTGCTCCGCTGTTGCATAAGCTGGCTGGACCTTTGGACCTTATTAAATTTGCCACAATGTGTGACTTTGTCAAATGCAGTCCACCATACTGCTACCCTATAAGTAAGTATCGATCTGACGACCGCTGTGTACAAGCAATTGGTAATCTGTTGGGATATCCTCATTTATTCCCAATGGCTTTTTCGCAAGAGAAGATTGCAAATGTTGCTTTTCTTAATCTTTGTTGTATATTTTATTTCTAGTTCAGCTTTTTGTCAAGTATGAGACCTAGATACTTGGTTTGATCTGAGAAAGTCAGTGGCGTACCATTTATTGATGGGGGTATAAGTTGGGGCAATTTTATATTTCCTAGTGAAAAGAACAAGTTTTGTCTTGGCCTGGTTTATATGCAGACCAGATTTGGTTGCCCAATTTTTTAGTCGATTTAGAGTAGTTTGCATTGAGTCTGTTAGAGTTGGAGCGTGCTTTCCTGATACAACAATGGCAACATTATCGGCTTCAGCTATTACTTTCGATCCCTCCGCTGATAGGTTATCAGCATATTATTTACCACTGTATTCTATAGAAGTGTGGATTAAACACCACCTTGTGGAATCCCTCTGGTGACATATCTTCTATCTAAGTAGTCTCCGAGGGTTGAGTTGAGTAGTCTGCTGCCTAGCATGAGACCGTTTGCGTCACACCCGATAATGAGGCATATTTTCTGCCGTTCAGCCGTCGAGATTAGCACCCTGAGCTTGTCGCGAGGAAGAGGGCCAAGGTAATCATGACCAAGATATGTAGATGCCATCCAGTAGGTGCTGCTATGCACTCTTACTACCGTCAGAGCAGTTGGTTGGTTTCTTTCCTGTTTTTTGGTTTGTATGATAGCCAGCCTGCAATGGATTTTGTTAGCTCAAGGCTTGACAGGTAGGCAAAAGCTATATTTTGACGTTTTGGTCATATTTTTTTTTTCAAACGCCACACAAAAGTCTTAGAATCAACTTTTCCGCTGCAAAAAATAAAATCGGAAACATCTCTAATTTTCTGAAGCAAAATTTGTATTTGGTCTAGGTTTTTTAACACATTTAAATCGGAGCCATCCTTCGATGGCTTTTGACTGTTCATGGCTTGATAGCTAGGCAACAAACTATATTTTGAAGTTTTGATAATATTTTTTTTGTAAGTTTTTTTTACAAATGACCAAACATTTCGCTCGACGGCCTACCAAACTTCTTACTAAAGTAACCCGAAACTTTAGTTTCTAGTCTATCTTGCCCTTTCTGTCCTTTTCTGAATAAACTAATCGAAGACTTTCGATTAGTTCTACGGGCGAAACTGGTTATTGTTGCTTTGGGGAAAGAGGTGTAATTCGGTGGTGGATCTGCTGTGCTGCTTGTTGATCAGTTGTTTATTACTGTTTGCTCTGTGCACATGCAATGGGAGCATGTCATCGCTTTGGTATGCTTTATAAAAGAGCCAGATGGTGGTTGTTTGGTAGGTGAGGTGGTAACACTTCGTTACAAACCCCTCCTTCTTCGAAGAGTTGTAGGTTGATAAAACAAATATATTTAATATAAAGATATCCAATCAGGTCAGCTGGTTCAGGTTCGCGCTACATCGTGTTATTTTCGATTTTTGTTATCCAATCAGTTCGGCTGGTTCAGGTTTCGTGTACCTCGTTTGATTTTCGGGTTTAGATATCCAATAAGGTCGGCTCGTTCGGGTTCTGTGTACCTCGTGGGGTTTCCGGCTTGGAATCCAATCAGGTCGGTTAGTTCAGGTTAAATGTACCTCGTAGGATTTTCGGGTTTCTATATACATTCAGGTCGGCTAGTGCGGGCTCGGAATACCTCGTTGGATTTTCGGGTTAATTCGAAGAAATCCAAAATAACGATGTAATTCGCCTACGAATTTAGCCATTTATTTCTTTTTTTTGTACAAATTTTGTTTTTAAGTATATTTTACCAACTAAATAACAATTTTATCCAAAAAAAATCGCAACTTAAAAGTTTAATTCCTAAATAACTTAACAACTAAACAATATAATTCATATACAACTTAAAAATCTTTTTTTGTAAAAAAACATGTTCCGCCACGTCTCTATCATGGGTCGAATTGGATTACTTTCAATTTACCACCGCACCTCAAACGGGCTTCTCCAGGCTTCGTCACGATGGCTATCACCTGGCCCCAAGTCCTTGTAAAAACTAACTTCTGGTGTCGGAAATTTTTCTTATACAGTCTGTGATCCTAAATCTCTATGTTCCGGAAAGGGTATCTTCGACGGCTCAAGCTGTGTGATTGCTGCCTTAGATTTACGAGGTATCGGCTCTTTGTCCACACTTTTCTTCTTCGGAATTGCTCAGCCAGGAAGAGTTCCTTTTGCTCTAAACCTGGGGTCGGTATTTTCTCCCACGCTTTCTCGTGGAGTGGTGCCGGGTTGTTCTCCTCCTGGTAGACTTTGTGCCATTTTCTTTGGCCTTATTACTTGCCTATTCTATTTTGGATGATTTTTAAACAAATCGCTGGTATTTACAGAATGCCTAAGCTCAGACCTCTTTCTATCGCACTCTAGGTTTTGTTGAAGAATCGCAAAGTAGAGTTTCTTTAAAATCTTCTAGCTCGTAAGCTTCTAAAGAAAGAAAAGAACCTTTTCCCTTGGTGTTCAAAAAAAAATGGAAAATCTCTTGTTATTTATACAGAAATTATATATGATCGAAATGGTTCCATACTTCGATTCTTGACCCCACTTACAATCGTTATTCACAGTCGGCATAATTCTTATGACGCGGGCTAAAAATAAAATGCACGAATGGATCGTACGTACTTGCTCTTGCTGATGTATGCAAGCTTACCTTGATTCTTTGCATAATGAACTGTCGAATACATTACCCAAGGAATGGTTACATACCTACCTACAAATATATAAATGGATAGATAGATAGATAGATATAATTTTATTTATGTTATTAAACAATTTTTACATGATATATGATACATGATTGCATTGCCGTCTGCCTGATTGACGCGCTAAAATGTATAATGTTCTTGATTCTTGTACACTTTAAAGAGTATTTTACTATTAAAGAAAAAAGCCAAGGTTAATTTAAAAACGTGATTTTTTTTTGTTTTTTTTTTTTGTTTAGACTACATGAACTCCGTAATGATATTATTGCGATATGTAAATGCATTTTCAATATAATTATGAAGTGAATCCCAATTGTCCCCGTTAAGAATATTCTTTGTTTTTTCCATTGTCAATGAACGATTTCCGAAATAAATAAGTCTTATATCATTGTAAATTGGACATATTGCCAAGAAGTGAAATGTATCTTCTTTTGCCTTAAGGTTACATGTACAAAGGTTTGAATCATTTTTATAAAATGGCGAACCGTTTAAATTCAATACTTCACATCTGGCTCTACATATCAAAGATATAGCTCTAAGGCTACGACAATCATTAAAATAATTTTTACTTCCCAGATCGTAGTAAAGTTCTGAATATATTGGTCTATTAATAAAGGATGTTGCCTGTGCTATATTGTCATTGCGACTGTGAATGTCAGACGGTTCCTAAAGATTATAAAACTGCTGCTTTAAAATGAAAAGACCATGATACTGAATATTAATGGTTGTATCGCATTTTTCTGCCAAAAAAATCCAATCATTAACCCATTCCAATTTATATTCAAATGTGTATTTGGTAAGAATGTGTGGAAGTCTATGTGCCGGATAATTAAGCACTTTGATTATATAATCGAAATGTAATTTTAGTGTAAACGTAAATAGGTTTGAGAGAACTGTCTCCAGGGCGAGGACGTAGTTAGGAGTGTTCATAGGGAGGCGGAAAAGTTTTTTACGAAAAAAGTAGTTTTTCAACTTCTTCGTATTGCTTGAATCCCCATGTTTGCCAACTCTAACACATAACTGAGCGCATGACAGCTTCAAAAACACGGTATTTTGCTGAGATTGGAATTTCATTTTTATTGATAATGGTTTTCCATGACGCGTTTATTAGGTTTTTAGATGATGATACCTTTTTTTGAAAATGATGAGTGATTTTCATATTGGGTTTCAAAATTATGTCGAAGTAATTATATTGTGTGACAACTTCTATTGCTTCACCGTCGAAATACCATTTTTCATTTCCTCGCAGCTTCGTTTGTCTATTGCGTACGATCATGCATTTTATTGATCATTAGTTGTAAGCTGTGAGGGTATTCCGCCAGTAATACAATATCATCAGCGTAAAGTAAAACCTTAATGATTTCTTGAGCAATTCTGATACCGATTGTCATCTATAAATAAAGCGAAGAGGACTGCACTATCCTGTTTAACTCCGGTCTTAGTTTCAAACCATTCAGACTTATTTCTGCCGTCCCATACACATTGACGTGTATTATTGTACATATTTTTTAAGACTCGTTGACATGCCTTTTTGAGATAGTTTATAGAAAAGTGCATTGTGGTCAATCGTCCCCTTTTTTATATATAGGATACACAATAGAGTCCTTGAACTCGGTTGGTACCTCACCCGTTCTATAAATGAAGTTGAATGCTTCTAGCATTTTACTTAAAAAAATGGGTGGGGCATTTTTATAGAATTCATTTTCTATTCTATCAGGTCCAGGGGCTTTTTTGTTTTTTTAAATTATTGAGCCTAGTCATCAGTTCACTCATATCAAATTCCGCATCTAGTAGTTCGTCGATTATTAGCGGCTCAGTAAATTGTATATTTTCACAAATGTCAGTGGGATTAAAGTAATCTTCTAAATTTGAGGCCGAAACATGAATTCCACAGATAAATTCTATACCTTTGAGTATCTTAATTTCATCCCAGAAATATTTACTATTTTTGCGCTCGAAAGTTCCAGTGCTACAGACTTAAAATATTTCTGACGTTTGTCTCTGCAAAGCATTTTATATGTTTTATTTATGCTGATGTATTGCCTTGTAAAGGATTTATTCGGTCTTGTTGATATTTTTAATCGCCGTAGTAGTTTAAATGATAATTTTCGTGCGGTGAAACATTCCTGGTCGAACCACTTCTGCCGGTAGTTTTGTTTGCTCGAAGTAGAGTTTATACTAACAACTTTTTTTAATGGAGTTGCTTAGGTAACTTATCTTTTCTGCGGCGGTTAGGTAAACGTTGGTGGTTGCGCAGGTACTCTCTATCTCGGTCAATAATTTTAAAGCATATGATTCTTTTTGGTTCTCTTTCCACATAAGTTTTAGCGGCAAGCTAAGGGCGAGGTATTGTGTATTGATTTCGAAGTCGAACGTAACAGATATTGGCATGTGATCTGAGAAAATTTCGGTTCCTACTTGAAAGCAAGAAAGGATTGTATTCCATTCCCCCGATGCTGCACAAATTTCCATAACCGACTTCCCTGAACCTCCAACAAAAGTAAACTCCCCGTTTCTATCATCTTTACTACACCCATTAAGTATGTACAAATTGAAATTTTGGCACATTCCTAGAAAAAGGCGACCATTCTTATTCGTGATTTTATCTTTTGAGATACGTTTATCTAAAATGTCCATACCAATAAAACTCGTCTCAGATGGAATTATCTGCTCTTCACCAGTCCTGGCATTGACATCCCCGACTAGCAGAATATTTTCAGATTCTATTGTATTTAGAAGATCATAAAGAGCATACAATTCGACATCCCAGAAATTGCAGTTAATGTATGCTGGCAAGATATAAAATTTTGAATTTAAACTATTTAAAACCAAACAAACGTGGTTATTAATTTCACTAAAACTACCATTTACATATTTTTTTAGACCAAATAAAGAGCCTCCTATTGCTCTACCAAACTTATGTTCACGACTAGCCGATATCCAGTATAATTTATATTCATTGAAGTATTTACTATAGTTTTCAAAATATTCATTTGTTATAAATGTTTTATATAGAAAGAAAATATCATGTTTTTTTACATATTTAAAGAAATCGGCACTAATTATTTTGTTTGCCAAACCGGCAATATTATAAGAAAGAATTTTAAAATTATTATTTTTAATGTTATTACTACTTAATTTTATACTACTTTTACTTGAGTGATAGACGGCAGCACTGCTTGAAATACGTTGTCAAGTTGGTTGTTTTGTTGAACTTGTAGGTGGCGCTGCTAGCATCCCATCCTTATTGACAATAGTTGACGTTTCGCTGACGTTCTGTTGTGATTTATTTGTTTTCGATTGTGAAAAGTTAATTATTTCATTTTTTATTCCGATGTCACCAAATAATTCGTGTAGCACCTCAAATCCATCTCGATTGCCAGAAAAGAATTTTCCTTCTTGTGTTGTGTGAAAATTTTTTCCATTTACAAACATTTTCAGACCTCGGATTTGTGGAGAAGCCGATGGATGTTTGGTCTTGATCGCTCTTCGAATTTGCAGGATTTGTTGTCTTCTTAGTTCGTCGCTGGTGTAATCAGGGTTCACGTACATACCGCTTCCTTTGAGCTTGCCTGAGCTCTTAAGCAGCTGAGATGAAATGTGTTTGTTCTTTGTCTCTACTAGTACAAGTTGCTGTCTTCCTTTAGATTGCAATGCAGTTACATCCTCTATATCAATGGTTTGATCCTGAAGTTTTTTTGTGATCTCATTGATTGATTTGCGGATATCATCGCACATAGTTGGTGGTAGAGTGAAAATTAATTTTGTTTCCTTAGAACGCTTCTCCAACGATTCCATTTGCTTTTCGAGTGTAATGTTCCTTTGTTTTAACTCCTCAAGTACTTGTGCAAGGGTCTCATTTGAGGCTTTCAGATTCTGCATTTCGGCAAACATGTATGCAAAGTCAGTTTTTGTTGGCAAATCACTAAGTTTGCTTTCTAAAGTTTTTGTAAGCATATCTTGCAGTTCAGAAACAGTCATTGATGCTACAGCTATTTTGTTAGTATGTGTTTTTTTTTTGCTATTACGGGCTATCTCCGGAGATGTTTCTAGCAAATTTCTATTGTGTGTTTGTTGCATTAGAAATCACTGAATTTGGTGTTCAGTTCTCTTACTGAATCCTTTAGTTTTATATAATTTAAGTTTATTACTAGAAAAAATATAAAAGGGCTTTTTATTTCGCGGTAAAATATAGAAAATAAAATATTTTTTTAAGAGCCGTGGTTTTTCACTTTTGCCACCTTTGACAGATCAACGGTCAATTTTATATAAATGGAATTTAATTATGTAAATTAGGAGGGTAATATGTACCTACCTTTATATGTATATGGAACCTAGGTATTAAATACATACATATGTATAATGGAAGTGAATGGTGTATATTTGAGTAAAAATCGTTTATTAAACTTATAATAACTGCCACTTTAATCGGTTTTTCGAGACAGACAAGAACACCATTAGATGCCACGGATCAATTAAAATTTTATAGAAAAGTATCTCGAAAATTGTATTTTTATAAAATCCTATTTTTTATTTTTAGTTTTTTGAAAACAATTTTTTTTGAAATTTTGGTATGTAGTTTTTTAGAGTTTATTAATATACATGTGATTATAAAATTCTAAATTATTTTTTAATTTATTTTAATTAGAATGGTGGCCGTGGCGCGATAGTTGTGTGTTCGCCTGTCAACCTCATGGTCACAGGTTCGATCCCTACCGTAGTCTATGTCTTATTTTTCCATTAAAAACCAATTCTAAAAATAAATGTCATACAATGAGTCGCTGGTTTACTCATTACATGCTGTTTAGGCATAGAACTAACAACATGTATTGAGTAAAACTAGTACACCGATAATATATGACAAAAAAAAAGAATTAAAAAATTAATGCGAATTATAAGGGACATCTATAAATAAGACACGGAAATTTCTCCGCATTAGTTCAGCCGCCATCCCTGGAGATAAAATCTGAGAGAACGACCACCTACAGTCTCCGAATATCGCGCCACACATCTTTCCTATCATTCTTTCTCTTCCTTAACCTCACCCCCACGCCCGCGCTGTGTTGAAACATTTAAAGGGTATTCATACTCCCTTGAGCGCGCGTAGATTATAAACAAAAAAAAAAAAAAAAAAAAAAAAAAAAAAAAATTATTCAAAATTCTTATAAGCAGAATTAGTTTGGCTGCCTAGATCTTCTTAGGTATAAGATTTTACACAAATCGAATGTAACGTTACCAAGAAAGCCAAAAATTAAACAAAAACGTTATATTAAAGACACCGTTAATGGAATTTCCCGTAAGCTTGGTTCGGATTAAATGATAGCTAGTACCAACAAAAAAATTCTTTGTATTAAAATCGTTAGAGCCGTTTCCGAAAAAATAAGATTTTCCTTAACGGTATATGGCAGGTAGCGTTATTTTTAGGGCTAAACATAAAATTTCAATTCCTCCTCTGAGGAATGACAAAAGAATAACACGTACCAAATTTGAAGGTAATCGCTTCTCTATGATCGTAACATCACGTTTGATTGTTAGAATTTTTTTTTTGTTACGAATGCATAACTTCCCAGTAGATACCTATAATCGCAAGTAAAAATGTGGTTGTGCACTTTCCGCCTAACGAGCAGGAATTAGACGAAAACCCATCGGATAAGGCCAAAAACTTCGTTTTGTTTTGAACTACTTAAGAACAATAAACCGGAAGAAAACAACTACAACACCTTAAAAATGATATCAACAAAAGAAGCAAGAACATTAAAACTCAGATTCATGCCCATAAACTACAAGTAGGGGCAAAATTGTTCTATGAAAATAATAACAGACAAAAACCATGGGTTCCTGAGGTCATTCCACATAGGTCGAAAAACTAATGAGGTAAAGTTTTAACGGTTTTTATGATTCTAGCTCTCTTTTCCTTAAACTTGTCTTATCTTTGCTAAACGACGCGACACGACGTCCGATTCGTAAGATGTTTTTTTTTATCCAATCAAGAATTTATAGCTCTTATAATTTGGCCTACAATATGTTTCTGTGCGAATAATGGCCGTGTTTTATTTCCCCCTTGATATTTGCGTTATAATAACAAAACTAAATCCTTTTGTTGTTGTAACGCAAATAAATAGATGATCAGATCTGGATCATGGGGAAAATAAAGCACGGCTAATGATTTTCCCGCAAATTTCAACCAAATCCAATTTTTGTTGTTTTCTCACCCTGATATCGTGGTTTTCGTCCGCGGCGCTGACTTGGCACCCAGTATAACAAACATTTAGAAGCCATTAGTTGCAGTTTTTAATTTGAGAACGATTGCGTAAAGATAAATGTTATTTAATTATGATTGGGAAATTTCAAAGTAAGAAAGGAAAAATGATTAATTTAGATAAGAAGTAAATTAGTGTAAATAAGAGAAAATAGGTTT
Organism: Philhelius pedissequus; assembly: GCA_910595825.1. Lineage (NCBI taxonomy): Eukaryota > Metazoa > Arthropoda > Insecta > Diptera > Syrphidae > Philhelius > Philhelius pedissequus. The sequence continues at coordinate 158,342,752 of OU343161.1, forward strand.
CTTTATCGAACATAGTTAAAATATATATATATATTAAATAAGTTATTATTTTGTATTGTTTTTATCGTTTATTTTTTTAAATTTAATTATTATTTATACTTTATATTTACATTTAATCTTTGCCAATTCTAATTACCTAATTTTAGACAAGTATGACTACTGCAAACAAGAGACAAAGGGAACGCCTTCTTGAGTTAATTAGGCGCTTGGCTGAAGACGATAAAAATGGTGTCATGGCACAAAAAGTGTTAAACCTCTTTTGGACTTTGGCTCATAACGTGGAAATACCGGCTGAGGTATTAGATCAAGCATTAATTGCTCATGTAAAAATACTAGACTATAGTTGTTCTCAAGAACGTGATGCGCAAAAAACGGCATGGCTTGACAAATGTGTGGACGAACTCAAAACCGGTGACAATTGGGTTCTTCCTGCTCTGCGTTTAATTCGAGAAATTTGCTGTTTATATGAATCAAATAATCATCTACATGCCCAAAATTCTAACAAAGTATTGAACAGGCAGCAAGTCATCGAACGCCTACAGAATGAGTATTCTCTAGTTATTCTTGTAACAAATAGCCTTATTTCTTATATGGATAAAATTCGAACTTTAAGTGAAGAAAATTTGGAAATATATTCCTCAAAAAAATCTATCGACGGAAGGTTTTCCCATGAATTACAAATTCAAGAAAGATTGGACTTTTTAAAATATTTACTGAAAGATGGCCAGTTATGGTTATGTGCAGATCAGGCAAAGCAGATATGGCATTGTTTAGCTGACAAATCTGTTTTCCCAAGTGACCGAGAAGAATGTTTTCGTTGGTTCAGCAAACTCATGGGGGAAGAACCCGATCTTGATCCAGGTGTAAACAAAGATTTTTTTGAAAACAATATCCTTCAACTCAATCCGTCATTACTAACAGACAGTGGAATCAAATGTTTTGAGCGATTTTTCAAAGCAGTCAATTCTAAAGAAGATAAACTTAAGGCAATCAATCGAGGTTATATACTTGAAAATAATGATTTAATTGGGAAAGATTATCTTTGGCTTATAATAACTACGGCTCAAATAGATATAGCTAATAAAGGAATTGATTTGCTTAAAGAAGTTTCCACTGCATTGGGGCCTTCGCTTCTGGTAAATATCCCTACATTTCATGAAACGTTTATTGAAGAATGTTGTGATAAACTAAGAACTTTTTGCGACAGTATAATGTTTTTAAATAGCAATGTGGAAAAAAATTCAAATGACAAGGAAATAAAGTATTGTTGTAATGATGCTGAAAAAATGTGCAGAGTCTTAAAGGTGTTACAAGAATATGTGAAAGAATGTGATCGTTTATTTACTGGAGATCGACATCAATTGCCCTTATGTCGTGCGACGAGGGGCAAACATACCAGTTTGTATATCAGATTCCAGAATCCTGGAAGATCAATCGATGATATTGAAATAATAACACATAGCAATGAAACTGTTGCCTCATTTAAAAAGAATATTTTAAAGCGGATTAAAGGCACTTCAACTACTAATATAAAAATAGACTTTTTCTATAATAACGGAGAAAAAATTGAAATGTTGGAAGAAATAAATCCTTTGTCAAGCTATAACATCAGAGATAAAATGGTTTTAACTGCCAAGCTGACACCAGTTGGGACGGTCTTAGCAAGCAGTCCAGAGAGTTCGAGTGACTCAAGTATTGGTTCACCACCACGTCCTAGTGCAGATATAAAAAGGTTAGAATCAGAACACACATTGCCAGGTGTTATCATTTCCGAAAAGCCGTATTATACCAACTTCTTTTTGAAGCTGCAACAACTGGGCATAGACATGCAGTATACCAATTTGAGAGATAATGCAGCAATGCTGCTTTCTCTACTTCCTGCTGATCGTGAAACCGTAAATGAACTTAAAAGGATGTGTCAGATAGATTTAAGTGCTAGCTCTGAAAATATTCGCAATTTTCAAAATTCTGTTTTAAATGAAAACGAACATAAATACAATTTAGAAGAAACAACACCGTCAAAGATTTTTTTATATACCGCATCAGCGAAAGTGTTATATAATCTCGAAGTACTTAATGTCATACTGATACCAGCTATCGATCCATTTAGCGAAGAGTCTTTATTTATTCAATCGGCTTGGATAAAATCCGGAGTTGCACATTATTTACTAGAATTACTAACAAAGAATAATTTTTTACCCAATGCAGATATGCAAACAAAACGGGCAGCATTTCAAAGTGTTCTTAGACTTGTTAAATTGTTTTTATACGTTATAAGCTGTGTTCTAAGTCGAGTTGGTGATGAACCTAGGTTATCACACTTTAACCTCCGTACGAAGTCACAACAAGATATGTTGAAACAAATTCTTACAACTAGTCCCAATAGTTCTGAGAATACACTGCGACTTATATCAAATAAGTTAGCTGAACATATATCAGCTGAAATGTTAATAGCCAGTTCCGAAGGCCAAAAAAATAGAAAACTTTTTTCCGATGCATTACAATGGTCATGTCCTGATATTGCTACAATTAAAGCAATAATTCAACTAGCTTGGGCATCCTCGTGTGCAAAATTTGAATTGTATGGAAGTAAAGATAATTTTAGTGACGATATTGCTGTACCTGATGCCCAAGATTTCGCGCTTTGCAAAGAATCACTTGAGGTTCTAATAGCCTGCCTTGTGCTAAACCCAAGTGCGAATAATGCGTTAATACAGGAAGAAATTTGGTCTGAATTTATAACATCGCTTATCTTAAGGAACCCATCAAAGATAGTTCGTCAAACTGCAGCAGAGCAATTATATTTTAGCTATACCTATTATTCTGGCAACAGTCTTCCGTTTGAATTTATAATCAATCATTTAATTTCCTTATTACATACTGAAATTCCTCAATACTCGAGTACATGTGCTGAACTTTTTCAATTACTGTGTAGAACTTTAAGCTACGGATGCACTTGGAATTGGCCTCATACTGTCATAAAAGGGTTGCTGACTCATGAAATTAGTTGGCTTAGGAAAATTAAAAACAATGTAATAACAAGTGGTAATACCGAAGTTCATGAAGAACTTTTAGAGGGACATATATGCCTGACAAAGGAACTGATGTTTTTTATAGACATAAAAACTAAATCCCAACTCAGTAGTTTATTGGAAGAACTTACGGATGATTTCTTATTTCCCGCATCAAAACAATACCTGCATTTAAGACAGACAGGAAAATTAAGCAATTATCAGGCTCCACCTCCTGTATGTAGAAGTCCACACACAATAGCAGCCACCTGTGAACTCCTTGTTGCCCTTAGCCAAAATTGTGTATCTAACATGAAGCTGCTCACAAAAACACTTATTAATAATTTGTGTAATGGTAAGTTCATAAATATACATGTATATATGCATTTTTGTTGACTTGTACCATTGTTTTTTTTTAGAAATAGACCCTCTTAAGGAATGGGACTATCTTCCACCAATTGGAGCAAGACACACAAAAGGATTTTGTGGTCTAAAAAATGCTGGAGCTACATGCTATATGAACTCTGTATTGCAACAACTTTATATGGTTCCCTCTATAAGACTTGGGATTTTAAAAGCTGAAGGTGCTGCAATAAGTGAAAATGAAGATTTTAGCGGAGATGCTGAAACACCTATGTATAAAGACGAAGTTTTTTCTGGGAATGATCAAAAAAGTTATCATGTCGGAATTTTGAAGCATGTCCAAGCTATATTCGCTCACTTGGGTCATAGTGCCTTGCAGTATTACGTGCCTCGTGGACTGTGGACCCATTTCAAGTAAGACACAAAAGGACTTATAATTTTCTTATTAAAAAAATGCCCTTATTTAATTTTTTTAAGGCGACAAAATTGAGTAAATTTAACAAAGGCTAGATAAGTGAAAAGGTTAAAACTAATGTTTAAATGAAATCTTTATAATCGTGTATTATACCCTCGTTGCATGGCAATAATCAACTTATTGATTCAACAACAAACTTATTTTATTATTACGCGATGTAATAAGCGATGTTGAATGCACATTTGAGAATCCAGTTAAAGTTTTGGATTTCGTTATTTTTTTTTATTGTTTTTTTCCAGTGAGCTAGGGTCCTCTATAGAACAGTTAAATATGATTAAAATTTTTTTTAATTTTTCAATTTGGCCTTTTTAGTAAAACCCTTTTGTTAAATTTGTCTTTAAATTAAAACCGATTTTTTTTAGGATATGATATGAAATAAAATAATAACAATAGTAGTTTGAAATCAATTTATATTATCCCAACAAAAATGCACATGCCACAACACTTACAATACCGAAGTTGCATACGGTCATCTGTGAATTGGTAAACAACTGTCAAACAAACAAAAAAAAGTTGTCGGTAGTCATCATTTGCACACATTTTGTATGAAAAATGAAAACTTTAAAAATGTATTAAAAATATAAATAAAAGTTTCCTCACTTAAAAATTGTCATATTTATTGTTTTTAAGCATAACTCTAGCGAATAAAAGTATTCGCGTGTTAAAATTCCTGCTCCCCTAAAGGAAAGTTCAGCCGAATAAAACAGATCTTTCACCTGCATTTCTTTGACTTCAAGCCAAACATATTTGATTCACATTGGTGTATTGTGTTGAATGTTGATGGCTTCGCGAATGCGACCATCAGACCAAATTTTACATTATACAGTACACATACATACATCGCTGACATTGCAGACTGCTTATAAATCTAGTATTAAGATTTAACACTATGTATAATTGGAAACCACTTTGTATAAACCTTAAAAAGAGCCTACAAGAAGTAACATAATAATAAAAGGTGATTTATTTTGCAGTTTCAAAAGTATAGGGCTGGAATTCGACATCTGTCAAACTAAGTTGTTAAACCAACTTTTTTTTCAGTTGAAAGTCTGACATGGATCGCTTAACTATCGCACAACGCATAAAAATTGTTAAAACCTACTACTAAAATGGTGATTCTTCCACAGCCACATATCGTGGTTTAAGAGGAGATTATGGTTTACATAGTCATCCAACTACGCAAGCAATTGGCAAAATTGTGAAGAAATTTGAAGAGACTGGATAGGTTACAGATATTGTAAGGCCTGTGCATAATCGTTTCGCTCGAACCACTGAAAATATCGCTCCTGTAAGTGAAAGACCCGAATGTGTCAATTCCTCGTCGTTCTCAGGAATTAGGACTGTCTTACGGCACATTATGGAGTATTTTGCATTTCTACATTCATATAAAGTCCAGCTCACACAACAACTGAAGCCAGCTGACCATTCACAACGTCGTAGATACGTCGAATGGATGCTTGAACAACAGGCGGTGGACGTCGATTTTTCGAACAAAATATTTTTCAGCGACGAACCACATTTCTCACTCGGTGGGTATGTTAATAAACAAAATTGTCGTATTTGGGGTTCTGAGAATCCTCAAGTAATTGAAGAGAGGCCTTTACATCCATAAAAAGTCTGTTTGGGGCGCTCTTTGGTCCGGAGGTGTGATTGGACCTTACTTCTCGAAAACGACGATGGAACGACTGTCACCGTAAATTCAGAGCGTTATGGTCATATGATAACCGACTTTTCTTTGCTATTGAAGAATACGACTTGGAGAATATGTGGTTCAACAAAACGGTGCCACATGCCACACAACTCGAGAGAATATGGCTTTATTGCAAGAGACATTTCCTGGCCGCGTAATTTCTCGTAATGGCGATATCAACTGGCCGCCAAGATCATGTGATTAGACACCTGGATTTTTTTTGTGGGGCTACGCGAAAGACCGTGTTTAGATAAACTCTTGAGCACTGGAAAACCAAGATTCGTCAAGTTATGGCTGAGATACCGCCCAAAATGTCTCAAAAAGTAGTCGAGAATTACCTCAAAATAATCGATGCCTGCAACAATTTGCGTGGTGGTCATTTAAATGATATAGTGTTTCACACATAATGTCAACGTTCAAACTTTATAATAAAAAAGAAATATCATGAAAAAAAATATTTTATGTGTTTTATTTACGTTTACTTTTGAAACCGTAAAATGGATAACCCATTATATTTGTCTAACAAAAAAACTTAATATTCACGTTAACACGCTTTGTAATATAACTAAATCTTTAATACTAAGTAAAATAGATTATGGTTTTTATATATATGGAAATGTGCTAAAACAACTCTAAACATTCTCAAATGAACATATTACTATCAAGCAGCAAGAAAAAGTATCAACGTCTATCGCACAACCAGAATTGAAAACATCATGGCTGAGGCTGGTCTTCCTAGGTTAAAAGAGCTGCAATCCGAGTGCACAATAAACATTTTTGGAAAGCTAATATTTTCCTATAACTCCATTATCGATAAAGAGATTGACTCAACGAGCCACCAAAAAAGCATGCGTCCTCCATCTACTGTAGCGAAATCCTTATCAATCGCTAAAGAAATGGGTTTACCCCTTTTTATTCAATTCGTTAAATACTAACTTGAAACAAACTTATAATAATTACATAATACTTATAATCTAAGTTACTTGTTCTAAACTGTTAAAGGTCAAAGTTTTTATTTGCATACATTTTATGTTAACATTTACAGAGTCTATACAAACGTAAAATTTATTATAGGATTGGTCTCACAAATGAAACAAAAATAATCTTGAGGACATAAGGTTCGCGGAGTTCGCGACCGAATCTTTTAATGAATCCGAGGATTTTATTAGCATTTTTAGCTAGTTAACTTAAATGATTGATGAAAGTTAACTTATGATCAAGAATAACTCCGAACGTATAATTGAAAACAAATGGAATTTTTTTGCGTGTAAAACTCATGGCTTTGCACTTGTCGTCATTTTAAACACAACAATTTTTATTGCACTATTCCCTAAATTTTAACAAGTCTTCCTGTAAAAGTAAACAGTCAGAGGTAGATTTAATTCTTCTGGAAAGCTTAATGTTATCAGCATAAATAAGGCCAGACGACTTTCTTATAAACGAAACCAAGTCATTTATAAACGGTGATTTTTTAAGAGCTTGGTTTTTGAAAATTTAAAAAAACACAGAAACTTGTAAAAAGTGAATGAAATTTTTATTTGGATCGATAAATCAATTTCTGCCATTTGCTTTTTAAAAATAATTTCACTTAAATGTTGCCCGCGGCTACGCTTCAGGTGGTCCATTCTGAAGGTCCAATTTTGGCAAACTTTTTCACACATTTCGGCCGGAATCTCACCAATGACGCGTTCAATGTTGGCTTCCAAGGCAGCAATCGTGTTTGGCTTGTCCCCATAGACAATAGACTTAACATAGCCCCACAAAAAATAGTCTAACGGGGTCAAATCACATGATCTTGGTGGCCAATTGACTGCGCCAAAACGTGAGATCAACTGCTCACCAAATTCGCCTCTCAATTGATGCATGGTTTCACGTGCAGTGTGGCATGTGGCACCGTCCTGTTGGAACCACATGTCGACCGAGTTCAATTCTTGCATTGACCGTAACCCTGCGGCCTTCATCGTCCTTGAAGAAGTACGGCCCAATGATGCCGCCTCCCATAAACCGCACCAAACAGTACATTTTTCGGGATGCATTGGTAGCTGCTGAATTGCCTCTGGCTGCTCTTCACTCCAAATACGGCAATTCTGCTTATTCACGTATCCATTTATCCAAAAATGAGCCTCGTCGCTGAAGACAATTTTGCGATAAAAAAAAGGATCCTCATCCAACTTTTCTAAGGCCCATTCACCGAAAATTCTACGTTGTGGTAGGTCGCCTGGCTTCAATTCTTGCACCAGCTGTATTTTGTATGGCTTTAAACCAAGATCTTTGCGTAAGATCTTCCAGGTGGTCGAATAACACAAACCCAATTGCTGCGATCGGCGCCGAATGGACATATCGCGATCTTCAGCAACACTGGCGGATGCAGCAGCAATATTCTCTTCGGTACGCACTCTACAAATACGATTTGGTGGATTAATGTCCAATAAAGTGAAACTGGTGCGAAATTTGTGCACAATGAGCTGAATAGCCTGCTCGGTGGGTCGATTATGACGACCATAAAACGGACGTAGCTTGCGAAACACATTTTTCACAGAGCACGAATTTTGATAATAAATTTCAATAATTTGCAAACGTTGTTCAGGCGTAAGTCTATTCATGATGAAATGGCAAACAATACTGAATCGAAATGTCAAATGTTCGTGGAATTTGTCATGTGTGATCTGTCAAAAATATAAACGTCAAAAACCAAGTAGCAAAAAAATCACCCTTTATTTACCGCTATAATAGCAATGATCTGGAACTCTATCTATACCTAACTCCTTATTGCATATGGCAAACCCGACAGTTTTGTTGATCATTTAAATCAATTGCAGAGACTTGATTCATAGGTTTGGCTTTAATATTATATAATTCAAAGCAATATTTTATTATAGAACTAACGAAATCTTGAATGCAATTACTACCTTTAAAAGTCTTAAACTTATTAAGAGAACTATTATTACACGCTGTAACGAAGCGTTAACCGTTGACCTGACAGCTCATCTTCGCTGATGAATTACATAGCATCCGCAACCTACGTGGAAATACCCCCAACCGACTGGCAGACAAATCATATGGCACACTTCATTCTGGCAATGAAATGAATTACATTTTGGCTACCGTTGGCACCCATTATATTTACATAGATATATGCGGTATGGATAGCAGCCGCACAACAGATACTTCCATCCGCGCAGGCAAGGCGCGCTGCTACCTTCTAGTGCACAACCACCCGCCGCATACATAATCGAACGATCGTCACTTACTTTGTGTTATGTCTTTTTATGTTGCTCTGAATTAAGAACACACGACTTAACTTCTTCAATGCTATTTTGTGTCTGTCTTACATGCTAACAATTATCTTTTATCATCAATCTTACATTTCTTATCAACCTGTTCAATAATAAAAAAAGAGAGGGAAACAGTTTAGCATTATACTCAAACGGACATTTAGTATAAGAGTAATTATGTATCTTGGATAGAGGTATACTACAGTACAGTACAACTTTTCCCCTCTTAAAAAAAATTATTAAAATTTATATTTGTAAATAAGGTTTTTCTTATTTCTTTCTGATCTATGTATTGGCCCATTAATCCATTTATATTTTCTATAAACTCTTTGTGTTCTTATAGTTTTTTGGGAAACATTTTTTGCATTATTATTATCATTTATTTAAATTTAAATTCTTCGTTTTTTCCGATATTATGCAATTATCTACTGATGGATGATATTTATCTTCAAGAGTTGATTTTTTTATTTGATTTTTCTTAACATATCATATGTTATCTTTAACTTTAATTAAAAAGGTTACTGGGCTTATAATTTCCATGATAACTGAAGGAATCCATTTAACATATTAATTTTTAAAATGATTTAAATACAAAACTTTTTCTCCTACTTTAAATACATTTTCATTATTTTCAACCTTTCAATTTATTTTTCAAATTATTATTTATATTATTATTTTGACTTGCTTCTTTTATACTTTTCTTAAGTATATTTTCATTTAAGTTATCTAACAGGATCTTCGGTTTATAGGAAAAAATCAATTCAGACGGGCTTTTACCAGTTTTCGAATGTGGGATATTTGTTTGATTATACAAAAATTTAGTAATTAACCCATGAATGTCAAGTTTTTTCATTTTCCAATAAATACTTTTTAAAGACTTTCTGTGTGGTTTGAACATTTCTCTCACCCAGGCCGTTACTTTGGGGATGATATGGAAGAGCTTTAGGTACTTTTATATTTGAATTTTAACAAAAATCTTTAAATCTTTCGGTAAACCAAAAATTGAAAAAAAAACTGTTTCAAAATATTTATTAAATTTGTCGCCGTATTGTTTTTTTATTAAGGTTACATCCCAAAATTTACTGAATGCATCAATTAGAATTAAAAACTGAAATTTAGAAAAATAAAAAAAATCTATTTATGTAACGACTTGGCTGAGTTGAATTTATTAATGGAAATTTGTGTATTATAACATCTAAAAAAATTTCATGTACATTACTCACTTGACACTCTGATTTAGCAAAAATGTGATCCTTCCAACTTGGGACTAGGATGTTAAGCCATGACCTACCCATTAGAGGTGTAAATGGGTGCATGCTATCTATGACTACTAATCCCAAAATCCATTCGTTATTTTTTTTAACTTACTCGGACATTAAGTTTTCCCTTCACACTGATCAATTCACCTGTAACTGTACAAAATTGATCTTCAATTGGACATAATTCTAAATGAAAAAAAATTTTTCTAAAATCTACATAACTTATCAACGAAGAACAGGCTCCAGTATCGATTTCCATCTCCAGATTGACTCCTTCTACAAGAAGTATTTTGACTTCACCTCTCGACTCAACTGCATTTATAGTCTGTATCATGTTTAGTCCTTTCTTGGACCTTGTACAGACGACAGATGTGTGACCCTTGACACCACAACTAAAACATGTCCATTCAACAGCTGAACATTTCTTTGGACCATGCAAACGCCCACAACGAAAACACTTTCCATGCTTCCTGACTGCACCCCCTGACTTTTGTTGATAGATTTGTTTCTTGTGGAGGCCCCTTATGTCTGTATATTTTTTTTATTTTCAGACATAAGAATCTGTATTGTCTTCTCAGAAAAAATAAACGGAGAAATAAAATTTGACGTTTCATGATATCTCTTATTCATCCCTTATTCATCAAGGCATTGAATCTTTTTCATAGTCTGCTTAGTTTTATGATAAATTCCAATTATTCATTAAAACACAGATTATACCTATCTTAAAGTACCTAAAACGCTTAGCGCTGCTTCGAGAAGAATGCAATTTCACGATTTATTTTTGCCCACATAGCAAAGAAATACAAATTTTAATAGTAGTGTCTGCAAAAATGGGCGAAATAAATATTTCTAATGGAGTCGCGGCCTTAAGGGAGTTCAAGAATTTCGTCGGATTAGTTGGTCGCTTCATCCTTGTTGGTCACGCTGAACTATTTGTACGAATGCAGTTCTCCAGCGATTTGACTTCGGATACTGAAATTAAAACTATCGACGACGTCCTTTTTCTTCGCTGGTCTAGTATTGTCCGGTCACAAATCCAATCGAGGTTTTTATAATTTTTTGCAATGCCGGGGAACACTTAACTTTGGTGATGAGTTTCTCCTTCGACGTTGTTAACTCGCAAAATTTTACCGGGAATGATATCGATCCAGTCGAGACATCAACAGAAATTTGGCCATTGCCAAGCGCCAGCAATTGTCTTGAGAATTGAGCTGGCGATGTGTCGTTCTGCATGCGACTCTCATATTTGTGATCAATTTCAACTTCTTGAAATGCCGCCACAAAGTCGACGATTTCAGGCATGCAATAAATTCATCGGCAGCAGTAGATTTCGGGATGACGGGAAGCGTTTAACGAGAATCTCCGGTGAGCAATATCATATCCCCACCAAATCATCTCGAATCGCCTTGTAAATCCTTCATTGTTCGGTCAACTGCCTCCAAAGCTCCTTATGCGCCCTCGTGCATTCATCCCAAATTATGATTTTGCATTCTCGCAACAATTTCGCTGTCGCCAAATTCTTGGTCATTGTGCACATTATTGGCTTGTCAACCGTGAGAAAATTGATTACCAGCTTCAAAGCGGAATGTGCAGTTCGACCGCCTTCAAACAGTGTGGCGGCCAATGCCATAGGATGCCACAGGCAACGAAATTTGAGATTTTGGCCGAATTATTGCTAGAATCCACTAAATGAAGAATGTCTTGCATGTCCAACCGGGAGCATGGAGAAAGTAAATGTGATTGCGGAATCGTGTTCTGTCGCAGTTGATTGAAATCTGCATTTCCCACTGTTCTTCTTCTAATAACTTTTTGTCGAATTTGTATTGATGATTGTGCAGTCGAAGCTGTGCAATATGGAAACGTATCCATTTATTTCTTCTGCACGTAACTCTTGCGTTTGATTATCACGGACATTCTGATTAATTTTGCAAGACGTGTACGCCATCCAAAGTTAGATCGGAATCAGTGTAATAATACCCGAAACTCGACTCAATTGCAGCATAAAAAATAGCACATTTGCTGAATAGAAAATGACAATGCGAAAAGGACACCTGTCAAAACGTGCACAGCCTAAGTCAATGTATAACGAAATCTATCTGGTTTTAACATTGATCGCAGCACAGCGTTCTCTATTATATATGTATCTCATTTACTTCTGCACCGAAGATGCACCCAAAACGTCTTTTAGCACAATTAATTTCACAAATATCCGAAATTTTCCAAGCTTCCACCTTTAAATCGTCCAAAATCCATTCTGCACAGTTCGAGAAACGTCTGGAAAAATCAGAGGCAATCCATAGAACATTTAATAAAGTTCAACAAAATAAAATACCAAAATCCATTTAATGGGAATCAAATGCTGTAATTGAGTACATACACTCGGGTTGTAGTTGTGTGCATATACGCGGAAACAAAAAGAAACCAAAATAAAGTGTGTGTACACAAAACATATTTATACGATACCAATAAAGAAATAACAAACCCATGAGTGACATTTTTGGTCATAAGTCTTGTTCTAGACATTGGACAAGAAACAGATTTCTTATATGTACTCTCCAAACATGTCCTAAGATCTCCTGAAAATTTCATTCAAATCCATCTGGCCGAAAAAAGAAGTTAGCGCACAAACATAATTTGGATTGTTCTTTATATATAAGATTATTTTTATTTTTTTTTTTCGCTTTTGTTTTTTAGAAACAAATTGTACATTTTAAAGTAAGTTATTAATCACTAAGATTGCAGTTGTATATTTTCGCATACATGTTATCTTTAATTGTTTATTACGAGTATATACTGTTTTGAATAAAGATCCCCCTGAAGAGGACAAAGATCCCTGTCGAAATGTTGGGAACAAATCCATGTAACTTTGTTTCATTGCCAATTCCAGTGGCCAAAAAAACCCGAAGGAAGAGGGTAATCTCATCCACCTATAAATAATAATATCCAATTTGGTCAAATCACTTAACCTTAGACATATAACTTTATTGGGATGTCATAAAATTGAATATTTTTAGTGCAGGAATATTTAGTTTTAGGGCATAAAAAGATAAAACATTGGAATGAAATTATCTTTTAAAACTTGAACAAGCGATCAAACAGTTGCAATAAGAAAAAAGTATTTAAAATCTATATACCATACAATATTTTATTTGCACTTTTTGTCAAAGTTGAGAGTAGTAAAGAGTTTATTTCTGCCGTGATAAGTGAATATCAGCTATCTAGTGAAAAATGAAGCGAAATTAAAAACATTTTATTACAACCTTTAGCAAAAATGGATCCAGCCCATAGACAAAAATAAAATAAAATGCACGACTGGATCGCACGAACTTGTTCTTGTAGCTTACAACTTTAATGCATCGTACAATTGAGGCTGTTTAGTAGGTATGTAGACTAGTTATCCTATGCAGGTTTAATTCCGATGTAGTTAAGATTACTATAATCCTTAGTGTAATGAATTGTCGAATGGATGATTCAAGGAATAGTTACTTAGGTACCTACCTGCCTACAAATGTATATTTAAATCTAATTGAATTCTTTTGTGACCTTTAGTCCAAAATGCATTTCGACCGGGCACGATAGTTGGACTCATCAGTTGATACTATCGTACCCTTCTAAGACGCAATATTTTTGGTCGATGACTACCGACTCTAATAGAATTTGCAGCATATACATACTGCAAATTATATTTTTCTATGGAAATTTAGTCAAATTTATGCACCTAGAAATATTTATGTATTTTATGCCCGTGGTCTGGCCAGTAATTATAGTAGTAAAAAAACGCAAACAATATTTACATATTATTCTAGTTTTGGTTTTTGTTTTTGTGGACTGTGTGGATTAAAGCGAATTAAAAACGGGCGAAACGCATTTTGGACTAAAGGTCACAAAACATTTCAATTGGCTTTAATCCACACAGTCCACAAAAACAAAACAAGAACAATATGTAAATATTGTTTGCGTTTTTTACTACTATATTAAAACCTCAGTTATGGAGTTTAATTATGTAAGTTATAGTATTGAAGCTATCAATGTAAGGAAAACAAGAATTTCAGTAAGGCTAGATTTTTGCTACACTGTCTGCCTCACCCCCCTAAATATTAAAAAGGGTGTCTGGCTGGCGGTAGAGCTTGCGTTTATTGGTACGCATCGTACCTGTACAGGTAAAATAATTATTTTTCAAATAATTTCAGGAAGGTTTTTTTTTTTGTATTTCATCAATATAACTTTTTAAAAGTAAAATATATTTTTGCCAGACATCAATATTTTTGTTTACAGTCTAACAGTCCTTTTATTGATTTAAAAAAAAAAACAAAAATTCAAAATAATTTAGTAAGGCTCAAATTTATATATGGTGTTATTTAAATATTAAAAAAGTTAAAATTAATTTGCCAAACAATATATCGGCCGTTAAACTACCAGGCAGACAATTGAAAAGTGGGACATTATTTTGGTTGGCAAAGAAACAATTTCAAAATAGATTATTGTGAAAGGACCGGAAACTATTGAATTCATTTGTGCATAAATCTGGTATGAAAATGATTACATTTCAAAAAAGGAAGCGTCTTGATAATCTTGATCTTGATCATCGCATCACTGCTGTCATTTTCATAGTCATCTTCATAATCCTCATCATTATCTTTTGATGGGTTGTTTTCTAATACATTGCTATCTGTAATGAAATGAAAAATTTTGTGATCTTTCGGTTAAGGAATTTACAATTATTATATTTAATGTTTACCTTTAATAATAATGTTTGCCACTGACGATGGTAATTGATCTCCAACAAACCAGATGAAGTCATATTTATCAATAATAATGGTCCACCCAGAAGCTTGCGGTGATAAAGATGTTGGGTGTTTTAAGTGAGCGTTTCCCCAAAACTTTGTGACGTAACGAACTCGCAATAAGTGTTTATACAATTCAAATTTACATGGTGGTAGGCTTGATGAGTCAAAATTGGGGATTTTTTGTGAAAAGTATCATATGGTTTTTTACACTTATAATTATTTGAAAAAATATAAAATCGAACGTCATTGACGTTGGAAGAATTACAAGCTCCGTAGATTTGGCAAATATATTTTTCTAACGTCTTAAATATCTGATCCAGTAGTTTTTTTATCATCAGTAATAATATTTTCACAGGCTGACTGGTACTGCTCTGATTGCTCTAGCAGTTTGAAAGGCCTCAATTTACCTTTCCTGAAAAAAACTTGTCTATAATCGCACCCAGTGAGTGCGTGAAAACTTGGCAGAGCTTTTGATAATGAATTACCTAGGATTTGGTGTATTCATCCAAAGTTTTAAGGATGCATTTAAGTGGTCAATATTGCCAAGAAGTATTATTAAAATATCTGTGTTTGAGCAGCGTATGACAATTTCACCTTCAAAATTTATCCGGAAAATATGATAAATAATTCGAGTATCTGCTTCTTCGTGCTCTTCACAAGATAAAGAATCTTCAACAGTTTTAATAACTCTATTGTTTTCAACTCGATATGAGTAGCGCTTGTTGAAATTAACATAAATAATTTTGTTCCCAATAAACGGACCCATGTGATCGACAGCCCAATGATCAATACAAAAATTAACTAGAGCTTCCTTAAACTGTATGTTTTTAAGTTCAGCTATGAAATTGTGTGGACGAATTTGATTAGGCCCAATTGTTACTTGAGCGACTGACTCATTCCGACGTGAACGTGCAAAATCTTTGATTGAAGGTGAAAAGTATTGATCAAAAACAATGTCGATTCGATTGGACTTAAAGCGTAGTATCATACTTACGAATTTTTTAGATAAGGCATCAAAAGTATTCGGTATTTCTTTCATTAAACATAACATAAAGAAACCATCTAAAATACTAATATCAAAACTCAAAGGTGGTTGATGTACATTACCCAAAGGCGTTTGATTGTCACCGATTTTTTTTTCAATTAATTTTGACAGTTGAGCTTTATCAGTTTTACATATACTACCATCTGCGTGACTCATTGATGTTGGCACTGGTGTAAGTGGAAATGTCAACACTTCCTCAATAACAACTTTGTGAGTGAAGGATATCCCCAACATTCTTCCAAATAAATCCCTTTGTGTTTTCAACTCGACAATTTTGTTTCCAAGAATTAATTTCTTTTTTTTTTAGCTCCAGCAAAGTTAAGCGCTCGATTTTTTTAAATTGGTTTGTCAAATCTACCTTCGTCGACAGCACATTCATTGATAAAATGTTTTCTTAAATCTTAGCCACTTTCTTCAACGTTCAGCAGGAAATCAGCTATTTCTTGAGAAACCTGCTTTCCAGTAGCAATATTATAAAGATTTTCTTTATCTAAATTTGAATTGAACGGATTAAATTTTTTTTTCAATTAGATCAACGAAATCATTAAGTTGTTTTTTATAAATTTTAATTCGATTAGGTTGTAAGTCTGCAGTCACGTCTTGTAAATATCTCCGTCCGCACACATCGAGAACATGAGAGATCAAAGCGGCTCTGATACTATTGTTAAAATGTACAATTCCACTGAGACGTTTAGCGGCATCAGCATTTATGATCTGTTCCAACGTGAGATCAACCGGTATTCTCGAAAAAGGCTTATCAGTTCTTTTAATTCTAATTTTAATTTTAATTGACATCGTTTTCAAGTCCTGGATGTGTTTCATTAACATTGTTCAAATTTTCACAATATTTAACACACCATCTAGCGTAGTTTGGCTGATTAAGAATAAAAAATAAGTTGGTCATTCATACGTATGCTCCTTGATAAAGTGATATAATAATTAACCAGTTGGATGTAGATCATGTAGAATTGAGCAGTTCTTCCGTGATCTCCTTGTCTTGTTTTTTCCATGAATTTTTTATTGTAATAATTCAGTAGTCATACTAAAGTCGAATACTTCAGAGTCTAATGTGAAAGATCATGAAAGATTTGTTCTTTCAAGAAATAGTGCTTAACTTTTTTTGTTTGTAAGTATTGATCAAAATGTAACATTTGCAACCCTACAGCCATTAACGGATGCAGAAGCTTGCAACGATTAAAATGTTTGCCTTCCATAATTCCGTTCAGCGATCCTGAAGCTTTAATCTTGCTTTCAATGATCATGTAAGATAATCCACACTCATTGATGAAAACTTCAATCGCTTTAAAAAAGGCCATCATTAGATGGAATGAACCAAGATTTATGAAAAGGTTATGAAATTGCGGGCTCTCCGTTGCTTGAATTTTGAAGGCTATTTTAGCAATGGCTAAATCATATGTGACTTGGACAAATTTTTGATCACATTCTACACCAACTTTTTGAGCCTGTTCCATTGTCAATTTCACTACTGATGGATCTGTTGGTGACAAATTGATTGGCGTAAGGTAAGATACTATTTGTTTCGGAGTATTAACTTTTATTATTCGACAATTAAATCCTGTCCACATATGTGTATTTGGTACATGAGAAAACAGTGAAACCATATGTAGAAAATCAATAGTTTTAAGTAAAGAATAAGTACGAGGAATATGTATGTTCTCTACTTTTGTTAAGCGGCGCCTCATTCGCAGTCGGGCAAGTGTCGAGGTCGGCTCAGAAACAATCGCTTGAAAGGTTCGTCTTCTTTTTTTGGTGGTGGTAAGACATCCGATTCTTCACTTCTCTAATTAATACTCTCTGCATTCGGATCATCATCAATATTTTGATAAACTATCCCAACTGTGTCATGAAATGTATCTTTTCCATTAAGAGTATCAACGTATCTATCAAAGTTGTCGACGACTACACAGGTACATAACGATGATTTGCGAATAATGACAGGTGGACTAATTTCAGAGCGATGTACAGATGAATAAGTAGCTTCAGTTTCCAGCTCCTCTAGTGTGGTGTAGTTGCAGCAATATCCGAGACGATTAAGAATATTAATAATTTTTCTACTACTTCTTAAACTTTTTACAGTCATACCAAGAGTAATATGCTTCGATGGTTTAATAGCACCATTACTGACACAAAAAATAGTATCAGAAGCGATGGAGTTGCTTAATCGATAACGGTTTAGACCATCTCTGCGACGAACATCTTTGCCTCCTATCAATACTTTAACCAACCCATCCAATTTATCGGGGATCAAGCATTCACCATTGATTAAATCACGTGTCTTGATTACTAATGGTAACTTAGATCGATCCATTTTTAAAAATGGTTCGTAGCAGTAGTGCAACTTTATCAATAAGTTCATTCTCTTCAAGTGTTGTTAGTTCATTATCTTCTAATAAACTACAATCTGTATGCATAATAATTTTTCTTTTATTTTTAAACATAATTTATATTGATTTCGGAAATTGTTGTAATACTTTTTTCTCAAGATAGTTATTAGTCATTGAATTTAAATCTGACTTATACTGAAGTTGCAACTCATAATTATAAGTATCGAAAACAAATGATAAATGTAAACAATTTTTTTGTATAACTTCTTCATCTAAGGGGTTTTCCAATAAGAGGTGTTATTTTGAATAGCCCGCTAATTCGGTAGCTGTCACTTTTGAAGCTGTCATTTTTTGACATTTGACAAGTAGAAACTACGCTATTAATAAAAATGGAACGATACACGCTTCAACAACGCAGTTCTTTTTTTTTTAATATCAAAATAACACCTCTTATTGGAAAACCCTATATTAAAGACACAATTTGATATTGAAGATGCTTTGGAAAATACTTCGATTTTCATGCCAGGAAGTCTGTGGACTGTCACTGATATCTTTATTAAAATCATTAAAATACCTCAATTCACACAAATGATGATAAAAAATGGTTTCGCTACTTAATTGCAAATTTTCAATTTTTTCCAACAATTCTTGGTTGTTCAACGGTGTCATCCACAGTGCAATTTTTAGATGGATTTTTGCATCATTCGAAGAATGCACAGTTTGTTGTTTACCTCTAAACAATATCTATTTTTTCGGCTTCAGAAACTACATTTTCAGTGACAATTTCTTGGTTTTCAACATCTGCATTTGGATGTGAAGGAGTATTGTGCAATGTCGTCTCATTTACCTCTACGAAAGCGTTTGGTTCAGGAGCTGAACTGGATGTGCTAGTAAGATTTTGTGTTGATGTGAAATTAACTTCTGACAAAGTGCGATACATCGACATCAGAGATATAAACCTGCTGTAAAAATGTCTATGACAACCTTCAAAATAATTGATTTCCTCTGGTAACTGAATTGAACTATATTTAAGTTTAAAATTTACACGTATTTGTAAAACTTCTTTACACTTTTTCAGCTTATCGTCATGAAAAATTATTATTTTCCCACTTTTTTCGTTGCAAAAAACCATTAGCCATTGCAAATCATTTTTACTAAAAAACGATGCACTTACACTGACCCTATTTTAATAACGAAAGGCTTGCCCAACTATCGCGCGATAGTTTGTACTATTCTAACAGGCCCATAGCCTCCTTTTAATTTCAAACACCTCTGGCTGGTAGTTTAACTGCCGATATATTGTTTGGCAAATTAATTTTAGCTTTTTTAATACTTAAATAACACCATATATAAATTTGAGCCTTACTAAATTATTTTGAATTTTTGTTTTTTTTTTTAAATCAATAAAAGCGTCTGTGAGACTGTAAACAACAATATTGATGTCTGGCAAAAATATATTTTACTTTTAAAAAGTTATATTGATGAAATACAAAAAAAACCTTCCTGAAATTATTTGAAAAATAATTATTTTACCTGTACAGGTACGATGCGTACCAATAAACGCAACCTCTACCGCCAGCCAGACACCGTGTTTAATATTTAGGGGAGTGAGACAGACAGTGTAGCAAAAATCTAGCCTTACTGAAATTCTCAAAAACGTTGCCAGCTCTTACACTATTAGGAGAGTAAAATATATCTACATACATATACATATGTACATATTGATGGAACCTAAGTATGTAAGCATGTACAATAATGAACATGAAGGATGTTTATAATATAACTTCACAATTTAGGTGCAATATACATACATAAAATTCGTGTGATTTTTAAAGACACATATGTATATAAAAATGTATGAGGGACTATATTGTATAGGGTTATCCATTTTGCAGTTTCAAAAGTATAGTGCTGGAATTCGACTTCTGTCAAACTAAGTTGTTAAACCACTTTTTTTTTCAGCTGACAGTCTGACATTTACGAAAATGGATCGCTTAAATATCGCACAACGCATACAAATTGTTAAAACCTACTACAAAAATGGTGATTCTGCCACAGCCACATATCGTGCTTCAAGATGAGATTATGGTTTACATAATCTTCCAACTACGCAAGCAATTGGCAAAATTGTGAAGAAATTTGAAGAGACTGGATTGGTTAGAGATATTGTAAGGCCTGTGCATCATCGTTTCGCTCGTACCACTGAAAATATCGGTGCTGTAAGTGAAAGTGTTGCCGAAGACCCGAATGTGTCGATTCCTCGTCGTTCTCAGGAATTAGGACTGCCTTACGGCACATTATGGCGAATTTTGCATTTGGATCTACACCCACATCCATATAAAGTCCAGCTCATACAACAACTGAAGCCAGCTGACCATTCACAACAAATTTTTCGAACAAAATTTTCTTCAGCGACCAAGCACATTTCTCAATCGGTGGGTATCTTAATAAACAAAATTGTCGTATTTGGGGTCCTCAAGTAATTGAGGAGAGGCCATTATCCACTAAAAGTCACTGTTTGAGGCGCTCTTAAGTCCGGAGGTGTGATTGGACCTTCTTCGAAAACGACGATGGAATGTCAATTCGGAGCGTTATGGTCATATGATAACCGACTTTTTTTTGCCTGCTATTGAAGAATACGACTTGGAGAATATCTGGTTTCAATAAGACGGTGCCACATGCCACACATCTAGAGCGAATATGGCTTTATTGCAAGAGACATTTCCTGGCCGAGTAATTTCTCGTCGTGGCAATATCAACTGGCCACCAAGATCAAGCGATTTGACACTGCTGGCCTTCTTTTTTGTGGGGCTACGCGAAAGACCGTGTTTATGCAGATAAACCTTTAACTTGAGAACTTCAAAACCAACATTCGTCCACTTATGGCTGAGATACCGCCCAATATTTGTCAAAAAGTGGTCGAAAATTACCTCAAAAGGATCGATGCCTGCAACAATTCGCGTGGTGGTCATTTAAATGATGTAGTGTTTCAGACATAATGTCAACGTTCAAACTTTATAATAAAAAAGAAATAACATGAAACAAAATATTTTATGTGTTTATTTACGTTTACTTTTGCAACCGTAAAATGGATAACACTTTATTTAATATTCAGTGACGTACGCAAAAATTCGTAAAAAGGAAATTATAATAAGGTAGAAATAAATGGATAATACACATAATTATATGTTTTTATATTGCTTAGTGGTTATAGTTTGAGTGAAAACAAAGATGCCATATGAATTCCTGGATAAATAATAATATATGAAAAAAAATTCAAAAATAGTTGGAGCGGTTTTTTAATAAATTAATTTTTTATGTATAAGATTCTCAGAAAAAAAATTGAAACTCCATTTTGAAGATATTATTAATATAAATTCAAAATTCCAAAAAATTCTGCGACTGGTTTTTAAATCGAAAAACTTTGTTTTGGAAAATTTTCGTATGCAATTTTATTAACAATTTTAGGGGGCATTTGTGTAAAAAAAATTATTTTAATCGGTTCATCCAAAGTTGAGAAATTCGAAAATATGAAAGGTGGTTCTATGGGAAGTACCGTTAATAAGTACGCAAAAAAATATTTTTATATTTGAAAGTGAACTGTACTAATTTAGAACACACACATTTTTTATAAAAATTCTTGGAGCCGTTTTCCAGAAATACCTTTTTCTTAACGGTTTTTAAGCATTTGAATGGGATGTATCGTTATTTTTTATTTAAGAAAAATCGTTTTTGTAACTATTCAAGGTAATGTCAAAAAACCACCAAATACGAAGTTTCGAAAAAATCTATTGAGTCGTTTTCGATTTTTTTTTTTGAAAAATTTTGGCTTACAGTAGTGTTTAAACCTTCTAGGGGCTTCTGCGTGAAAATTTCCGAAAAAATCTAATTAATCATTTCCCAGAAAATCGAAAACCAAAAAAATGGTTCTATCAGAGGTACCAAAATAACGATTTTTTTCAAAAAAAAAATTATCAATATGTACCATTTACCTTCATTAATGAACTGATTTTTTTTTTATAAACGGTGATTTTTTAAGAGCTTGGTTTTTGAAAATTCAAAAAAACACAGAAACTTGTAAAAAGTGAATGAACTTTTTATTTGGATCGATAAATCAATTTCTGCCATTTACTTTTTAAAAATAATTTCACTTAAATGTTGCCCGCGGCTACGCTTTAGGTGGTCCATTCTGAAGGTCCAATTTTGGCAAACTTTTTCACACATTTCGGCCGGAATCTCACCAATGACGCGTTCAATGTTGGCTTCCAAGGCAGCAATCGTGTTTGGCTTGTCCCCATAGACAATAGACTTAACATAGCCCCACAAAAAATAGTCTAACGGGGTCAAATCACATGATCTTGGTGGCCAATTGACTGCGCCAAAACGTGAGATCAACTGCTCACCAAATTCGCCTCTCAATTGATGCATGGTTTCACGTGCAGTGTGGCATGTGGCACCGTCCTGTTGGAACCACATGTCGACCGAGTTCAATTCTTGCATTTTCGGCAAAAAAAAATCTGTTATCATCGAACGGTACCTTTCTCCATTGACCGTAACCCTGCGGCCTTCATCGTCCTTGAAGAAGTACGGCCCAATGATGCCGCCTGCCCATAAACCGCACCAAACAGTGCATTTTTCGGGATGCATTGGTAGCTGCTGAATTCCCTCTGGCTGCTCTTCACTCCAAATACGGCAATTCTGCTTATTCACGTATCCATTTAGCCAAAAATGAGCGAAAAAATGAGAGAAAAATGAAAATGAAACACATTTTTCACAGAGCACGAATTTTGATAATAAATTTCAATAATTTGCAAACGTTGTTCAGGCGTAAGTCTATTCATGATGAAATGGCAAACAATACTGAATCGAAATGTCAAATGTTCGTGGAATTTGTCATGTGTGATCTGTCAAAAATATAAACGTCAAAAACCAAGTAGCAAAAAAATCGTTGGTGCCGTTTTTGGGAAAAATAAGATTTTAGTTTTTGGCCAAAAAAAATGGATGGGAGCTACTG
Organism: Philhelius pedissequus; assembly: GCA_910595825.1. Taxonomy (NCBI): domain Eukaryota; kingdom Metazoa; phylum Arthropoda; class Insecta; order Diptera; family Syrphidae; genus Philhelius; species Philhelius pedissequus. The sequence continues at coordinate 158,366,016 of OU343161.1, forward strand.
TTATTTGTCGTCTTAAAAACAATGAAAACAACATGTGGGCATATTACCGAAAAATCAATATGTAACAATTTTGAAGCAAATCCACCGAAACGTTTAGGCTGCAGACTCGAGTACAGTCAGACAGACGTTGTTTGATTGTTAGAAAAACACATTTTTTTACGAATACATAACTTGCCTTATAGTACCTATAATCGCAAGTAACAAAAAAATGAAGTAATGTGTGATCTTCCAACTATATCAAGGTCATCAAGAGAAAGGTCAAGGAAGCCAGTCAATGAGTGTGCCACATTCACAACATTCACGAAAAAATGATCAATGCAGCAGAGGAGTACTGAAAATCTCTCTGATGCTTAAGTAAATAAGATATCATAAATACCTTGAAAAGGCGTAAGGTGATGAGATCAAGGCAATCTCTACTGCAACTTACTTAGATGAAAGTTTCCAAGAAATCTAATGTTTGTATTTAAATTTTTACTTTTATTTTTGTTCTACTTTCTTAATTGTAATTTATAAATAAAATAATTTATTCATGTACTCTTGTATAAAAACAATAAAATAAATTGAAAAAAAAATAAAAAAAAAATTAAAAATCAATAAATAAACTTGGCGTTCGATCTTTTTAAAATCAAATACCAATTATGTTAACCACTTAAACCAGAACTTCTTAATTCAGAAGCAGATTCTGAAACACCCTGTACAATTTTTTTAACCTCACCATACCTTGGAAAGTTCTTTCAAGATAAACCAAAATTGTGGCGATACCTTTATTCATTTAAGAGATATGATTTTTGCAACCAAAAATGTCAATACGGGTCACTGTAAGGCGGTACGTATCTTGAGAATCAAGATAACCAAATGCTGCACTCTCATCACGTAAAGCTAGCGGTATCGTTTTCGATATCGCGAACGTTAGACAAGCTTCACGAAAACTTTAAAAAATCGATATCTGCAAGAGATATCTACTTTGCGATTTTATTTTTACTTCACATAACCCTAAAAGCTGTCAAATAATACCATTTTGTCGAAAGCGACTGCACGACAACTTTTGGGCTATCGTTTTGCTGTGAATTACAAGTTTTAAGTTATTCTTAAAAAAAAAAAACGCGCCGCAAAAATGTTTAACCGCAATATTTTATTAATTCAAAACAGAGGTGAATTAGAAAAAACAAAATTAATAAGAAGAAGAAGGGAACTTAGAGATGCATCGGACACTTTTATTATAAAGTAAAAAAATATATTTTAGTAATACTTAGTATTTGTGGCTACCGCCCCTAGATTCATTCAACGTTTCCGACTATCAAACAAAACCCTCGTATTAGGATTGGAAAGAAGCAGCCTTATTTTGAAATTCACTTTCATGCTAAAGTTAGTCGAATTCGAGTCATTTGTATTTTGAGTTTCGAACGATTCGAATGTTCACTTAAACAGTCGAAAGTTAATTTTTTCTTCAAAATTAACCAAATTTTGAGTTTCGAATCATTCGAATAAAATGTCATTTAGTTCTCGTTCAAGTTTTTTCTTGCCAATAGATTTACTAATCATGTAAGTTTGGATATTTTTACTGACAAATAATTAAAAAAAATTACTTATGAGTTACTTGTTGGCTTTTTTAATAAATGTCGCAATAGCATTCCAGTTGGACCAACCAATCTATTAAAAGAACTTCCTTCATTTTGTGCATTAAAAGATTTGTTTATATTTTTTGATTGATTTTATTGTTTAACCAAAATAAATAAGTCTGATATATTGATATACATATAAATATAAAATGTGTACACTTATAATTAAAATAATGCCGCAGTTTTGTCCTGAGTGTTTCGTGCTTCATAGACTAACTAAATATCACTTTGTAAACAAAAATTTCACTCTCGAATGGATTTGTTGAATCCATTATCCTTTTCCTACTTAGCAGTTTTCACTTTAAATACACAAAACAATTGCAATCACTTATCTTCAAATTATTTAATATTTTTTCAAAGACAGATTTAATCGTGTCAGCAAGCGACTTTACTTTTGACTTCTGACAATTAAAAAGTGTGACCAGGTGTGTGTAAGCTTAATAATCACTGAAGTTGTTTTTTGAACAACTGTTTTTGTCTTTTGTTAACATATTTTTATTAAAGAAAAGTTATAGACTAATTTAGATTAAATCTGGTTGTGTATAAGATTAAAATCTTATTTGCGTTGGCTTTTATGGTCACAATGGATGAGGCAATGAAACGATTAAGTTAGCATTAGCTTTTCCCGACGTTTCGGCGGGGTTGCTCCCTTCTTCAGGGGAACTTTATTAAACATAAAAAATAATTAGGAATGTAACAGATTTAAAAAACACAATCAACAATAAATTTACGTTGAGTAACAAAAAAAAAAGATGTATGAAACAAAAATGTATGAAAAAAAAACTAAATAAAATTAGCTTTACATTAAATTATTCGGAACATTTTAAATTAAATTTTTTACACTTCAAACTGAAGATTAGTCTAACTCAATATAAATATTAATGTAAACAATTGTATGGCGTTTAGTTAGAGATTAGAGAACAGTAGATATGTTTTGTGTGTGAATTTTGCGATTCATGTTGTTGCTGTTGGTGATGATATGATATCGAGTGTATATCTCGTGTCGCTCAGTCTGGAGAACCTTTATATCTTCAAAGTTTGGAGAATGATCGCTTTCAATAATGTGGTTGGCCAATGCAGTCTTTCCAGGGCTATTAGATTTAATATCCGATTTATGATTAGACATACGTTGGCGAAGGAATTGTTTGGTTGTACCAATATAACATAAATTACAAGGATCATTAGGTTTGCCTTTGCATTTGATTTTGTATACCACATCGGTGGCTTTGTCTATGTCAGGTTTGAATTTAAGTTTCGAAAAAAGATTACCAAGTATGTTGTTTGATTTATAAGCGAAAAATACATTTCCAACTTTGTTCCCGATTATCTTTTTGACGTTTTCTGTTAGACCGGAAACATAAACAACACTTTTGTAGTATCCAGGCATTATATTCGCTTTTGTATCAGACAACGAATAATGGAGTCAGGAAATCCATTGTCTTTCAGGATTTTGAAGATTTTCATTTGGTTAGTAAGGTGAAATTTTTGGTCGCTCAATGTGAAAACCTTGTTTATGAGGTTGGAAGCCGTGTTGATGATAATGCGCTTGGTTTGGTTGGAACGACAATTTAGCAATCTTCCTGACGCTGTATGTTTTTGGTACCAGTCAAACATTAGAACGTTGTTTCATCGAATAACATTGACATCAAGAAATGTCAGTTCGCAATTATTTTCCATCTCAACTGTGAATTGGATCTTTGGATGGAGTCCGTTTAGAGAACTTAGAACATATTCTATGTTTTGTTATTGCTTGTTCATTATTGCGAAGATGTCATTCACATATTTTGCGACGAACCTAGGCTATTCCTCCATTTTGTCGAAACACTCCTCAAGCAAATGGTCCAGAACTAAGTCGGCAATAGTAGGTGACAATGGATTGCCCATGGGCATTCCAAAAAATCAGTTTATAAATGTTATATTTGAATTGCAATTAATTGTATCTTTCAAGCAAAACAATCAGGGCTAATTCCTAATCACTTAAAATCTACACATAACACCAAACAGATTCTTTCTAACAAGGAATCTTTGAATATTTATGCTACGATTGAACTTAAATTCCATCAAAAGGTTCTTAATATTGAGATTTCAGAGATTTATCACAAAATAAAACGTACAAATAATTTACTTCGTCCCCTTGCTTTACGCATGAAAACTGATTTTCATAGACACGTATAACAAAATAGAAGAATGCCGTTATTCGTGGTCTGATAAAAAAACAGAAAAACAAAAGTTCATCGAATTTAAACGCGAATCGCTTGCTTGGATACTACAAAAGTGTTGTTTATGTTTCCGGTCTATCCTATGGGTATACAAAATCAATTGCAAAGGCAAACCTGATGATCTTGATGATCTTTGTAATTTATGTTACATTGGTATAACCAAACAATTCCTTCTCCAACGTATGTCTAATCATAAATCGGATATTAAATCAAATAACCATGGAAAGAACTCATTGGCCAGCCACATTATTGAAAGCGGTCATTCTCCAGACTTTGAAGATGTGAAAGTTCTCCAGACTGAGCGACACGAGTCTATCATCAAAAACAGCAACAATAAAAATCGCAAAACGGACACAAAAAACATATCCGCTATCTACTGCTCTCTAATCTCTGACCAAACGCCATACAATTGTTCACATTAATATTTATATTGAGCTAGGTTAATCTTGAGTTTGAAGTCTAAAAAATTTAAATTTAAATGTTCCGAATAATTTAATGTAAAGCTAATTTTTTTCTTCTGTTTTTCCACTCTACATAAGTTTATTGTTGATTGTTTTTTTTTAATCTGATACATTCCTTATTATGTTTTATGTTTGATTAAGATCGCCTGAAGAAGATAGCGGGAAAAGCGAATGCTAACGTAATTGTTTCATTGCCACATTGTGACCATAAAAGCCAACACAAATGAGATTTTAATTGTATACACAACCAGATAAAATGTTTTAAACACAATTAAAGTGAAACAAAAATTCAGAAAAAAATCTAGTGTTTTATCTTACAAAAGTCTTATAGTTGTTTTGATTCTTTTTCGTATCAATAAACTGGCCATTATTTCTAAAATGCTTCAAAATAAGTATATATTATGATGTATTGATGTATTTTTAAATACTTAGATTTGCCAAGCATAAAACATAACTTTAATTTACATTATGTTTGTGTAATAATAACGATTTATTTTCCTGCTAGTTTTTTTTATTAAAAAAATTCTACGAAAAATGTCACTTTGGTCGTACTAAATCCAATAGAAATGTCAGTAAAGCTTAAACATCTGACTTTGAAACTAAGACTCATTCAATTTCATTTTGTACAATCGATTAAAAATGAATATTATTCGTTCGAATGTCAAAATACACAAAGTTCATTCGAATGAATAGATATATTCTATCGCATTAGCTATTGGTTCGAATTTCAAAATAAGGCTGAATAAACTTGCACATCGGCTGTTGATCCACTTACATTCCACCAATACTACTGTTCCCAAATGATGTCAGCGAGAGCGACAAACGATACGAGAAAGTCATAGTGTCATGAAGCAAACTTATGGCGACATCATTCAATGTTATCGCATAAACGAGTATCGATCATTAAGTTACGTGATGACGGCCCTGGTCGCTTCCCACATCGGCATTTCTTAAATTTTGGACATCACACATTGACTTCCTCCATCGTTGCTGAATCATGACATGATCGATTTGGTTTTCAGTTTGACTATCCGGATGCACCTTGTGATTTTATTTCTGATGACGGTTATGATATCTGTTCCCAGAACACTGCTGTAAGCCGAACTCAGATAAGCGTAGAACGTGGTTTTGTCCTCCTCGGTCGCTTTATTGGTAGGGCCGTAGTACTAAACATAATTGAGATTCTGAAAATTTCGAACGAAACCTTCCTGTCATTTACTAATGATACTGATCTTAAGGCGAAGCATTTCACGCTCTACCTGCTCATACCAGCCTTCACATCTAACGTTCCATGCTCCGAATTCATTACATATATGGTAGCCAAAAGTGTCATTTGCATTTTTTAAAAGACTTCTACTATTAATTAACTATACATTAATTGTTATTGCGTGTTGATTGACGCTTTAACAGGGAAGATGCAGCAGCCTCAAATCCGATGTGCTAAGCTGTAGAAGGATTGTAAATAAATTGGTTACTTCTTGACGATTCTTTACCATTTGTTGTCATATTTCATGTAATAGCATATGTATATCCTTCCACGGTTGTGTTTTCTGAGATACGATTAATAACATACATAAGCTCAGATTCGACAAGCACACCCGCCTCTTGTATGGTCGAACACAGCAATTTACGGCCGCCCAATATGTGAAAACAGACCCCTTTTGTAGCCGACCAATATAGGTTGCAGATGCTACTCGCTTTTAACCATCCCAAGTACAAGTTGTCCACTTCTCTGCATGTTAGTATTATTTCATCTATACCATGGGGATGTGTGCATAGGAAGTATCCTTCCACTGAGCGTATGGCCTATCTCTTTCCCGTATTTTAAAGACTAAATAAGAAGAATTACAAAATATAGATAATTCCAAGAATTGGCCAAAAATGTGAATGATAAACTCATTAATATTATTAAAAGAAGATATAAATTTATCCATATGGACATTAGATAAAAAAAAAAAAATCTTATGAAACTATAGAAGAAGCATTGGATTTTGCTTAAATAAACGATTGGGGACACTCCATTATAAGAGGGGCAGACTTAAGCGCACATTGTAAATCTTCACAAAATTCCAAGGACCACATTTACGAAGTAACATTACAGCTTCTTCCCAAATTCCTAGTAAAAAAATTAGTTCATCCTTCATTCCACTTTTTCGACCGTTTCATATTTTAAACCTACACTTTTATACTTTAACTTGAACATCGAACTATTGGATCCTGATTTATAGGCCGAATTTGGAGAGAACATCATTTTTCGTGATTTGTTTTAACTTTTTAAAAGGAAACGATGGCCTGAAATCGACTCCTCCCATATCTGAATAATAATAATAATTTTAACTATATTTCTGTTAGACCTAAGGTCTTTTAAATGGAACCTGAATTGTACGGCACTAGTTAGAAGAAATAGAAAGATAGGAAAGAATTTTTGTTGACACAGTGGATTTGAAAATTCGGTATTTACTATTTTATTTTAACTAACGGGCGTAATCCAATTAAAATTGGAGGTATAGAAAAAATGCTGCCTAGCGTTGGAATGGAACCCACACATCTAAGTTAGTAGTCAATCACTATTTCCACTGCCCCATTGCCACTGGCATAAAGTAAAAAAAAATTCAATATTTTTTAAGCATATATCTAATATCCATATTCACCTATATGACATAGTACAAAGAGACACCGTCCTCTTTTGTTAGTTTTAAATTTTAAAATCTATCAAAAATGCCTTACCGCCCATCAAGTTATTTTATACAAAAATATATTTCTAGGTTACAAGGAGAGCCCGTTAACTTAAGAGAACAGCAAGACGCAGTTGAGTTCTTTATGTCACTTTTTGAAAGCTTAGACGAAGGCTTGAAAGCTTTGGGGCAGACACAATTAATGGTTAATACCTTGGGTGGTTCTTTCAGCGATCAAAAAATTTGTCAAGAATGCCCACACCGTTATTCGAAGGAAGAGCCATTTAGTGTATTTAGCGTTGATATTCGAAACCACAGTTCCTTGACGGAATCCCTCGAACAATACGTAAAAGGTGAAATTCTTGAAGGTGCAGATGCCTATCATTGTGATAAATGTAACAAAAAGGTATGTTGAATATATGTATATTTGTAATTTTATAATATTAAATATAAACTAAATTATAATAATAACTACCTGCCAAAACGAACGTTGTCCTCTTTGAACGTTGTAAATCATTATATTTTTTTTAATTTAAATTGCTTGGGCCATTTTAATAAAAAAATATATGTGTATTCAATGATGCTGTTCGGAATAGATTAAAACACTTTAGAACAGAAAAGTACAGGGTGTTGCTGTTCAATGAGAAATTTTCTGTTCTAAACTAATCTGGTTTGGTGTTCAATGGATCCGTTTGGAACAGTTTGGAACACTTTAGAACAGGATTTTCTGCACTTGCTTTTTGGGTACAACAGGTTAGAACAGATTTGTGAGAACTGTCAAAACCAATTGTTGTTGTTAAAAAAAAAACATTTCAGTGTTAGATTTAGTTGATAAATCATTTTCCGTGTCCGAAGCATCGCAATTTCATGAAAAATATTTTTTTAAATTCAACTCCATTTGAGATCATTTTTAAGAACGTTACTGCAAAAATAAACGAACTTGAATTGTAGGCAAAAAACAATAATTTGTTTATAATCTCTGTCAGATGGCTGACTGTTCTAAGTTGTTCTGAAGTTTCTCACGAATTTGTTCTGTTCTATCCTCTTCTATTCTTTTCTAATTTTTTCGTCACTGAACAATCTTTATGCTACAAAAAATATGTTAAAAAATTACTACATTACGCATAAACACGTATCTAGTTGTTGGTTTGGTTCGCGCGAACTATATAAAAGCTGTTTCATGGATCATAATATTTCAGTTCTCATTCTACGTACTAGCTGAAGATTTCCCTACATGGGATCTGAAGCTCTTTAATAAAAAACATTTTAAGTAAATTCTTGAGTTGTTTAATTTAGTTGTGGTATTATCTTTTGAGAATACAAAAATATATTTTATTATAAAATAACGAATCGCAAACAAAATTGGCACAGTCGGTTGGATCTCGAAAGATGAATTGGAATGTACCTTACTTCATTTAAAGTTTAATTCGGAATTTAAAATCGTCCTTTATCTAAATAAAATAGTTCGCCGGTAAAACTTAAATTATTATTAAACGGTATATAGGACAATAAAAAATATAATCCAGTGAAGAACATAGTAAACCAAGATCCGTAAAGGACAACAAAATGTCGTAGAGAGAGTGTTCAACTGACAAACTAAATAAATCAAACATTTTTTCAATTCTACCAGAAGAAATATCTCTTCAAAATAAGAAAAAGGACCTCAGGCAAAAGAACCACAAGTAGAAAAGAAATCACGTTGGATAGACAATGATCAATTCAACAAAAGTTAAGATGACAACAACTTCAATATAATAAAATTAACAGTGTTACTTAAAAAAAATTTAAAGACTAATTCTAATAAAAGCGTAAACTGGACTTCAACGAAATAAATTTAACAAACAATAAAAAGTGTTACTTAAAATAAAAAAAATAAAACGTGTAACTTCAATAAAGGGTAAACTGGGAAAAAGGAGAAAAAAGGAAGAACAACTTTACGTGGCAGAAAATATTCATGTCGAAAGCCCCAACGTGTTCAAAAATAAATAAACTAGCTGCATTAAAATTTGACAAAAAGGAAAGTGTCATTTCAGGTATTAAATCAACCCAATCAACAGATCCAGCAATAACCCAACAATTATTTATTTATTTGTTTATTGGTCACTTACAAAACTTTATAGTGTTTTTAATAATAATATACAATATAAATAATATACAGGTTCAAAATTAATTAAAGATCTATGTAATAAATAACAATATACAATAATTACAGTGAATTCAATACATCTTTCTTAATATTAAATCTGGTTTTATTATAATCAATGACATCAATAAAATCATTTAAAACAGCAAAAGATCTAGTGATTGGATTAAGTTTAGTGTAATTTCTACTGCGATAAGGAACATTTAAGAAATATTCTTCGCTTGGTCGTAAGAAACGAGAAGGAGCATAAATATTATACATAGAAAGTAACATCGGGCAATCAATATTGGAATTTAAAATATCAAACGCAAAGAGAAAACAACTTAATTTTCTTCTAAATTCAAGAGATTTTAAGTCGATTAGGGCCCTCATTATATATAGCGAATCGTACATTCGATAAGTTGCGAATAATTTATCGAACTTCGATAATCACAGTATTATTAACAGCGAACTTCATCGTTCGCTTTAAAATAAATCGTACCAAAAAAAATTCCAATAAGAAAACATATGTTAAACGTCAAATGCTGTTTGTGTTGCGTTTAATTGTTTGTGAATTTTTATTTTGTGTGCATAATTTTGTAGATTTTTTAGATTAGAATAGATTTTTATTTGATTACATATTAATTTAACCTAACAGTTAATACATAATTAATACATATTTATACAAACAAAAATCATTATGACATGGCATTTGCCGTCTGCCAGATTGGCAATTAAAACAAATTCAAATACCTTAATAAGCTAACATAATTTTATGTAAATTGAAAAGAATTTAATACTGCGATTTTGATATTTAACAAAGGAAAAAAAAAAAAAAAAAACTCTGGGTCGATAAAGTTTGGTTGATATTGTGAATAAGCTCCGGTAAAATTGTGGCTATTTATTGATAAGTTTATTTTTTTAAAGTCACACCATTTATCAAAATTCAAAATAACCATTTGGAAATCATTTAGTCAAAGGTGAGCTAAGATTTTGATTCGTATTTAAGAGATTAAGCCCAATAAAAAATGAATGGCCTACAAAGAACACCGACGAAGAAAAATAACAACAATAACCCTATTAATAACAGTAGAAACAATAACGTCATACAATCGCAAAAACGACATTGTTCTTTCACCCGAATTGCATTCTTCTCCCTAATGCTCCAACATCGAGAATGACACCCAAATCGGTTCTATGCAAGTTGTCGATATGAAAACCCTCGAAAACTCACTAGCAACAATACTTGACGATCGCATGAAAAACTTGGCCACAAAATCTAACTTGCTTGAAGTCAAGTTAAAAATGGAGTGCCTAGAACCTACTAATGTATTGCTACAATCAAAACTTCAGCAAGTCGAGAATAAGTGCCATATCCTGGATATATCTCGAAAGGAAATCTAATGAGAATAATTTGGTTCTGCATATCCCGACTCAGGAGGATGATCAACATGTGATGGAGAGGGATAGAAATGTTTGTTTGGATCTTTTACAACAGAATAATCCAGCAAAAATAGTGAAAACAAAAGTACTCGTAATTCGAGCCAGGAACAACAAAATAGCGAACGTCATTGTGAAACGCAGCACAGCGACGATGTACCGCGTATATTGAAGGCTGCAATAAAATTGCGTGGCACTGGAATCTCTATCCACCGCGATTACACCAAAGTTGCTCGTGAAAAGCGAAAACATCTTTTACAAATAAAAGCAAATATCAATGCATTCAGCAAAAACGCCAAAGTGATAATTCGTGGACAAACGCTTTTATTCGAGAATAAAACATTCTATTTGGACCAAAACAACATCTTGAAATGCGACCATTAAGATGGAATATTTTTAATAGACAAAATTGAGAATATGAATATGTCAATCTGTACTGACAGAAAATGCAAAACCAGCAAACATCGTCGGCAATGCAGGACAACTGCCTGGGTCCAGTGGTGTCGGTAGGAGTGTAAATAGTACTGTTTAGCAATAAAGCCGTCGCCATAATATTAATAATAACTTATTACCAAATGACTTAAGCTATATAAACGAATCTTTCAAGATTTTATCTTACAATGTTTCAGGTCTGATTATTAAATGTCTATTTAGCGACTTCTATAAATTTGTTAATAGCTTTGATTTAATATTCTTATATGAAACCTTTGTAACTGAAAATAACTTTGCAAGTATTGAAAAGAAATTGATAGATTTTAAATTTAAGTGGATCTCGGCACTGCGGACTCATGCGCAAGGCAGAGCAAGTGGAGGGTGTTACTTTGGCTTTAATGAAAAGCTAAAATGTTTAAAATGCGATTTACGCACTCACAACGACGTAACTTACGTCTATTTGGAAATTAACACCAAGTGCCTTTGGATACTACCTCTATATCTGAATTGTAATAATTGGGAATATGACTTCGAAAGAACAACGGAAATACTAAACCACAGGAGATCTTCAAACGCGATGCTGATTGGGGATCTAAACGCTAGAATTGGTCTGGTGAAAGGAGTGATGAACGAAGTAAACGGAATATGTAGACAATCAAAAGATATGGTGTGTAATGGAAGAGGAAAGAAACTGATAGAACTGTGTGATTCATTTGGACTCCGAATTCTTAATGGAACGAGTTCGAGCGATGCCTCGGGAAATTTTACATTCGTTAGCGGTCAAGGATCATCAATGATTGATTATGCAATTGTAGGAGAAGAGTGGGCGCCTTTTGTGACTGATTTGGAGATCAAAGAACTTCCGTACTCAGATCATCTTCCAGTTGTTGTTACTTTCCAACTGCTTATGCAACAAAATGAGGAAACTGCAAACACGCACTTACTGCCAAGACTCAACTGGAAAAACTCTAAAGCACCGAAGTATAGGCAGGAACTTGATTTCAAACTACAAGCACACCAAAACCCAGACTTTCTTATGTTAGAGCAGATCATAAAGGAATCTTACTCGCAACAACAGTCCAGCCGGAAAGGATGCAAAACTGGAAATGAGTCGTGGTTTGATGAAGATTGCCAAAAAGCGCGTATGACATCTTTTTCATGGCTTTAAATTTTTCGGAATTCTTCCCAAGGAGCATCTAGATTGAACTATCTGGAGGCCAATACGAGATATAAAGAGCTATGCAAAAACAAAAAGAGGAAATATGAGAAACAGCAAGCATCCAGACTAGCGACCTGTAAAAATGCAACAGATTTCTTTAAACTTGCATGGCAATTGAATAGGAAACAATTCGCTATATGCAAAAATCTTTGTTCAAGCATACTTTTCACCCACTTCAACGAGCTACTGAATCCTGAAACTACACTAACAAACTGGCATTATGCGATACCTCGATTCAACGACTAAATTTTGGACTCTGAGTTCACTTTACAGGAAATTGAACGAATGTTATGGACTTTAAAGATGGGAAAGCGGCGGGTGCTAATGGTATTCCAGTCGAGTTTTACAAATACGGAACAGTCTCACTTAAAAAACATCTGCTTACGCTATTTAATAAAGTTATGGAGGGGAATCTTTCAGCAGTTGAATTCCGGGATGCAATAATATTTCCGATACATAAAAAAGGATCCTTATCGGATGCAGCGAACTACCGAGGAATTTCCTTTCTTAATTCAACATATAAGATATTTTCAACAATGTTACATAAACGACTCACAACGTGGATTGCAGCCCGGAACGTATTGAAAGAGTTTCAAGGTGGCTTTAGATCAGGCTACTCTACAATAGATAACATATTCATTCTCAGGAGTCTAGCGGAGAGCTTCAGTATGCAAGGTAGAAAATTGAATGTGTTTTTTATAGACTTCAAAGCAGCTTTCGACACAATCAACCCAGGCGCTTTGTCTTAGAAACTGTATGGTCTTGGATTGTCGCTGAAGTTCGGGAGTGTGCTAGAACATTTGTAAAAAGGAACCCAGGCTGCAGTGTGGAATGGAAATGATCTTTCGGATTGGTTCGCAACCACTTCGGGAGTGAGGCAAGGTTGCACATTGAGTCCCACCCAGTTTTCGCTCTTCATTAATGATCTCATCGATTACCTTCCTGGGGGTGTTGATTTCGCAGGGGTCCGTATTAAGGCATTGTTATTCGCTGATGATATAGTCATGTTTGCGTATTCCCCAGAAACTTTACAGCTCATGATTAATAGAGTATTCCATTACTGTTGTCTGTGGAACTTAATCGTCAATATTCAGAAGTCTAAGGTAATGATTTTTAAAAAAGGCGGTGGTCGAAACGCATCGAATGAAAAATGGAAGTTTAACGGAGAAGATATTGAATTTGTCAATGAATACAAATACCTAGGCTTAATTTTTTCGAGAAACTTGAGTATGGAGAAACATCTAAATGAAAAACTGCATTAAGCCAAAACCGCTATTAATATCTCGTGGAAAAGCATTTTTATGAACGTAAATATAGCTCATAGCAGTAAATATAAAATATTTGAAGCGGCTGTAGAGAGTATCCTTTTGTATGGCGCTCAAGTTTGGGGATGTAAAAAGTTTCTCAAGGTGGAGAAACTTTTAACACTACGTGAAGAGAATATTTCGCCTACCAACGAACACACCAAACTATGTTCTTATGTTAGAAACTGGTCTATCACCTCTATACGTTAAAACCTTAAAACTGCAAGCGGACTATTTACTGAAAGTTTTCAAGATGCCTGATTTCCGACTAGTCAGGAAAATAGTTATAAAAGGCATACAAGGCCAACATAGCTGGTACAGGGAGTGGGCATGTCTTGCCGAAGAATACGATGTATTATTTAATATAAACTTGGAAAATATATCGAGCTGTAAAACTCTCCTGTGCAATTTGATATCTAAGATAGATATAAAATGTAGGGAAGAATATGTAGCTGAAGCCTGCAATTCCCTATTCAGAACGATATATAGCAGTTTGAACCATAATCTCGCAGAAAAAAAGTACTTCCGCGAAATAAAGTAAACGTGATTGCTAAAATGGTCAGACTTCGGAGCAAATTACTCAGCCTGTACTTCATACCGCACAGACCCGATTTACCTTTGGAGTGTAGTATTTGCAACTTGAGGGAAAGAGAAGACGTTATTCATTTCGTCGGAAGGTGCCCAACTTTCAGAGAAACACGAAGAAGTATTCTGGGGAATGACTTTCTGTCAGAGGAACAAGTTCTTGCCAGCCTGAATGAGATGGATGTAACCAAGCTTAATTTTGTACTTTTCGACGATTTAATTAAAAAAACACAGTTTACGTTAAGCAAATTTATTTTTTGAGGTGATTGAGTTTTAAACGAAAATACAAGAAAAAATTAGCATGGGCCGGCTAACAAAAAACATTCGTGACAGTTCTAACACCTTAGAGCTCCCGAACAATTTGTAAGCCATCAAAATTAAATTAATTATTCAAAAACATAAATGCTTTGTCTTCCATTAGATTTATTTTGTACTTCCATTGAACAAGGATACTTTTTTGAATGCCCAAAAGTGGCCTTCACATTGAGAATTCTTGGGAGTAGTTGTTGGCAAAACCGTGTCGGTAATGGTTTTGGTTTGGGACTTTGCAGTCAACTATGTCAGGCGACAATGAAATTTGGCAGTATAGCCCGCCAGCAGTAGCAGTCACATTTTTAACTTAACTGCAATTTTTGTTTCAGCTTTAACTTATAGTCCAACCAAACCTATGAACAAAAACAATGTTAGGTGCAAACAATAAAACATTTTCTTACTAACGCATGCAACTCTTTCCCATCACGAATGGGAGCCTCAAGAGAATTTAATTCGACGGGAAATTGTTCCCAATAATCTTTTTGGTTTTGTTTTGAAGAACCAAACACACCTATACCTTTACATACGTCTGGATTCGATACCATCAAACTAACTAGTCTTGCAATTGCTTTGCATTGGTCCTTATGATAAGTTATTATTATTATTTATTTAACAATATTCACAATTTGCACATAAATACCTTTTTCTTTTTTTGGCCATTACGAGAAATAACTAGCTACAGGTTAATACAATTAAATTTGAAACTTTTATCAACAATAAATAGAAAATGTGTCCTGGTACAACAATTCGCTAACGTTATCACTAAATATTTTGATTCGATAGTATATCACACTTATATGGGTTAAATTAGCGAAGATTCGCTATTTGTAATCCCTCGATAATCAAATTCGCTAAGATTTTGAGATTTGAAGCGAGCAAAGTTGGAGCGATTCGCTATTCGTAATACGAAACTAGCAAATTCACAAGATTTTAAGTTCGGTTCGCTACTCATAATGAGGGCATAAAGTACACCTGGTCTCATAAGACGGCAGATTAACTCTTAAAAGTTTTTTTTAATGCGAACTTATTAAATCGCCTTTGGATTTTTTCTATTCTTAAAGTACTTATTTGAGTATACGAGTCCCAAATTATGCAGCAATACTCTAATATTGGCCTAAGAATTGAAAAATAAAGACACTTGAGTGTATGTGGATCTTCAAAAAACTTTGAATTTCTCATCAAAGAGCCCAAAATCGAATTTGCCCTAGATATAACGTTATCAATTTGAATTGAAAAATTCATTTTAGAATCAAAAATAACGCCCAAATTTACTTGGTTCTTTAGTCTTTGCAGACAAATGTCATCAATTTTCTATTCAAAATTTATTGGGCAATGAATTCTGGAATATGTCACAACACTACATTTGTTTACATTGAAAAATAGTCCATTTCGGTTACACCAATTAATTATAATATTTAGATCCATTTGAATACAAGACGCGTCCAATTGTGTTTTAATGCATTTAAAATTCTTGAGGTCATCAGCATATAACAAGAAGTTTGAAGTTGAAATGCAATTAGGCAAATCATTTATAAAAAAATGAAAAGAAGTGGTCCAAGATGACTGCCTTGAGGTACACCGGAAACATTATTAATTTCTTTCGACAAAATATTACCAATCTTGACAATACTGTTTACGCCAAACTAAATAGCTATGAATCCAGTTCAAAAGTGAGGAGTGAAAGCCAATTAGCTCGAGTTTTTCAACAAGAATGTTATGCTGCCAGCGATCGAAAGCTTTGGAAAAATCAGTGTAAATTACATCACATTGAAAACGATTTTCTAAACTATTTAGGCAGTTAGTGGTAAATAAAGATAAATTTGTTACAGTCAATAGAATATTTTATACCGGATTTGTACAAAGGTGTTATCAAGGAATGTTTCCAGGTATCCAGAAAAACACCTTGATGTAAAAACAGGTTGAATATATAACACAATGGATCAGCAAGATATAATTTACAATTTTTATGAAGTGGTGGAATATTATCAGGTGCAACAGTAAAGCTGTTATAGAGAGATGACAGTGATTCTAGTACATCTGCGATAGACAAGAAAAGGATCCAGCTACAAAATTATAATTGTTATTAGGATCCATTTTATCATTAACAATTTTTTAAGTCACAAAAGTTAGTTTGAAAAAAAGATATTAGATTTAATCTTCGACTCTAGAGACCATAAATATTGTCTATAGTAAACTTTTTCAAAAATTCATATTCTCTTCGAGTTTGATAAAACTGCTGATGAAAAGCAGAAGTTTACTTTTTTTATGTAATTTACTTATAATATTTTTCACCCTCGATAAACTTTTATTGAACCAAACTAGTAACTACCCACACTAAAACTTGTTTTATTTATTGTAATATGGAGGGATTTTTACATCTGTGTTTTTTGTCTGTCAAACAGCATACAAAATACAAGAAAAAGAAATACAAACAAACACTACTAAAAAAAATCACTTCAATGCCCTCTATGATTAAATAGACTTACTAATTATCGGAACTCAATTATACTTCGACTAATGGCGACTATAAATATTGATCCATTAAAATTAGTTAAGAACCTACCAATTTTCAATGGTAAAACATGGTTAAACTTAATTATATTTATAAAAAAAAGCAGATTTTATAATTAGTGCATTCAATATTATAGAATGAATCCGCAAAAGAATTCATAGTTAGTGAAATTAAATCTAAACTCACAGATCTTACATTAGAAGTAATATTAAGGGGTTGTGGCCCAAATAACTGGTAAGAAGTAAAAAAGATATTAGTTAAAAATTTCGGAGAGAAGGAATCCTTTTTAAAATTAAAGGAACAACCAGATAGGGCTTATACTAAAAATATAACTCAGCTTTTTAATTCCTATTTAGACATTGGGTCCTATGCTAACAGATGAGAAAGTTCTCAGAGTCAGAGTTGACGAGCTTGAACTCGCATGTGAGATAGATCGAGCAGACTCAGAATCGGACTCAGTTTCATATGCAAAAAAACTAGTTCACTCTTTACAGTTCTAACTCAGTCGTATGGGAACGATCTGAAAGCTCTTTGTATGCACTTGCACTAGTTAAAACAGTAGTTTCAGTGCGGTCAGTCGAAGTACAAAAAGGAAAAATGTCTTCTGAAAGTGAAAATGAAAGTGTAATTAGGTAAGTTAGGTACTATTTTACTGAGACATCAATAAATGAGAAATTTGTGGTCTACGTTGTTGTCCGGCACTTCGAATACGAGCTGAGGTCGTTAGTTTGATTTTCATTTGCATCGTCAATTTGAATAGAGCCATTGAATCGTCATCTTAATTTAAATACTTCTCTATTTTATTGAGGGCCAATTTTTCAATAGTCAGTTAAGCAGTCAGTTAGTACATGTTCTCCAGATAGAGCAAAAATAGTTTTTAACAGGCAAATACAACTTAATCTAGGAATAAAGTTATTTGCTCATTTTAGAACGGAATAAGGAGTTAATTGAGGAATAAAATAAATAGCCATTTTCGATGTCAAAAACATTTTGAAAACTTTTTGCTTTGGAATAAACGTTAAACAAAAATTAATTTCTATGAAAAGTTCGATACTCGAAATAAAAGTGATGTTCAAATTAAATTATTCTTTAGATTGTGGTTTTCTTGATTGAAAAATTCGATGTTGTTATCCGGTTGTTTAACAGTCAAGTACGTTTATTCCTACGGCACTAACTGGATGTTTATCTGGAGATTGAAAAATCGGCTCTAAGTTATATAGGACAAAACAAGAACTGATTAAGGATGGAATTATATCTTGCTTTACTCGAACCTTATATTGCAAATCGGAAATCTTTGCTGTATTTGTCCGAAACATCGCTCTATTATTACTCTTTTCTTTATGTTAAAACAGCATTAAATTTACGTTCGGCATCGTTACTTGTTTGTTTAAATGGTGTCACTAAGCAAGGGGTTAGCCATACCGTTATATTGCTGAAGAATTATTATTCATATGATTAAATAAGAAACTATTTTTCAAAATATGGGAGTCGGGGACTGATCCTGGCCAGCAAACTTCAATGCTTGTAAATTTTTCATCCGCGTTGCACGTAGCTTGTACATTCATTGAGTAGTATTATTTGCGGTTGCAGTCGATCTCGAACTGTGGAAGTGTTTAGTGATGTAAAAAGTCGTTACTCTTGAGTAATCGTTCCTTTCGTTACTTTTTCCAAAGTAATCGTTACTTTTGAGTGATTACTTTTTTTCAGATAAAAATTGAAATATATTTGTCATTTTTTCTTCACATAGTCCCATAGAAAACAATCAAAAACCTAGAAAAAGCTTATTTTTAGGGCGCATTTAAAAACACCAAAAATGGCAGTCAAGAATATTGTATGTGTTATGTGTATACCTGCTGCGGTGAGCTTACCATTATACATACTTTCTTGGTGTGATTTTAAAAATAAGATGTATATATAATTAAAACATGAAAAATTTGTTTCTTTAAAATAACATAAATAAATTGTATAACTCTGTAATTTTGTTACACTCTTCTTAATTTTTATTTTGTTACTTATGTAGTTACGATAACATAATATAATCAAACTCAAAACCTTTCATTAAAACTACCTACTCGATTACTCTGTGCGTATAATGTCATACGTAATGTATGCACATATTTGTATGAATGTATTAAGTTTGAGTTTAGAATGCCAAAAATCGAATTAAGTTTTTTGTTACAGAACACCCTAAACAATTTTTGTATTTAACAGACCCAAAATATTGTGTTCTTTAATATACCCTATTATTTTTCCTTGAAAACTCCTTGAATGCTAAAACTCAATTTATAGGCTTCCAAAGAGAACTACATATATTTGATTACTATGCGATTTTTTTACTTTGCGCTACTATTGTTGTTTTTGGATTTGCATACTCTTAGGTTGTTTTTGGTTTTTGGTTGAGATTAGAATGTTAAAAATAGAACTGAATTTATTGTTACCTAACACTCTAAACTATTTCTGTATTTAAGAACAATTTGTATACCTTAATGTAGCCCATTATTTCTCCTTGATTTAGTCATTTTAACCTTGAGTGTCCGACAGCTAAAACTCAAGTTATATGCTTCCAAAGAGAACTATATTTTAGACAAATTAAAAAAAAATATTTTCTAGCTCAATACGAGTATTTGGTTCTCGTACTCACATTGAGTACCGATTCCTTTTCGTTACTATTGGATATGATTACATTGAGTTTTGATTACTTTTAATTACTTTTCGTTGCTATGGTTATATTTGGATTTGGATACTTTTAGGTAGTTTTTGGGTTTTAGGACCGATAACAAAAAGTAATCATTTCATTTCAGGTTTCACTACCGATGCGTGCCGAGAGGTTCAAAACTCGAGAAGAAAAAATATAAAATACTTGTATTATAAATACGAGAATTTTCGTGTTTTTTTGGTTAAACTTTAGAAATTTTGTAAAATATAACATTTTTCGTAGAACTTTATTTAAATTAAATCATACCGAAAATATGGGAATGGGAAATGCTTATTTTAAGAAAAAAAAGCCAAATTAAAAGTTATCACAATAGGCATAGGGTGTCTCTAAAAAAATGTTGTTTTCCATGTTTTTGGACAGAGTTGAATAAAACTCGCATTGGTCAATATTTAAAGCATATTATTGAAAAAAAAAATATCTTTCATTAGGGCAGTCCAAAAAAAATTAGTTTCCAAGTTTTATCGTAACATTTTCTTTCAATCATGCAGAAAGTATGGGAAGTGTGTATTTTAAGACAAAACAGTCAAATCAAAAATTCAGTCGAATAAAACTCGCATTGGTCAATAATGAAAGCATATTATTGAAAAAAAAATATATTCCATTAGGGTGGTCCAAAAAAGTATTTTCCAAGTTTTATCGTAACATTTTATTTCATTCATATAGAAAGTATGGGAAGTGTGTATTTTAAGACAAAACAGTCAAATCAAAAATTGTTACAATAGGGTGTCCCTAAAAGATGTTGGTTTATATGTATTTGGACAGTGTCGAATAAAACTCGCATTGGTCAATATTTAAAGCATATTATTGAAAAAAATTATCTGCCTTAGGGTGGTTAAGAAAAATGCATTTACAAGTTTTTTTCTTAACATATTATTTTAAATAAATAAAATGTTACGAAAAAACTTGGAAAATTATATTTTTGGACCACCCTAAGGGCGGATCATTTTTGTTTCAGTAATATGCTTTAAATATTGACCATTGCGAGTTTTCTCAACTCTGCCCAAAAACATGGAAGACAACATTTTTTGGGGAGACCCTATTGTAACAATTTTTGTTCTAACTATTTTGTTTTAAAATGTACACTTCCCATACTTTCTGCATGATTGAAATAAAATGTTACGATAAAACTTGGAAACTAATTTTTCTTGGACCACCCTAATGGAAGATATTTTTTTTTCAATAATATACTTTAAATATTGGCCAATGCGAGTTTTATTCAACTCTGTCCAAAAACATGGAAAACAACATTTTTTAGAGACATCCTATGCCTATTGTGATAATTTTTAATTTGAGTTTTTTCTTAAAATAAACTCCCATTCCCATATTTTCGGTATGATTTAATTTAAATAGAATTCTACGAAAAATGTTATATTTTAAAAGCTTTCTAAAGTTTAACCAAAAATCACGAAAATTCTCGTATTTATAATATATTATATTTTTCTTCTCGAGTTTTGAACCTCTCGGCACGCATTGGTAGTGAAACCTGAAATGAAATGATTACTTTTTGTTATCGGTCCTAAAACCCAAAAACTACTTAAAAGTATCCAAATCCAAATATAACCATAGCAACGAAAAGTAATCAAAAGTAATCAAAACTCAAAGTAATCAAAGTAATCATATCCAGTAGTAACCAAAAGGAAGCGTTACTCAATGTGAGTCCGATATTCAAATACTCGTATTTAGCTACAACATATTTTTTTTTAATTTATCTAAATTATAGTTCTCTTTGGAAGCCCCTAACTTGAGTTTTAGCTGTCGGATCTTCAAGGTTACAATCACTAAATCGGATCGTCAATGTTAAAATCACTAAATCAAGGAGAAATAATGGGCTACATTAAGGAATACAAATTGTTGTTAAATGGTTAAATACAAAAATAGTTTAGTGTTCGGTAACAACAAATTGAGATCGATTTTTAACATTCTAAACTTAACTAAAACCCAAAAGTATCCAAACCCAAAACCACCTAAAAGTATGCACAACCAAAAATAACTATAGCGCGAAAAGTATGTAATGAAATCGCAATCGCAAAGCAATTAAATATAGTTCCCTCTGGAAGCCTATGTTTTCAGTTTTAGCTGTCGCAACTTCAAAGTTGAAATCATTAAATCAAGGAGAAATAATATGCTACATTAGGGAATATAATTTTTGGGTCTGTTAAATACAAAATTGTTCGCTAACAACAAAATCAATTTGATTTTTGACATTTTACACTCGACTAAAACGCAAAGATAACCAAACCCAAAAGATACCTAAAAGTATGCAAATCCACACAATAATAGTAATAGTAGGTAGCTAAAAGTAATCAAAAGTACTCAAATCGCATAGTAATCAAATGTAATCAAACATCTATAACCATAAGTAATCGTTACTCAAACAAGTACTCGATTACTTTGATTACTTGAAGTAATCGTACTTGTAACGATTGCTAACGATTCCTTACACCACAGGACGTGTTCACGGCTTTCGCAGTGATTCCAAGTAAAAATCGTGTGTGATTTCAAGTACAAATTTAACCTAAGTGTTTCTAAGTAGTGCGATAGCACAGTGGTAGAGTGGCCGACCGCGAATCCAAGGGTCGCCAGTTCGATTCCCAGCCGGGCATAAGAACTTTGCAAGCTTTTTTTCACAACCATGAAGTGGAAAACGTTATTGGTTGGGAAAACGAGCAAAGGAGGAGGAGTTTAAGCACCAGGGCATCGAAAGATGTCCTAGGGCCAATGAGGCTAGCGATGGCATCAGCTGATGGAACATGGAAAGATGTTCCACTTACAAGCATTGATTCTGCAGCAACAACATCAACAGCAATAACAACAACGGCAACATCATCTGATGTAAATCCGAAGCGCAGAAAGAGGATCAAGTGCGCACCAAATTTGGTAAAAAGGAGATCCACCGCCACCTCAGTAAAGCTTCCAGAGGCAGAAATCCAAAGCTTGAAAAGCCAACAGGAGCTTCTAGTTCTCGCAGTTAAGGCCAAGAAAAAAGCCCGCAGAGCGAAAAAAGCGCTCGAGGAAAAAAAGGTGCTACAGCTGCACCAAAACATAGCGCAACAACAACAACAACAGCAAAAGAACAATTGCAAAAACCAACAGCCACATCAGCAGCCAAAACAACAACGGCAACAACAACAGCAGCAGAAACAATCCCAGAAACAACCGCAATAAAAAGAACAGCAGCAGAATCAAAAGCAGCAGAATCAACAGCAGCAGCAGCCACGGCCGCCGATTACGAAGAAAGAAAAGGTGCCACCCATAAATACTTATAAAATGGAGCTACATGATACCATAAATCTGTGTAAGTCGGCCATAGGCCAAAACTTTACTATAAAAAGATTAACTAATGATAGGCATGCTATCCATTGCTTCACACTGGAACAGCACACAAAAATTAAAGCGTTGCTAAAAGAATCCACTACTGAATTCTTTAGTTTCACCAGTTTCAAACGGTCCTTTTGGAGGGCATAGATTCCTGCACGGAACCACAGGTGCTCTTAAGTGAACTCCGCCAAAAAGCGAATGATGGTCTCGGCTTTATTGGGGTCAAGCCGTTCGCTACAGTTAGAGCTAGGCGGAAGAAGCGGAATCTTCCCTTCTTCCTTGTTCAACTCTCACCCAGCAGCAAACTGGATAGCTTGAGGAGTATCTCCGTCCTCAACTACCAGGTTGTAACTTGGGACAAATTAAAAAGGCGCGGCGACATGCTTCAATGCATGCGCTGCCAAAGGTTCGGCCACGCCGCAGCAAACTGCGAAATGCAGTCACGCTGCGTTAAGTGTGGAGATAACCTGCATTGTGGTTGCAAGTTAGGAAGAGAACGGGTCGAAGGTAGGACCCAGCTTAAATGTGTACTCTGCCGAGACGACGGACACCCCGGTAATTATCGGGGATGCCCGACGTTTCAGCTTATACAGAACAATAAAGCAGCAAAGCAAACAGTGGTAGAAAAGCGTCCAACAGTGCGCCCTCCTACAACAACGCCCGTCAACCCCCAAATTTCTTACGCCCAATGCGTAAGGCGCCGGCGGCACAGGCGGATATTATGGGCATTCTGCTGGCCATCCAGGGCCAGCTGACTTGCCTCCTAAACCAGATCAGGGAGCAGGCGACTAGGGTGGATCATCTCTACTCTGTTTTGCCGAGCTGAACGCAACTTAGAGGTTAAGGGCGCGCTGCCGGAGAGGCCCTTAAAGATCCTAGCTGTGAATGTAAATTCACTGATTAGGACCGAACGAAGAGCGAATTTATTCCAATTGCTTAAAGACTTAAGTCCAGATGTGTTTATGGCTCGCGAAACTAAGCTTAACCAGAAACAGAAATTGACTAACATCAATTACAATATCGCAAGAAGAGACCGACCCAACTCCACTCAAGGAGGAGGCGTCGAAATCTTCATACGTAAAGGCATTAGTCATAAGGTAATATATAATAGTCATGTGCGAAAATTTCGGACGTTAGAGGCATGCATCATATGCATTCATCTCCAACAGGGGAAGCGAATGTATGTGATCGCTGCCCATGCACCGGAAACACCTCAGCCCACCCAGTTTATAACAGAGCTTGAAAAGCTTTTTGAATGCTTAAGATTGAGCTCGGAAGAAAACTTTTACATATTAGCCGGTGATTTAAACGCCAAGCACATAGATTGGGGAAATCAAATACAAAATCCTCGAGGTAACCATTTGTATAATTGGATGGGTCGATATAACCTTGAGTATCGCCTCGATCTTCTAGCCACAGAGAGGCCCTCGTTTCCAAGAAGCGGTGCCTATCTGGATCTATTGCTGAAAGACGCAAGACTAACAATTACTGACACTGTAGGTCAACGACCAAAAAATTGTTTACGAACGATCGAGTACGACAGTGACAACTGCAGACTCGCCGCCGTAATACAACTTCCAAACGAGCTTATGGGGTTGGAGGAGTATGTGCCTGTGCTGTGCATACTTATAACTACAGTAAGGTGCGCTGGCCACGCTTCTCCAACGCCTTCTTGAGCGAATTACGGTCAAATGGTATATACCCACCAAACGACAGGAACCTGAAAAATACAGAAATCGACAGATACTTAGAACAAATGGACGAAACGATTCTACGAACAATGAACAGGACAATACCGAAATACAAATAACGTAATGCAACGGATATGTACCGTAACACGACCATTGACGCACTACACAGACAAGAAAGTGGTCTACTGACAAAACTAAAACGCTTGTACAGACGGTTTACTGATACACGAGATCTGGAGATTAGGACACTGAAGTCGTCCATCAAAAACATCAACCAATTGATCAAAGAAAATTATAGGTTGTCTATTAATTTGATTTGGGACAATAAAATTCGTGCCTTTAACTATAGCGACCCAAAAATGTTACCAAAAATTAATAAGATTTTTAGAAGAAAGGATCAAAACGATCTTCCCTGTCTTAAGCTCCAGAGGACGACAGAGAACAGAGACGTACTTCTGACAGCAGGCATAGACCCAGAGGATGCCGTATTGAACGATGACCTCTATATAATTAAAGATCCGCAGGAAAGAGTGGAGACTGTGGGGGCTCCTTTCCAGCAAGTGTACAAGGTGAATGCTAGCATTCGCCCGAATGATGACCTGGAAAATGGCGATCTGAGAACCTGGTTTTACGGGGTTTAATGATGAAGTTTTGGCAAACGCCATAATCGCCGACCGAAATGGGCACAGTCCCCTATTAATTTCGAAGAATGAGCCCCCGCTCATCTTCGATTCATTAAAGGAAAAGAAGTCAGGAGGAGTCGATGGTATATCCAACGTTGTGCTACGACATTTGCCTCAGGAAGCAGTTGACATTTATACCACACTGTTTAACAACGCGCTGAATAATGCATATTATCCAGTGCGGTGGAAGACAGCTGTTGTGCACCCTCTCCCAAAAAAAGGGAAAGGACAACTCCAATCCGGGGAATCTCCGATCGATAAGTCTTCTTCCGAGTATCAGCAAAGTATTTGAAAAGGTTATTAATAGAACCCTGTTCAAGTAGGCTAAGGACAAAAATATCATCCCGGATAATCAGTTCGGTTTTAAGGCGGGAGATGACACAATTCATGCCGCGTCTAAACTTGTTTCTGATATCCAATGGAACAAAACTAAAAAGCAGTGTACGGGTGCCTGTCTGGTTGATTTGGAGAATGCCTTCGACACCGTATGGTTAGAAGGTCTCTATATAAAGCTCACCAGACTAGGTATAAGTAAACCTCTATTGTATATGCTTTATGTTAGCATGTCATAAATAGTCATAAATGGTAGAAAGTTTGTTGTCAAGAGTGGCAATGTAACTTCTACCGCAATTGTTAATATTAATAATGATCTTCAGCAGGGAGTGGTTAACTCGCCGATTCTATTCAGCATTTACACCAGCGATCTGATAGGTAGTCTAACTCAGGCAATTGCGTACGCCGACGATGTAATTGCGCAGAGAACATACAGCTAATACAGTTGAGGTCATCAAAATCCTTTTGCAGAGTGACTTCGACAAGATTCAGCGATATTGTACTGACTGGAAGTTGAAAATCGCCTCCTATTAAGAATTGTCAAAACGAATGGGCAAAAAGCGACAAAGAGAAAGCAAACGTTTTCGCGGATTACCTGGAGAACACATTAAAACTTTGTGATGGGCAAGGACTCAACGAAAATTAAAATATACGTTTTAACCAACCGAAAATTACATAACAAGAAATGTTACCCTTGCCGAATTAAGTAGAGAAATAAGAAAGCTCCGTGATATGACCTAATTACGGCCGAAGTTCTCAAAATGCTTCCTCGCAAAGGGTTAATTAATCATCTTTATATAATAAATGCCACTCTAAGGCTGGAGTACGTTCCGAGCCAATGGAATGTTGCTGAAGTTATAATGCTTCTCAAACCAGGAAAACCATCACATGATAAGAAATCTTATAGACCCATTTCGCTTCTAAGTTTCAACTTAGTTGCAATCGGGAGTAGGAGGTGTTTTTAGTGCAGTAAGAATCCACACCCCTATGAGCACGCGTTTTTCGGTCCTCATAGATCCCTTTGAAGGTTTTACACCTACCCACGGAAAAAAACGTCGGTATTAAAAGAAAATATATTGCCAACAAATTATGAAAGTAGATTAGTTAAGCCAGTAACGCTAACTATATAAAGAATTTAATAGATACTAAAATAATCTTATCATTAGCTACTGAATTTAACAAAAATGAGTGAAACTTGGAATTTTTAATTACCTACCCCAATAATTAATAGTTCGTTGGACAGAATTATAGGAAATAATATCCTTAGTCCACTAATTAAAATGAATTATCATTTTATTCACACACATAGAAAATAAATAACTTTGAGATTCCATTACTTTCAAAACCCGATTATCCTTTAGAAAATTCTATTCAAAAATGATCAAACAAACAAATGAACTTATGTAATATTGGCCTAGACTCACAAGATTTAATTAATAAATTGATAGAACCTTATATGTACAGTTAAGAAAAGAAAATTTTAATTCAAATACTTAAGAATAATAAACAATTATTTTATAAAGAAGATATTTTAACTAATGTTAATAAGGAAACCCATAAAATTGAAACTTAAAATATTCACGATTATATAGATTTCAAGAAGTGTATAAAGATGAAGTAGCCAAACAAGTAATTAAAATGCTAGATCAAGCTATAATAAAAGAAAGCAACAGTCCATATAATGCCCTTATTTTGGTTGTACCCAAAAAAAAAATGAGACAGTTCAGGGACAAAGAAATGGAGTAATGTAATATACTATGGAAAGCTTCACAAATTTGGGAGATAAAAGATTCCTATACTAAATATTGATGATACATTTAGTAAATGGGGAAGATCCCAAAACTTTACCCCATTAGATTTAGCAAAGGGTTTTCATCAGATATTGGTGAATCCTAAAGATAAACACAAAACAACTTTTTTAACCACAAATGGACATTACGAATTTAATCGAATGCCATTTGGTTTAAAAAACGCCCGCTACTTTTCAGTGAATAATTAATCATGTGCTAGAGGGAACAATAAATAAAGTATTTCAGAAATTAAAGGAAAATAATTTAAAAATACAAATAGATAAATGCAAGTTTTTCAGGAAAAGTACAGAATTCTTAGGACATGTTATTACTACAAATGGAAAAAAAATTCAAATAAAATTGAAGCAATTAAAAAAATACCCACTCCATACACAATCAAACAAATAAAATCATTCTTAGGATTAACAAGTTATTATAGAAAATTTATAAGAGATTATTCAAAGATAGCGGTGCCAATGACGAATACCTGAAAAAAGGGACAAAGATAAATATTAAAGATTCAAAATACAGTACAGCCTTTGAAGAACTGAAATTACTCATTTCTAGTTAATTACCCACAAATATGCTTAAGCATCTTATAAAACTTACTTTTTAATCAAAAGATGTAGGGGATAATATTCCTGAAGCATTAAGATAGTTTCTACCCAATAAAGGTAAAGTGGCAATATATTGTCCAAATGACAATTTTTTTTTTGCAAAATTCGGAAAAAATTAGGACTGGCGACGAGACCGAGACTAGTCTCGAGATTTTATTTTTTGTCTCCGCAAAAAGGTACTCGTAGTTTAAGGCCTTTTGGTTGACGATTTGAAAAAAATATTATCCAAATGTGAAAATATAGTATGTTACCTACCTGTCAAGCAATGAACTGTCAAAACCTATTGGAGGATATCTCCGATTTAAATGGATTAAAAAACCTCTACACAATTCAAATTTTACCTTAGAAAATTCGATTTTTTATGATTTTATTTTTTGCTTCGGAAAGAGTTGATTTTAAGCCTTTTAGGTGACATTTGAAAACAAAATGTTTGTAAAATGTCAGAAGTGTAGTTTTGTGCCTACGGTGGCGGCGCAAGACCTACATTTTATGTGGGCAAGGTAAACTTTGCGAGACCCTCTAATGGTACAAAACGAAGGGAATATAAAATAAAAAATCGCTCAAAATTAACAGTTGTTTATTCATTAAAAAAAACTTAAGTTTTGACTTATACTTCTCCTTCTCTTCACGAGCTATGCCGTCAAGACTAATTTTGAATAAGAATGGGAAGAGCAAATATTTTAAATCCAGCCGAGAAGACGCAAAAATAGACGTTTGCCACGCGGAAGGTTATTGAAACCGCCAAATTGCAAAACAAAAATTGATTGAATTGCAACTTGTGTTGAGAATAAATTATAGATAGAACGATTCTCTTTCCTATAGAAACAATACACAGGAGAGACATCTTACTGTAATCTCACCATCTGATAGACGTAAACTCATTCGCCTAAAATTCCAACTATTCCACATTAAAAATCAAATTCGAAGCAGGGGTAAATGCAAACAAATCGACTATTCGGCGAGTTATTCTTGGTGCTGTATATCTGACGAGGTTAAATCTGGCAAACAAAAAACTGAATGCCGTGCGTAAGGACCTTCGACTGAAGTTTGTGAAACATCATATAGCTTGGACTACAGCCAGAGCCAAACTATAAATGATTGGCGAATGGTTAACTTCACTGATGAAAAGAAGTTTAATTTAGATGGACCGCATGGCTAAAACTTTTTTTTTTATGATTTAAGCAAAGAGGAACGTTTTTAATACGCCATCATAGCCGAGAGAGTGGAAATGCTGGAATCAGCTTTTCCTAAGCTGAATGACTTTTTTGGACCTTTGCCATGTATCTTGCAACAGGACAACACACCAATCCATACTGCTCGTCAATGTTGCCATTTTAGCGACTTTGTCACTATATTTAGTGGAATTTTTAAAAGCTTATGACACAAATTTATTTTTTGCCTGTATATTTAGCGTGATGAATAATGTAAAAAATAAGTTGAGAAAAAAATGTCAACGAATACTTTGAATTCAATAATGCCGATTAGAATTCAATTAAAAATTTAAAAAAAGTTGTCATATTTACGAAATCCCAAAAATTTTCTTTTAAAAAATAATTTGAATAATTTTTTAGAAATTGAATCCAATCTTTTGTATATGAAACCTATAGTACTACTATGGGACTGAATTTTTTAGCTAGTAGTTCCGTCGATGAGGGCGCTAGTTTCTCTTTTCTTGATATTGAATTGTTGATGTGGAAGAAGTAAATGTAGAGGCAAATACGCAAAAAAGCAAGGGAGACGGTCAAAACTTATTAGTTCTGTCAACAATATAGAGGGTAAGGGAGAAAACCGAATAAGCTGTTTTTGTCATGGCAACCTTCAAAATATGGTGGGCATAAATAAATTATATCAAGGCTATTGGCGTATACATGAATTTGAAGTAAGAATGTATATGGATATACATGCATGTATAGGTTATTATAGAATTTATTTTAAATTTTTCTTTAAAATTTTAGATATTTGGTGGATTTTAGGATTTTGAATTGTAGCAACGTTGCTACTTTTCACTTTTTCTATGCGAAAATACCAAAGCGATGTTGAGATATTTCAATATGTTTTGTTTAGGTAGGTACATGTGTACCCAGATACCCATCTACATACAATATGTATGTAAATAGGTACTTTTTGTTCTTTTTCAGACAGTTTTATTAGGAAATAAAGTAGGTATACCTAGGTAGTATTTTTTTAATTTTTTTTTTGACTAGCGATATTATATATGTAGGTATTATATTACAAGTTATGGATTCGAAAAAAATTGAACTCGAGATTTTGATCAAAATTGACATTACGCTGATAGCGAAGACGAAAAATGGGTCCGCAATTCCGTCTCTCTGTCTGTCTGTCCTCGAGTTTACACCCTAAATGTTTTTTTCATAAACATGTCACCAGTTTTTTTTTTAGCTTTTTTAAGACGAAAGATGACAGTACCTACTTAGATACCTGCCAAACTTTCTTTTTGACCAAAAAGGCAAATATTATTTTTCTCAAAAATTTTTTTTCTAACAATCAAACATAACATTACGATCATATAGGACACCAAAAAAGTGGGTCTCCTAATTCCGGCTGTCTGTCATTCTGTCGATCTGTCCTCGAGTCTACAGCCTAAATGCCTTGATAGATTTACTTCAAACTTGGTACGTATTGTTTTTTCGGTAATATGCCCACACGTTTTTTTAATTATTTTTAAGACGACAAAAACAAAAATCTAGTTTTCTCAAAAACGGCTCCAACGATTTTTATAAAAAAAATGAGTTCATTAATGAAGGGAAAGGGTACCTTTTAATATTTTTTTTTGGAAAAAATTGTTTTTTTGGTACCTCTAGTAGAACCATTTTTTTGCTTTTCGATTTTCTCGGAAACGGTTAATCTGATTTAAAAAAAAAATACGCAGAAGCTCCTAGAAAGCTTAAACACTATTGTATACCAAAATTTTTCAAAACAAATTATTTTGGAAATTATTTTTTTTTTTTGAAAATTCAAAATTTCGAAAACGACTTAAAAGATTTTTGCACAGCGATTAACAAAATCTCCAATTTTAACTGTTAAATTATTATCATGTTTGTGCATTTGGTAAAAAACTTTATTTTATTGAGTAGTGACCGTTGCACACAAGTGTATACCTGAATATTTAAATATTCCCTACAGCCATCAAACAATCTTCATTCTATCTGCCCATAGAATAAAAAACACACACACAACCAGCTCCTACTCAACAAAAAAATCTTCATAAAAAAAAAACAAAAAAACCTATGAAATACATTGTTTTCCGTTCCTCCTCTAACTTATAATAATTATTTTATATATTTCTCTCATCAATTTATTATCACACTATTTCTCTTCATACGCATTTTCATAACACACCAACACTACCTAACCTCCGATTTGGTAGTGGAACTCATGATGAGTAGTAGAACTTATTGCAGGCTGGATGAATTTCGTCGTCATGATAGTACTATTAATATCTATATACAATGATCCAATGAAATTGATGAAGATGCAATGGATATATTTATTTGTGGTTATTTTTATAATAGGTACGAGTATTTGAAGTTATTATTAAAACTTCTTTACTTTTTATTTAAAAAAATGATTATTAATATTTTTCAGACTGAATTTGGTTTTATTTTTAAGATTGTTTATTTAACTTAATGCTTATAAAGTTTTGCTTTGGCTATACAGAATAATTTTTTTGTTAAAATTGAATATATTTTTGTGATATTTTTGTACTAAAAATCTTTTTTAGCAACTTTTTTTCAAAATTTTAGCATATATTACGGATTTTTGAGGTCGATCTAGCGACTTTTTTTTGGCTTGCGGCAACACTGCTGCTCGTATTGTAAAGTCGTATATTGCAAGCCAACAAGTTGAGGTGATGAATTGGCCGCCCTATTCACCTGACCTTAACATTGAAGAATAAATGTCTGGGGGTGGCTTACATATAAGGTATACGAAGAAGGGAAAATAAAGAAGGACCTATCCATGACGTTAAGTCTGCTGGGGCTGAAATATCCCTGAATTATATGAAATCTTTGTATGAATCAGTTCCAGATCGGATTTTTGAATTAATTTAAAAAAACGGTGGTCATACCCTCTACTAAATTATTTGTTTTATTATTGTTTATAAAAATTAACAAAAAAAGAATCCATAAAATCAAAATAATAAACTTTTCCACAATTTTTGCTGTGGCCTTTATTCACCTGAACCAATTTTATTGCTTACTTTTTTGAAAAGGAAATCATTTTTGGAAGTGTATTCCACGGAGAGATTAATAGCCGTCAACACAAAAGTTTGTTATGGCCATGAAAACTGGCCATTGTTATGGCCGTTTAGTGCAATTTTATGTTTGCCTTTATTCAAGTGAACTACTACACTACTGTGTATTTATTCTAAAATAGACCGTGGAGCGTGTACTTTTGAATTTTCCTTTCCATACTTTTTATTTTTTTAAAATCCAGAAAGTAATGAACTTCCCTTCTCAACAAGCAATCTCAATCTTCATCCAGTATATGAAATCACAGAACATTAATTACAACAAATGCGCCATATACAGGGCGTCCGCCGGAAGGTATACTACTTTGTTTGTTTATAATTTTTGATTAAATTAAAGAGAATGGATCTTACATTGATAAATGTTTAATTCAATCTCGGCAATTATGTATGGAATACAATATCAGGTAAATGTCCGCCCCTGTTAGTCTCACAAATGAGAGTCCTTTTGAACACAGTTTTCAATAGATTCTCACACATTTCGCGCGGTATTTCATTAATTTCATCACGAATGTTTTTTTTTTTGAGTTGCTCAAGCGGTTCTGGTTTCTTGATTTTCAGATATCCCCCCAAAAGAAGTCTGGAACAGTCAAATCAGGCGACCGTGGATTCCAATCAACATCACCATTTCTTGAAATAACTTGTTGTGGAAAGGGGTCTCGCAGTAATTCCATTGTAATCCTGGCTGTATGCGATATGGCACCGTCTTGTTGATACCACATGTAAATCATGCCCAAAGCATGCAGTTGTGACGTTAAAAAGTTTTCAATCATATCGCATTTCACTCCCCATTCACAGTTACCGTTACGCCGTTTTCATTTTCAAAGAAGTAAGGTTCAATGATTCCGCCTGACCAAATTGCACACCAGACTGTAAATTTTAATGTAAGGTTTTCCATTGCCCAGTACCGACTGTGTATTCACATATCCATTCAAATGAAAATGTGCCTCGTCGCTCATTATGATTTTTTTATGAAAATTGGCTTACGTGTATCAGAAAGTCCAACTCTTTTTGAAGTCCATACGGATGTCCCCAACGTCATACGATGCCAACGGAGCACATCCATGTCCATGAGAGTCTTAGTTTTTGTTTGTACACCAACCAGTACATCGTACGTTATACGTCATCGTACGTCATACGTCAACAACCAATTTCCGGTCCAGCGATTAAATACCTTTTAAATTAGTTTTAATAATTCATTTATAATTCTATATACTTTTTTTCATTTTCTATATTTAAATATTCTTATTTAATAACTCTTATCCTAAGTAATCTTTTTCTATTTTTTTTATTTAATCTTCTTTTTTTTTAATTTTAGAGTTGTCACCCTTATACCCTAACCATAAAAAGTGTCTCAAGTGAAATTAGTAAAACAAATAAAATAATAAAAAAAAGAAAAGTAAGAAACAATAACCAAAAAGGAAAAGATAAAAGATTATAATATTTAAAAAAAAAAGTAATTTACATCAATACATATTATTTAATCAAGCATGTATAACCGAAGCTGTGTGTGCACATACAACATCAGGAGAATATGTAAGCTTTTTTTTTTACGATATAAAATGTATTTATTTTTGAATTGCTATGCTT
This sequence comes from Philhelius pedissequus, assembly GCA_910595825.1. Classification (NCBI taxonomy): domain Eukaryota; kingdom Metazoa; phylum Arthropoda; class Insecta; order Diptera; family Syrphidae; genus Philhelius; species Philhelius pedissequus. The sequence continues at coordinate 158,399,921 of OU343161.1, forward strand.
CTTTAAGAATGTAAAAAGCAACAACTTCAGTGACTTTTTATTGTTTTTCTTTTTGTGTGGATTTTTCCTAATATCGCATATTAATAATAAGGGGGTCCCTTTACTCGCTATCTATCGAGAATGATATTTACATTTTATATTTTAAACATAAAATATTAAAAGTTAACATAGATTTTTTTTATTTAATTAAATTAAGCATTGATGTATTGATTGCAACGACTAGAAGTCATTTTTCATTGTTATTCAAATCAAGTTGTTAATATTGTCTTGCAATCTATTATGTTTTATTGTAAAATGAATAATAATTAATAAAAAAATTAATGTAAACTTCTAACATTTCGTGTCAAAATAAATAACCGTCCCAACATAAGCAACGCAAAGGGATTTTAATGATTAGGATCATTTAAATCAAATGCGTATATGAAACCTAATATGGAGTTTGCTTTATTAACGTTAATAAAGTTTTTTAAAAATCCAGAAAGTAATGAACTTCTCTTCTCAACAAGCAATCTCAATCTTCATCCAGTATGACAGAACATTAATTACAACAAATGCGCCATATACAGGGCGTCCGCCGGAAGGTATACTACATTGATAAATGTTTTATTCAATTTCGGCAATTATGTATGGAATACAATATCAGGTAAATGTCCGCCTGTGTTAGTCTCACAAATGCGAGCCCTTTTGAGCACAGTTTTATTACATTCTCACACATTTCACGCGGTATTTCATTAATTTCATCACGAATATTTTTCTTGAGTTGCTCAAGCGGTTCTGGTTTGTTTGCATAAACCTTGCTCTTCAGATATCCCCACAAAAAGAAGTGGAGGATGCAGACCGTGGAGGCCAATCAACATCACCATTTCTTGAAATAACTTGTTGTGGAAAGAGGTCTCGCAGTAATTCCATTGTAATCCTGGCTGTATGCGATGTGGCACCGTCTTGTTGATAGTACATGTTAATCAAGCCCAAAGCATGCAGTTGTGACGTTAAAAAGTTTTCAATCATATCAAGATATCGCTCCCCATTCACAGTTACCGTTACGCCGGTTTCATTTTCAAAGAAGTAAGGTTCAAGATTCCTCTTGACCAAATTGCTCACCAGACTGTAACTTTTAATGGAGGGTTTTCCATTGCCCAGTACCGACTGTGTATTCACATATCCATTCAAATGAAAATGTGCCTCGTCACTCATTATGATTTTTCCATGAAAATCGGCTTACGTGTATCAAAAAGTTCAACTCTTTTTGAAGTCCATACGGATATCCCTAACGTAATACGATGCCAACGGAGCACCCTATGTCCATGAGAGTCTTAGTTTTTTTTCTACACCAACCAGTACAATCGTACGTCATACATCATCAACCAATTTAAATTGAGTGATGAGGATGAAGGAGAGGTAAGAGGCCGTGGAGCATGGAGCCTTATTGCATCAGGGGTTACCATAAGTTTAATTAAAAATACCTTATGTGGTCACATTTGGTAAGGGGAAGGGAACAAACACGGTACCAGTAAACCTTTGGTTCCGGGGTTTTAGAGATATCTAGATTTCGAATAGTTCAACAAATATTCTTTGTCAGTTTTTTAATCCTTTTTATGCATTATTGATTTCCCACGAAATAGGTTATAATTTGTTTTCGTATCCGTCAGTAGTCAGGCATATAAATAAAGTACGGTAGTCTGTAAATCAGCAAAAGACCCCAACCCAATGACCAGCTATGCATGTGCTTCAAGCTAACATGCCTGCATTTTCTCTCGCCGACCAGACACCCTTTCCGCTTAACTTAATATTTGAGTCCTGTTTGTATGTTAAGGTGGTTAGTAGAAATGTGACGGATATCCGCTAGTTATTCGGTATCCGGCCTATCCGGTTCCTTTTTTAATATCCGACCGTAGCCAAATAATCTTTTTGTATCCGGCCGAATACCGGATAGTCTTTTTTTGAGCAAGAAAATAACAAAATATTAAGTTTTATGATCTGATTGATTTTATTTCATATTATAAAGATAGGCTATCAGCAATTAATATTGTACGTTTTCTGCACCACATTATGGTGAATGAAAATTAGATTTTCTGCATTCATCGGTTCTTTTATTTACTTATATTTTTATTTTGTGTACTTTCGTCAATTTGAGTTTATAATAATACTCAGATTAGACTAATTAATAATACATTTAAAACAGAAAATAAAAAACGTAATATAGAATAAATATTAATTATTGACATTAGTACATAACTAATAGTTTTTTAATTTAATTTATTAACTCGATCAATTATTTTTTATGACTTGATGTTTAAAGGTTTTTTCCGCTATTTTGGTCACTTTCTTCTGTATGCAAATAAAATAACTTTACTTTATATTTTTGCCCTACGTTTCGTTGGATTTTCCCACTTTCTTTATTTAAACATGAAATATTAAAAGTTGACATAGATTTTTTTTAAATTTAATTAAATTAAGCATTAATAGATTGATTGCAATGACTAGAAGTCGTTTTTCATTGTTATTCAAAACAAGTTGTTAATATTGTCTTGCATTCTATTATGTTTTATTGTAAAATGAATAATCATTAACAAAAAAATCAATGTAAACTTCTAACATTTCGTATCAAAATAAACAATCGATCCAACATAAGCAACGCAAAGGGATTTTAATGATTAGGATCATTTAAGTCAAAAGCGTATCTGAAACCTAATATGAAGTTTGCTTTATTAACGTAATTAAAGTTTGGATTCAAAAATAACTCCAAGATCTTTTTAACTAAACCGTCTTGTTGATATCACATGTTAATCAAGCCCAAAGCATGCAGTTGTGACGTTAAAAATTTTCAATCATATCACGATATCGCTCCCCATTCACAGTTACCGTTACGCCGTTTTCATTTTCAAATAAGTAAGGTTCAAGATTCCTCTTGACCAAATTGCACACCAGACTGTAACTTTTAATGAGGGTTTTCCATTGGCCAGTACCGACTGTGTATTCACATATCCATTCAAATGAAAATGTGCCTCGTCACTCATTATGATTTTTTCATGAAAATCGGCTTACGTGTATCAAAAAGTTCAACTCTTTTTGAAGTCCATACGGATGTCCCTAACGTCATACGATGCCAAAGGAGCACACACATGTCCATGAGATTCTTAGTTTTTTTTGTACACCAACCAGTACATCGTACGTCATACATCATCAACCAATTTCCGGTCCAGCGATTAAATACTTTTTAAATTTGTTTTAATAATTCATTTATAATTCTATATACTTTTTTTCATTTTCTATATTTAAATATTCTTATTTAATAACTCTCATCCTAAGTAATCTTTTTCTAATTTTTTTTATTTCATCTTCTTTTTTTTAAATTTGAGTTTCAAGCCTCAAGTGGAATTAGTGAAACAAATAAAATAATAAAAAAAAAAGAAAAATAAGAACCAATAACCAAAAAGGAAAAGATTGTAATATTTAAAAAAAAAGTAATTAACATCAATACATATTATTTACTCAAGCATGTATAACCGAAGCTGTGTGTGCACATACAACATCAGGAGAATATGTAAGTTTTTTTTTTGTTTACGATATTAATTTTAATTTTTTTTACGATATTATTTTTTTTTGAATTGCTATGCTTCTTTAAGAATGTCAAAAGAAACAACTTGAGTGACTTTTTATGGTTTTTCTTTTTGTGCGGAATTTTCCTAATATCGTATATTAATGTAAAGGGGGTCCCTTTACTCGCAATCTATCGAGAATGTGAGCATTTTGTCAAAATAATATAATATATATATATATATATATATATATATATATATATATATATATATATATATATATGTGTGTAGGTGTTACAGGTATCTTGAGGTGGGATATTTGTTTTATATTTGTTTTTTATTAAATTTGATATGAAACTCTTTTTTTCAGTTATTTAGATACAATATAATTTCGCCAAATATTATATTATACCAATTTGATATTCATTTTTATTTCCTAATCTGTATTTTTTGTTATGATTTACTTTTTTATGAAAATTTCATAACAACTTCTTTTGAAAATTGAGTTTTCTTTTTTTTTAATTTTATTTTATTTATCTTTATTTTATCAGTAAAAGGAAAGATTTAAATAAAAAATTGTCCTAAGAAATTATGAAAACCAAAGAATATTTATTGATTTTTTTAAATTTTTTTTAATTGAGCTACATTTTGTTATTACAGTGGAGACAACAAAAAATATACAATCAATGATAAATGTGATATTTCCGTCTTTTTGATGAATACCAAAATAAAGTCATGAAGGTTTGAATTTTTTTAGGATCTGATAAGAAGAAAGAAAGGAGATGGTGAAGGAGAGCGATGAGGCTGAAGGAGAGGTAAGAGGCCGTGGAGCACGGAGCCTTATTGCATCAGGGGTTACAATAAGTTTAATTAAAAATACGAGTACGTTAAGTGGTCACATTTGGTAAGGGGAAGGGACTAACACGGTACCAGTACACCTCTGGTTCCGGGGTCTTGGAGATATCTAGATTTCGAATAGTTCAACAAATATTCCTTGTCAGTTTTTTAATATTTTTTTTTTAGCATTATTGATTTCCCACCAAATATGTTATAATTTGTTTTCGTATCCGTCAGTAGTCAGGCATATAATTAAAGTACGGTAGTCTGTAAATCAGCAAAAGTCCCCAACCCAATGACCAGGTATGCATGTGCTTCAAGCTAACATGCCTGTATTTGCTATCGCCGACCAGACACCCTTTCCGCTTAACTTAATATTTGAGTCCTGGTCGTATGCTAAGGTGGTTAGTAGAGATGTGACGGATATCCGGTAGTTATTCGGTATCCGGCCCATCCGGTGCCTTTTTTAATATCCGGCCGGAGCCGAATAATCTTTTTGTATCCGGCCGAATACCGGATAGTCTTTTTTGAGTAAGAAAAATAACAAAATATTAAGTTTTATGATCTGATTGATTTTATTTCATATAAAAAAGATAGGCTATCAGCAATTTAATATTGTACGTTTTCTACACCCACTTTATGGTGAATGAAAATTAGATTTTCTGCATTCATGGGTACTTTTATTTACTTATATTTTTATTTTATGTACTTTCATCAATTAGAGTTTATAATAGTACTCAGATTAGACTAATTAATAATACATTTGAAAGAGAAAATAAAAAACGTAATTCATATATATAAAGAACAATCCAAGTTTTGTTTGTGCGCTATCTTCTTTTTTTCGACTCCACCGATTTAAATGAAATGTTCAGGAGATCTTAGGACATGTTTGAAGAGTGCATATAAGAAATCTGTTTGCTGCCTGATGTCTAGAACCGGAGTTATGACCAAAAATGCACTCACATGTTTGTTTATTGCTTTATTAGTATAAATAATTTGTTTTGTTTTGTGTACACGCACTTCATTTTGCTGCTGCCGCGTGTAGGCCAAAACTACAGCATTTGATTTCCATTAAATGGATTTTGATATTTTATTTTGTCGAACTCTATAGAATGTTCCATGGATTTTTTGGACGACTTAAAGGTGGAATATTCGTTGTGAAACTTGGAAAAATTCGGTTAATTGTGAAATTCATTGTGATAGAAGACGTTTGGCGTGTATTGTGTGTGGAGACGCTTATGAGATATATATTAGATGACCCTGTGCTGCGATCAATGCAAAAACCCGATAGATTAGGTTATACATTGCGGGCGTTCACTCATTTATTCTCGGATACTAAGCTATTGGAGTATATCTGTGGACGAATCACATAGGTTAGCTGAAAGCTGTCAAAAAATCAAAGCAAAACGCATACCAATGAATTTTGCAGTCAGCTGGTTCTATACATTTGTTCTGGGATAGCTAGTTATTCCAAATTTGTTGGGATAACTGAAGATAGCTTTCATGAGAGCCGCTGTTTGTTCATCAGATGTGGTTTTGCACGCATTACAACAACAGAAAGTTATTCCAGATTGCTGAGAATAATTGAGTGAACGTCCATACTGACTTAGAATGTGCGCGATTTGACAGGGGTCATTTTCACATTATAATTTTCTATTCAGAAAATGTGCTATTTTTCTAGCTGAAATTGATTCGAGTTTTGCGTATTATTACACTGATTCCGATCTAACATTAGACAACTTACACGTCTTGCAATAATTAACTGAATGTCCGTGATAAGCAAATGCAAGAGTTACGTGCAGAAGAAATAAATGGAGACGTGCCTATATTGCACAGCTTCAAACTGCACAATCACCACCACAAATTCGACAAAAAGTTATTAGAAGAAGAAAAGTGCTAAATGTGGACTTCAATCGCCCTGCCTTGTTATACGATTCCGCAATCGCATTTACTTTCTCGATGCTCCCGGTGGGACATGCAAGACATTCGTCATTTAGTTGATTCTAGCAACAATTCGGCCAAGATCTCTTTCGTTGCTTGTTGCATCTTATGACATGTATGGCATTGCTACCACACTGTTTGAATGGGGTCGAACTGCATATTCCGCTTTGAAGCTGGTCATGAATTTTCTCACGGTTGACAAGCCAATAACGTGCACAATGACCAAGAATACGCCGACAGCGAAATTGATTCGAAAATGAAAAATCAGAATTTGGGATGAATGCGAATGATGGCGCATAAACGAGCTTTGGAGGCAGTTGATCAATAATGAAAGACTTATAACGTGATTCGAGATGATTTGGTGGGGATATCATATTGTTCAGCGAAGATTTTCGTCAAACGATTCCCGTCATCCTGAAATCTACTGCTGCCGATGAATTTAATGCATGCTTGAAATCGTCGTCTTTTTTCCGGCATGTCATTAAGTTGAAATTGACCACCAATAAGAGTGGCATTGCAGAACTACCCATCGGCTGCTAAATTCAGCAATTGCTGGCGCTTGGCAAAGGCCAAATTTCTGTTGATTTCTCGACTGGATTGATATCATACCCGACAAATTCTTGCGAGTTAACAACGTCAAAGGAGAAACTCATCAGCAAAGTAAAGTGTTCCCTGGAATTGCAAGAAATTATAAAAATCTCGACTGGATTTGTGAACGGGCAATACTAGCAGTGAAGAAAAAGGACGTCGTCGATAGCTTGGTAAACGGTGTTTCGTTTTTTTTTTGCGCCGGAAAACATATCGAAAAATATTGTTTATCATATCACGCTCTCCTTATTTTTATTCCAATCACATAAGTCACATTGAAATTTGAACTATCTGTGTTTTATTATAGCTCTGCAGTTCATTTGCAGGCGTTAAATTGGGGCGAGACGAAGTTCAACTGGTCCGCTAGTATACAATAAATATTAATTATTGACATTAGTACATAACTAATAATTTGTTAATTTAATTTATTAACTCGATCAATTATTTGTATGACTTGATGTTCACAGGTTTTTTCCGCTATTTTGGTCACTTTCTTCTTTATGCAAATAAAATAACTTTACTTTATATTTCTTCCCTACGTTTCGTTGGATTTTACCACCTTCCTTATTGGAATGAAATATTAAAAGTTTACATTTATTTTTTTAATTAAATTAAATTAAGCATTAATGGATTGATTGCAACGACTAGAAGTCGTTTTTCATTGTTATTCAAAACAAGTTATTAATATTGTGTCTTATTCTAAAATGAATAATAGTTAACAAAAAAATACAATGTAAACTTCTAACATTTCGTGTCAAAATAAACAATCGACCCAACGCAACGCAAAGGGATTTTAATGATAAGGATCATTTAAATCAAAAGCGTATATAAAATCTAATATGGAGTTTGCTTTATTAACGTTAATTAAGTTTGGATTCAAAAATAACTCCGAGATCTTTTTAACTAAATTGTAAACGATTATGTTTGTTTTCGTATATGGTGGCAATATTTTTTAAAAATCAAGAAAGTAATGAACTTCTCTTCTCAACATGCAATCTCAATATTCATCCAGTATATGAAATGACAGAACATTAATTACAACAAATGCGCCGGGAAGGTATACTACTTTAGCCGTGCTTTTTTTTATCGCCAATAACCCATATGGTTCACCCCGTGAAAATAAAACGATCTGGGTTATGTACTTACATGTACACTCTGTTTGCCGAATTTAATACTAATATTTGCAAAACCCAGATAGAAACCCCGATAGAAACCTGGATCTCGTGTTGTTTTTGTAATACGTGTTAAAACATAACCCAGACCCAGAACCGTAGATAATAAAACGCAGCTTTTGTTTGTTTATAATTTTTGATTAAATGAAAGAGAATGGATCTTATATTAATAAATGTTTTATTCAATGTCGGCAATTATGTATGGAATACAATATCAGGTAAATGTCCGCCTCTGTTAGTCTCACAAATGCGAGCCCTTTTGAGTACAGTTTTATTATATTCTCACTCATTTCACGCGGTATTTTATTAATTTCATCACGAATATTTTTTTTGAGTTGCTCAAGCGGTTCTGGTTTGCTTGCATAAACCTTGCTTTTCAGATATCCCCACAAAAAGAAGTCCGGAGCAGTCAAATCAGGCGACCATGGAGGCCAATCAACATCAGCATTTCTTGAAATAAATTTTTGTTAAAAGAGGTCTCGCAGTAATTCCATTGTAATCCTGGCTGTATGCGATGTGGCACCGTCTTGTTGATACCACATGTTAATCAAGCCCAAAGCATGTAGTTGTGACGTTAAAAAGTTTTCAATCATATCACGATATCGCTCCCCATTCACAGTTACCGTTACGCCGCGCCGTTTTCATTTTGAAAGAAGTAAGGTTCAATGATTCCTCCTGACCAAATTGCACACCAGACTGTAACTTTTAAGGGAGGGCTTTCCATTACCCACTACGGACTATTCTGTATATATACATATCCATTCAAATGAAAATGTGTCTCGTCACTCATTATGATTTTATCATGAAAATCGGGGTTGTAATGCGCTAGGTATAGCATCCCATTGGTTTATGTATGGCGGCGTTAATGGTCTTGTGAAAGAAGCTCTTGTGTCAACTGAATCTTAAATGGAAATAAATGCAAATCCATGTGCAAAACTTTTGGCCAAAGTTGTTCATTGAAGACCAAGCTTCTGAGCACGGCGTCGAATTGAGGTTGATGGATTGTTTTGAACACTTTCTTGAGCAGCAGTAATGGTTTGAGCTGATCTTGCAGTACCTTGTGGTCCATGCTTGGTCCTATCACCTGCAGACCCTCTTTCTTCGAAATCATTCACAACACGATAAATAGTGCGTTCATTCTCCCAAAAATTTGACGTAACATTCTCGTCGTCACAGTAATCGAGGATTGATTTTGATAACATTTTATCGATTAAACGATTAAAACACGTTGGTTTATCGAATATTTTTCCATAATAAATTTGCCACGTGTCTAGTTCACGACTGCCAAATATTAATTGTCAAGACTAATGTTTACCAAAATCGCGGCAAAACAAAGTAGTATACCTAGCCGGCGCACACCCTGTATTTGCATTGTAAAAAGTAAGATAATCTTGTGGAAGTGGAGAAAAAGGCAAAACACATGTTTTATTTGGTTTTACTTTTACCGGTCTGATTTGAGTATCAGACCACCAAATTATTATACTTTTCATTAGGGCAGATATTCGGACGCCGAATATTCGGCTATCCGGCCTAGCTGCGGGGCGGATATCCGGTATCCGGCCAAAATCACTATTCGGTATAACTCTAGTGGTTAGGATCAGCAAAATTTAAAAACCGTTGCTATGTCTTTACATTTGCATGAGCAAATGTTACATACAAGAGTTCACTTGGATAAATAAAAATATTCTTCTCAGAAAGTCTTTTTAAACATTGATTAATGTTTTTGTACTTTGTATGATATGCTGTGAACTTCAGAATTATGCGAGCATTAGTCACTATTGGAAGATATGCTTTTTCCCAAATACTTACAACCTTTTTATAAACTATTTCCGCTACATCACCAAATGAAGGTTCTTTGTTGATATTTCTTTCTAATTTAAGATGAAACCTGCGCCATTCATAATATTTGATAACATCTGCGTATGTTGGTAAAATATTTTCCTCAGGTTCCTCAATTTTTCCAAAAATTAGACATTTATAAAAACGTCTAGTTTTTTTTCATTTATACATAATATAAAATTTATATAATGTTTTACTCTGAATAAAAGGCATTAAATTTGCATTTACCTTTTTTTAAATCGCACAATTTTTCACCATAAAACTTTTTTAAAATCAGTTGAAATTACATGCGAATGCAATTATTTCACATTCTCTATATAGAGATGAAACTACGTGCATGGCCTTCTTCGATTTAAAAAAAAAAACAGGTTGGAAAACAAATTATTATGCTATAAAAAAAAAACAAAATAGAATGAATTTTCATGACAAAAATAGATGAACGTTAAAAATTAAAAAAAATTAACAAAAACTAATGATTCAGTGTGAAATTGTATTTGTAACAGGAAAAATGTTCATTGATTTGACAACGTTAGGTACCTAATTCTGTTTTAAATAGAAGGAAAACATCGTAAATAATCCATCAGACAATTTTTCCTGATCGTACTTATGTATATCGCCCCAAAAATACGATTTTATAACAAAATATTGCCAGAGAGTAACCCCATACAATAAAAAAAACTTCAGCATACACTAAAATTTCAGGATAACAAAGTAGCTTACAACTCACATCGCAGGCGCAGGCTAAAAATGAACCATTTTTATACTACTAGTAGCGGCTCTCTTCTCCCTTGTATTGAAATCAAAAACGCTATCTAGAAATTCTTCTCGCCTGGCATTTATACATACAGTCCACTTGACAACTGTATCGCCAACGAAATATCTGTTGTTAACTATCAGAGCATTTTTTTTTGTCTTGGCTGGGCAGTTCATTGTTCTTGTCTTGAAATTTCATTTAAACAATAAAGGTTGAGGTGTAGCTAAGGCTGTTTTAAAAGATTTATCAAAAATGAATTTCATTTGTCCTGTTGAATGAACATTAACTAATAAGGATGCTGTATTTGAAATATTTAAGTACAAACAACCATTTTGTAAGGGTGCCAACTGAATTCTTGCCGGCATCAAAGACAAAAAATAATGGCCGCGTTCGATAGCATACCCAAAGCAATGCGGATTGCTTTGTGTTGTTGTAACACCTAAGGAAGAAACATCTAGTTTTTTTTCCACACTATCAGAATTGGTCGAAAAGAGTTTGTAGCATGCCCGTCTTACGACCAATGGTTTGCCAACACAGAAAACTGTGAATCTAATGAACTAAACATATATTGTCAAACTTAAATCTCAAGCAACCCAAAAATTAGTGAATTCGTTTAGCTTCGTTTGGAAAAGGAAAAAAACAGCTGTCAAATTTGATGCCAGGAATCGATGTCAAAATAAAAGCGAAGAGAGACCCCACTGCCAGAAAAAGAAATTTGTGTAAGTTTTGAAGCACAGATAAGTATTAGGTTTTTTTTGTATCTATTTTATATTAAAAAGTGTAACCACTGTAAAACTTCAAGAGTGTGGAAATCTTTGTAAATCTTTGCAAACGCAAATTGGGTCCTTTGTGTTTACAACGTCAAATGTGATCTTCCATATGCAAGGACAGAAAAAATGATCAGTCAAGACATTATCAAAACCAAACTAAAAATATTAAAAAAATAGAAAAACAACACGCAACACAAACAACAGTCCACAAAACAAAAATATTCTATAAAATAAAATGACGCTCCAGAATTTCAGTAAACAAATTTTAAAATTCTCTATTACTTGTGTTTTCCTTACTGCGTTTCTTTCTTTATTCCTGTTTGTCTTTAATGTTCAATATGAAGATTTCATTCCTCTACACAAATAATGGACTTATTGCTCGAGTTATTTACCCATCACAAAATCAAGAAAATAGCAGAAATAACTTGACAGCTTCGTGTTTTGACAGTTTTTAGACTTTCGTACGTTTCACCCCAAAAAACATCGTTTACATCGTTGTATTTGTAAATTTGACTTTCTATCCGTGAGAAGATGTGAAATCGAACAACAACTAATGAGAAAATCAAATTTTGAAGGCATAGACATATTTTATTTGTGGAAAAAATTAAGTTAAATTTATTCTTGAATGATGTTGCCCCCTCCTGATCAAAATCTTTCCTACGCCCTTTGGTGGGTCTAAACTAATTAATATATGATTAAGTCAGTCATGGAACTTATTCTGTAGCACTTTCGACTATGATCTAGCTTGGCCTTTCTGATTTCCATATGCCTAGCTTCCAATGCTTCTTCAGAAAGGACACCAATAGGTAAATGCAAGAAAGAAATTATGTCTTTCGCATGTACCAGGAGCTTATGGACAATGCTAGGCATGTAGTACCAAGTGTATTTAGAAAGGTACATGGTTTTCGTATTTTCCAATAGTTTCAGAAATCTCTACATTAATTTCGCGACCAGTTGCAATCGTTCTTACAATAATTCCAAAGTTGCGTATAAGTTCTTTATCTATCCCAGTTATCGCCGAGCTTAGTTCAGGGTTTGTGAAAAGGCGTTTAGCCGTATTGCCGTCTTTGCTCGTACCATATCCAGTTTTAGGGATATCTACAAGTAACCCCATTTTAAACCTAAAATTTTTTTGAATAATTTTTTTTTCTCCAAACGCCGATTTCATTTCTTAACCGCGTATTTCCCAAGATTTAAATAGCAGTCTGTAAGAGAAGTGTAGCAAGCACGCGAAACATATGCTCCAGGAATGAATGTGTTTGGTGATCGATCTTCCACAGAACGTATATTCATTTGCGAAGTTTAAGCTCCACATATATAGCAATTTTGAGCTGCATTTCACTCAATGTATAATGTATAATTGAACTACCATCAAGCATCGCCATTAGCATTGTGTATTTAGTATTAATGTTTCTTCCATCAATATTGATTTCAAAATGGTTAAGATGTTCAATAATCTCCTTCATGTGGCTTTGCTCGGAAGCAATAAGGGAACTATTTTCTTTTTGGAAAATGAATTTTGTATGCCTACAGAAAAAAGTGAACTTCGCCGGGAATTTATCCAAACTTCTGCGTTGCTTATGGGTATTCACTAATTTTAATGGAACAAAAGTCAAATAAGAAGCTATCCATATTAACACTGGCCCAAAATTTTAAACAACCTATTATTAAGGCCTTAACACGATACTAGTTAACAATTTGCTATATACATATTAATTTACTAACTCTTCATAAACTTTAAACCTTTTGTGAACTAGAAAATTCCTAATTAAGCAGATAGCAGAACATTTGTAGGGTTTAAATTTTGAAGAAACACAATTATTGGTTTTATGCGTTGTAGTTTAATTATATGTTGATGGAAAACCGACAAGTGCTCTAAATAAGTATTCGATGTTTATATTTTCATCATTTTAACTGCATTATTTACAAAAAAAAGGTTGTGCACCAACAGGACTCAATCCTAACCGCCTGTGACATACATACTTAAGGTGGCGCTAGAGTCCGGGGTGGACCAGAGCCTCAACCAACAAGCTTCTTCCAGTCGGCTCGGTTTCTAGCTATCTGTCTCCAGTTTCGCATTGCAAGTTGGTTGAGATCCTCTTCCACTTGCGTGCGCCACCTTTTACGCTGTACATCTCTACTGCTCTGTCCCACGAGGCAGGATTCAAAGACTCCGTGCCGGAGCATTGTTGTCCATTCACTCTAGAAGACCCAGCCATCCCAATCGTTGGCTTTTCAATTTTGTGACTAGGTCGGTGTCGCAGTACATCCCGTACAGTCCGTTGTTGTATCGTCTTCCCCATTCCCCATCTATGCAGACGGGACCAAAAATCACCCGGAGAATTTTTCTCTCAAAACACCCTAACGCGTTTTCATCCACCGTTAACAGTGTCCAACTGTCCATGCCTCTGCAACATACATCAGGACTGGGATGATGACCGTTTTATATATGGACAGTTTAGTTGTTCGAGAGAGGACTTTGCTGATCAATTGCCTTCTTAGCCCAAAGAAACAGCAATTTGCAAGAGGAATTCTGCGTTTGATCTCAGCAATTGTATAATTCGCTGAGTCTATAGCGGATCTTAGGTATACAATGTCTCTGACCACTTCAAAATTATAGCTGTCTATATTGACGTTCAGTCCGAGATGCCTGCCGGTGCTGGGTGTTCTTTTTTTGTGGCCAGCATAAATTTTGTTTTGCTTTCGTTCACCGATAAACCCATCTTCTTGGCTTCCTTCTCAATTCTCACGAAAGCATCACACTTTGTTCGTCCGATTATGTCAATGTCGTCAGCGTAAGCCAGTAATTGGACGGACTTTTGAAAGATTTTGTCTCTGGTATTGACGTGAGTATTTTGCACTATTCTTTCAAGAATGATGTTAAAGAAGTCGCATGACAGCACGTCGCCCTACCTAAAACCTTTTTTGATAACCTATCACATGCCAGATGGATTAAGTACGATACTAAACAGATAAAGTAGCCATTTATTGATTTAAACTTTTGTAAAATGTTAAGAAGGTAGTAGCAAAACCCTTTTTTTAACTTAGTATCTAAAAAATGATTTAACATATTACTAAATCGACTTAAATTTTGCGCCACTGTTTTTAAATGTGTGTCTATAATTGCTGTGCCTGGAGCTACCGACAAAGCCCTATTTGCAAATAAGATCGAATGAACTGCTCGTATTCGGTACAGATGACAAATTTTACTTTATAATCTCAACAATGCTTTTAGCCGTTTTGTTTAATAGCGATTAAAGTTTGACCGCAGCAATAATTTCCGACACAGCAGCAGTTTCAGACAATAGTTCGGCTTTATATATTTGTCATAAAGTTATGTTCGCTTACTTTTTTGCATTATTTTAGGCGTGTTTAGTTGTAGTTTATTAAGAAAATAGATTTAGTATTGTGCTAGTTAAAAAGTGTTAATGAAAATATTAGTAAAATGCTTTAGTATTAGTAAACTGTTAAGTAGTATCATGCTAAGCCCCCCTTAACATCACTTTGTTTAAAATTTTGCGCCCTTGATATTAAAGTAAAAATGATATTCAAACATAAAGTTCCGATAATATTAAACACGTGTTAAAATGGTGTAATTTAATTGGGTTTTTTGACCTTTTTATTTTTATGCAATTAATTAAACAAATTAATCCATTTTTTAAATTATTCCCGACGTTTCGTTGGTAATTTTCCAACTTCCTTAGAGGATATTTTTTTTTGTCATTTTTTATTGGACCTACAACATATTACAATTTTTTTTGGATTGACATTTGTCTTCTGCCAAGTGTGGTTGCAAAAATAAGATAAATAAACGTGCAAAACAGGATCTAAATAGTTTAAAAGTGGTAAAACAAAACAAACGATTAAACATAATAAGTGCTGAGTAAGTCTTAGCATTTAGACACCATTACTTATTAAAAAAAGGCAAGTTGAAATAAGACAACCTCAATCAATGCACAAAAGAGGACTAGAAGAAATCTCACCAGAACACCCACAAATCGAAAAGCGTTACTCAAGTTTCTTGCAAAATCACCACAATTCTGCAATGGAAACTCGAACCGAAAACAATCGTGAAACGATTATGAGACACCTGCTCAAGGGGAATAGCGATGAGCTCTTTAGCCACCTTGCAACCAAATCTGCAACACCTTCATGTCGAATTGGCTAGTCTGAAATCTCGTTGAAGAGGTAAACGAAAGAGTAGTCCAATTAGAAAAGCGCAATTGGATGCTTGAAGAGCAGTTTGATAAGATACTCCAAAAAACACAGAATCAAACTTGGCAGTTCGCTTTCCTTTTGAACAGAATACAGATGTGTGCGAATCTGCTAAATCCATTTGTTCCAGCCTTTTAAAGGGGAATAATCCAGATCCTATCGTCGAATCCGCTTTCAGTTTAAAAAGCCGCAACAAGCGAATGGCACTTGTTATCCTGAAATAGAAGTCGCGCGAAAAAGCATGGAGCGTGTTAAGAAAATCAGGATCTCTTAAAGGGAGAAATGTTAGCATTCATAAGGATTTGCCATTTAATATGCGACAAAAACGAGCCAAACTCTTGCGGGTGCGAAAGGTGCTCCATGACAAGGATCAAAAGAAGAAAATAGTTGTTCGGGATGACAAACTGTTGGTGGAAGGTGAACAATTTACTTGAGATTCTGCAAGAGGTCTGATGTGTTGTGAAAATAATGGTATTAACATTTTGAAAACTATTTTTGGAGGCATTTCCAAAATAATTTAAAAAATGAACTTTTAAAAACAAACAACACGTACCAAATGGCATCAAATCCAAATGTCATCGAAGCTCTTAACGAAGCTGACGTCTCATCTCACAGGGTGAAACCTCAACAACCAAATTTTAATTTGGGTGATAACACGAGTCAGGGGCGCTTACACCAGACATGAAGTTCTGTTGTTTACCAGAATGAAAATATTTTTACAAGAAAAATTAGTATATTAAGTTACGACCTAGCAGGAATGTTTGTTAACTTTTTCAATTATATACAAAATTTTGAGATTTTTGTTTTATTTGAAAAACATTTATTAGAAAATGAATAGAATAATTTTAAGGAAATATTTCTTAATTACGAACTAAGATGGAACCAAGCAATGAGAACAGCTTAGCGAAGCACTGCAAGAGATTGATAAGACAAATCTGATGCTTATTGGCGATTTTAATGTTAAGATTGGGGTGTCACAAAATAACTTCGTCTCTACACACATCCCGAACTTAACTTCAAACCGTAAATCTAAGGACACAGTTCAACAGACTCAGAGGGAGAATTCAAATTTGTTGGAGGCACAGATTCTTTGGTAATAGACTACAGCTTTACGTCTGGAGTCTAGAATAATATTATAAATGATTTTAAGGTTGGAATCAAGACATTCTCTGACCACATGCCCCTCGAATTCACCTTTACGACCCATGTATCGGAAATACCTGATAGTGCAAAGCAGTTGAACCTAATCCCGAGACTACTCTGGAAAGACAAATACAGGGTCACTTATCAAAGGAATTTAACAAAAGAACTCGGAAAACTCAACAAATTGCATAATCTAGTTGACGTAGTTCGCTGTTCACTGTCAAATATAATTAAAAGCTCTAACCCTCAAAGTCCACCGTAGAAAAGTAAAAAAGATTTAAAAAAGAGTGGTTTGATTTTGATTGCTTGAATGCTAGGAAGAAATCGTTTAAATTTGTAAAGCTTTTTCGAAAATATAACGTATGGGAATTTAGGGTGTTGTACTCCCAGGCAAATAGAGCGTTTAAACAAATGTGTTACATGAAGAAGGCAGCTGTTGAGAGAAGAAATATAGAAGTCTTATTAGTACAAGTTGTTCCACTGATTTCTGGAGAGCTATGAAGAAAGTTAATGGTAGAAGAAATATCATCGCGCTGGTCCAATATGCCGAACCACTAACTCTGGACGAGTTTTAAACGCTCCCTTCGAGATCCAGGAAGTTCGAGAAGTTGCAAATTGAATTAAGCCCCTGGTGCAGACCGTATTCTCTTTGAATTTTTCAAGCATGCCACAGACGACTTCATTTAAGCGCTTACCACTGAACTCAAAGGAACAGTTCCTGAAAGCTTCAACAAATCGATTATATATCTTGTTGTGACAACAACAGAAGAGCACCATTCGTTCACGAAGCTACCTACACCATATCAAAAATGATAAACATGCACAACGACGATGAAGATGCGACGCGACGATGCCACCCGAACAGCACTCAACAGCAGCATCTCAAATTTATTATACTTTTTATTCTATTCTATTTTTGTTAATGTAATATTACACTTTCTGTTTTATACTTACTGTACCTTTTATTTATTGTAGAGTAAGCATTTATTTTGTATAAAAGTGGCCGATTTAAAATAATAAAATCACTTGCTGTTAAACGGTAAATCAAATGCTTTGTTTTCGATTGACTTCCCCCCACCAGAGGTAAGGGGTCATTGCATTAATTTAAGTGTCGACAAAACCATTGGTCCTTCGAACCTTTGAAGCGTAACGAAGGCTTCATAACATTGGTTTACTTTTTTAAATATCAAGACGATTCAACTACCATTCTGATGCGGTGGAGAAAACATGGATACGTTTTTACTTCAGACGTAGAGAAAATGTACCGCCAAATTGAACCCATGAAGACCATCAAGATTATCAAAGAATCCTCTGCCGAAGCTCCGACAAAAATCGTATTAGAGAATACGAATTGAACACTGTAACCTACGGCACCGCATCAGCCCCTTACCTGGCTGTAAGAACCCTTCAACAACTTGGTGAAGACGATCAATTGAAGTTTCCAATAGCAGCAGAAATTTTAAAACAAGACTTCTATGTCGATGACGTGAAGAACAGAGGAGATAGCATTTCTGAGTGTAGAAATGCTCAAAAACAACTTATCGATATGTTGAAGGGAGCAGGATTCCACTTGCGAAAATGGGCTGCAAACAATAAGCAACTACTTCAGGATATCCCTGAAATCCTTTAAGTGACACTTTTCAGTTTAAAGTGAACTAAGAAACTAACATCAATCCACAAACCGCACTTACAAAAGGAAAAACCTTATCGGAAATAGCTAAACTATTTGACCCTCTGGGTTGGGTGGCTCCAGTGTATGTTAGAGCGAAAATCTTGATGCAGCGTATTTGGCAAACCGAGACCAAGTGGGATGACCCACTTTCTATCGAACTTCAGAAACAATGGAACAAATTGAAGACGAATCTAGTGGCAGTTGAATACATCAGAATCCCAAGGTAGATAGCGACAACAAAATATTAACATATTGAGCTTCACGGGTTTTGTGATGCTTCCGAAGCAACATATGCGGCCGTAGTCTATGCAAGAGTACCTGTACCAACTGGTTTCTATATTACCTCAATCTTAACTGCAAAAAGAAAAGTGGCACCAATAAGAAAGAAACTTCCTCTTCCAAAGCTAGAACTATGCGGTGCTCGTCTGCTATCGAAACTACGGGCAGAAACATTGAAGACCTTTGGCTCGCAAGTTGAAAAAATATTTGCCTGGACAGATTCCACTCTAACATTGGCCTGGATCCAGAAATGTCCATCTACATGGAGGACATTTGTTGCAAACCGAGTGTCAGAAATACAAGAAGCAACAAACACAGCCGGCTGGAGGTATGTAAGATCATCCAATAATCCAGCTCATTATGACTCAAGAGTCTGTTTACCAGAGCAGATGCCGAACAATCAATTGTGGTGGAATGGACCTGATTGGCTGCAATTTGACTTAGTTCAATGGCCTATATAAGAACAACATCCAAATGCAGGGTACGATATTCCCAAAGCCAGAAAGGTCTTAACGATTGAAACGAAAGAAACTAGTGACGTTAGCAGAAGATTCTCAAAATACTCAAAACTAATAAGAGTAGCCGCCTATTGCATACGATTCAGAGCAAACTGCAGGCGCAAGAGACTGAACATCCACTCGAAACTGGCATTTTAACAGTAAATGAGTTGAATATTGCCAGAAAAAGAATTATACGATATATTCAAGAAAAAGTATATGCCGAAGAACTAAAATGCCTACGAAGCGGAAAGAATATCAGCAGCAAAAGTGAGGTACTTTCCTTAAACACATTGTTGAATAACGAGAATATCCTTCTTGTTGGTGGCCGATTACAAAATGCGGAACTTTCTAATACACAAAAACACCCAATCATTCTGCCTCAAGAAGAGTGGTTCACAAAATTTCTGGTTGAAGACGCCCACGAACGAACACTGCACGGTGGTATCCGACTTACACTTGCAAAACTAAGGCAGCGTTATTGCGTCATTCAAGCTAAAAGATGTATTCGACAAGTCGTACACAAGTGCATGAAATGCTTCCGTTTTACTGCACAACCAAATACTCAACAAATGGGAATTCTTCCAGCAGCTAGAGTAACACCATCGAGACCACTTACACATACAGGTGTTGATTATGCTCGACCAATCCAAATAGTAATCTCCAAAGGGCTAGGAAATCGATCGACCAAGGGCTACATTGTCATATTCGTTTGCTTTGCTACCAAGGCAGTTAACATCTTGTGAGTGACCTCACCTCAGCAGCATTTATATTAGCCTTAGGACGATTCACCTTAAGAAGAGGGATATGCTCACATTTCTACAGTGACAATGGAACTACATTTATTGGAGCTGATAAAGAAACGCAACAGCAAATGAAAGCAGCTATCAAGCATAGTGTGGAAGATGCATCACCAATGCTTGTTAAAGATGAAATGCGATGGCACTTTATACACCCCGCCTTACCTCACTTTGGCGGACTGTGGGAATCTAGCGTAAAATCGACCAAATATCATGTGAAAAGGGTAATCGGAGAAACAATGCTGACGTTTGATGAACTTTCCACACTTCTTACCCAAATAGAAGCATGTCTCAACTCTCGAGCACTTACGGCAATCGAAAACGACGCTGACGATAATGCAGTTCTCACTCCAGGACACTTCTTGATTGGAGGTGCGTTGAATGCAGTTCCCGAACCAATCATAGATGAAAAGAAAACATTCCGCTCTCGCTGGCAATTCATCCCAAAAATGACTCAAGACTTTTGGAAAGTGTGGTCATCCGAATACTTATGCCAGCTTCAGCAATTGCCTAAGTGGAAGCAAAAAGAAGAAAATATTAAAGTTGGCGACATTGTTCTTGCGAAAGAAGACCGACTTCCGGCGACTACCTGATGATGAGAAGGGTAGAAGAAGTTCATCCTGGGAAAGACAACAGTGTTCGAACTGCAACTGTTTTTACGAGTAGTAAGAGCAAACACTTCAAGCGACCAGTAACAAAATTGTGTAAATTACCAAGTAAACACTTCAACAAAACACTCACATCCATTATTGTGGCAGTATATTTTATTTGGCTTACTGAATCTGGGTAACACCACTCCTATTCAGCAAATAAACGACGATGTTCAGATATTTCCTTTCGACAATCACCCTGGAATATACTTCGAAGTTGTAGCTCGTACCTATTGCAGAGAAAGTTGTAGTGCCATTTGGCTATCCCTTCGTTTTCCCTCATAAATTCGATGAGCGGAGAAAATTGTTGCTGGTGCCTTGCTGTCTTGGACTACTACACGTTTATTAAAAAAAGTTATTGTTTATTTCTCTAGTTTGTTTTTATAAAAAAAAGTACTAGTTAAACTCACATTTTTACTTATTTAAATGAAAAATGTACAGCAAAATATCACTTTCGACCGTGTCGATAAACCAGTTCGCCAAAGAAACCCTATCGGAAATGCACGCGTTAAAAATTGAAACGTCAAATTCGATTTCGAAAATAGGACGAATGTAAAAAGAAAGAGACGAAATCGAAAACAGTAATATCAAATCTCATTTCGGCCACCTAAAACGATTCGCTTCGTATTCTCTAATCAGGCCGCTGCACTCATGTATGCAGACGATATAGTCTTCTTCGCCGACACGGTCAATGGAAAGCAACTAATGATGAATAGGTTAGGAAAGTACTGCAAGACCTTGAATCTGGTAGTGAATCTACAGAAAGCAAAAATGATGGTCTTCAAAAGTTGTGGAGGCAGACTATCGAGGAACGAAAAATGGTTTTTTAATGGAGAGGCTGTTGAAACTATACGGGAGTACAAATACCTTTAAATCCTTATATCTTCAAACCTGAACATAAAAAGGCACCTAGACGGAAAATTATCCGAAGCAAAACCGGCACTTTTGGCGCTATGGGAGCGATGCATCAAGAGCAAATACATCGAACACTGCAAAGCAAATGTTATTCCGCTCTACCGCAGCGTCAATTATTTTATATTGAGCGCAAGTCTGGGGTTATAATTCTTTCGATTAAGTAGAGAAATTTCGGCGGTACTTTTTTAAAATGATTTTTCGTTACCAAAAAACACTCCTACCTACATGCTTTAAACGCGTACGGCTCCTTTGATAACGGACACTCTTAGCATGCACTTCAACTATTTAGTTAAAATTATGCATATGAAAAATGAGAGGATACCAAAAATCAGTCTTAATAACATGATTGAGACGAGACGATCAATGATGCTGGATTGGGAGATCCTGGCTACCGAAGGCGGTACAAATTTAATGATTACTCAGAATGAAAATCCGTCTTCACTAAGAATTAAGTTCAACACCATGCTTGAGAAACTTCGAAATTTGATGTATAACAGAAATGTAGCGAAAGCCAAATCCTCGCCGTTTAGATGCTTTTACAGCCGCCTTGTGTACAACCTTGGAAACAATACGTACCTACTTAATGGCAATACAATCAATAGTATCAGCAATGTTTTTAGAGCGAGAGGGGAATTGTTGAATTTGAACTGTATGCCACATAGACCTGATCTTCCAATACTTTGCACGCTCTGCAATATGAAGACGCGAGAGGACACTTACCATTTCATTGCGATATGTCCAGTTTTTAACGAGTTTCGGTTGATGTATTTTGAAAAGAGCTGCCTGGATGACGACGAGCTGCTTAGTGTACTAAACGGAGAGAAAGGGTGGGATGTACTGAATAGTTATGTTGTAACTGCACTGCGTTATAGAAAATCCATAATGGAAGAAGAATTTTACAATCAAAATTATAATTGCATATGTGTACATATATTAAGATCTTTTTTTGGCTTTTTGGTATGCTTATAATAAAATTGCCAGTCTGGTAGACGGCCTTAGGTCAAACCATTTAGACTTCAGTATATATAACTATGTATAATCTTTTATATTTTGAAATAAAGTCAATTTAACTAACTAAAAAAAAAAACGAACTATTACAATTTTTTAATCTTATATACCTACATAGTTATTGTTTTTAACTTACTGTTGTCATTTGCATGTATAGTTTTTATTAAATTTAAACATTTATATTGCACTATTTATTGGACGGAAAATAAATAAATTAAAACAAAGAAAACAAAAATTATCAACTAATATCACAGCCTTATTTACTTACTGACCGCATTTTAGCTTGCGCTGAAATTATCTTTGCCTTCTTGAAAATTCATCGTTCTCTTAATATTTTGCTGAATTCTTAAGCTCTCCATGTGAAAGTCTTCTTCATGTTTCTTTCCTTGTCAAGTATTTTTACGTCATCAAAATCAGCGGTGTGCCCACGTCCTGTCGTATGTTGTGAGAGTCCAGTTGATGCTCTATTTTTCCTACCGTCAGCTTGGTGTTCTGCTATTCTCGTAGCTGGTGTGCGTTTTGTTGTGCCAATATAGACAAGATCGAACACTTCATTCGTGTAGCCCTTACATTTTATTTCATAAAACACGTCATGTTGTTGCTCTTTTTGCAGTGGTGGTTTGGTTCGTATAAATATTTTGCTAAGAGTATGGTTTGATTTGACGAATGAAGTTCTCTCGTTGTTATTATTTCATGTAGGTTTTTGTTGTCCATAAGCTTGGGAATGAAAATTATGCTATGGAAACTGATGTCAGCGTTGCCCCTTGTGTGTTTATGATTGTTGTTATTATATTTAATTTGATTAATTTTGTCATTAATTTAATCATTTATTACTTTATGTGGAAAATTGTTCTTTAGGAGTATTGTTCTGATTTTAGTGATGTTTTCTGTATAGAGTTTTGGGTCGGAAATATTTAGAACTTTTAAAAGGTGGTTCACAAATGTAAACATTTTGTTTATTTCAATTCGTTAAATCCTAACCTGAACAATATGTTTATAAATAAATACTTAAAACCACTTAACACTAAATTTCTAAGCTATTGTAAAACAATGTTTTGAATTTTGAATTTTTAAAATTGTCATTTGGTGAAGCAACTATAAAAACTTTGTTGATTAGGTTTTTAGCGGTGATGATTTTGTATTTTTGTGGTTGCGTTGATAGGAAATTGATAATTGTTCCTGAGGCTACAGTGTGCCACTGCCGGTGGTGGTGATGGTGATGGTGATGGTGGAGGTGATGATGACGATGGTGGCGACGACGAAGGCAATGTTGACTGTGATAATGATGATGACGAAGAAGTTCCCGTAGGCTGAGATGAGGGTTTAGTTATTTCATGATTGTTTTCTCGCGAGACAAATTTTTTTATTTGGACAAAGCATGGCCAGATAGAGGAATCCATGATAATCGAATATTTGGATGAAGGAACACTCAATTTAAATGTTAAGAATTTGAGTTTTGATAAATCAGTTTCTTTTTTAATTAACGGAGTTCTTGCGTAGTTTCCAGGATCTGCCGTAGGGTGAACATTTGATCGATTGTGGACTTTCCTGGCCTGAAACCGCACTGATAGGGTCCAATCAGGTTGCTGACAAATGGTTTCAGACGTTCACATAATACAGCAGAAAGGATCTTGTACGCGATATTCAGGAGACTTATTCCTCTATAGTTGGCGCAGTTTAGAGGGTCTCCTTTTTTGTGGATTGGGCAAACGATGCTGAGGTTCCATTCATCAGGCATACTTTCTTCTGACCAGACTGCAGAGATGAGTTGGTTTATGCACTGTACCAATCCATCTCCGGCTGCTTTAAAGAGTTCGGCGGGTAGTCCGTCGGGGCCAGCAGCTTTGCTGTTCTTTAGTTTGGATATTGCTATCCTCACTTCATTTTGTTCAGGTGGACGGAAATTTTGTGTATCATAGTCCATGTTGAATGGTTCATTCTGCCTGACAGCGGGATTTTGGTCTTCATCGCCGTTTAACAGTCTGCAGAAATGGTCCTTCCATTTACTCAGCACCGACTGTGACTCTACTACGAGGTTTCCATTCCTATCTCTACAGGCTTGTGTGCGGGTTTTTTTTGCCTTGACACGTTCTTTTTACCTGTTGGTAAAACTTCCGCACATTGTTCCTGCAGTAGTATCTCTCAATATCTTCGATCGCGCGCTTCTCATGTTCTCTCTTTTCTTCTGGAGAAGCCGGTGTTCTTCCCGTCTTTTCTGCTCGTAGAGCTCACGAGCAGCTCTCGCCCTTCTTTGCAGCGCCGCATTATATGCCATTTGTTTTGCTGCATGTGCCTGCCTGCATTCTTCATCGAACCAGCTGTTTCGTGGTGGAGGTCCGGTGAAACCTAGCACATCAGTTGCGACACGTCTGATTGCTTGTTGACAGCGTTGCCTCTGGTCTTCGGCACTTGATGCTGGCGGCAATGGATTTCTTGAGAGGTAACGGGATATTCAATCGGCATAGGTTCTGGCGGTCTCTTGCGATTGCAGTTTTCCGACGTCATACTTCCTCACAGTATTACTCCGTTGTTGGGACGTTCGGGTTATTCGCATTCTTACCTTGGCTGCAACAAGGTAGTGATCCGAGTCGATGTTAGCTGCTCGGAAGGTGCGAACATCCAGAATACTGGAAGCGTGCCTTGCATCGATCGCAACATGATCAATCTGATTAACGGTTATTTGATCTGGATGCCGCCAAGTCCCTTTGTGTATGTCGAGATGAGGAAACCGTGTGCTTGCAATAGTGACGTTACGTGCCGGCGCAAAGTCAATTAGCCTAAGTCCGTTTTCAGACGTTGTGTCGTGTAGGCTATGTTTTCCGACAGTCCTACCAAAGATTTCATCTTTACCTATTTATGTATGTACAAAAACGGGAAACCCCAAAAACTGAATTAATTTTGTAGGGCCAATTTAATAATTTTAGGGACTTAAGTTAATAAATAATCACTGGAGATTTGATTTAAATGAAGTCACTGAATGTTTTAAAATTAATTTGTAATCACTAATCTCTCTAAAAGAGGCAATTTGAGGACTTAAAAGTCAATTTTTTTTTAGATTTAACTGGGAGCTTGCTAAGAAACACAACTAATCAATTCAAGAATACGAAATCAAAAATAGAATAGCATGAAAAAGAATAGAACAGAATAGAATAGAATAGAATAGAATAGAATAGAATAGAATAGAATAGAATAGAATAGAATGAAAAAGAATAGAATAGAATAGAATAGAATAGAATAAAATAAAATTGACTAGACTAGAATAGAATACAATAGAATAGAATAGAATAGATCTTTATTTTTTTCAAAATTAAAAATTACAATATTTTGTATATAAAGATTTATAAAGCATGGCTTGGTTTGTCGCCTGACAGTTTAAAATTATTACTTTTTAATAGATTAGAGAATGCGTAAACGTAAGCTACATCAACAAAAATATTTAATAGTGTATAACGTAGCTGTTCTGAACACTATAAGTTGAAAAAAAAAGAAATTGCAAAACCGTTTACAATTACCCCACTTGACCCTAAGTCACTGTTTGCGCCTCTTGCACGATTTGAAAATTCCAAATAATTTTAATGCAATTAGACCGTATATATATTTATTTAAGATGACTTATCTATCAAAAAAGTATCGCTAAAATTGTTGTTTTTTTTTTATGTATTCCAATGGGTGGGCGCACTGTGCGACTGGGCCATTTATGTGGTTTATTGATCAAACTTATACTTTATGAATTGAAACGCATCACGTTTGTTTTTTAATAAACATAACTTTTATTTACAAATAAACGAATATATTACAAGAGTGTTAACAAACTGAATTACTGATAAAAACTAACTTAATGACTAGCTTAAGAAAAACTAAGACGAACGATCTCTCCGCCTTAATCTTCTAAAGGAGATAATGTTGGAGAGAGAGTTAGGTCTGCCAAATGAAGAATTGCTCTGAAAACGTAAAGTGTGGTGAAGTTCTTATCAGGTCTCAACCCATCTAGCTTAGTAGGTTTGGGATTAAAAAATAACAAAGGCAATTTCTACTATGTAACAATATGTTTTATGTTTTACCCCCCTTTGTTGGTGGGTAAAATTTTGATTCGAGAACTAAAGCAAAATCTGTCGTTAAAAATTGTGTCTATTTTTGACAGAACGTGTCGGTTTGACATGTCACTGACAGCTCCATAGAAAATGTTTACCCCAACGCCGCAAAAAAAGTCTTACTTCAAAAAAAACTATTACTTGTTCTAGTTTGGTATTCTAAATTTAACAAACAAAATAGATATCGTATTAAATAGCTTACTTTGAAATGGTTTTAATAAAAAAATTAATTTTTAATTTTATTTCCAGGTGGTGACCATGAAGCGTTTGTGTGTACGTAAGCTGCCGCCTATACTGGCAATTCAACTTAAACGCTTTGAATATGATTATGAGCGTGTATGTGCTATAAAATTCAATGACTACTTTGAGTTTCCAAGAATTTTGGATATGGAACCTTATACTGGTACTCTATTCAAAATTATTTACCCAACTTTAGTGCTCAAAACTGTACTTTTGCATTAGAATTATTACGGTCAAAATTAAATTTTATTAAAAAAAAGCATCGTTCACAGACCAACATAGCGAATAGAACATTTTTAATCCACTGCTCAATAGACATTCAAGCTAACAAAACCCGACTTACATTTTAAACTTATGATATAAATAAATATATCCATAACGAAAGCCACACGGCTGGTCATTAAGGAGCTTTCGTTCTTCAAGGTATTTCTTAAACTGATTATTATTAATAAGCGCGTCTATGGCCTTTGAACATAAGTGCAATTGGATAGTAGCTATATGGTAAAAAGACGAGCTGGGGAGATGCTGTTTTCAATCCACTCAGGAGTGTTTTTGCCAGCGTTGAAGAATACCTTTTCAGAAGGGTGCACGTCATTTTAGCTTTGTGTTAACATGGACAAGTGGCTGGTATAACACAATGTTCTGATGTACCTAGGGGTGATAATAAACCAATAGTGTGCTTATCAGGGTCAAATTTAATAAACAGTGTTTGGGGTTTGACATGCAACGTCAGGGATTCCATTTGGCTCGTCAAGATGCTTAGCTAATTGGTTTATCGCGCAAGAATTCAACATAGCAGAGCCATCTAGAATTGTGTACGTTGAGATCACCTGTGAATACGATTTCAGTGTGAGGATAATGAAAAACTATTCTTCGAAATAGACCGAACAGATTTTCAAATTCGTTAAACGTTGATTTTCTGTCTAATTTGGTCGTCCATGAATAAAACCATTATGAATAATTTGCTAGTTAACCGAGAACCACATGAAATTCAACATCGTTTTCTATGTGTATGTAAAGACTATGGAGTGGAGTGAATAATGTTACTAAGTTATTCGCAAGCTATGTGAGTTTTACTTAGTGCTTAAGAAGCTCCCTCATTTTTCACATTAGTAGTTTCAACAAGCATTTCCAAATTTAAAACTAGTTAAAACGTAAGTTAGACAATTAAGAAGAACGTTCGGACTAAATTCCAATTTGAGCTTTTCAATAACTTTTTCTCACTAATGTTATGACTAATATTCCATTGATCCGCATCTGGTTAACCGAAAAAAAAAAATAGACAACTATCTATCCCCCATCATACTAAACTAATTAATGGAACTATTCACAGTGGTGATAAGAGCATCAAGGGGAAACAAAATATTATAAAACAGAGATTTCATAAATAAAGTGCCCTCTTATTCGTCAATAATGTGAGAATGATTCTTGGGTATATTCTAAGAAAAAAATTATTCTACAGTAAGGGCTTGTCTTCAAGGCCTAATTTGATGTATGCTGATCCATGTTATCGGTAATTACATTGTTAGTACTTGTTCACGCCATCTACATTCATAAGTATGTATCAATCCTCAGAGTACATCCCTGGTGCTTAGTGATACATACTATTCGCAGCTATCTTCACGGCGATGATGTGAACATCATAGGAAATGTCGACTATCTTGTTCTTGCCTTACTCGATCATTCTTCTTAAACACATCGTGTGCATTTGGCGGCTTCTCCGCACATTAAAAGTTTGACTAAATATAAAGTGGGTCCCGCAATTCCGCTTGTCTGTCTGTCTGTCTGTACAATGATCTACAGACTAAACGGCTGAAGCGATTTCGTCAAACTTGGTATTTAAGTGTTTTGGGCGATTGACTAAAAGAGAATTTTGAATCTTTTTTTAAGGTCCAAAACTAACGGTATCTACGATACAATTTTTTCTACCATCTTTATTATCTCAAAAACGGCTCTAACGATTCTGATAAAAATATTTTTACATATTTTGTTATTAACGGTACCTGCCATACAACCATTTTTTTTTATTGTTGACTTTCTCATAAACGGCTGAACGGATTTCGATAAAAATTTTGTATAGGAGTCCCTTCGAATTGTAAATAATACTGCATTCCAAGATTTTGGAAAAATATTTTTTTTTGGATTTTTGAAAAAAAAAATATATTTTTTTGAAAATTCAATATTTCGAAAATGGTTGCACGTTTTTTTTAAATTCAGTTTACAAATTTATAATATTAAATACATAAAATTTTCATACTAAAAATTTTGTTTAAAAAAAATAAGTAAAAAAGACTGTTTCTACTAAAAGTGTTGTGCTTAGGATGTACGTGCGATCAAGTCGTGAATTTTATTTTAATGAATGTTAAAATCAACAACTTTGCGAAACACTTAGATTTCATGATATGTAGGTACTTGGGAAAACCTGCAGGGGGTAAAAAAAAGTTTCTTGATTTTAAACGACAGTCTATACTCTGTTCAATTTATATTTTCAGAACAGGCCTTATGATAGAGCTTTTTTAAACACACTGGTGCCGACTGGTGTTTGCTTGGCACACAACTTAAGTAATTGCTACTGAAATATTCCATAAACCCACGTACATTCCACCATGACATGTCTGCTCCCGGCTGAGAGGAGACTGATCGCCAATTTGCCTTTCGCTTATAGTGTTTAAACACATTAATTAAGAGTTACCATTGGCCCGTTGATGGAAATTCTAATACCTTTTTCTTTGGTTTTCGCTATGGGACTTTCAGATTCGAAGCTTTCTTAGAGCTTTTAAGAGCATATATTTTAAATTAAGGAAAAGGTGTTGTCCCTGCGTTCTTTTCTCCTTACATCTCTTGTTTTTTTTTTGGAAAACGGTTTAAATTCAGCTATATATTATTTGTTGGGTATTTTTTTAAAGGAAACATTACTATTTGACCAAGTTTTTGAAATAGTTCGGTTCATTAATTAATTGCAACATTAAATTACCAAATAGTTTTTTGTTCATGAAAATAAAAATGAAATGGAGATGGTTTCGTGTATATAAATATAATAATAGAGCGGTGCAATTTGAGGTGATATTATTATTGTTATGATGTGTTTGTTTTGTAGATAAATATATTTCAGATAGATAATTTATAGATTATTTGTAAATAATTCATAACACCACAATAAAAACGAGGGAATATAATTAAAACATTTCTTGCCTTGTTGAGAGTTCTTTATTGAATTTGTCTTGAAACTAAAAACTACTTACAACTATGTGACTCCATATTTATACATTTGTGGAGTCAGCAAAATTAATTGTGGGAAGATTAAAGAATTTAGAATGCTGATGTGCACATTGTCGCACATCAGCGTCGCGACGTATCTAGTGACGAGCAGTATTTGTCATCCGATACGTTGCATAAACATACTACAATTTACATTTAAAATGGCTTCAAGTTCTTCGAAGCACACAAGTTCCTTATTAGGTATACCTTATTTATACATTTTTTTCACGTTAAAATAGATAAGGCCTTCTGGGGAACTCTTAAAAAAACGCGCCAACTATCTTACTTTTTGGTGGTGTGGAGAAAGATAGATTTATTTTTATTTGGATTTAGTTTAATTTTTTTTAGACTTAGTTTACGATGCACGTGTTTCTGTTCATGAAATCTAAATTAACAATTGGTAACCCTACCGACATTTGTGAGAGAAATATGCCAATTTATAATGCTCACATGGAAAATGGAAAAGCTTTATAGAAATAGAGATAGCTTATTGAAATCCATAATACTAAAGTTGAAAATATAAATTGAACAGAGTATAACAACAGTTTCCTTTCCCGACGTTTCGACGGTGGTTGCCGTCTTCTTCAGGGGGTCTTTTATTAACAAAAATAAATCTTATGTGTATAATATGTTCTTTTTATTTTTGTTAATAAAAGACTCCCTGAAGAAGACGGCAACCACCGTCGAAACGTCGGGAAAGGAAATGAAATTGTTTCATTAAAAATACATTACGACCAAAACAGCCAAAAGAGGTATATTTAAATCTCGAACACCTATGCAAAAACAGTTTTATTAATAACCGGTTTTCGGTTTTATATACAAAAATTGTTAGTTTTTTATTTGCGATCATGTCAAATAAAATGTATCTACATACGACCATGTACATATGTAGATAAGCTTATTTCCAAAAAGAAAATACTAGTATTTTCGAAAAAAACTACACTTCGTGAAATACTCCCATACAAACAAAAATTGCAGATGCGACAACATTTTCAGTTAATAATCTTATTTTAAAAAATAAATTATGTTCAAGTTCACAAACGTTAACCGGTCAACAACAACCGTATCGGAATGAGATGAATCAGCTGACAGATAGGAAGTATACATACTCGTACACCGTCTGTATATCCCCGAGAAATGACCCCATTCTCGAAAAATTGTTAAAGCAAGACGAAAAATTAACTCTGGATAGCACGTGGAAGGAAGAAATTAAAAAGAAAACATTAAAAAATAGCCACAATGCCAAAAACGGTGTTGTAAATAAACTAAACGAACCACAGAGTCAAAGGAGAAATTTGCAACTACAAATGGAAAAGACTCTTAAAACCAGTAAAAACAACGTGTGCTATCGAAGTGGTAGAGTGGGGCAGAACGGTGAACAATGCTACTACAAAACATATGTATGAGACATCTACGAAGTTCGAGGGCATCTTAAGGTAATGTGTAAAAAAACATTCGAGAAACGAGCAGATAAAAAGTCTGATGAAAACTGAACATATAAGCGAAGATGAATATACCGAACTAGAAAACGTCACATCAAGTGGGAATACTTTCCCTCCAATAATTCTGACCAAAAAGAGGTTAGTTGCATGGGCATTAACCTAAAATGTTACGGAGGAGGAAACATCAAAATTTACGTCAAAATGCAATGCACTTTTGAGTATGGTCAAAAACAAAAAAATAGCCGATGTAGTCCAGTACGTGGGTATCAAAAATTAGTGTTTCAATACAAAAGGTGGGATGATAAATACTCAAAAACGGTGGCTTTCATGACAAAATATGTTTTGTACGAAGTTAAAGAGGACAAAATTTCCTACATTTTTTGTATTAAACATTCTTTTGTGGCACACATATGTATGTTAGGAGTTACAGCTGGGAGAAATTGCACTTTTTCGAAAAAAATGCGGAAACTTCATTTTGGTTGAGTTTTATTTTATTATTCTTATTATATATCATTATGTTTTTACATAATTATGAAAAATAAAATAAAATGCACTTAAATATTATCATATTCATCTTACAATGAAAGAAGAGAGAAGCACCACCTCCGACAAATAAAAAAATGGTTATTCCGAACAAATCCCAACCAAAAAGTTGAAATCAAACGATGGGTTATTGAAGTCAATAGTCGTCGTTACAAATGCAGCCCTCAAGGAATTATCACAGGTTTCAGTAATGCAGATAAAGAATATATTGTTAGTTTATTAAGCAAAACAAAATGTAACTATAGTACTATTGTGAATGAGCCCAAAAAAAATATTCTAAGTTCAAGCAACATTCCAAACCAAGCTTAACAATTAGGTGACTGTCAGGTTTTATCTTTTAATATTACTGGTCTGGAAATAAAACCTTATTTTGTAATTTTTTTTAAATATATTAGTAATTTTGAAATATTGTGTTTATACGAAACATATGTAACAACCGAAAATACTATAAGATACGAACAATTCTTCCCGGGATACAAACTTGAATGGATTTCCGTGACAGGAACACAACAACAAACACGTGGAAGAGCAAGTGGCGTCTGTTTATACGGATATAAAAAATGTGTAGAACAAGTTTACCAACTCAGTTTTGTTAAGCTCTGCGACACTGTTTTTTTAGAGGACATTTTAGAGTAGCTCTTTGTAACCTAGTTCCTGCGTACATCAACTGCAACCATTCAAAAAGAGACTTCGAAAATTTTACTGCATTTTTTGATGAAACTGATCAGAATAATTTCATATTAGTAAGCGACTTAAATGTAAGAACCGGTACGAAAGGAAGTGTAGATGTCCAGCTAGCGAATGAAAACCTATTTGCAATCAGAACTTCACAAGATAGTTGTTGCGATCGAAACTCACATGAGTTTACAGAATTCTTAGAAGAGATTGGAGCGTTCATTCTGAACGGAAGGGGATATGGAGACAGTACTGGCGAATTCACATTTGTGAGCAGCACAGGGTCTTCGGTCATTGACTACTGCTATCCATCATTTAATTCTATTTATGCAATAAAAGACTTTAAGATCGGTTGTAAAACTTTCTCTGATCATATGCCCCTCTAAGTAACCCTTGCTACACCAGCAATTACAAAGACAAATGATCCCATGAAGCTCCTGCCAAGACTTAAGTGGCGTGATGAGAGACAAACCGCATATACACGCAATCTAGACCACCACATAACACAAACAATTGCAAACTCTCTAAGATAATACGCGGTAACACTAACAATTGGAAGTCAGATATAACAGCATTTGAGCTTAGAACACGCTTTCAAAACCTACTTAATCCAACAACGTCTGAATAAATAACATACTAATACACCTTAAACACAGTTGTCCATGTATCTTTATTTGATGAAGACATTAAAATAGATGGAGTTCAATGTGCTATCACAACAAAACCCCCGACATCGATGGTATTCCTTTTGGATTCTATAAAATTAGCTTCGCCTTATTTAATCAAAGAAACCCACTGACTATTTTGCGACATCTTCAGTACAGGAACCATTACCCAATCATTGAAAAAATGTCCTCTTCCTAAGAGAGGAAACCTCAACGATGTAATCAGATTTTGCGGCTTGTCCTTTATGGACACTATATACAAGATATTGACAATTGTTCTTTTGAATCGGCTTAATCGATGGGTCGAAGAAAATCAAATTTTGAAAGAGTTCCAAGCAGCATACAGACAAAACTACTCAACTGGGGACCAAATTTTCAACCTCTCTTGCATGATAAAACTAGAACGTAACCAAAAAAAGAAACAATGCATTTTTCATTGATTTAAAATCTGCGTTCGATAATATAAACAGAAGCATTAAATTGAAACTTGGGAATATCCACAAAAATACTTTCAATTCTAAAGTCTCTATACCACAACAACAGTGCAACAGTATTGAATGGAATCAATATCAGTGACTTCTTTCCCATCAATCGCGGTGCAAAACAGGGATGCGTTCTTAGTGCTCTGCTATCTATTCTGTTTTTGAACGACCTTGACTTCGTTCTACCAGGTGGAGTAACCATTAATAGCACGAGAGTAAACGTTTTAATAAATGCAGATGATATTGTGCTACTCTCTGACAATCCTGCTACTTTGCAAGAATTGATAAATAGCTTCGGAAATTATTGTTCAAGGTGTAATTTACTTGTGAATTTAGGAAAGTCAGATATAGTGATATTTCGACACGGGGGACGCCGAGCAGCTGAAGAAAAATGGTCTCTTCGAAATGAGGAGATCAAAACATCAAATGAGTACAAGTATCTAGGTGTAACACTGACTTGCAATGTGTCATGGACCGAACGTCTTATGCAAAGACTTGCAATCTCAAAAAATTCCATAAATGTCACTTTGTCAAACTTTATGAAAAACAA
Organism: Philhelius pedissequus; assembly: GCA_910595825.1. Taxonomy (NCBI): domain Eukaryota; kingdom Metazoa; phylum Arthropoda; class Insecta; order Diptera; family Syrphidae; genus Philhelius; species Philhelius pedissequus. The sequence continues at coordinate 158,434,486 of OU343161.1, forward strand.
AAACATACAGCGCTCAGCTAAAAACAAAATATATGAAGCTGCGTCAGAATCAGTAATGAACTACTGTGCAGAAGTTTGGGGATACTGAATATAATGAAGTCCAAAAATTGCAACGGTTTTTCATTAAAAGATGTTTTCACTACCAAGCAACACGCCAAACTATGTGTTTAACTTAGAAACTGGACTTCCAAAAGTAAGCACCCTCCCTGAAAACAGTTTGCCAAGGAAACTAGCAGATATCATTGCGAGAAAACAGATTTACTGGGTCAATGAATAGTCAAATTTGTTGAATGAACACATCGAGTTTAATTGGTCAAGAAAGTCTGAGTGGAGGGCATTGCATACAGAACCTTGCACCAAGCTCATAGGAAGGCATTGGACAGAACACACAAACAGAGCGCTTCAATCACGCTTCCATGACGAATATTGTAACCTAAAATATGCTGGCCTGCAAACTACTTCGAAGACAGTAAATCACGCAAGATGATAAGCATGGTTTTAAAGTCCAGGTCAGGATAGCTTAATCTGAATGCAAGAGCGTTTAGAAGAGACTCAGTAGGCATTTGCACAATCTGTAACATTGATGGAAAGAAAGGGGCGGCTTATGAAATAATTGAAATTTTCGAACAATAAGATGCCACGCCAGAGGAGATTGCCGAGGCCAGAGTAAGCTTTATATGGTGGCAACATGAATAAAGAGAGTTGGGAAGAGATTCGTTTCCAAAGCTTCGCCAAATCTACACTGCAAAGCAAATTTAATCTTGCCTTCTTGTAACCTACAAAAGACGCGGCGCAATTCCACGCCTTTAGGACATACCACCAAGTACAGAATTGGAGAGGCATAGAGAAAAATTTCGAAACTGGGGTTTGTAAGCATGACGCTTAAGAGCTCTTTCGATAAGAATGGCATACAAACCAGCCCCCTAATCCTTACTAAAATGGGGTTAGGTGGGGCATGCAGCTGCTGAAAATCTAGCTGCTCGACTGAAATGAACTACCACGGGGACACAGACAACTACGACTAGGACACCGACAATGCAGTAGTAACTATTTTTTATAACGCTCTAAATCACAATTTACTCAATAAAAAAATATAAATTAATAAAATACGTACTCAATATTATAAGGACTTGATAATACCTAAAGGTTGACTTCAGTGTTGCCACTATATGACATCTCCTGCTCCTATTCAAGATATCTTCTCGGTTTCATCAATTGACTCCAGCATTTAATTTTCCCTTTGGACGCCTCATTATTACATGATCAAAATACCTGTTTTTCTGAACTGTTGCTCGACGACAATCTATATTTGGATTAGATGTCTCTTCCATAAGTTTTTGGCACCAGTAGTTACAAGGCCTGTTTGTTTCCTGGTTTTCCTTTTCACTACGCCCACCGAACAAATCTTGTCTCTTCGAAAATCTCTTACCAGCGCTGAATCACGTTTTACGAATCACTATTTACGATTCCGTTTGTTGTTTGAATTACCATGTTTTTGACATCCGTTTTTTCATAAGTTTCCGGTCTTAATAAGTCCAACCTCATTCGCATGTTGCTTTGAAATCATCGATGCTGGTGATAGGCCTGGGGAGATATGTTTTGTCAAGCCCTGGTGAAAAAGATATTTCGCCAAAGCTATTTAGACTGACTTCTCGCCTCTTTCGAAGGTTTTGTTGACTGCCAATTTGAACGATTTAACTGCATGTTCTGCCAAACCATTGCTTTGTGGATAGTCCGCGGGCGATGTGATGTGTTTTATGCCATTTCTTTGAAGAAATTCCTGAAACTTCTTCCCGTGAATGTTGAGCCATTGTCCGTCACCAAAGCTTTTGGCAGACCGAATCGTGCGAAAATTTCATTTAACCTTTCAATTCTTGTTTTCGCTACGATGCTGGTCATTGGATAAATTTCAACCGATTTAGTCTTAACGTCCACCACGCCATGGATTGATGGCAGCTTTTGGTGGATTTGGATTGTCGAAGACCCTAAATTACCACCCCGCCCACGACTTCTAGTTCTTCCCTTCTTAGCCAGTACGGTTTTAAGCTACAACTGACACGTCTGGCGCTGGGCCATTTCCCGATGGTTTATTTGAGAACGTACTTTAATATTTCATCTTTCTGGGTGAGCTCTTGAACGACATTAAAATTAATAACTTTTATAACTGTATTTACCTTTTTTATTTGTTCTTCTGCTTTCTGCTCGTTCGCATCAGCTTCGTCTTTGGGTGAAAACCTAGACAATGTGTCAGCCACCTTATTATCTTTGCCTTTGATATATTTGAATTTATAGTTACATGCTGCCAGATATGTTGCCCATCCCTGCACTCTTGTGGCTGCCATCACTGGAATACTTCGATTATCGCCATATTTTGCAAGAAAAGGTTTATTGTCAATTCTAATGGTGAATTGCCATCCGAATAGATAATCTGAAAATGTTTTACTCCATAGTATATTGACAAAGCTTCTTTATCGAGTACCTCTTAGTTCTGCTCGGACGTCGACAAAACTCTCGAAGCAAATGAAATAAGTCGTTCCTCACCAGACGGCAATTTGTGTGACAATGCTGCAGAAATTCCTTTATTCGATGCATCGCACTCCATCACAACATCCCAGTCCCAGTCTGGATTATAATACACCAACACCTTATCGGAAGCAATAATGCTTTTAACTTGCTTAAACGCTGCCTGGCACTCTTTTGTCCAAACAAATTTAACACCAGATTGTAATATTCTATAGAATGGTGCCATGATAGACGAAATGTTTGGTATGTATTTTCCATAGTGAGATCGCTGGGACGAAACGCAAATTTTGTGAACGAAGGGCCGTTAAAAGCTATTTTGAATCCATATTTTCCATGTAGATCCATAGTAGCGATTTTTTAGTATGTTGTTAGGCTTGGGACCATAATGAAAAATCCAAGTTTTCGACCTCGAAGCGCATGCCCTCGAGCCGCCACCTTGGATTTAAAGTACACGAATTTGTTTTTTTTTTTAAATAACTCAAATACGGTGGCTTTTACGACAAAACATTTTTTATACAAAGTTAAAAACGACAAAATTTCCTATGTTTTTTGTATTAAACATTTTTTTGTAGCACACATGTTAGGAGTTACAGGTCCGTGAAGTTGCACTATTTGCAAAAATGCAGAAGGTTCATTTTTGTCGAGCTTTATTTTATTATTCTTATTGTATATCATTATGTTTTTACATAATTATGAAAAACTTAACTAAAAGGCACTTAAATATTATCAATTAAAAGTATTATACTTTTCTTAAACAAAGTTAACGGCGAAAAATATATCACATATTTTTTTTTAAATTTAAGAATAGTAAATTATGATTTAAGAGCGTTACAAAAATAGTTACTACTACATTTTGGTACACTTCGATGGACCTGGTTGTGTATTGTCTGTGTCCTGGTAGTAGTTGTCTGTGTCCCCGTGGTAGTTCATTTCAGTCCAGCCTTTCATCAGCTGCCCCATTTTAGTAAGGATTCGGGGGCTGGCTTTTATGCCATTCTTATCGAATGAGGCCGTAAGCGCCATGCTTACAAGCCCCAGTTTCAAGATTTTTCTCTATGCCTCTCCAATTCTGTACTTGGTGGTATGTCCTAAAGGCGTGGAATTGCGCCGCGTCGTTTGTAAGTTACAAGAAGGCAAGATTAAATTTGCTTTGCAGCGTAGATTTGGCGAAACGTTGGAAACGAATCTCTTCCCAACTCTCTTTATTCATGTTGCCAGCATATGAAGCTTACTGTCTAATTTCAATTATTTCTTGAGCCGCCCCGTTCTTTTCTATCAGTGTACGAAGTTTAGTGTTTCCCCGATTGAAAAGGTCTGCTCTCTCTGAGCAGGAAATATCTTAGCTCCGTAACAGGTGTCATACATAACTGGGCACTGCCGAAAGCCTGGACTGAAACGTTCGGTTGTATGCGTCTTCTGCAAGGGAGAATCTTGCGGAAATATTTCGGAAATCCGTATTGAAAGCGAGGACGAAGATGACGGCATTTTTCAAAATTTATCACGGGGACACAGGCAACTGCGACTAGGATACCGACAATACTCAACCAGGACCATCGCAGTATACCAAAATGTAGTAGAAACTATTTTTTGTAACGCTCTAAAATCACAATTTACTATTCTTAAATTTAAAAAAAATGCGATATACTTTTCGCCTTTATCTTTGTTTACGAAAAGTTCAATACTGTTAAATGATAATAGATTAGATTTGGATTAGATGAAATAATTTTATTTACAGAAAAAAAAGTTTTACAAAATATTGGTATTCATTTCTTTAAAATTAAATTGAATGAAATAACTTTTACAGTTGCCTGTCAGGTTAAAGTGTAAAGTATAATGCAATTATTAAAAACTTATGGATTGGTTTATGTTTTTCAAGAAAATGCAGCGCTAATGAGGCAAATAATTGATCTATTACGAATTTTGTAGCAAAGAAACCATGGTTCGATACAGCACTAGGAGAAATGTGTTTAAAAAACTTAAAATGTACAGAAAACAAAATATCGATGTTTATAGAAGACAATGCCGAGAGTTGAATAAAAAATATAAAGTCTTATGCTTGCTGAAACACCGCAATTATTACTTAAATGTTACAAGTCAACTAACGTTAGTCAAGACAACAAGAGATTGGTCGAAACTCTCTAAGATAATGCGCGGTAGCACTAACCATTGAAGGTCAGATATAACAGCATTTGAGTTTAGAACGCATTTTCAAAACCTACTTAATCCAACAACGTCTGAAGAAATAACATACTAATACACCTTAAACACAGTTGCCCATGTATCTTTACTTGATGAGGACATTCAAATAGTTGAAGTTCAATGTGCTATCACAACAAAACCCCCGACATCGATGGTATTCCTTTTGGATTCTATAAAAATGCTTCGCCTAATTTAATCAAAGAAACCCAGTGATTATTTTGCGACATCTTTAGTTCCTGTACTAAATATGTAGCAAAATGCTCAATCGTTCAAAAAATCAATAATTTTTCCTCTTCTTAAAAGAGGCAACCTCAACTATGTAACCAGATTTTGCGGCTTGTCCTTTATGGACATTATATACAAGATATTGACAATTGTTCTTTTGAATCGGCTTAATCGATGGGTCGAAGAATATCAAATTTTGAAAGAGTTGCAAGCAGCATACAGATAAAACTCATCAACTGTGGACCAAATTTTTAACCTCGCTTGCATGATAAAACTACAACTTAACAAAAAAATGAAACTACGCGTTTTTCATTGATTTAAAATCTGCGTTCGATAATATAAACAGAAGCGCATTAAATTGAAACTTTTGGGAATATCCACAAAAATGCTTTCAATTCTAAAGTCTCTATACCACAACAACAGTGCAACAGTATTGAATGGAATCCATATCACTGACTTCTTTCCCATCAGTCAATGTGCAAAACAGGGATGCGTTCTTAGTGCTCTGCTATCTATTCTGTTTTTGAACGACCTTGACTTCGTTCTACCAGGTGGAGTAACCATTAATAGCACGAAAGTAAACGTTTTAATAAATGCAGATGATATTGTGCTACTCTCTGACAATCCTGCTACTTTGCAAGAATTGATAAATAGCTTCGGAAATTATTGTTCAAGGTGTAATTTACTTGTGAATTTAGAAAAGTCAGATATAGTGATATTTCGAAACGGGGGACGCCGCCGGGCAGCTGAAGAAAAATGGTCTCTTCGAAATGAGGAGATCAAAACATCAAATGAGTACAAGTACCTAGGTGTAACACTGACTAACAATATGTCATGGACCGAACACCTTATGCAAAGTCTGGCAATCTCAAAAAATTCGATAAATGTCACCTTGTCAAACTTCAAAAGTCTTTTACTTTTTGTCGAGTTAGGCCTCTGTCTGCCAGGTTCAAATGCTCCAACCGAAAGAGTTTTTTCCATAATGAAACACAATTGAATGTTGAAACTCTAAGAGCCATGTTATTGGTAAAATTAAACTATCATTTTAACTGCCAGGAATTTAAAAAATAGTTAATAGAAAACATTAATATCATCAAAAAAGTGCCAATTACCAACAATTTTTTTGGTAATGTGTTATTAATGATTTAGATTGGATTCGATTCGATTTATTATTAGATTTAAGTACACAATTTCTAAAGTTATTTTACAACAATCGTTAAAGTGTTGCTTTGCCGCCTGCCCGATTGACATCATTTTTGCATTAACATCTTTAAATAATAGTTTCTTTAAAACCAAGAAAATACAACATTTTTGGTTTAAAGTTTAAAAATTTTATTTACATATAACAATATTAAAAGTGTTCATTTATAACTTGAATACGATACGCCATCGCACTTTGATAATATGTAGTTGAAAAGTTCATTAATATTACCTTCGCAGTTGAGTATTGCCAGTCCTTCTTCTTCCGATTTATAGCTGCTGTGAAAAAAATGTCTCTTTTCACGTAAAACATTACATTTGCCAATGAAATGTATGGTATTTTCACGCTTTCTACGATTACGTAGGCTGCAGTTAATTGGAAGATCCTCTCGGTGAGGTATAAAGTGCAGATTTATCAGCTCGCCTTTCATTTTGAATAAAGCTGAAATGAGCACCTGTTAGTTTTCGGTGCGAAAGTAATTAAGTTCACACAAGTTGCAAATGGATCTATGTATTGAATATGAAGTCTCGTTCATAAGGTCCCTTCTGTACTGTTCGTCCACCTTCGCAACAAGGTCTAAGAGAATATCTTTATGGCATACTATGTTTTCTTCCAGCAAACTGAAGTGTACCGCAGTACCCCTCAAGGTCTCCCAACTTTTGAACCAAATATTTTTCTTTCTTATAGCATCCAATGGTAAAATTTTGGGAAGCCTGTTATCTGGCATATAAAGCACATTTGGAATGTAGTCGACGTGATACCTTAGCGTTTTAATCCCCTCTTTATTTAAGGAAAGACCTGTCTCAGTTCGACCAGGCCCTTTTCGGAATATCATTACTTTTTACTCAGGTTGACACATACATTCCATAATTGGCAGTACTCTCCGAGTCGATTTATCATCAGTTGCTAGGTTTGAGGTGAACCGGCAAAAAGAACTACATCATCGGCAAACAATAAGGCTTTGATGACAGTTCTAGAGATTTCAATTCCACCCGGCAGAAAATCTATTAAATCGTTTAAAAATGAGGTAATAAACTAGGGCTTAGACTACATCCTTGACTAACTCCCATTTCTGACTCAAACCATTCTGAGATCTCGGAACCGTCCCAAACTGCTGATAGGTTGCCGTCATATATAACTTTGCTGTCATTCCAAGGTTGTTGAGTTTGTAAAGTAAAGCTTTGCGCTTGACTGTTACAAAAGCTGCTTTGAAATCAATAAAAAAGACAAAGCTCCTTATTTTGTTCTATGAAGTTACTCGCTAACTTCGTTGGTCGAATACCCACCTGAATCATGCTTGATATTCCGCAAGCAATCTCTTACTATGTATCCAATTTGTAAGACGGTTATTCAAAATTGCAGTAAATATTTTGGAGAAGGCACTAAGAGAGGTGATTCCGCGATAATTAGCTGCATTTGATATATTTCCCTTTTTATGTAAAGGAAAGATAATAGCTTTTTTGAACTGATCTGGTATGTCTTCAGTATTATTTAACGCATCTGTTAATTTGCCAGTCAGTGTTTCATTTGAACGGGCAGGTTTAGCGTAGTGGAAAAGTGCCGACGCAGAAATAGGATTTAAAGGTAATTTAAAATGGTCGTGCAGCGAAACTATATTTAATTTAGTGCTTATTTGAAGTTTTTTCCCATTTAATTGGTTCACTATCCGCCAAAATTCTTTGGAACATTTGCAAAGAGTAATTTTGAGTGATTCGTTTTAGACTTTTTCTCCTTACATATCCTTTTGAACTTGCAGTTTGCCTCAATGTACATTCTTTTGAAATAATAAGCACTATATTTTCTAAAAACTCTCCACCAACCGAGGGAATTTTTGCGAGCTTGTTCACACTACGCATGAAACCACTTTTTCTTGTGCCTTATAACTTTGACGTGGTTATTTCGTGTAGGACAAGCTGCTTTGATAGCACCTTCAATAACATCCATAGTAACTTGGTTCTCTTCTGAAATATTTTGATCGAGGTTATTTCTGTACACTTCGACCTTATTGCCTTTCCAGATAAGTCTTGGATGAAAAGTTAAATCCGCCGTTTGCCCATCGCATACGTGATCTATTCCGAATTCTACTGTAATTGGCATATGATCAGAATATGGAACACTCAGCACCTCAAAATCCACTACTATTGAAGTCCAGCCTCCTTTTATTAACAACAATCGACAACAGAAAATCATTGCTGCCATACGAAGGTGAATTCTCCCAACTTGTCCGAATGAGAAACGACATTCATCAATCGAAATCCAAACGAATTAAAGAGATCGAGTAATTTAACCCCTCTTGCATATGTGGTGGTGTCTTTTGAGTTTCTAGTCTTCCCAGAAAATCTGTTCTCCCTTCATTTCTCCGTACCTATTCTCGCATTGAGATCTCCAATTATCATAACATTATCGCTATCGTAGTGTTCAAATAAACTGTAGAGTACATTAAAGTCTTGTTCCCCGTGATTACTATTTATGTACGACGGTATTATGGTATTATGCTTTGTTTTCATATTTAAATTAACAATATTAACTTCGCATTCAACTTTAAATTCACACGTAATAATTGTTGTTCAAGATTTCTTATAACCAAAGAAACGCCTTCCGCTCGCCCTTCCTCTTGTATTGTGTCTTTTTGCCAAAATCCAAATAAATTTTAAGTTGTTAAAACTACTTGTATATAAATTACATTCATTTTCAACTAAATACGTTTCGTATAAAAACGAAGTCTTAGCTGTTTGTTAAATTAAAAAAGTTTAAATATAAAGATTTATTTTTTAAGCCTCCTATGTTATAAATTAAAATTTTTAGTTTTATAAATTCATTTTTTTGCAAGCATATCGGCAGACGGCACCTTTACCCCATACATTTATAGAACAATTGTTCCCCTCTTGACGACTAGATGGCGCGCAGCGATCTTGTCTAGTATTTACATCAGCTGGTATTGACGTGTTGCTGGTGTCCATAAGAGCAGATAGGTTTGTATGTTTGTACAAATAATTTTAGCGTGCTCCTTCTCATCTCGACCTTCTAAGATCGCTACCCTCAGCAATAAATTGCCTTCGGTGTTTTTTTTCTGCAATTCTTCTATTTGGAATTCTAATTGTTCATATTTTTGTTCAAACCAATTTATTTTAGAAGATAAAGCAGCGTGTGTTTCCATCAGGTTTGGGTTTTCAGTTGTGATAGCATCACTGTCACTTTTTTTGCCACCTCCGCCATTTCGCCATCGAGAAGCACCCCCAGTATATTTCATAGATATGTTTTGGTCATAGAACCTACTAATTCATTCGGTCGACATTCTTCAAGGTGATTGTATCTTTTTCGATAAAGGTGTATCGGGAGAAATTTCGTGAGCTTTTCGCTTATATTTGTACACATAGGACGTGCAGTGAGGTTATGATTTCGATTTTTTTTTTACTTATGGAAAATATCTTAATTTTCTATAACTCACTTATATTTCATACGCTGTGTCGTTCTATAGTCATTATATTCTCTTTAGAGTGTTTAACACATTATTATTTTCTCCGATTTTTTCAATAAAATTTACTTTTTGAAACCGGATAAGCTTTAATAACAACTCACTTCTTTGACAGTTGTCAAAGTTATTAGTGTTTATTTTTCAAAGACTTGGTAAAAAAGGTTGAATATTAAAAAAAATATAAAGTTTTTGCATTTTGTGCTGTCTTTTTTTATATTTTTTTGAGAATTTTGTTGATTTTCTACCAACCACATTTTTTAATTTTCAAATTTATGTCCCGGGTTTTGCTAAGAGAAATATGGTCACCGTACCTATATCATGGTATTAAGATCCAGTTCCAAATCAATGTAAAGCGATCAATATTTTCTGCCTTATACTTAGTGCTTTACTTTTGTTAGTGGGGGAACTTAATTTGTGGGGGAGACTTTCGGTAAGATAGCCCACAACTTCTGCGGCACCCGAAATTTTTCAATAAACACATGGGGTTCTATTTCACTTTCCTTGCACACTTTTGCCTGTTCTTTGCTCTTACTGTCCGATTCACAATAAAAAAAGTTTTTTTTCACAAGACTTAAGGCCACTAAATATATTCTCAAGATCCGTCCGATGTTATCACTAAATTTACACTACTACGAGTGTTTATTTCTAACTTGTTGACTTTAAACTAGTCCGGAACCGTCGGTCGGTTGAAATTTATTAACTATTCAACAGGTTTATTTTCTTTTTTTTTAACTCTTGTTGTTTCCAGTTACAGAATCGATGAAATTGTGAAATTTCCCACTTGTTGAATGAACCCAAAACAATTGTTATAGTTTTCCTACCCTTGTTGTTCCGTGTTACACAAATTTTAAAAAGTTGTTGAATTTCACTTGATCAACAAGCACTTTACGTATTGTGTTATAGGCCCCAGGTGTCGTAAAGAAGAATTATGGAGAGAGAAACCAAATATGTATTGCTTTTAATTCCCGCATTTATTGGCAGAACATTTAAGGGGAGGGGAGACAAACAATATATTCGAAAGATCTAGATGAAAAGAGATTGGACGACAGCTATGATGCTAACAAAACAAGGTTAAATTGATATTATTATTTGTTTTGCCTCAATTTATAATTTAATAAAAGAACGAAAAAAACTTTATTTAATGAAATATGGATAGTACTAAAATGGGAAACGCTTAGTCAAACATGTAAATACAATAAGCATTAAAACTTTCACGCTGAAATAAATAAAAGTTGATAGGGGCAATTATACACAACCAATCATTTCATGTCTTTTATTTTTATATCGCTATTTTTATAAACAATGTTCTAGTGATATAGCCGATAACATTCTTCCCCTAAAACAATTCAAGAATAATACTAGCGCTTCTAGGAATGCTCATCAGCTTACCCTTGAGCCCAACTGCGGACGTACTGTCAAGTACAGAGATTCTTTCTTTAGCCTTACAACACAAACGTGGTATGCTTTTCCATGCACGATATTTTCCTCCCATTTTGATATTCTGATCTTCAAAACCAATGTACACCAGTATCTCCTTTTAAATCCTTTCCTATTTACCAGGCTCGAATTAATTACAATGACACATACATTTTTTTATAATAGCCGCGTTTTATTATGCACGAAGACCCATATAGGTCAGATCTTTGCATGCATTACAACAACACTACTAGATCTTGATATTTATCCAGTTCAATATTTCTGACCCAGAATTTAATTACATATCTCACCACCAGGGATAGCTTTTAACTTGTGCAAGTTGGTACTCGTACTTCAATTTTGAATTGTCAACCACGGTGTTGCCAAATAACTAAACAACTACTTATAATTTATTAAGTCTGCTTCTACACTAGTGCAATTTTTATGTGGTTTCCCATTGCTAAAAGATATCAATTTTGCCATGTTAAATCCTTCTATTGGGCAAACAAAAATTTGTTTCTTATTCTGAATTAATTTAGCACATCCGTATTTTTCTGTGGATCAACCTCTCTTTTTATTAACACCACTAAGCACTACTACATTTGAATGCATTTACTTTTGGCAAATAGTAGTTTAATATTTTCAAATACAATCCAATAACACATCGAAAACAAAATCAAATCGCTTTCCATCAAATCTATATTTAGCAATGGAAATGGAAGGCAAAACTTACTTTTGTTCAAGTAAATAAGAATCATCTCTCCGCACTCCTTATTCTTTACTCAAACAATAAGGAAAATCACAACGAAGAAAGAGCGATAACTCAGTAATTTTATTTACCCCCGCCACCACCTTTCGCAAGCTACTATTACGCGGTGTAATACAATTCAAACACCCCGTAACTGGCTAAACAGAATTGAAACGCGGTCGATCTCGCGGCACTTCCCGCTCTGTCAAAGTTAAAATGCATAGAAACTCGGTTGAGTGAATACAATAGAGCCGCGTGTTGCGGCGCTAGACATTGTTTAACATTTTCCGCGCATCGTTTGACAGATAACACAAAAAAAAACATCTTGTTGGTTGTTCGATCCACACAATTGTTGATCTTTGTCGGGGCCCTCTGACGCAAAAATACATATTCACAATAAATTTTCAAATTAAAAGTTTGCAAAAAAAAATCAATTAAAAACACGATAGTGTGTTCTTTATTCCGCAAACATAAATCGTGAAATTTCATTCTTCTCCATGAAGCGCTTTATTTACTTTAGAATAGGTATAATCTGTTTTTTTAATGAATTATTTAAATTTAACATGAAAGTAAGCGCATAGTTCGCTTATTTTCAATGTTTTGTGAAAAATTTGTGCAAGATTAATATGGGATGTCATGAAACCTCAAATTTTATTTCTCCGTTTATTTCTTCTGAGAAGACAAGAAATAAATACAGATTCTCATGTCTAAAAAGAAAAGAAAAATCCAGACATAAGGGGCCTCCACAAGAAATAGACTATATGACACATTTCTTGCAATTATTTATTTCAAGCGGGAAAATAGAGTTATATTTTATTAGGGAATTTGAAGATGAGACAAAAAACAGTAGGTAGTGTCGCGAACCGCACGAGGGGAAACCCAGAAAAAAAATAGGTTTCGTTTTAGCATCATTTGTTTTTTTAGCATCTTTTTATGGAGGAAATCTTCGCGTCCGGTTTTGCATGCATATAAAAAAGGATTCTGTCCGTTTATTTCTTCTGAGAAGACAAGAAATAAATACAGATTCTCATGTCTAAAAAGATAAGAAAAATCCAGACATAAGGGGCCTCCACAAGAAATAGACTATATGACACATTTCTTGCAATTATTTATTTCAAGTGGGAAAATAGAGCTATATTTTATTAGGGAATTTGAAGATGAGACAAAAAAACATTAGGTAGTGTCGCGAACCGAACGAGGGGAAACCCAGAAAAAAAAATAGGTTTCGTTTTAGCATAATTTGTTTTTTTAGCATCTTTTTATGGAGGAAATCTTCGCGTCCGGTCTTGCATGCATATAAAAAAGGATTGTGTATTCATTCAAGTTTTTTTTTTGTTCTTGCCTATTCTCTACCTTTTTACAGCATTACGTTTCATGAGTGAATTCAATAATAATCTCTCTTATATGACCGCTGTCGTATAGGATTTCACCAAGGCATTTTTCATTGAGGAGCGAATTTCCTACTAGACTAGTGTGTTTGGAGGCGAAAGTTTCACTATAATATGGGGGAGCCTTCATTGATTTCTTTTATACACAACTGGCAACTCCGCTTTGACAGAAATGCAAAAAAAATTCATGTTCTTATTATTTGAACACCATTTTTATTTTCAAAACGCAAATTTGATTGATTTTCTTTTTTCGATGATGGGGATCCTTGAGTACCTATGATTTCTCAACAAGTATTAGCATTTTGTGAATAAGATCCTCAATTGGTCAGGCCTTAAGCAGAACTTTCAATTCTTCTTTCACTTCTTTCATTCACCATTAAGCCTAGTACGCTGCTGATGCGAAACGAAATTGTTCGGTGGTCTCCACTAGGAGAGCGAAATACTAACGAAAACCACAGCGGAAAAATATTTGCCGAGAGTTCTGTAAGCTGTCAAAAACAATTGACAAGTTGTAAAAAAAAAAGTAATTTTGTCACCAAATTATTTTTAGATCGAATATTTTTTGTCGCCAAATTACTTGTAAATGTAATTTTTTTGAAAGAATTCTTGGATTAAAAAATTGTTCCGGTTACACATAGAGGATTTAAAATAAAACTCAGAACCGTTTAAATGATCGAAATTATGCAATTACTTTGGGATTTATAAACTGGTTTGTCTGCCGATTTGATGAAATTTCTATCAATTTTAAGAAAATCAATGAAATAGGGAAGTAAACCACTCTATAATTCGAAAACTACGTGCTTCATTGGGATGGTGTAAACGGTTCTGAGTTCTAATTTATGGTTTCTTACTAATTCCGGATACAATTTTCAAGTCCGATAATTATTTCGAAAAAATTATATCTAAAAATAATTTGGTTACAAAAAAAAATCCATCTAAAAATAATTTGGTGTCAAAACTGGAGTGTTGGGTTTTGTGAATGCGCAGATCAGCACTGGATTTGTTGGCATACTCTTCCTGTTCGATGTTTTGTTCGATGCCCTTGAGCTTGTCACGAACTCTGTTGGCGTTCTTCTTGATATCGGCCATCAGATCTCCGAGTTCTTGTTTGGTTTTTTCGTCCCATTGTGTCGCTGACAGAATGGCGCTGTTTTTTTTAACTTCTTCGACATTGTCGTGGACTTAAAGGATCATTTTACGGATTTCTTCGACCTGATTAAAGAAATCATGCATGTGGCCACCCCGACCTTCGACATTGGCGGCCACATCATCCTGAGCGACATTTTCGTCGTCCGATTGGGCAGCGTGCAACGCTGCTAATCTGTCTTTCGTCATTTTTCTTTAGATTGAAGTAAAGGTTAAGTAGTTTTTGGGTCTACACTGATGATGATCATCTCTCTACACACAGAAGAGAAGAAAAAAGGTGGGAATCGGTGGCGAGAGCGTAGCTACAGCGGGCGGTACACTTTTTTTCTTCGTTCCAGTGTCTCGTTTGTTGCTTTTCAACGAGACCCACGCACTTATTCCGAATTCGATTCAACAGTCTCTGCTTCCAGAGTCAACAGTTACTTTCTTTTCATAGCTTGCTTTCGAGCTACGGAAGAAGAAAACGAAAAGAAAACTTTATGACTCACTTTGCATTTTGTGAGACACGGGTTTTCTTCTTGTTTGGCGATTGATTGCACTGCACGCCGCGATGGATGTACTCCAAATAGATTGCTAATTATTTTTCAACTAAACTTGGCACATCAGTAAATATTTTCGAGTTTTTTTTAAATTTTTTCAGATTTTTTTTGTATTCGAACACTTGACTTGAATTTGAGAGATGGGAGTGTTATTTCCCACTGCTTCCAAGCATACACGCTTGTGCTAATATACTTTTTTTAATAATTCAAGTTTAGTTTATCATTTGTAATTGATTGGGCAGACGATTGAGAATTTATTTGAATTATCTACAACCAATTTTAGAGTTCGCGAAAAAATTAACTCACAACGAATCACACAAACTACTCGTACATCGAGAACTACCTAGACCATAGACCACTCAATTCGCCAGCAATCGAGACGAAAGGTTTTGTTTTCGTTGGGCGCGTTTACCTTGGCAGTAACTTTGTTAGGTTTTCCACCATAAAATAGTTTTGTACAAAAATTAAAATTAATTTTTATTTAAAAATTATTAAAATTCAATCTCGCGGATCATAACTCAGCGATTTTTAAAAACAAATATATGTGAAAGGTGTGATTCTTTCCATTTTCCCATTTTCATTTTGCAGATTTAGTTTAGTCGATGTTGAAATGGGCCTTATGGGACTTTTGGCCGAAATTTAAAGAATCTGAACTTGCACTTCTCCGAGATAAATTGGCTTTTTTAAATGTTTTATTAGACGTATCCATTTTTAATAAGATTTTTCTTTTTAATACACTTAACACTGCACAAAGAAAATAAAATGAAATGTCAAAATTTCGCAAGCAATTAATGTGCCGGTCAATTAAATTGAGAACGAAAAGAGTGGAGAATTGTACTAAGAAATCTGGTACATCTATCCCCTAAAATATCACATTTCGTCGTTCAGCAGCGTACTGGAAAACGAAAAGTAGAGCGAAATTTTTCGTTTATGATTTCGTCGTGTCATTTTTGTATGGGATTTTTCGTTTTGCATCAGCAGCGTACTAGGCTTTAAACTGAAATCAGATTCTATTTAATCTAACGAAATATATTCACAGGGGTAGAGCTTACGATTTGGTATATTTCCGCAATAGATGGGTTGGTGTACAATATCCAGATCAAAGTGCACTTTACTTATTTATTATAGTTTATCATTTTATATTTACGAGTATTTAACTATTTAACTAAAACAGAAACTTTAAACAGAAAAATGAAATGTCAAAAAGTAATCACAGCTGCCAACCATGCAAAGTAAAAAATGTTCATAACCCAGATCGCTTTATTGTCACGGGATGAACTGTATGGGTCATTGAGCATAATAAAACGCGGCTAATATTTTATTATTCTATTTTTGTAATGTAATGATAATAATTAACTACTAAAATTTGTTCTCTTATTTATAAGATACTTTTAAGGGAACGACGTTCGTCGATATTTCCGGTAATAGCAGTTATAGTTTCTACATCTCTTATCTTGTCCATTTGGTATTAGTGTGCTGTTTAGATTCTTGTGTCTGTTCATCGGCATTGTTTGTTGTTTTGTATCTGATGATTATCCTGTGTTTATCTATTGGTGTTGTTTGTTGTTTCTTAGAATTGTATCCGAATATCTTGTGGATATATAGTAGATCCCATAATTATAAATTTAAGAATATATTTAATGCCAAATTAGTTGTATGTATGTATTTATCAATAGTAACAGAACATTTGAAAGGCGAATGAAAATACTAATAAGAATAACTTATAAAAGGTGATTTTTTAAGAGCTTGGTTTTTGAAAATTCAAAAAAACAGAAACTGGTAAAAAGTGAATGAAAGTTTTATTTGGATCGATAAATCAATTTCTGCCATTTACTTTTTAAAAATAATTTCACTTAAATGTTGCCCGCGGCTACGCTTCAGGTGGTCTATTCTGAAGGTCCAATTTTGGCAAACTTTTTCACACATTTCGGCCGGAATCTCACCAATGACGCGTTCAATGTTGGCTTCCAAGGCAGCAATCATGTTTGGCTTGTCCCCATAGACAATAGGCTTAACATAGCCTCACAAAAAATAGTCTAACGGGGTCAAATCACATGATTTTGGTGGCCAATTGACTGCGCCAAAACGTGAGATCAACTGCTCACCAAATTCGCCTCTCAATTCATGCATGGTTTCGCGTGCAGTGTGGCATGTGGCACCGTCCTGTTGGAACCACATGTCGACCGAGTTCAATTCTTGCATTTTCGGCAAAAAAAAATCTGTTATCATCGAACGGTACCTTTCTCCATTGACCGTAACCCTGCGGCCTTCATCGTCCTTGAAGAAGTACGGCCCAATGATGCCGCCTGCCCATAAACCGCACCAAACAGTGCATTTTTCGGAATGCATTGGTGGCTGCTGAATTGCCTCTGGCTGCTCTTCACTCCAAATACGGCAATTCTGCTTATTCACGTATCCATTTAGCCAAAAATGAGCCTCGTCGCTGAAGACAATTTTGCGATTAAAAAACGGATCCTCATCCAACTTTTCTAAGGCCCATTCACCGAAAATTCTACGTTGTGGTAGGTCGCCTGGCTTCAATTCTTGCACCAGCTGTATTTTGTATGGCTTTAAACCATAAAAATGCGTAAAATCTTCCAGGTGGTCGAATAACACAAACCCAATTGCTGCGATCGGCGCCGAATGGACATATCGCGATCTTCAGCAACACTGGCGGATGCAGCAGCAATATTCTCTTCGGTACGCACTCTACGGATACGATTTGGTGGATTAATGTCCAATAAAGTGAAACTGGTGCCAAATTTGGTCACAATGAGCTGAATAGCCTGCTCGGTGGGTCGATTATTACGACCATAAAACGGACGTAGCTTGCAAAACACATTTTTCACAGAGCACGAATTTTGATAATAAATTTCAATAATTTGCAAACGTTGTTCAGGCGTAAGTCTATTCATGATGAAATGGCAAACAATACTGAATCGAAATGTCAAATGTTCGTGGAATTTGTCATGTGTGATCTGTCAAAAATATATACGTCAAAAACCAAGTAGCAAAAAAATCACCCGTTATATATAAATCTTCTTCGTCAATGCTTATTGAATTCACAACAGACACATTCACTCCATTTTTACTACTTTTGGGAAATCGTGATTGCCAGAGCTTTTTTGAAAAAAATAAAAATGGTTCACAACGATATTTTTACAAAATTATATTTTTACTTACGAATCTTTATCCACATTCTTGATTACTTCAAAATATCTTTGCATAGCGTATTTAGCTATTAATAACATTCAATTTTCTGATTTTAGAACAGGCTGACAGGAACGCAGTTAACACGAAATGCATTACTTGTTTGAAAGACAAATAAAAAAAAAACGATAACAGAAATTTGTAATAACTATTCTGTTAGAACTGAAGTTAGATGCAATTTATTTTTTTGACATTGAATCTGGGCTGACATGAAAGAGTGTAAAACATTTTTTAAATAGTTTTTCCTTTTTAAAGTAGATTCAAGTTTTTTTTTTTGTTTAAATTGAAGTGGATTAAATAGGGCTTTCTAAAAGTGAAGTAGATATACAGAATTTAACAATAGAGGTAATGAAGTTTTTAATCTTTTTTTCTGAAATTGAAGTAAACGTACTTCAATAAAAGTAAAGTGGTATCGCTGCGTACAAGCTAGGTTTAAAGAACCAATTAAGAATTCTTTATAAAATTTAAAGAGAAAAATTTATGAGAATGAAAATAATGAATAGACGCTGTTTATAGATGATATTGGAGATGTGATGATTCACAGGATGATAATGATGTTTGCAGACGCCAAATTTTCTAAATGGTTGCTTGCAGTTGTTGTTAGGCAACTTTCCCGATGATTTCCAGGTACAGATGTGGTAAGGATGGAAGATGGATCAAAAATATAAGTGCTACAGTGAGGCACGTAACTCCTCCCCCCAAAATGTGAACCATATCATAGTTTTAGGTTAAAGCTCGAATAATGCTCTTATTGTTTTCCGTGTTCTTCGTTTATTAGGTTAGCCCCACAAATTCTTGTTCTTCGTGATCCGCACTTGAGAGTAAGCCCTTTTCTGTGTTGGTTATTTAAGAGCGAAGGAGTAAAAGTTTGTATTTAGAATATTTGTTTATATTTTTTTATGTATTTTTAAAGTAACTTCTTATGGAAAACCGATTTGTTACGTAACGCGTTGCATATGAAAAGTATTCTCACACATATCAACTTAAAGAATTTTATGTTTTTAAGGAGTGGACATAGAAATCTGAAATTTTCTGGCATGAGTATATTGACTTGAAAAACTTCGGCTAAACAAATTGAGCTTTGGTAAAAAAAATGGATTCCTAGAATGTTACTTTAAGGTTAAGGTTGAGGTAAAACTTGGGGCTATATTCCGGTATGAAAATAATAAGAATGTGTCTTACAGTATGCATATATATACATATATATCCTTTTATTCGTTTTTTGACATTCTTATTGCAAAAGTTGATGAAAAATTTCAATATTTTTAAGAACAGTATTTCACAAAGTTATTGCCCCAGCCATCTCCATCCACAAAAGTGCTAGCGTAAATATATCGATAAATGCATCTGAAAAGGCGTAAGGAAGTTATCAAGTAATATAGCTACAAACGTGTCAATTAAATTAAAGCAAAATTAAGTGCTTGAAAGTCAAGACGGTATTTTATGTATATTGTATACGCACATATCTAGATATGTATGTAAATGTTAAGATCTTTACAAATGGAGTTGGTATCTCCAATATGATGTAGGTTTTCTAGCATATTTATACACATGTGTACATAATTATATGTACGAAAGAGATTAACTCTTTTGGTGGCATCTAGCCTTCTCTTGTTTATGCACGTTATATCCAAGTGTGCCGTTGAGATTATCTTGACGGCAAGTTTTGCATTTGGAAAGCAATCGAACTCGAGATTTTAATCAAACTTGACATTACGATGATGGAGAACACCAAAGAAGTGGGTCCCGCAATTCCATCTGTCTGTCTGTCTGTATATCGTCTACAGTCTAAACCACTGAAAAGCTCGGTCCTTAAGCGTTTTAGGTGATTGTGTCAAATAGATTTTTGAATCATATTTTTAACCCCCAAAATAATGGTACTTGCCGGAAAATTGCTTCTACCATCTTAATTGTATCAAAACCGGCTTTAACCATTTTGATAAAAAAAATCTGTGTAGGTACTTGTTAAATTAGAAGTCTTGGTTTAATATTACGAGTAGTTTAAATTTATTTCAAGTTTCACTTCAGACTGACTTTGTCTAACTCTTTGCAAGTATTTATAAGTTCTTACTTCTAAGTGTTAGTATGTTTAAATATACTAATACTAATGCCAATATATCATTGTAATAATCATATAGTATAATATATATATAATTGTGATAGTTGAATATCATAACATCTTCTTTTTTCAGATAGTTATTTGTTTATATTAATTTTTTTTTTTTATTCTTATAATGAATAATAAAGATAATTTAATAAAGATGATTCATTCTTAATTCATAAATATTCTATAATTTTTTTTTAAGTTTTGATATATTTTCATCATAATAACATTAGTGATTCAAATGTATTTATTTTTGATCATCTATATAACCAAATAGCTTAGGTTGTACAACTTTCCTTCCATAGCGTGTTGTAAGTATTTCTTCCTTATTTTCCGTGGATAGTGGATGTTGAATCTTATTAAGACCTGCATTATTATGGTCAGTAATTATAAAACTTTTATCAGTTGAGGGTATTTCGTAAGTTGTTTGATTGTCTCCGTAGTGATCATTTATGTCATGTAATTCCATAAGATGTGCTCGATTTCTCCTGTAACAATTACCATTTGAATCAGTCAACAAATAAGAACGTAGTTCTTTACATTTAGAAACAATTTTGCCTGGACTCCAAATTGACTGCGGTGTTTTTTTTTATAATAGATGCGTTCACCATTTTCAAGTGGCCTTAATGTCTTAGAGCCTCTATGGTAATATTGCTGCGACTTAAGTTGTCTTTTAGATACCGTTCGATAATGTTTTGCAATATTAACAAATTTCTCTGGTTTAAGGTTATATTGACAAATTGGCAATTTTGTTCTTAACTTTCGGGACTCAGAAGCTCAGAATGTGCACTAAGATTCCCTTCTGAAGTTGTTCTATATAATAAAAGAGATGGATCTTTCTGCAAGAACATTCGAACGAGCCAAATATGAGCTGGAAGTGTAATGATCAATATTCCAGTCTTTTGTAAAGTTTCTGAAATATTCTGAGCTAAATGGCGGACCATTGTCCGAAACCATAATCTGAGGTATGCCATGACGTGCAAAAATAGATTTTAGTTGAGTAACTACCAGAGGACTTGTAAACCCAGAGTTGAGCTTAGCTATTTCAATAAATTTTGAATAATAGTCGACCACTAGAATATATGTGTTTTTTTCATCAAACCCAACTTTAAACCATGGTAAAGGGACCACTTCATGAGGAAGCATTGGTTGTTTGCTGTTCGAATTTTTGTGGTGAATGCAGGACTCACAATAGGAAACTATATTGTATATATCATGATTAATATTTGGCCAAAATACATTTCGTTTGGCTAAATTTCGGCAGCGCTCTTTCCCATGTGACCTTCGGGAAGAATCAATAGTATTCGGTGATGAGGAAGGAGAAGGGCACTTCACGACAGGCGATAGTACTGCCTTCGTGAACCTCTCCACGTCAGAGGCGTCCTCCGAGGAGGATGTAAGAAATTAAGAGCAAATAATGGTCAAGAAAATTAGAGCAGTAGAGGCGGAAATTTAACGTCTCAAGTCTGAGCTAGAGCCCATGATACGAGCCCTGAAAGACAAACAGGAAGCTCGGAGACAAAAGGAGAAGGAAGCTCTAGAAGGCAAAAAGTTGCTACAAATACAACAAAAAGTAGCCCATCAGCAACAAAAACAACAACAACCGCAGCCAAGAGACCAACTGCAAAAGGCACAACCACAGCAGCAGCCTTAAGAAAAATGGCAACAACAGCAACAGCAGCAGACAAAACAGCAGCAGCAGACACAATCACAGCAGAAGCAACAGCAGCAGAAACAACAGCCCCAGAAACAACAGCAGCCACAGCCGCAGATTACTAAGAAAGAAAAGGTGCCACCCATCAATACTTACAAGATGGAGTTACAGAATACCATAAATCTATGAAAGTCGGCCATAGCTCAAAACTTTAATATTAAGCGTTTAAATAAAGATAGACATGCTATCTACTGCGTCACAGTGGAGCAGCACACAAAAATTAAGGCACTGATAAAAGAATCCACGACTGAATTCTTTAGTTTCACCCCTAAGGGCAAAAAGTTGCAAACGGTCCTTTTAAAGGGCATATATTCCTGCACGGAACCACAGGTGCTCTTAAATGAGCTCCGCCAAAAAGCGAGCGACGATATCGAGTTTAAAGTGGTTAAGCCGTTCGCTACAGTTAGAGCTAGGCGGGAGAAGCGGAATCTCCCCTTCTTCCTTGTTCAACCCTCACCCAGCAGCAAACTGGATAGTTTGAGGAGTATCTCCGTTCTCAACTACCAGGCTGTTACTTGAGACAAACTAAAAAGGCTCGGTGATATGCTTCAATGCCTGCGCTGCCAAAGCTTCGGCCACGCTGCAGCAAACTGCGAAATGCAGTCACGCTGCGTTAAGTGTGGATAGAACCACAATGTAGATGAATGAAAGTGAGGGAAGGAACGGGTCGAAGATATGACCCAGCTCAAATGTGCACTTTGCCCAAGCGACGGACACCCCGCCAATTATCGGGGATGCCCGACGTTTCAGCTAATAAAAAACAATAAAGCAGCAAAGCAAACAGTGGTAGAAAAGAGTCCAACAGTGCGCCCTCCTACAACAACGCCCGTCAACCCACAAATTTCTTATTGACAAATGGCGTCAGGAAGGGGTAGCACTGTATGCTGTACCGTAGGCAGTTTATCATAGACTAACCATTACTGACACTGGGTCAACGGCCAAGAAATTGTATACTAACGATCAAGTACGGCAGTGACCACTGCGGACTCGCCGCCGTAATACAACTGCCGAACGAGCTTATGGAGTTGGAGGAGTATGTGGCTGTGCATACTTACAATTAGAGTAAGGTGCGCTGGTGACGCTTCTGCAACGCCTTATTGAGCGAATTACGTTCGAATGGTATATCCCCACCAAATAACAGGAACTTGACAAATACTGAAATCGACAGATACTTGGATCAAATGGACGCAACAATTCTACCGACATGTACCGTAACACGACCATTGACGAACTACACAGACAAAAAAGTGGACTACTGATACTCGTAAGACTAAAACGCTTGTATATACGGTTTACTGACACACGAGCCCTGGAGATTAGGACACTGAAGTCATCAATCAAAAATATCAACCAATTCATCAAAGAAAAATATAGGCTGTCCATTAATTTGTTTTGGGACAATAAAATTCGGGCTGTTAACTCTATCAAACCCAGTATGTTCCCAAAATTTAATAAGATTTTTAGAAGAAAGGGTCAAAACGACCCAGAGGATGCCGTCTTGGACGATGACCTTTATATAGTCGAAGATTCGCAGGAGATGGTGGAGGATGTGGGGGCTGCTTTCCAGCAAGTGTACAAGGTGAATGCTAGCATTCGCCCGAATCATGACCTGCAGGACAGAGCTCTGCTTCATCACACCTGGCTGTGGAACGATATGACCGAATAGCGATCTGAGAACCTTGGTTTTACCGGGTTTAATGATGAAGATTTGGCAAACGCTATAATCGCCGAGTGAAATGGGCCCAGTCCCCTGTTAATTTCGAAGAATGAGCTCCAGCTCAGGCCGATGATTGCCTACTGAAGCTCGGTTTGGTTCAACGTTGCCCCATGTCAAATGGAAAAGATTCGGGTGTTTGAGATTCAATGTCTTAGACGTTGCATTGGATTACACAGAACACCAGAGTCGGAGTACACACGATATTATTCCAACCAGGTTCTATACAACGAAGCCAACATAAACATGTTACAGGTAAGAATGGCGGTTCCGCTCATCTACCATGTCTGCTGAAAAACTGTAGATAGGCGACTCCTGTATGGTCGAGACGTAATCGCTCAAGGAGGAGAAGAGCGCCGTGCGTCGGTTCAGTAGGACTGTGTCCGATCGGAACCGAAGGGATAGAGCAAAACAAGAGAACCAGTTCTGGTGGCTCTTTGAACAGCATAAGATATTTAAAGTTGATTAAGATGGTATGTCTTGACCGATATGCGGATATTTAGGGTAATTAGGTATAGGGAACAGTCGGGGTGGCACCAAAACAAAAATTAAAAATAAAATATGTATGTGGAGGCATATGTGCATGTGGCTGCATCTCTGTATATGTATGTGCGTACGTATATTTATTTACGTATGTACATGTATGTGTGGGTTACATATAGCTGTGTGTCTGCATGCGTATAGGAAATATACACAACAAAAATTAAAAACGAAAAATGCTGCTGTAGCTGATCTAGTTTTTAAGTAGTTTTAAGTGGTTTTGGGTATTTTTTAGGTATTTAAAGTAGTTTAAGTTATTTTAAGTTAGTATAAGTTAGTTATATCTAGTTTTAATTAGTTTTAGTCTAGCATTAGGTATAGTTTATAAGTAAAAAATAAAAATATGATAACATACCGAGTTTTTTGTTAATAAGTTTCCTTGGTTAAATAAAAATAAAAATAAATTAATCAGAATTAATTAAAATAGTTTTTAGGTCGAAAGATATCAGTTTTATACATAGGGTTTTCCAATAAGAGGTGTTATTTTGATATTCAAAAAAAAGAAATGCGTTGTTGAAGCGTGTATCGTTCCATTTTTATTAATAGCGTAGTTTCTACTTGTCAAATGTCAAAAAATGACAGCTTCAAAAGTGACAGCTACCGAATTAGCGGGCTATTCAAAATAACACCTCTTATTGGAAAACCCCTTAGTTTAGTTTAGGGCGCCCGTAAAAGGCCAGCAAATTAGTTGTAAGTTGTTGATAATTAGGGGCTAGTTTTAAACATCATTGTATTGCTTTAAGATAGTTATAAGTTAATAATAAATAAAAATGAATTTACACAAAAAATTAATTCGTTGATTTCACGATTTCGTTGCCTTTTGGATCCTATGGCATTGATACCACACCGTTTAAAGGCTGTCGAACTGCAAGTTCCGCTTTGAAACTGGCGATGATTTTTTTTACGGTTGATAAACCAATAACGTGGAGAATGACCAAGAATTCGGCCACAGCGAAGTTGATGCGAGAATGCAAAATCAAAATTTGGGATGTACGATGGCGCATAAACGAGCTTTGGAGGCAGTTGACCTAACAACGAAGGTTTACAATGTGATTCGAGATGATTTGATGGGGATATGATATTGCTCAGCGGAGATTTTCGTCAAACGCTTCCCGTCATCCTGAAATCTACTGCTGCCGATTAACTTAATGGATGCTTAAAATTGTCGTCTTTGTGCCGGCATGTCAATAAGTTGAAAATTACCACAAAAATGAGTATCATTGCTGAACGACCCATTGGCTGCTAAATTCTCAAGACACTGCTGGTGCTTGGCAATGGCCAAATTTCTGTTGATGTCTCGATTGGATTGACAAATTTTTGCGAGTTAACAACGTCGAAAGAGAAACTCATCAATCATCACCAAAGTAAAGTGTTCCCCGGCATTCCAAAAAATTATATAAATCTCGATTGAGTTTGTGAACGGGCAATACTAGCAGCGAAAAAAAAGAACGTCGTCGATAGCTTGATAAACGGTCTTTGTTGTTTGGTTTTGCGCCGGAAAACAAATCGAAAAACATTGTTTATCATATCACTCTCTCCATTTTCATTCCATTCAAATAAATCACATTTAATTTTGAACTATCTGTGTTTTATTATAGCTCTGCAGTTGATTTTAAGGCGTTAAATTGTGGCGAGACGAAGTTCGACCCCTCACTGCACACATTATGTTTGATGTGTATCTGGTACCGCTATGGCTATGACCATAGATATGTATGTATATTGGGTATGCTACATACTGGGTCATTGATAAGGGTAAATGACCGTGCAATCCATTGAAATCTGATTTATTGGGCGAAGAGTGCAATATCAATATTTTGGTTATAGATGCGCAGCGACAGCGGATAATGGAAATTATGATGAGGCCGCTTATTTCTTATGAAGTGCATGATAAATGTGTTTTCATATGAAATATGCTGAATACTACTTTCAATGGATGAGTGGTAGGGTTATAATTTTGCTCCAAATTTAGTATAAATAGGCATAGGATGATGAGAATAAAATCAGAATTTTGTCCATCAAAAGGTCGCAGCCATAAGCACTGACACAGCGTGCCCTAGAGTTCATAAAATATTTAAGAAAACTAAACTATTCTTTTATTTGCAACATATCACAATTCTCGCCGTACAAAAGAGGAAAGCATGGTTGCGTTACGGGTCATTTCATGGCGCATTTATTGTAATTAATGTTCTGTCATTTCATATCCAGTGTATAGAGAGTGAGATTACTAGTTGAGAAGAGAAGTTCATTACTTTCTGGTTTTTTAAAAAATATTGCCATTAGGGTTGTTGACATCGTATACGAAAACAAACGTAATCGTTTATTATTTCTTTAAAAAGATCTTGGAGATATTTTTGAGTCCCAACTTTATTAACTACATCGAGTTTCTCGTTAATAAAGCAAATTCCATGTTAGGTTTCATATACGCTTTTGATTTAAATGATCCTTCTACATTAAAATCCCCTTGCGTTGCTTATAGACCAAGATCCCATGGCTGGCAGACATACGTCATTTTATCATAGGTGAATTTTTTTCTGTGAATAGATACCAAAGTAGATAAGATCGAATGGATATTCCGAATTTTCAAAGCTGGGACATTGTAGGTGTTTGACAAGTATCAAACAACGTTTGAGACACTATCCCCTTAAACATAGCAAAAAATCAGCTTTGATAAAATAACGTAGTTGGGTATGCACTGCTAAAATTGCATATATCCGAAAAGCCCCAGCTTTGAAAATTCGGAATGTCCATTATTTGTTTTCTACTTTCTATCTATTCAAACAAAAAAAAATCAGCTATTATAAAATGACGTATTTCTGCCGCCCATGGGATCTTAGTCTATTATGTTGGGTCGATGGTTTATTTTGACACGAAATGTTAGAAGTTTACATTGATTTTTTTGTTAATTATTATTAATTTTACAATAAAACATAATGGATTGCAAGACAATATTAACAACTTGTTTGAACAACAATGAAAAACGATTTCTAGTCGTTGCAATTAAACCATTTATACTTAATTTAATTAATTAAAAAAATTAATGTAAACTTTTAATATTTCATGTTTAAATAAACAACCCCGGAAGAAATTTGAAAAAGTCAACGAAACGTAGGGTAAAAATATAAAGTAAAGTTATTTTATTTGCATACATTAGCCTGAAAAAACCTTTGAACATCAAGTCATAAAAATAATTGGTCGAGTTAATAAATTAACTTAACAAACTATTAATTATGTACAAATGTTAATAATTATTATTTATTGTATATTACGTTTTTATTTTCTGTTTTAAATGTATTTTTAATTCTACTTTGAGTATTATTATAAACTCTAATTGATGAAAGTACACAAAATAAAAATATAAATAAATAAAAGTACCCATGAAAGCAGAAAATCTAATTTTCATTCACCATAATGTGGCTGTAGAAAACGTACAATCTTAGTTTGCTGATAGCCTGTCTTTATTATAAACTCAATCAGCTCATAAAACTTAATATTTTGTTATTTTTCTTGCTGAAAAAACGACTATCCGGTATACGGCCGGATACAAAAAGCTTATTCGGCTTCTACCGGGTATTAAAAAAGGAGCCGGATAGGCCGGATACCGAATACCTACCGTATATCCGTCACATCTCCAATATATATAATTGTGATAGTTGAATATCATAACAGTACTATTATAGGTATAGTCTACATTTTGGTATACAAATATGATTATATATTTTGTTATTAACTGTACCTGCCATACAATAATTTTTTTGATTTTCAACTTTCTCATAAACGACTCTACGTATTTCGATCAAAATTTTTATATAGGAGGTCTTTCAAATTCTAAGTAATACTCCATTCCAAAATATTCGAAAAAAAGTTTCTTTGTTTATTTTATTTTTTAGTTTATTTTTATACACCGTGACGCGATATTTTATTATATAAGATTGAAATAAAGAAACACTTTTGAGCCTGCTGTTTTGTCTTTTCATATAACCGATAAATAATTGAAAATGTTTTAAAGTTTACGGCTTGGCAAAATTGGATGGAGAAGTTGTCGAATTCGTTGAAAATTCATTGGATCACAGTGAAACAACCAAATACGAACTAACTGGAATAATTGTACATAGTGGACAAGCTTCAGGAGGGCATTATTTCAGCTATATTTTATATAAGTATTGTTTACATTAAATTGAAAAATATGAAACATTTGATAATATTTTCTATTTTTCTGACAGGGATGAAAGAACTGGAAAAATGCAATGGTATAAATTCGATGATAATGAAGTCACAGAATGCAAAATGAATGAGGATGAAGAAATGAAAGTTCAATGCTTTGGAGGTGAATACATGGGTGAAATATACGACAGTAATTTAAAGCGTATGCAATATAGAAGACAAAAGCGTTGGTGGAATGCCTATATGCTTTTTTACACAAGATGTGACCAAAAACCTGTTCAAATCTCTCAATGTGTAGAACAGCTGTCTCTGGCAGAGAGTTCTAATTTTATCCTGCCTATGCCAAAAGCAATCGAAATAAGTGTTAGGTAAATGTATTACTAAACGTAAAAAATTAAATTAATATTTTTTTTCTTTTAGAACTCAAAACATACGATTTTTACATTCGAAGAGCATTTTTTCTGTTGAATTTTTTAATTTTATTAAAAATTTAGTTAGCTCAATAATTCCACCTTTTAAGCAAGAAAATCCGGTAAGTTGTATTTCGTATTTATATTCAACAATATTATTAAGAACCCTGACCTCAATTAATATATTAATTTAATTTATCAAATTATTCAAAATAGTCCAATTCGAAAAAATTACGACAAAGCTGAATTTTGGTGGAGCTCCATTTTTACGTCCTAAGCATTTTTTAAAAAGTACCCTAAATTTGGAGCGGGGTAAATAATTTTAGAGGGGCTGAAAGGTGGTAAATTTCAGTTTTTTTTTCCAAATTACTCGAAGACCATAGGTTTTTTAAAAAAGTTGTTGGTGCACATTGTCATTCTAAACATAAAAGATTTTAAGACACTTTTTACCGTATAGTTGATAGATATGGACAAAAATTGTCGAAGAGATTGGGATGTAGTACACTTTTTCAACAAAATTTAATAAATTTATGTTTTTGAGTGGGGAAATTTTTTGTTTTTAGTTACGTTTGAAAAAACATGTTATATTACAAAAAAAACAAGTTTTTGCTGCCATCTTAAAATTATAATTTATTTTATTCAATAACTCCAAAAACCTTTATTTTTTTCAAAATTTTCTAAGAACAACTTGTAGACGAACAATTAAAGTTTGGTACGCTGTACCTTAAGAACCAATTAACATACAGAAGTTAATGTCATTTGTAGATATTTCGTTTCATATTCATACTCGTTTTAAGATTCACCTCCCTGCTCTTCGGATGTGGACCTTCAACGGCAATGTATAAGTTCATTAAATTCTGACCAAGACAGCGTTGTTAAATGGGGAATCAAAAATCGAGTAGAATTTAATGCCTCGAAAACTCAATGCCATTAAAACATAATTTACAACCTTTGCCACTATCCGTGAGTGGTACTTGCAAGAAGAAAACTGAACATTTCGAAATTCTCGGTATGTCTATCTCCAAACACCCCTTGTGGAAGGATCACATACGCGATGTCGCCAAATATGCCGTTAGATGTTTGGGTTTCCTGAAACAATGCTAGAAGTTTTTCTGTTCCTCTGATCTATACGTCCATAGCTAGAGTATAATTCCCATCTCTGGGCTGGTGCTCCTATAACATACTTAAGTCTCTTGGACAGTATTGAACGTAGAGCATTTAAATTGTTTGGTAACATCGTTGAATCATTTACGACCATTATTTTAACGGATTATGCTCTAGCAAAATAGCTAGTTGTATTCCTCCCCTTAAGTGTTTCAACCGTAATACTCGCGTCTCCAGGAATGCTCCAGGCCAACTTCGGTCGTACTGTCAAGTTCAGAGATTCCTTCTTTAGCCGTGCTACGCGAATGTGGAATGCTTTACCACACTCTGTCTTTCCCGGTCATTGCAATGTTCAGGAATTCAAAACCAATATGCACCGACACCTCCTCTCAAACCCTCTCCCCCTTTCCTAATGATCACGCTGTGTCTTGGCATAATAAGGGTAAAAAAATGCTCTTGTGGTTTAAATTTACCGTTAATAAACGCATCATTCACATATGCTTATCCGCACAGTAAAATTGTTGTTACGGGAGATTTCAATTTAAAGAATTCCAAGTGGCTACGCTATTCTGGTTAGACAACACCCGAAGGAAGATATGTCCAGGTGGCCTATTACTGACTACGAGTCGAGTAAAGTGTCGCTCGAAAGCGCACAGTCGAGTCGAGCGGCATTAGGTATTCCACAACTCCAGTGAGGGTCAAAAACATGACATGACTTAAAATGCCTGAACGCATCATTTCAATTGTAGCTAACTTCGCTAAACGTTGACTTGGCCTTTTACAGATAAATATTTACATTTTGAAACACAATATTTGTAGAAAATTTATTTCAGTTTGAAGCGATAAAAAAAATTAAGAATCTAAATTACAGGAGGAGCATTTTGAAGAAAATAAAAGAAGAAAGAAATCCCTTAGAGCTTCCTAGCATTGTGTAAGAATAAATTGTGAAATGAAAGCAATAATCAAAACATAAATTTATTGTTTTTTTACGAATGTTTACTTGATTCATTTTATTTTATTTTTCCCTTTGCAAGGTGGGAATGTCTTGTAAAACATCCTCTAAAATCTTATGCCTAGCAGTCGTAACTTTTTATCTATAATACTTAAAATTTCATAAACCATTATTAATACTCGTATTTGTTATTATTTTATTCAAATTTTTTTGCTTGTTTATCACATTTGGGATCTATTTCTGCACTCGATGGGTTTGTGAACATGAATGATTTGTCACATAAAAATGCTCACTTTGATCAATACGTATTTTTCACCCGAGTGTCATTTGACATTGGAGTTGAGGGTATGAAAGATCTTATACCAAACAGAAACAAACGATTTGAACTGTGAATAGGATATCGGGTTGAGAGAGGAAAGCTTCCGATGTTATAGAGCCAACCCAACTGACGAAAACCGGGATAAGTTCAAACAAGCTAGAAAGACATGCAAATAGTCATATTCACAGTATAGTTTGCTGCCACTTCTATGCTTCCACAAAGTTTTATGACTTATCCTGTACTTGAGACCATTAACAGTTTAATGGCAGTGGCGGATTAACCCTATCGGCGGCCTGAGGAACGCTCAGTAGTTAACGCTACTATCCCAGGATCTTAATTTAAATAGTCTAACATCGAAGAGTAATGGGATACGGTTGGGGGTTACTTTGAATACGGCGCGGTGGTAGTATTTTCGAAATATGTCACAGGTCATTGTTTTTAACAAATTGGGTAGAATATTTGTAAACAAAACTGGGAACCCGTCAAATATTTTTTATACCGTAAAGTGGTATTGCGTATAGACTATTGCAATCAATTTAATAATAAGACCTAGTAAGATATATATAAGAAGTTGATTGCTTTTGTCCTTTAAAATTAAATGGTGTATATCTCAATGCCTTTTATTATTTTATCATAGAGCTTTGGGGGCGGGATCATGACCCCTTGACCCACCCCCACACCCCTCTGGATCCGCACTTGCATGTTACATGGTGGTTTATTTATTTGCTGTTGAAAAGACAAATAGCCGTAGTATTATATTAAGAATGGCAACGATATACACTTTTTATAAAAAAACTAAAAATCCAAGACGTTTTTGAGTGGACCTTGAATTTGGTATGAGAGTAGATAATTTATTTTAGTTAGTCTCAAAAGTAAGTGTGCGAAGGAAATTTCAGTTTCGAACAATTTCCCACCATTTAAAGAGACAAATTTTTGTATATAAATTTTAACTATTTATTATTAAACAATAGGTATTTAACATTTTTACCCTTTTCAGTATAAAATATTAATTAACCTACATATTACATCCTGAACAAAATCTTACTCACTTTTTTTAATTATAAATTCTTTTTAGTCTCTTTTTTTACATAATAAATGAGTATTCCCTGAATGTTGTCCACGGTCAGTCAAAAAGCCTGTTATCTATTAATGGCTCCACGAGATCGTCTATAATGGCGTTTTATTTGGCAATCCGTAATCCATCTCCGATTCAGGGTCCCAACTGTACACTTTGGTGTTATTCTGACGATTCTGAATTTTAATGAGATTGTATGGGTGAAAATAATTTAGTAGGTGGAAATATCAAAAAAAAATTATGTTGCACAATTATGATACACAAAATGACAACAGTTGAGCTTGACGTTCAAGTATATGAATGTGTGAGTGCTCCTGGTTCCAATACTGATTTCAAATCCAGAAACTAAATTCTCTACTTTTCAGAATTAGAACTGTCATTTTATCCCAAGTGAACACTTTCAGATAGAAGAGCCCAGAAGGCTTCCGGATTGCCAAATAAAAACGACATACAACGCAGTTTTTTTTTGCAATTTAAAGGCCCCCATCATTTTGAATGTTTTAACCCGCAGTGTCCGCGTATTGTTCAAAAGAGGTTTCTTATCGAAATTTACAGATAACGGACGATAAACCTAACAAATTTAATCTCAAATACTATATATCTATATATATATACTAATATATCAACGCATTCTATTCACCCAAAATATTTTCTGTCTACTATAATGACTGTTTCAAATTTTGACAATTGTCGTTGGCTATCGATGTATATTTAATCAATGGTACTAGGTATGCTGATTTGCAGAACCTTGTAATTGTAAAATGTATAGGTATACGTATATTTCTTATAAGTATTTAATACACTTTTAAAAGGATATTTTTTGATTAACGATTTACTCAAGTACGTGGTATTAGCGAATTGTGATTAATAAAACGACTAATATAAAACACTTAATAGAATTATGTCGCAATATAAATTTTAATATACATATCTATAATACTTTAATGTACCTCGACGAAATAAAGTTGTTTTTTTTTTTTTTTTTTTTTGAATTCATTTTTATTTCATATTAACTTATAACTATCTTAAAGCTAGACAAAAATGTTTAAAACTAGCATAATTATCAATAACTTACAACTAATTTACTGGCCCTTTACGGGCGCTCTAAATTAAACAATAACTCTTACAACTAATGTCTTTCGACCTAAAAACTATTTTAATTAAATCTAATTTTTTTTATATTTCAAGAAACTTTTATACAAAAAACTTGGTATCTGATAATGTTTTTTTTTTTTTTTTTTTTTTTTTTTTTTTTTTTTTTTTTTTTTTTTTTACCTATAAACTAAACCTAAATATATATTAAAAATAATTAAAACTAAATAAAACTAACTTATACTAACCAAAAATAACTTAAACTACTTAAAATACCTAATAATACTTATAACTACTTAAAAACTAGAACAGCCACAGCAGCATTTTTTTCGTTTTTTAATTTTTTTTTTGTTTATTTTTTATATGCATGCAGACACCCACCCGCATGCAACCCACCCACACATGTACATGCGCACATACATATACGTACGCACATACATGTACAGACACGCAGATACATGCACGTATGCCCCCGCATACATACATATTTTTAATTTTTTTTTGTGCCACCCTGACTGTTCCCTATACCTAATGCCCTAAATCTATGTAAGTCGGCCAAGATATATCATCTTCATCGACTTTAAATATCACGATGCTGTTCAGAGAGCCACCAGAACTGGTTCTCCTGTTTCGCCCTATCCCTCCGGTCCCGATCGGACACAGTCCTACTGAACCGAAGGCGCTCTTCTCCACCTTGAGCGATGACGTCTCGACTATACAGGAGTCGCCTATCCACAGTTTTCCGGCTGACGTGGTAGATGAGCGGAACCGCCCCTCCATCCTGTATCAGCCCTCGACTGTCTAAATAGAGGAATGCCTCAGGAGGGATGTAACCACTTAACCGCGCACTCTCAAAATATTCGTTATTGGGGTAATAAGCCCCAAAAATTAAGCTGTTAGTTGAGGACATCGCTCTTGCAACGTGACCCCGAATCAGCTTGAACAAAAAATTATCTATTCTGTTTATGTTGGCTCCGTTGTATAGAACCTGGTTGGAATAATATCTTGTGTACTCCGACTCTGGTGTTCTGTGTAATCCAAGGCAACGTCTAAGACATTGCCTCTCAAACACCCAAATCTTTTCCATTTGAGATGGGGCAACGTTGAACCACAGCGGGCATCCGTAGGCAATCATCGGCCTGATGAGGGCCATGTAGCAAATCACCTTCACCCTGCTGTCAAGACGGCTGCTATAAAACAGTCGTTTTGTCAAGGCTAAGGCTCCCCTAGCCCTGGCCAAAGCAGCACCTATATGTCTGTCGAAATACAGGTACTGATCCAACCAGATGCCAAGGTACTTTACTACACTTTTACTCGCCAGTGGATGTCCATGTGGCCCTACGATCACCAGCTTGCGCCAGTTCTTTCTCGTATCCCTTGAGGCGCTAGACAACGGAGTCCTAAACAAAATAGTTTCTGATTTCTGGAAGTTGATTTTCAACTTCCAGTCATCACAATATCGCTGAATCTTGTCGAAGTCACTCTGCAAGAGACTTTTGATGACCTCAACTGTATGAGCTGTTCTGTACGCAATTAGATCGTCGGCGTACGCAATTGCCTGAGTTAGACTACCTATCAGATCGCTGGTGTAAATGTTGAATAGAATCGGCGAGTTAACCGCTCCCTGCTGAAGACCATTATTAATATTAAAAATTGCAGTAGAAGTTACATTGCCACTCTTGACAACAAACTTTCTACCATTTAGCATGTCATAAAGCATATACAATAGAGGTTTACTTATACCTAGTCTGGTTAGCTTTAGATAGAGACCTTCTAACCATACGGTGTCGAAGGCCTTCTCCAAATCAACCAGACAGGCACCCGTACACTGCTTTTTAGTTTTGTTCCA
The DNA here is from genome assembly GCA_910595825.1 of Philhelius pedissequus. Lineage (NCBI taxonomy): Eukaryota > Metazoa > Arthropoda > Insecta > Diptera > Syrphidae > Philhelius > Philhelius pedissequus. The sequence continues at coordinate 158,469,590 of OU343161.1, forward strand.
TTGGATATCAGAAACAAGTTTAGACGCGGCATGAATTGTGTCATGTCCCGCCTTAAAACCGAACTGATTATCCGGGATGATATTTTTGTCCTCCGCCCACTTGAACAGGGCTCTATTAATAACCTTTTCAAATACTTTGCTGATACTCGGAAGAAGACTTATCGACCGGAGATTCGCCGGATTGGAGTTGTCCTTTCCCTTTTTTGGGAGAGGGTGCACCACAGCTGTCTTCCACCGCACTGGATAATATGCATTATTCAGCGCGTTGTTAAACAGTGTGGTATAAATGTCAACTGCTTCTTGAGGCAAATGTCGTAGTACAACGTTGGATATACCATCGACTCCTGCAGACTTCTTTTTCTTTAATGAATCGAAGATGAGCTGGAGCTCATTCTTCGAAATTAACAGGGGGCTGGGCCCATTTCGGTCGGCGATTATGGCGTTTGCCAAATCTTCATCATTAAACCTGGTGAAACCAAGGTTCTCAGATCGCCATTCGGTTATATCGTTCCGGAGCCATAAGTGATGAAGCAGAGCTCTGTTCTCCAGGTCATGATTCGGGCGAATGCTAGCATTCACCTTGTACACTTGCTGGAAAGCAGCCCCCACAGCCTCCACTCTCCTGCGGATCTTCGATTATATAGAGGTCATCATCCAATACGGCATCCTCTGGGTCTATGCCTGCTGTCAGAAGTACGTCTCTGTTCTCTGTCGTCCTCTGGAGCTTAAGACACGAAAGATAGTTTTGATCCTTTCTTCTAAAAATCTTATTAATTTTTGGGAACATACTTGGGTCGCTGGTCTCCAGGTCTCGTGTATCAGTAAACCGCCTGTACAAGCGTTTTAGTCTTGTCAGTAGTCCACTTTTTTGTCTGTGAAGTGCGTCAATTGTCGCGTTACGGTACATGTCAGTTGCGTTACGTTCTTTGTATTTCGGTATTGTTCTGTTCATTGTTCGTAGAATCGTTTCGTCAATTTGTTCTAAGTATCTGTCGATTTCAGTATTTGTTAGGTTCCTGTCATTTGGTGGGGATATACCATTTGAACGTAATTCACTCAATAAGGCATTGGAGAAACGTGGCCAGCGCACCTTACTGTGATTGTAAGTATGCACAGGCACATACTCCTCCAACTCCATAAGCTGGTTCGGAAGTTGTATTACGGCTGCGAGTCCGCAGTGGTCACTGTCGTACTCGATCGTTCGTAAACAATTTCTTGGCCGTTGACCCACAGCGTCAGTAATTGTTAGTCTTGCGTCTTTAAGCAATAGATCCAGATAGGCACCGCTTCTTGGGAACGATGGCCTGTCTGTGGCTAGAAGATCGATGCGATACTCAAGGTTGTATCGACCCATCCAATTAAATAGATGGTTACCTCGAGGATTTTGTATTTGATTTCCCCAATCTGTGTGCTTGGCGTTAAAATCACCCGCCAATATATAGTAATTCTCTTCCGAGCTCAATCTTAAGCATTCAAAAAGCTTTTCAAGCTCTGTTATAAACTGTGTGGGCTGAGGTGTTTCCGGTGCATAGGCAGCGATCACATACATTCGCTTCCCCTGTTGGAGATGAATGCATATGATGCATGCCTCTAACGTCCGAAATTTTCGCACATCACTATTATATATTACCTTATGACTAATGCCTTTACGTATAAAGATTGCGACGCCTCCTCCTTGCGTGGAGTTGGGTCGGTCTCTTCTTACGATATTGTAATTGTTGTTAGTCAATTTATGTTTCTGGTTAAGCTTAGTTTCGCTAGCCATAAACACATCTGGACTTATGTCTTTAAGCAATTGGAATAAATTCGCTCTACGTTCGGTCCTAATCAATGAATTTACATTCACAGCTAGGATTTTAAAGGGCCTCTCCGGCAGCGCGCCCTTAACCTCTAAGTTGCGTTAAGCTAGGCAAAACAGAGTAGAGATAATCCACCCTAGTCGCCTGCTCCCTGATCTGGTTTTGGAAGCCGTTCAACTGGCCCTGGATGGCCAGTAGAACGCCCATAATATCCGCCTGTGCCGCCGGCGCCTTAGGCACGGGGGCCTGTTGGGCGACCTTTGGTGCAGGCTGTACCGTGCTTCCCCTTCCTGACGCCATTTGGGCGTAAGAAATTTGGGGGTTGACGGGCGTTGTTGTAGGAGGGCGCACTGTTGGACGCTTTTCTACCACTGTTTGCTTTGCTGCTTTATTGTTCTTTATAAACTGAAACGTCGGGCATCCCCGATAATTAGCGGGGCGTCCGTCGCCTCGGCAGAGTACACATTTAAGCTGGGTCCTATCTTCGACCCGTTCCCTTCCTAACTTGCATTCATCTGCATTGTGGTTATCTCCACACTTAACGCAGCGTGATTACATTTCGCAGTTTGCTGCGGCGTGACCGAACCTTTGGCAGCGCAGGCATTGAAGCATGTCGCCGCACCTTTTTAATTTGTCCCAAGTTACAACCTGGTAGTTGAGGACGGAGATACTCCTCAAACTATCCAGTTTGCTGCTGGGTGAGAGTTGAACAAGGAAGAAGCGAAGACTCCGCTTCTCCCGCCTAGCTCTAACTGTAGCGAACGGCTTGACCCCGATAAAGTCGAGATCGTCATTCGCTTTTTGGCGGAGTTCATTTAAGAGCACCTGTGGTTCCGTGTAGGATTCTATGCCCTTCAAAAGGACCGTTTGAAATTTTTTGGTTTTAGGGGTGAAACTAAAGAATTCGGTAGTAGTTTCTTTCAGCAACTCTTTAATTTTTTTGTGCTGTTCCAGTGTGAAGCACTGGATAGCATGCCTATCGTTATTTAATCTTTTAATAGTAAAATTTTGACCTATGGTCAACTTACATAGATTTATGGTATCCTGTAACTCCATTTTATAAGTATTAATGGGTGGCACCTTTTCTTTTTTCATAATCGGCGGCTGTGGCTGCTGCTGCTGAGACTGACTTTTCTGCGGCTGTTGATTCTGCTGCTTTTGAATCTGCTGCTGTTGTTTTTCTTGTGGTTGTTTCTGTACTTGTGTCTGCTGCTGTTGCTGTTGTTGTTTTTGCCGTTGTTGTTTTGGCTGCTGCTGTGGCTGTTGTTTTTGTAATTGTTCTTTTTTCTGTTGTTGTTCTTTTTCTTCGAGTTCTTTTAGTTGCCTCGCTCGGCGCGCTTCTTGGCTGGCCTTAACTTTCCTTTTTATCTTTTCGATTTCTGCCTCCAAAACTTCAATTTGGGCGACCATTCTCTGTTCCTCGTCCTCCTCAGCTGACGCCTCTGATGTGGAGAGGTTCACGAAGGCAGTACTATCGCCCGTCGTGAAGTGCCCTTCTCCTTCTTCAGACATATATGCTATACCCTCTTCGGGTGAAGTGTCTAACTCGGTTTGTCTTGCTGCCTCTGACGTCTCGTCTATATCGGACGTATGCACCCCAGCTGGCAGCTTTGCTGAGGTGGCCGTGGATCTCCTTTTTACCAAATTTGGTGCGCACTTGATCCTCTTTCTGCGCTTTTGATTAGCATCGGATGATGTTGCCGTTGTTGTTATTGCTGTTGATGTTGTTGCTGCAGAATCACTGCTTGTAGTTGGAACATCTTTCGATGTTCCCTCAGCTGATGCCATCGCTGGCCTCATTGGCCCTAGGACACCTTTCGATGCCCCGGTGCTTAAACTCCTCCTCCTTTGTTCGTTTTCCCAACCAATAAAGTTAACTACTTCACGGTTGTGAAAAAAAGCTGATAAATTTCTGATGCCCGGCTGGGAATCGAACTGGCGACCCTCGGATTCTCGGTCGGCCACTCTACCTCTGTGCTACTGCACTACTTGAAGAATAGTGAATTAAATTGGAACTTAGTCACACACACGATACACTACTTGGAAAAAACTGGGAAGCCAAAAACGTCTTAACACCTCCACAGTACGAGATCGACTGAGAAATAAAGTTGTACTTGTGGTTGTATGCACTATACTGCAGAGAAAATAGTAACTACTAACTAATAACTGCGAACAGCAGGATAAAAATAAATTCATGTTGACTGTTGATATCTTAATCGTGTCGCCTTGTTAGAAAGTGAATTAATTATACATTATTTGCAGTCGCTATAATTTTAAATCGAAAAACAAAAAGCCAGAGTCATGGTTCACTGCTGTAAGCACTTATAAATTCTCCCAAAACTTCCCGATTTGTACTTCGAAGGTCGCCATTGCGATGGCTGGCGGGATGTTCACGATAGGATTACAAACTTTTTTTAATATTAAAAAAAAACAAAAAACACTAACGGCTTATTTCCTGAGAATGTTCTAACTCCTAAAACTCTGTTTTACGAAAAAATACAACTTGATTGAGATTAAACTCATTTCTTCAACAAGTCTTAACGCGTTAGAACTCTAATATAGAATTTTGATTTATCTACAGCCTCAAAATTGAGGATCTAACGCGTTAGAACTCGGTTTAACTATAATTTTGTTAATTCAGCAAAAATAAATTGTATCTGTTTGTATACTAGATCGAGTTTTAAATTGATTTTAGAACTTTCTCATGAAATTAGCCGTAACAAAAACTATTACTTGCAACAGTATTAAGTTGTTACAGTTTTAAAACCTTTGTTGTTGTCTGCTAGGATTGTTTGAAAGTAAAAACAATAACAATAATTATTGGTTGAACGAAATTGTATCGAAACCCATTCATTTTGTTGTTTTTATTGAGGCATACACAAGTAAAAATTATAAAAATCTCATCATTCTCAAACCACTTGCCACTTGTGCAACTCAAGAAAGTTGTGCAATATTTTCTTACACGCAGTCAGGTTAGCTTGTACAATACGGCTTGTACAGATAAAATTGTTGAGTTTGCAGTTGCGTGTGGATCCGGCTTTATGCGTATTGCGTAATAATACAACTTGCAAGTTAAACCAAGAAACAAGTAGCATTTAATTTCTTATAGTGCGATTTGTTATCACGTATTTTCGAACCGTTCACGCAAATAGACGTTTCAATAATAGGCGGAAAATCAGGCTAGATATTTAAATTTCGTATTTTCATATACCAAAAATGATCGAGTACCCAATATGAATGTTACTAATCTTTTTCTTTTTTTTAGATTAAAATAAAATAACATAACAAATTTGCCGCCCTCTACAAGTTGCCCCCCTAGGCTCGAGCCTCACGAGCCTAGTGGTTAATCTGCCAATAAATTAATTTTTGTATCAGGCTCTCTTATTGAAAATGCGAGCATTTGGTTTCAATGAATCTCTTCTTCGTTGGATTAGAAATAACCTTTTTTATTAAGCTACACAAAAATTCATAAAACTAACCTACTTATCAATACCTTACATCTAACTTACTGGCCCTTTACGGCCACTCTTAGCTAAACTTAAACTATATCACTTTAAACTAATGTCTTTCGACCTGAGAGCTATTTTATTTAATGCTAATTATTTTTTAAATTCCAAATTTCACCAAGAAAACTTAGGATACAAAAAAAACTTGGTAACTTATCATTTCTTACAACACTACCTAACGCTATAGATTAAAACTAATTAGAACTATGTATGGCTAACAGACAGTTTAAGTATAACCAAGCAGACACATATATAGTCATACAAACACACACATATACATACTTACATACATTTACATATGCGCACATATATACACATAAGCCTCTGTATACCTACATATTTTTAATATTTGTTGGTGCCACCTTGACTGTCCCTAATACCTAATTTCACTAAATCTATGTAAGTCGGCCAAGATGTTTTTGCATTGCAACCACCAGATCTGTTTCTCCTGCTTCGCATTTCCCTTCGATCCCGATCGGACACAGTGCTACTGAACCGAAGGCGCTCTTCTCCGCTTTGAGCGATGACGTTTCGATCATGTAGGAGGTGCCTATCTACAGTTCCTCGGCTGACGTGGTAGATTAGCAGAACCGACATTCTATCCTTTATTAACCCTCGACTGTCTAAAAAGAGAAATGCATTAGGTGGGATGTAGCCACTTAACTGCACATTCTCAAAGTATTCGTTATTGGGGTAATAAGACCTAAAAATTAAGCTGTTGGTTCAGGACATCGCAGGAGATAATGCACCACAGCTGTCTTCCACCGCACTGGATAATATGCATTAGTGGTTGGGTGTTGTAGGCCGCGCGAAGTCACTTATTGGCATCAACATGGGCGACGTCCACTGATGCAACGATACACTTCAATTGTGCTTATTTTACCTCCATGTGGTAACTATCGGATACTCGTCTCGTTCATCCGAACTTCACTTGCTAAACTAATAAGCGCGAGTGTTGAACAAAAGACAAAAATAGCAACACTATAATGTTCTGTCGGAAATAACTGGCTGTATAATTCGGCTGAAGTTTTGGACGAGCCTATCAGAAAGATGGTGTGCGGCGGGAGAATTCACCACAGAGAATCAACGGTGCCTTCAACAGTACAGAGGGCAGAAATTGAGAGGAGTGTTCCCACTAAGGCACTCCTTCTACAAGGCGGCAGCCGCAGAATTTCCCAGATGGAATGAACGGTGGCGACTACAGTTCTAGTGAGGCTGAACTACTTAGTGAACACCTTATACAGGCCACTACGACATATTCGGAGCTCAGGCCTAAAAGGAGCGGTTAATCCGGCTCCCCGCCTTTGAAGTTATATTGTAAGGGTCTGGTCCTCCCGGTTGGGGGTCGTGCGTCGGGGTGACTTCGCGGCCACGTAAAGCAACTTTCAGTTTCGAAGCAACAACAAGCCTCGGATACGGACGGATTTACTGTTGACGAACCCAGCAAACGAAATAAGGAAACCAATTTCGGATTTGCACGTGGAATGTCCTGTCTCTCAATAGACCACGTGCAGTCTGCTACAAAGCAGACATCACCGCCATCCAAGAAGTGCGATGGGATGGGCCGGGCAAAAGAAAATTGATAGACTGCGATATCTACTACGGTGATTATTACCGACCACAAGGACAACGCCTTTTTGGATGTGGATTCGTCGTTAGAAGCAAGAAGAAACAAGAAGTATTGAGTTTCAATTGTGTGAACGAGCGCCCCACGACAATTTGCATCAAGGCTAAATTCGCCAACATCAGCGTCATTTGCCTGCATGCCCCCACAGAGGAGAAAGATGACGACACCAAGCTAGTACGCAGTTCCAGCATCTCGATATACACAAAGGGACATGGCGAATTCCTGGCCAACTAGAAATCCTCCAGTATCTAGAATGTCCGAACGTTCCGAGGAGCCAAAGTGGACTCGGACCACTACCTCGTTGTACCCAAGGTAATGCTATGGATATCCAGACCAAAGCCAAAACGGGTAAATACTGTGAGAAAATTCGACGTCGGACGGCTACAGTCGCAGGAAATCACAAGGTCCTTTTCCGATTAAGTCTCTCGCGTCCTCTGCCGCCAACTGCAAGTATCGAAGACCAGTGGAAGAATTGCGAGGAAGCCATCAGAGGTGCCGCCTCTAACGTACGTGGCCTCGTACGATCACCACAGCGAAACCCCTGGTTCGATGAAGAATGCCGGCAAGTACATACAGACAAACAACAGGCATACAAGCATGAGAAGGAAAAATAAAGAGCATGTGAAGCGCGCGATCGAGGTAATAGAAGGGTATCATTGCAGGAATGAAGTTCGGAAGTTTTACCAAAAAGCCAAAAGAACCTCCCAGGGGTACAAGTCCCGAACCGAAGCCTACAAGGATGATCAGGGGAATGTCGTGGTAGAATCACAGTCGGTGCTGAGGATATGGAAAAATTATTTCTGCAAATTTTATAACGGCAAAGACGAACCGAATCCCGCTGCTATGCAAATTGTGCCACTCAACCAGGACGACGCACGTAGAGACGAAGTAAAGATAGCTATATCTAAACTTAAGTCTAACAAAGCTGTTGGAGCTGATGGTCTTACGGCCGAGTTGTTTAAAGCGGCTGGTGATGAATTGGTTAGGAGTATGCACCAGCTCATCTGCAAAATATGGTCGGCGTCGGAGGAAAGCATGCCTGATGAATGGGACCTCTGCATTGTTTGCCCGATCCTCAAGAAAAACGATCCTCTAGCCTGCACCAACTACAGAGGCATCAATCTTCTTAATACCGCCTACAAGATCTTCTCTGCCGTACTTTGTGAGCGCCTAAAGCCTGTCGCCAAAAATCTGATAGGTACTTATCAGTGTAGCTTTAGGCCAGGCAAGTCCACGAACGATCAGGTATTCTCACTACGGCAGATCTTCGAAAAAACCCAGGAATTTTAAATCGATACTCACCACCTTTTCATCAATTTCAAAGCCGCGTATGACAGCATCTACAGAGACGAGCTATAAAGAGCCATGTCTAGTTTTGGCATCCCTACCAAACTCGTCCGCTTGTACACGATGACGATGGAGAATGCACGCTGCACCATCAAGGTCGGCAAAGAGCTCACCGGCACCTTTGATGTCAAAAAAGGTTTTAGGCAGGGAGACGTGCTGTCACGCGTTTTCTTTAACATCGTTCTTGACATAATAGTGCAAAACTCCCACTCTTACGCTGACGACATTGACATATTCGGACGAACAAAGCGTGATGCCGGTGGTGCTTTCGTGAGTATTGAGAAGGATGCCAAGAAGATGGGTTTAACGGTGAACGGAAGCAAAACAAAATATATGCTGTCGACAAGAAAGGACACCCAGCACCGACGTCTCGGACAGAACGTCAATATAGACAGCTATAATTTTGAAGTAGTCAGACCTTATATACGTAGGATCCGCTATAAGCTCAGCGAATGATACCAGTGCTGAGATCAAACGTAGAATTCCTCTTGCCAATCGCTCTTTCTTTGGGCTAAGATGGCAATTGAAAAGCAAAGCCCTCTCTCGAGCAACTTAATGCTCATCATCCCTGTCCTGATGTATTGTGCAGATACATGGACACTGTAAACGGTGGATGAGAACGCGTTAGGGTGTTTTGAGAGGAAGATTTTCCGAGTAATTTTTGGTCCCTTCTGCATAAATGGGGAATGGAAAACACGATACAACATCGAACTATACGGGCTGTACAGCGACACTGATCTAGTCACAAAATTGAAAAGCCAACGACTGAGGTGGTTAGTCCATCTAGGCCCGGAAAGTCTTTGAATCCAATCCCGTGTTACAGCGCAGTAGAGCCGGACAGCGTAAAAGTTGGCGCACGCAAGTGGAAGAGGATCGCAACCAGGAGTACGAAACTGGAGACAAATAGCTAGAAACCGAGCCGACTAGAAGAAGCTTGTTGGTTTAGGTCCTGGTCCACCCCGCACTGCAGCGCCGCCTTAAGTAAGTAAATAAGGATAATATGCATTATTCAGCACGTTGCTAAACAGTGGGGTATAAATTTCAACTGCTTCCTGAAGCAAATGTCGTAGTACAACGTTGGATATACCATCGACTCCTGCTGACTTCTTTTTCTGTATTGAATCGAGGATGAGTTGGAGCTCATTCTTTGAAATTAGTAGGTAACTAGGCTCGTTCGGCGATTATAACGTTTGCCAAATCTTCATCATTAAACCTGGTGAAACCATGGTTCTAAGATCGCCATTGCGTTATATCGTTCCGCAGCCAGGTGTGATGAAGCAGAGCTCTGTTCTCCAGGTCATGATTCGGGTGATTGCTAGCATTCACCTTATATACTTGCTGGAAAGCAGCCCCCACAGCCTCTACCTTCTCCTGCTGGTCTTCGATTATCTAAAGGTCATGGTGCAATACGGCGTCCTCTGGGTCTATGCCTGCTGTCAGAAGTACGTCTCTGTTCTCTGTCGTCATCTGGATATTAAGACACGGAAGATCGTTTTGATCCTTTCTTCTAAAAATTGTACTAATTTTTGGAAACATACTCGGGTCGGTAGAGTTAACGGCCCGAATTTTATTTTTCTAAAACAAATTAATAGATAACCTATAATTTTCTTTGATCAATTGGTTGATGTTTTTGATGGACGACTTCAATGTCCTAATCTGCAGATCTCGTGTGTCAGTAAACCGACTGTACAAGCGTTTTCGTCTTGTCAGTAGTCTGCTTTTTTGTCTGTGTAGTGAGTCAATGGTCGCGTTACGGTAAATGTCGGTTGCGTAACGTTCTTTGGATTTCGGTATTGTCCTGTTCATTGTTCGTTGAATTATTTCGTCCATGTGTTCTATGTATCTGTCGATTTCAGTGTTTGTTAGGTTCCTGTCATTTTGTGGGGGTATACCATTCAAACGTAATTCGCTCAATAATGCATTGGAGAAACGTGGCCAGCGCAACTTACTGTAATTGAAGGTATGCACAAGCACACACTCCTCCAAATTCATAATATCGTTCGGAAGATGTATTACGGCGGCGAGTCCGCAGTGGTCACTGTTGTATTCGATCGTTCGTAAACAATTTCTTGGCCGTCGACCCACAGTGTCCGTAATTGTTAGTCTTGCGCCTTTCAGCAATAGATTCAGATAGGCACCGTTTCTTGGAAACGATGAACTGTCTGTAGCGAGAAGGCCAATGCGATATTCAAGGTTGTGTGGTTCACCCCACACTAAACACAGCGTGACTGCATTTCGCAGTTCCCTGCGGTGTGGCCAAACCTTTGGCAGCGCATGCATTGAAGCATGTCGCCGCGCCTTTTTAATGTATCCCAAGTTACAACCTGGTCGTTGAGTAAGGAGATACTCCTTAAACTATCCAGTTTGCTGCTGGGTGAGAGTTTTACAAGGAAGAATGCAAGATTCCGCTTCTCCCGCCTAGCTCTAACTGTAGCGAACGGCTTGACCCCGATAAAATCGAGATCGTTATTCGCTTTTTGGTGTAGTTCATTTAAGAGCACCTGTGGTTCCGTGCAGGAATCTATGCCCTTTAATAGGATCGTTTGAAACTTTTCTCCCTTAAGCTGAAGCTAAAGAATTCAATGGTGGATTCTTTTAGCAACACATTAATTTTTTGTGCTGTTCCACTGTGAAACAGTGGATAGCATGTCTATCTATATTTAATCTTTTAATTGTGAAATTTTGACCTATTGTCGGCCTACATAAGTTAATGGTGTCCTGTAGTTTCATTTTATAGGCATTAGTTTGTGGCACCTTTTCTTTTTTGTTTTTCTGCGGCTGTGGCAGCTGCTGCTGCTGTTGATTCTGATGCTGCTGTTGAATCTGCTCCTTCTGTTGATCCTGCTGCTGTTGTTTCTTCTGCTGCAGTTTTTTCTGCTGCTGCTGCCATTGTTGTTTCGGCTGCTGTTGTGGGTGTATTTCTAGCAGTTTTTCGTTTTGCTGCTGTAGATCTTGCTGATCTTTTTGCAGCTTTTTATTTGTTGGTTGTGCTACTTTTTGTCGCCCATGTAGCCATTTTTTTCATTTCAAGTTCCTGCTTTTCCCTTGCTCTGCGCGCCTCTAGTTTGTTTTTGAGGGCGAGTATTAACAGTTCGAAATCGACTGTTGTATTTTACGGTTTCAAGTTTGATATTCACAAAGTAAATGATGCTGTGCCCTAGGGCTCCGTTCTGTTACCGACTCTTTTTTATATGCCTTTTTTCGTTCCTCTATATTTCTTATTTTTTCTATTTAATATTAATTTTTTTACTATCCTACTTTATTCTACTATTTTACCTTATGTTAGTACATATTAAAAGATTTTCTAGAAAACTCGTTATAACTTTTACTTAGAGAGAGGTTCGAATTATCGCAGATTTGAATAAAATAGAATCGACGGTATATCCTTCAATATAACAGTATTTTGCCAAATATTATTTTTAAATATTATTTTTCTTATGACTTTCTGCGCTTCGATTTACTTCTCATTCTTCTGCCTTGTGCACAACTACAACGCTTGCCAGTATAATCGCAGCTAACGACACTGGGGTTCACTGGCATATGCTTGAATATGAAATTGTACAATATGATTCCAATTTTACAGGCTCAAAATAATGGATTAAAGATATGGCATTTAAACGCAAAAGTCTGACCGATAAATTAGAAACCTGTTTTTGAAGTCCAAGATAGATATAGCTTCTGTGCCTAAAACCTGGATTCAGCCACACATGTGACGATTTTTATAGTTGGAAAGGTTTCAAGTTTTTTCGAGGCGATAGAAATTATACTTCTGGTGGCTGCACCGCTCTTTAATGTACGTGAAGGGATTAGTTGTAGGTCGATATGTAAATCCGATGATGATTATCGTGTAGAATATGATTGCGAGTATCATATGTTACACGGAAAATATTTTGGTTGGGTCAGTATATATACCATATAATCAGATCAGCACATTACCATTGGTTTCGACTTTGGAGTCCATTTATTGTTTGTACCCATATACCTTACTGTGTGATGATTTTAACTGTAAACTCTTGGATAAACGCTTAGCTGTTAGACCTATTAAGCCTTTATCTTGCTAGCGATGTTGGTAGGGTATTGCTTTACATACAGCTTTTGGCGCCTGGTTTCTCCAAGCATGATTTAATTTTTGTAAGTTTGGAAATAGCTTGTTGGGTTGATGAACAAAGATTAACACTATAGAAATTTAAGCACATCTGCATTGGTACATGACCTTAATTGCATAGACTGGCACCCAATATACCCCATGCAAAATGTAAACGAACAAATTTGTTTCTTACAGCATAATGTCAATCAAGTTTTTGATATTCACGTTACTTTAAAAACCCGGCTCATTAAGCCACGTCTTCACCTTGGCTGAATGGCGACATCTTTGTCCTAATGTGGAAATGAGATGCCGCTTACAGCCAATGGAGGTGGTTCAAATTGTAGTACTTCCCCAAATCTTATTGCAGACTTCGAAATCAAGTCGCCCCCGCAATGATCAAAACAAAAAAGAGGCCTTACGATGAAAACAAAGTTGGCCCATTAATTTCTGGAAAAGAGTTATGAAATACCCTGTGCGAAATCGATATTGAAGCAAAAAGCAATCTACGAAGTTTGCTGATAACATCGATTGTTATGCCCACAACAAAAAGTTCACCTCACCGTCACAATCCTTTGACTTTGTTCCATTTATATAGATTATCCTATTGAAAAGGAATCAACAGGTGCTCGCTGAGCTTTATAAGAATACAAGAAGACATATTTGGGGCAATATAAATTAAATGGAATGCTACTCGAATCGACCTAATGAAACCTAAGTGCGTTAAGCTATTGCTTCCCCATATACTGCGCCTTATAACTCACAAATTCAATAGTATTTTATCTACAACTGAGTTTCCTTCAGAAAGCAAGCGGAGTTCCAGTCCATTGCTATGCTCCCGTTTCTCTACAAGGTGTTTGAAAAAACCACTATGACCGAGATACAAAAATATCCTTCGATTAAGTTTAGTTAAGTATATTGATCAATCAGAGTTTTACAACCTCTTATAGATTACGCTTAAATAGATAAGTAAAATGCAATAATATATATTATATTTATTATTTATGTATATTATATTTATATATATATTTATGATTAACAACCTTTTAACTACCTGTCAATCTGGTTTGAGACCAAAGCGAGGCTGCCAATCCGCGCTACTTTTTGTTACTGACGAAATAAGAACCTTAATTGACGTGATCATATCACACTTCTAACGTGAATCATGCCGTTGCATTAATAAAGACCTAATGAGGACCTTCTTTTCATTTCTCGTTGATCTAAGTCTAAAGGATGATCAGGGGAACATCCTGGTAGAATCGCAGTCGGTGCTGAGGATATGGAAAGATTATTTCTGCAAATTGTATAACGGCGATGTCGAACCGAATCCCGCTATTGTGCAGACTGCACCATTCAATCTGGACGACGTAGGCCAACAATACCGTCCACCCGATCTCGACGAAGTAAAGATAGCTATATCTAAACTTAAGTCCAACAAAGCTGCTGGAGCTGATGGTCTTGCGGCCGAGTTGTTCAAAGCGGCTGGCGATGAACTGGTAAGGAGTATGCACCACCTCATCCGCAAAATATGGTCGGAGGAAAGCATGCCCGATGAATGGAACCTCAGCATTGTTTGCGCGATCCTCAAGAGAGGCGATCCTTTGGCCTGCACCAACTACAGAGGCATCAATCTTCTTAATACCGCCTACAAGATCTTTTCTGCCGTACTTTGTGAGCGCCTAAAGCCTTTCGCCAACAACCTGATAGGTCCTTATCAGTGTGGCTTTAGGCTAGGGAAGTCCACTATCGACCAAATATTCTCACTACGGCAGATCTTGGAAAAAACCCAGGAATTTCAAATCGATATTCACCACCTTTTTATCGATTTCAAGGCCGCGTATGACAGCATCTACAGAGACGGGCTATATAGAGCCATGTCTAGTTTTGGCATCCCTACCAAACTCGTTCGTTTATGCAGGATGACGATGGAGAATGCACGCTGCTCCGTCAAGATCGGCAAAGACCTCACAAACATCTTTGATGTCAAAAAAGGTTTTAGGCAGGGCGACGTGCTGTAATGCGACTTCTTTAACATCATTCTTGAAAGAATAGTGCAAAACTCTCACGTCAACACTAGAGGCACAATCTTTCAAAAGTCCGTCCAATTACTCGCTTACGCTGACGACATTGACATAATCGGCCGAACAAAGCGTGATGTCAATGGTGCGTTCGTGAGTATTGAGAAGGAAGCCAAGAAGATGGGTTTAACAGTGAACGGGAGCAAAACAAAATATATGCTGTCAACAAGAAAGGACACCCAGCACCGGCGTCTCGGACAGAACGTCACTATAGACAGCTATAATTTTGAAGTGGTCAGAGACTTTATATACCTGGGATCCGCTATAAACTCAGCGAATGATGCCAGTGCTGAGATCAAACGCAGGATTACTATTGCCAACCGCTGTTTCTTTGGGCTAAGAAGGCAATTGAGAAGCAAAGCCCTCTCTCGAGCAACTAAGCTGTCCATATATAAAACGCTCATCATCCCAGTCCTGATGTATGGTGCAGAGACATGAACAATGTTAACGGTGGATGAGAACGCGTTAGGTTGTTTTGAGCGGAAAATCCTCCGGGTGATTTTTGGTCCCGCCTGCATAGATTGGGAATGGAGAAGACGATAGAACAACGAACTATACGGGCTGTACAGCGATAACGACCTAGTCACAAAATTGAAAAGCCAACGACTGAGATGGCTGGGTCACCTAGAGCGAATGGACACCAATGCTCCGTCCCGGAAAGTCTTCGAATCCTGCCACGTGGGACAGCGCAGTAGAGGTGGACAGCGTAAAAGGTGGCGCACGCAAGGGGAAGAGGATCTCAACCAACTTGGAGTGCGAAACTGTAGACAGATAGCTGGAAACCGAGCCAACTGGAAGAAGCTTGTTGGTTGAGGCCCTGGTCCACCTCGGACTGTAGCGCCACCTTAAGTAAGTAAGTGATCTAAGTAAGTCTAAGAAAAACTACCTGTCAAATAAACATCCCTCCCCATCTATCGCAAATCTTCTGCTCTTAAGTCCATTGTATCTTGAAAACGAAACAATCGAATAAGTCAGCAGTGCTAGAAACCTTCGACTGATTATTAATCGTTCCCTCACAAGGAACGGCCACATAATTAAAGTAATTGGAGTAATTGGTAAATGTCGAAGTTTCATCCCAACCAAACTTCTTGCCAAAACTTTTTTACTACCCATTGTGTTATAAAATTGTGAAATTTTTTGCAAGTTGGACCAGGCCACTAACCTCAAATTAAATGTCGTATATAACAACATTGTCCGGTATATCTACAAACTTCGTCGCTATAGTCACGTTTCACACACACACACTTAGCTATCTACATGAACTCATTCAAACAACTTCCCTCATTCAACAAGGTCATTTGCCCTTATAGTACCTCGATACAATATTCTCATTACTAAGCATCAATTTTTCGTCCATGTTATTCGCCTTTGGAACTCCCTGCCCATAAGTATGAGAAGTATAACAAGCACAAGAAGATTTAAATGTTTGTTTTTTAACTATTTGGCAAATCATAGATATTTATATATTGATCTTATTATTTGTCTTCTCTTTTTCCTTAATTTCTAATCATGTAAATAGACTTCAAAATTATTCAACTTCTTAATTAAATTTAAGGGTTTTCGCCAATTTATAAGACTCTTGTCTTATAAACTTTGTAAGCGATTTTGAAATAAATAAATAAATGCTGTCTCCTATCGTTAAAGCGGGACCCTCCCCCAATGTCGTTGTCAATGAGCGGCGCTTGCATCGCGGAAACCGAACAACTTTCAGCTCTCGATATGTGCATCATGACCACAAATTTGATTTCGACAAGAACGCAGCAAATGGTTTGGGCTTTCTTCGAAAATGCAAGAAATATTTCTCCACTTCTGATCTTTCTGTAACTTATAAAGCCCACATTCGTCCGAATCTTGAGTACCACTGTTATATATGGGCAGTTGCTCCCATAACTCACTTATAGTAAGTTAGGTAGCGTTGGGTGTTTGCGAGTCATTTTACACCTAATAATTCTTATCAAAATTGATAGATATGCGTTGAATAATCATAAAAATGCGAGTCAGCCGCCGCGCCCGCGGTAGTGCTAGGTGTAACGGCGGGTCAAATGGTAAACATTTTTTTTGCAAAAAGTCATTTAACACCGCTACAAAATTTGAGGGATTATTGATGTTATAATTAATCAAAAAATTGCCGTCAGCCGCATGAATGGTGGTGGAAAAACCGTCAGCCTAGCCCCTGAACTTGTAAAAAAAATTGAAAAAAAGTCATTTTACACAGAATGATTTTCTTACAGATAAATATTCAACCTTTCAAGATAATAAAACAAACCGTTAGCCACCCGTATTGAGGTGGAAAGACCGTCAGCCGACACGTCACCAACATGACTCGCTCAGAGTTGATCTGAATGTTACTCAGTCACTTTAAATTACTGAGTTTTTACACCACTAACATATGGCGAAGGGCTAATTTTATTTTTTTAATAAACAACCTTAAAATTACAATTTTCATTGTCATAATATTAGTTTTATATTAATTTGGTCACTTCTTGTCGCAGATAACTGAATTAGTTAAATAAACGGAACTTTAAGCAGAAGATAGTTACCCTAAAAAAGCCGGATTGTCCTAAATTTTTAAAATGTTGTTAAGTATTACTGGTAGATGAACAAAAAAATACAGAAAAACGCCAACTCCCGCCGCCCTTCACTATCCACCAAAAACCAATCGCATAAAACACAAAAATTATCGACCTTTTTCAAGTTTTTGCAAAAAACTCAAAAACTGCACATTTGTGGCATCAATCATCTGCTACAAAAATAAAGTACATTAAATTTCATATAAAATTCATCCTCAATCATATTATTTTATCAATTTGCCTACAAATACGTCTAAATTTACTAAAACTGTATTAAAGTCAATTGAAATATTTTGTGACCTATAGTCCAAAATGCGTTTCGCCCGGGCACTATAGTTGGGCTCATCAGTTAGATGCTATCGTACCTTTCTAAGACGCAATATTTTTGGTCGATGTCTACCGACTCTAATAGAATATGCAGCATATATATACTGCAAATTATATTTTTCTAGGCGAATTTGGTTAAATTCATGCACCTAGAATTATGTATTGATTTTATGCCCGTGGTCTGGCCAGTAATTATATTCGAAGAAAACGCAAACAATATTTAAAGATTATTTTTGTTTTTGTGGACTGTGTGGATTAAAGCCAATTGAAATATTTTGTGACCTATAGTCCAAAATGCGTTTCGCCCGGGCACTATAGTTGGGCTCATCAGTTAGATGCTATCGTACCTTTCTAAGACGCAATATTTTTGGTCGATGTCTACCGACTCTAATAGAATTTGCAGCATATATATTCTGCAAATTATATTTTTCTAGGGGAATGTGGTTAAATTCATGCACCTAGAAATATGTATTGATTTTATGCCCGTGGTCTGGCCAGTAATTATATTCGAAGAAAACGCAAACAATAATTACATATTATTTTTGTTTTTGTTTTTGTGGACTGTGTGGATTAAAGCCAATTGAAATATTTTGTGGCCTATAGTCCATATATAGTGGTCTGGCCAGTGATTATATTCGAAGAAAACGCAAACAATAATTACATATTATTTTTGTTTTTGTTTTTGTTTTTGTTTTTGTGGACTGTGTCGATTAAACCCAATTGAAATATTTTGTGACCAGTTGGGCTAATCAGTAAGATGCTATCGTACCTTTCTAAGACGCAATATTTTTGGTCGATGTCTACCGACTCTAATAGAATTTGCAGCATATATATACTGCAAATTATATTTTTCTAGGGGAATTTGGTTAAATTCATGCACCTAGAAATATGTATTGATTTTATGCCCGTGGTCTCGCCAGTAATTATATTCGAAGAAAACGCAAACAATATTTACATATTATTTTTGTTTTTGTTTTTGTGGACTGTGTGGATTAAAGCCTTTTGAAATATATTGAAATATTTTGTGGCCTATAGTCCAAAATGCGTTTCGCCCGAGCACTATAGTTGGGCTCATCAGTTAGATGCGATCGTACCTTTCTAAGACGCAATATTTTTGGTCGATGTCTACCGACTCTAATAGAATTTGCAGCATATATATACTGCAAATTATATTTTTCTAGGGGAATTTGGTTAAATTCATGCACCTAAAAATATGTATTGATTTTATGCCCGTGGTCTCGCCAGTAATTATATTCGAAGAAAACGCAAACAATATTTACATATTATTTTTGTTTTTGTTTTTGTGGACTGTGTGGATTAGAGCCTTTTGAAATATATTGAAATATTTTGTGGCCTATAGTCCAAAATGCGTTTCGCCCGGGCACTATAGTTGGGCTCATCAGTGAGATGCGATCGTACCTTTCTAAGACGCAATATTTTTGGTCGATGTTTACCGACTCTAATAGAATTTGCAGCATATATATTCTGCAAATTATATTTTTCTAGGGCAATTTGGCTAAATTCATGCACCTAGAAATATGTATTGATCTTATGCCCCTGGTCTGGCCAGTAATTATATTCGAAGAAAACGCAAACAATATTAACATATTATTTTTGTTTTGTTTTTGTGGACTGTGTGGATTAAGGCCAATTGAAATATTTTGTGGCCTATAGTCCAAAATGCGTTTCGGCCGGGCACGATAGTTGGGCTCATCAGTTAGATGCTATCGTACCTTACTAAGACGCAATATTTTTTGTCGATGTCTACCGACTCTAAAAGAATTTGCAGCATATATATACTGCAAATTATATTTTTCTAGGGGAATTTGGTTAAATTCATGCACCTAGAAATATGTATTGATTGCTCATCAGTTAGATGCTATCGTACCTTTCTAGGGCGCAATTTTTTTGGTCGATGTCTACCGACTCTAATAGAATTTGCAGCATATATTTTTTTTTTTTTTTTTTTTTTTTGTAACAATTTTATTTTATTTAACAAACTTAAAGCTAATATTCTTATAAAACAATAATAGTTCAATATAAAAACAAAAAATAGCCTAAGTTCATTATATAAAATAGTTAGGAACATTCAATTACCAAATGGTAAGAGACGAATGCACCATTAAATTAACAATTTATTTTGAAAATTAAATTGATGGGGATCAATTGTTATAAATTCAATTTTTGTTTGTATTCTATTTCAATTAAAAATTAAAAAGTAGGAAAAATATAAAGCAAGATAAAAATTAATATTCGTTCAATAAAGCTATTCAAAAAGATGACAATAAAGTTTAACAGATTATGTATATTAAGTATGTACATGTTTATTAATAATATATTAATTCAAACTGTTATATTAACTAACAAATTTATATCATTATGATCAAATGTGAAGAGCCAGTTTTTAATATTTGTCAAAAACACCGTTTTAACTCTCTCGCATCTTAGATTTTCAGGAAGATTATTAAATAGGCGAGCAGAAGTTATTCTATAGAAAAGCGTATAGTGCGATTTTTTAATAGCAGGCACAGTTACCAGATTACGATTATTCACACGTAAGTTATAAAACCCATATAGTCTTCAAGCGGAATATCCAGAATTTTCAAAAAATGTTTTAAGAACTTTGTAAAAATATAGATGCTTTATAGGCAAAATTTCTAGGTTTCTAGACAAATCAAAGCTATGAGTTCTCCATTTAACTTTACATAGAATGCGAATGACATGCTTTTGCTTAGTAAGAAGAGGATCGATTTTATTACGGTGAGTGCCACCCCAGCAGGTTAACCCATACTGGAGTTTTGATTTAAATAGGCCATTATAAACTAATTTTAGAACGGATTGGCTACAAGAAAGGCTAAGATGGTAAAAATGTCTCAAAACTGTATTAAAGTATTTAGTAAGGCTTGAAGTGTGTTCTTTCCAACTCAATCTACGGTCTAAAATGACTCCCAAATATTTAAAACTTTCAACAAGTTCAATAGTAAAGCATTCAACACAACAAGATTCACTATGATTAAAAGTATAGGAATCTGAATAATGCTGACAGGAGTTTCGCAGGACATATTTAAGACAGCTTGGAGAATGAAATTTGAAACGCAAATCGTTATAAGTTGCACCGGAAAGGCTGTATAACATGAATTTTGTTTTTTCGCTAATACAAAGTTTATGACGAAAAAACCAATGGCGGAGAGTTTCCAAATCACTATTTACAGAAACGTTTAAGTCAAAAAATGTTTTTGTAGAGTATTTTGCCGTTATTTTGCCCTTAAAGTTTTGAATAAAAAGCGAATTGACATATATTTAAAACAAGATTGGACCCAATACAGATCCCTGTGGGACACCTAAATTTAAAAATTTTTCGTCACTATACATATTTTGAATTCTTACTTTTTGTCTGCGATTATTAAGATAAGAACTAAACCAGTTATAAACGAACCCACGAAAGCCAATCTTATACAATTTATCCAGCAACAGTGCATGATCCACCGTATCAAACGCCTTAGTAATTTCAATGAAAAGGGAGGCCGAAACCTCAGATTCATTTAGGCTAGTATATACTGCATCACAAAGCTTCAGAACAGCATTTTCTGTACACCTTCCTTTCCTGAACCCAAACTGAGAATTACTGAAAAAACTATTTTTATCTAAAAACGAAAGCATCCTTGATTTCATACCCTTTTCAAAGACTTTAGAAAAAACCGATAAAAGCGAAATGGGCCTATAATTGTTTATGCAAGTATTAACTCCTTTCTTATGTAACGGAATCACAATCGCCAACTTTAAAGAATCAGGAAAAATGCTCTTGGTTATACTTTGGTTAAATATATAACTCAACACATCAGATATAAGATAAGAAATATTTTTCAAGATCTTAGCCGAATTAGACATTTTGAGAGACATAATAATTTTATAAATTTCAATAGCAGAAAAGATCTCAAAGAAAAACGTTTCTGTACAAAAGTTTTCAGTAACAATAGGGCTATCACATTGACAATTATTCGTAAAATTGGGGAGATTAGTGTTTTGGCTTAAATTACAAAAGAAATCATTAAATAAATTAGCAACAGAGGAACGATTTTTGATAATAGTGCCCCCGCTTTCTACAGATAAATCAACTATTGGTTTATTTTTATTTAAGATTTCATTTACAACCTCCCATTCTTTTTTGGAGTTACCTACGTTTTCGAAAAGCTTATTCTTAAAATAGTTATCTCTACAAAGTGGAATTTCAGTTTTTAATTCTTTGCAAATGTTATCAAAATACCTTTTCAGTCTAATATTATTAGGATGTTTTTAAGTTTTACAAAGAGTTCATTCTTTTTGTTTATTTTTTTCAGCAGTCTAGTATTCATCCACTGCTTACGACTAGTTAGCGTCTTTTTATTATTTACAACCTCTTGGCTGCATTTAGAAATTAAATATTGGAGCTTACTAAGAAATAAATCGAAAGCAATTATTATATTTTTCTAGGGGAATTTGGTTAAATTGATGCACCTAGAAATATGTATTGATTTTATGCCCGTGGTCTGGCCAGTAACTATGTATATTCGAAGAAAACGCAAACAATATTTACATATTATTTTTGTTTCTGTTTTTGTTTTTGTGGACTGTGTGGATTAAGGCCAATTGAAATACTTTGTGACCTATAGTCCAAAATGCGTTTCGCCCGTGCACGATAGTTGGGCTCATCAGTTAGACTCTAATAGAATTAGCAACATATATATACTGCAAATTATATGTTTCTAGGGGAATTTGGTTAAATTCATGCACCTAGAAATATGTATTGATTTTATGCCCTTGATCTGGCCAGTAATTATATTCGAAGAAAACGCAAACAATAATTACATATTATTCTTGTTTTTGTTTTTGTGGACTGTGTGGATTAAAGCCAATTGAAATATTTTGTGACCTATAGTCCAAAAGGCGTTTCGGCCGAGCACGATAGTTGGGCTCATCAGTTAGATGCTATCGTACCTTTCTAAGACGTAATTTTTTTGGTCGATGTCTACCGACTCTAATAAAATATGCTGCATATATATACTGCAAATTATATTTTTCTAGGGGAATTTTGTTAAATTCATGCACCTAGAATTATGTACTGATTTTATGCCCGTGGTCAGATAACCGAATTAGTTAAATAAACGGAGCTCTAAGCAGATGATAGTTACCCTAAAAAAGCCGGAGTGTCCTAAATTTTTAACATGTTGTTAAGTATTACTGGTAGATGAAAAAAAAATTACAGAAAAATGCCAACTCCCGCCGCCCTTCACTATCCACCAAAAACCAGTTTTTGCCAAAACCTGAAAAACTGTACATTTGTGGCATCAATCATCTGCTACAAAAATAAAGTACATTAAATTTCATATAAAATTCATCCTCAATCATATTATTTTATAAATTTGCCTACAAATATGTCTAAATTTACTAAAACTGTATTAAAGCCAATTGAAATATTTTGTGACCTATAGTCCAAAATGCGTGTCGCCCGGGCACGATAGTTGGTCTCATCAGTTAGATGATATCGTACCTTTCTAAGATGCAATATTTTTGGTCGATGTCTACCGACTCTAATAGAATTGTCAGCATATAGATACTGCAAATTATATTTTTTTTAGGGGAATTTGGTTAAATTCATGCACCTAGAAATATGTATTGATTTTATGCCCGTGGTCTGGCCAGTAATTATATTCGAAGAAAACGCAAACAATATTTACATATTATTTTTGTTTTTGTTTTTGTGGACTGTGTGGATTAAATCCAATTGAAATATTTTGTGACCTATAGTCCAAAATGCGTTTCGCCCGGGCACGTCAGTTGGGGTTATCAGTTAGATGCTATCGTACCTTTCTAAGACGCAATATTTTTGGTCGATGTCTACCGACTCTAATAGAATTTGCAGCATATATATACTGCAAATTATATTTTTCTAGGGGAATTTGGTTACATTCATGCTCCTAGAAATATGTATTGATTTTATGCCCGTGGTCTGGCCAGTAATTATATTCGAAGAAAACGCAAACAATATTTACATATTATTTTTGTTTTTCTCTTTGTTTTTGTGGACTGTGTAGATTAAAGCCAATTGAAATATTTTGTGATCTATAGTCCAAAATGCGTTTCGCCCGGGCACGATAGTTGGGCTCATCAGTTAGATGCTATCGTACCTTTCTAAGACGCAATATTTTTGGTGAATGTCTACTGACTCTAATAGAATTTGCAGCGTATATATACTGCAAATTATATTTTTCTAGGGGAATTTGGTTAAATTCATGCACCTAGAAATATGTATTGATTTTATGCCCGTGGTCTGGCCAGTAATTATATTAGAAGAAAACGCAAACAATATTTACATATTATTTTTGTTTTTCTTTTTGTGCACTGTGTGGATTAAAGCCAATTGAAATATTTTGTGACCTATAGTCCAAAATGCAGCATATATATACTGCAAATTATATTTTTTTAGGGGAATTTGGTTAAATTCATGCACCTAGAAATATGTATTGATCTTATGCCCGTGGTCTGGCCAGTAATTATATTAGAAGAAAACGCAAACAATATTTACTTATTATTTTTTTTTGTGAACTCTGTTGATTAAAGCCAATTGAAATATTTTGTGACCTATAGTCCAAAATGCGTTTCGCCCGGGCACGATAGTTGGGTTCATCAGTTAGATGCTATCGTACCTTTCTAAGACGCAATATTTTTGGTCGATGTCTACCGACCCTAATAGAATTTGCAGCATATATATACTGCAAATTATATTTTTCTAGGGGAATTTGGTTAAATTGATGCACCTAGAAATATGTATTGATTTTATGCCCGTGGTCTGGCCAGTAACTATATTCGAAGAAAACGCAAACAATATTTACATATTATTTTTGTTTTTGTTTTTGTGGACTGTGTGGATTAAGGCCAATTGAAATATTTTGTGACCTATAGTCCAAAATGCGTTTCGCCCAGGTACGATAATTGGGCTCATCAGTTAGATGCTATCGTACCTTTCTAAGACGCAATGTTTTTGGTCAATGTCTACCGACCCTAATAGAATTTGCAGCATATATATACTGCAAATTATATTTTTCTAGGGGAATTTGGTTAAATTGATGTACCTAGAAATATGTATTGATTTTATGCCCGTGGTCTGGCCAGTAACTATATTCGAAGAAAACGCAAACAATATTTACATATTATTTTTGTTTTTGTGGACTGTGTGGATTAAGGCCAATTGAAATATTTTGTGACCTATAGTCCAAAATGCGTTTCGCCCGTTCACGATAATTGGGCTCATCAGTTAGATGCTATCGTACCTTTCTAAGACGCAATATTTTTGGTCGATGTCTACCGACTCTAATAGAAATTGCAGCATTTATATACTGCAAATTATATTTTTCTAGGGGAATTTGGTTAAATTCATGCACCTAGAATTATGTACTGATTTTATGCTCGTGGTCAGATAACTGAATTAGTTAAATAAACGGAGCTCTAAGCAGATGATAGTTACCCTAAAAAAGCCGAGTTGTCCTAAATTTTTAACATGTTGTTAAGTATTACTGGTAGATGAAAAAAAAATTACAGAAAAGCGCCAACTCCCGCCGCCCTTCACTATCCACCAAAAACCAATCGCATAAAACACAAAAATTATCGACCTTTTTCAAGTTTTTGCCAAAACCTGAAAAACTGTACATTTGTGGCATCAATCATCTGCTACAAAAATAAAGTACATTAAATTTCATATAAAATTCATCCTCAATCATATTATTTTATACATTTGACTACAAAAACGTCTAAATTTACTAAAACTGTATTAAAGCCAATTGAAATATTTTGTGACCTATAGTCCAAAATGCGTTTCGCTCGGGCACGATAGTTGGGCTCATCAGTTAGATGATATCGTACCTTTCTAAGACGCAATATTTTTGGTCGATGTCTACCGACTCTAATAGAATTTGCAGCATATATATACTGCAAATTATATTTTTCTAGGGGAATTTGGTTAAATTCATGCACCTAGAAATATGTATTGATTTTATGCCCTTGGTCTGGCTAGTAATTCTATTCGAAGAAAACGCAAGCAATATTTACATATTGTTTTTGTTTTTGTGGACTGTGTGGATTAAAGCCAATTGAAATATTTTGTGACCTTTATTCCAAAATGCGTTTCTCTAGGGCACGATAGTTGGGCTCATCAGTTAGATGCTATCGTACCTTTCTCAGACGCAATATTTTTGGTCGATGTCTACGGACCCTAATAGAATTTGCAGCATATATATACTGCAAATTATATTTTTCTAGGGGAATCTGGTTAAATTCATGCACCTAGCAATATGTATTGATTTTATGCCCATCTTCTGGCCAGTAATTATATTCGAAGAAAACGCAAACAATATTTACATATTATTTTTGTTTTTGTTTTTGTGGACTGTGTGGATTAAAGCCAATTGAAATATTTTGTGACCTATAGTCCAAAATGCGTTTCGCCCGGGCACGATAATTGGGCTCATCAGTTAGATGCTATCGTACCTTTCTAAGACGCAATATTTTTGGTCGATGTCTATCGACTCTAATAGAAATTGCAGCATTTATATACTGCAAATTATATTTTTCTAGGGGAATTTGGTTAAATTCATGCACCTAGAAATATGTATTGATTTTATGCCCGTGGTCTGGCCAGTAATTATATTCGAAGAAAACGCAAACAATAATTACATATTTTTCTTGTTTTTGTTTTTGTGGACTGTGTGGATTAAAGCCAATTGAAATATTTTGTGACCTATAGTCCAAAACGCGTTTCGGCCGAGCACGATAGTTGGGCTCATCAGTTAGATGCTATCGTACCTTTCTAAGACGCAATGTTTTTGGTCAATGTCTACCGACCCTAATAGAATTTGCAGCATATATATACTGCAAATTATATTTTTCTATGGGAATTTGGTTAAATTGATGCACCTAGAAATATGTATTGATTTTATGCCCGTGGTCAGATAACTGAATTAGTTAAATAAACGGAGCTCTAAGCAAATAATAGTTACCCTAAAAAAGCCGGATTGTCCTAAATTTTTAACATGTTGTTAAGTATTACTGGTAGATGAAAAAAAAATTACAGAAAAACGCCAACTCCCGCCGCCCTTCACTATCCACCAAAAACCAATCGCATAAAACACAAAAATTATCGACCTTTTTCAAGTTTTTGCCAAAACCTGAAAAACTGTACATTTGTGGCATCAATCATCTGCTACAAAAATAAAGTACATTAAATTTCATATAAAATTCATCCTCAATCATATTATTTTATACATTTGCCTACAAAAACGTCTAAATTTATTAAAACTGTATTAAAGCCAATTGAAATATTTTGCGACCTATAGTCCAAAATGCGTTTCGCCCGGGCACGATAGTTGGGCTCATCAGTTAGAGGCTATCGTACCTTTCTAAGCCGCAATATTTTTGGTCGATGTCTACCGACTCTAATAGAATTTGCAGCATATATATACTGCAAATTATATTTTTCTATGGGAATTTGGTTAAATTGATGCACCTAGAAATATGTATTGATTTTATGCCCGTGGTCTGGCCAGTAACTATATTCGAAGAAAACGCAAACAATATTTTCATATTATTTTTGTTTTTGTTTTTGTAGACTATGCGGATTAAGGCCAATTGAAATATTTTGTGACCTATAGTCCAAAATGCGTTTCGCACGGGCACTATAATTGGGCTCATCAGTTAGATGCTATCGTACCTTTCTAAGACGCAATATTTTTGGTCGATGTCTACCGACTCTAATATATGAATATGCAGCATATATATGCTTCAAATTATATTTTTCTAGGGGAATTTGGTTAAATTCATGCACCTAGAATTATGTACTGATTTTATGCTCGTGGTCAGATAACTGAATTAGTTAAATAAACGGAGCTCTAAGCAGATGATAGTTACCCTAAAAAAGCCGAGTTGTCCTAAATTTTTAACATGTTGTTAAGTATTACTGGTAGATGAAAAAAAAATTACAGAAAAGCGCCAACTCCCGCCGCCCTTCACTATCCACCAAAAACCAATCGCATAAAACACAAAAATTATCGACCTTTTTCAAGTTTTTGCCAAAACCTGAAAAACTGTACATTTGTGGCATCAATCATCTGCTACAAAAATAAAGTACATTAAATTTCATATAAAATTCATCCTCAATCATATTATTTTATACATTTGACTACAAAAACGTCTAAATTTACTAAAACTGTATTAAAGCCAATTGAAATATTTTGTGACCTATAGTCCAAAATGCGTTTCGCTCGGGCACGATAGTTGGGCTCATCAGTTAGATGATATCGTACCTTTCTAAGACGCAATATTTTTGGTCGATGTCTACCGACTCTAATAGAATTTGCAGCATATATATACTGCAAGTTATATTTTTCTCGGGGAATTTGGTTAAATTTATGCACCTAGAAATATGTATTGATTTTATGGCCGTGGTCTGGCTAGTAATTCTATTCGAAGAAAACGCAAACAATACTTACATATTATTTTTGTTTTTGTTTTTGTGGACTGTGTGGATTAAAGCCAATTGAAATATTTTGTGACCTTTATTCCAAAATGCGTTTCTCCCGGGCACGATCGTTGGGCTCATCAGTTAGATGATATCGTACCTTTCTAAGACGCAATATTTTTGGTTGATGTCTACCGACTCTAATAGAATTTGCAGCATATATATACTGCAACTTATATTTTTCTAGGGGAATTTGGCTAAATTCATGCACCTAGAAATATGTATTGATTTTATGCCCGTGGTCTGGCCAGTAATTAATTGTGTGGATTAAAACCAATTGAAATATTTTGTGACCTATAGTCCAAAATGCGTTTCGCCCGGGCACGACAGTTGGGCTCATCAGTTAGATGCTATCGTACCTTTCTAAAACGCAATATTTTTGGTCGATGTCTACCGACTCTAATAGAATTTGCAGCATATATATACTGCAAATTATATTTTTCTAGGGGAATTTGGTTAAATTCATGCACCTAGAAATATGTATTTATTTTATGCCCGTGGTCTGGCCAGTAATTATATTCGAAGAAAACGCAAACAATATTTACATATTATTTTTGCTTTTTGTTTTTGTGGACTGTGTGGATTAAAGCCAATTGAAATATTTTGTGTCCTATAGTCCAAAATGCGTTTCGCCCGGGCCCGATAGTTGGGCTCATCAGTTAGATGCTATTATACCTTACTAAGACGCAATATTTTTGGTCGATGTCTACCGACTCTAATAGAATTTGCAGCATATATATACTGCAAATTACATTTGTTTAGGAGAATCTGGTTAAATTCATGCACCTAGAAATATGTATTAATTTTATGCCCGTGGTCTGGCCAGTAATTATATTCGAAGAAAACGCAAACAATATTTACATATTATTTTTGTGTTTTTTTTTGTGGACTGTGTGGATTAAAGCCAATTGAAATATTTTGTGACCTATAGTCCAAAATGCGTTTCGGCCGGGCACGATAATTGGGCTCATCAGTTAGATGCTATCGTACCTTTCTAAGACGCAATATTTTTGGTCGATGTCTACCGACTCTAATAGAATTTGCAGCATATATATACTGAAAATTATATTTTTCTTGGGGAATTTGGTTAAATTCATGCACCTAGAAATATGTATTGATTTTATGCCCGTGTTCTGGCCAGTAATTATATTCGAAGAAAACGCAAACAATATTTACATATTATTTTTGTGTTTGTTTTTGTGGACTGTGTGGATTAAAGCCAATTGAAATATTTTGTGACCTATAGTCCAAAATGCGCTTCGCCCGGGCACGACAGTTGGGCTCATCAGTTAGATGCTATCGTACCTTTCTAAGACGCAATATTTTTTGTCGATGTCTACCGACTCTAATAGAATTTGCAGCATATATATACTGCAAAT
Source organism: Philhelius pedissequus (assembly GCA_910595825.1). Classification (NCBI taxonomy): domain Eukaryota; kingdom Metazoa; phylum Arthropoda; class Insecta; order Diptera; family Syrphidae; genus Philhelius; species Philhelius pedissequus. The sequence continues at coordinate 158,498,853 of OU343161.1, forward strand.
TATATTTTTCTAGGGGAATTTGGTTAAATTCATGCACCTAGAAATATGTATTGATTTTATGCCCGTGGTCTGGCTAGTAATTATATTCGAAGAAACCGCAAACAATAATTACATATTATTTTTGTTTTTGTTTTTGTGGACTGTGTGGATTAAAGCCAATTAAAATATTTTGTGACCTATAGTCCAAAATGCGCTTCGCCCGGGCACGACAGTTGGGCTCATCAGTTAGATGCTATCGTACCTTTCTAAGACGCAATATTTTTTGTCGATGTCTACCGACTCTAATAGAATTTGCAGCATATATATACTGCAAATTATATTTTTCTAGCGGAATTTGGTTAAATTCATGTACCTAGAAATATGTATTGATTTTATGCCCGTGGTCTGGCCAGTAATTATATTCGAGGAAAACGCAAACAATAGTTACATATTATTTTTGTTTTTGTGGACTCTGTGGATTAAAGCCAATTGAAATATTTTGTGACCTATAGTCCAAAATGCGTTTCGCCCGGGCACGATAGTTGAGCTCATCAGTTAGATGCTTCGTACCTTTCTAAGACGCAATATTTTCGGTCAATGTCTACCGACTCTAATAGAATTTGCAGCATATATATACTGCAAATTATATTTTTCTAGGGGAATTTGGTTAAATTCATGCACCTAGAAATATGTATTGATTTTATGCCCGTAGTCTGCCCAGTAATAATATTCGAAGAAAAAGCAAACAATATTTACACATTATTTTTGTTTTTGTTAACTGTGTGCATTAAATCCAATTGAAATATTTTGTGACCTATAGTACAAAATGCGTTTCGCCCGGGCACGATAGTTGAGCTCATCAGTTAGATGCTTCGTACCTTTCTAAGACGCAATATTTTGGTCGATGTCTACCGACTCTAATAGAATTTGCAGCATATGTATACTGCAAATTATATTTTTCTAGGGGAATTTGGTTAAATTCATGCACCTAGAAATATGTATTGATCTTATGCCCGTGGTCTGGGCAGTAATTATATTCGAAGAAAACGCAAACAATATTTACATATTATTTTTGTTTTTGTGGACTGTGTGGATTAAAGCCAATTGAAATATTTTGTGACCTATAGTCCAAAATGCATTTCGCCCAGGCACGATAGTTGGGCTCATCAGTTAGATGCTATTGTACCTTTCTAAGACGCAATATTTTTGGTCGATGTCTACCGACTCTAATAGAATTTGCAGCATATATATACTGCAAATTATATTTTTCTAGGGAATTTGGTTAAATTCATGCACCTAGAAATATGTATTGATTTTATGCCCGTAGTCTGCCCAGTAATTATATTCGAAGAAAAAGCAAACAATATTTACATATTATTTTTGTTTTTGTTTTTGTTTTTGTGGACTGTGTGGATTAAAGCCAATTGAAATATTTTGTGACCTATATTCCAAAATGCATTTCGCCCAGGCACGATAGTTGGGCTCATCAGTTAGATGCGATCGTACCTTTTTAAGACGCAATATTTTTGGACGATGTCTACCGACTCTAATAGAATTTGCAGCATATATATTCTGCAAATTATATTTTTCTAGGGGAATTTGGTTAGATTCATGCACCTAGAAATATGTATTGATTTTATGCCCGTGGTCTGGCCAGTAATTATATTCGAAGAAAACGCAAACAATATTTACATATTATTTTTGTTTTTGTTTTTGTTTTTGTGGACTGTGTGGATTAAAGCCAATTGAAATATTTTGTGACTTATAGTCCAAATTCGTTCCGCCCGGGCACGATAGTTGCGCTCATATTATTTTTATGGAAATATGTATTGATTTTATGCCCGTGGTCTGGCCAGTAATTAATTTCGAAGAAAACGCAAACAATATTTACATATTATTTTTGTTTTTGTTTTTGTTTTTGTTTTTGTGCACTGTGTGGATTAAAGGCAATTGAAATATTTTGTGACCTGTAGTCCAAAATGCGTTTCGCCCGGGCACGATAGTTGGGCTCATCAGTTAGATGCTATCGTACCTTTCTAAGACGCAATATTTTTGGTCGATGCCTACCGACTCTAATAGAATTTGCAGCATATATATATTGCAAATTATATTTTTCTAGGGGAATTTGGTTAAATTCATGCACCTAGAAATATGTATTGATTTTATGCCCGCGGTCTGCCCAGTAATTATAATTGAAATTTATATATTATTTTTGTTTTTGTGGACTGTGTGGATTAAAGCCAATTGAAATATTTTGTGACCTATAGTCCAAAATGCGTTTCGCCCGGGCACGATAGTTGGGCTCATCATCTAGATGCTATCGTACCTTTCTGAGACGCAATATTTTTGGTCGATGTCTACCGACTCTAATAGAATTTGCAGCATATATATACTGCAAATTATATTTTTCTAGACGAATTTGGTTAAATTCATGCACCTAGAAATATGTATTGATTTTATGCTCGTGGTCTGGCCAGTAATTATGTTCGAAGAAAACACAAACAATATTTACATATTATTTTTGTTTTTGTTTTTGTTTTTGTTTTTGTGCACTGTGTGGATTAAAGGCAATTGAAATATTTTGTGACCTGTAGTCCAAAATGCGTTTCGCCCGGGCACGATAGTTGGGCTCATCAGTTAGATGCTATCGTACCTTTCTAAGACGCAATATTTTTGGTCGATGCCTACCGACTCTAATAGAATTTGCAGCATATATATATTGCAAATTATATTTTTCTAGGGGAATTTGGTTAAATTCATGCACCTAGAAATATGTATTGATTTTATGCCCGCGGTCTGCCCAGTAATTATAATTGAAATTTATATATTATTTTTGTTTTTGTGGACTGTGTGGATTAAAGCCAATTGAAATATTTTGTGACCTATAGTCCAAAATGCGTTTCGCCCGGGCACGATAGTTGGGCTCATCATCTAGATGCTATCGTACCTTTCTGAGACGCAATATTTTTGGTCGATGTCTACCGACTCTAATAGAATTTGCAGCATATATATACTGCAAATTATATTTTTCTAGACGAATTTGGTTAAATTCATGCACCTAGAAATATGTATTGATTTTATGCTCGTGGTCTGGCCAGTAATTATGTTCGAAGAAAACACAAACAATATTTACATATTATTTTTGTTTTTGTTTTTGTTTTTGTTTTTGTGCACTGTGTGGATTAAAGGCAATTGAAATATTTTGTGACCTGTAGTCCAAAATGCGTTTCGCCCGGGCACGATAGTTGGGCTCATCAGTTAGATGCTATCGTACCTTTCTAAGACGCAATATTTTTGGTCGATGCCTACCGACTCTAATAGAATTTGCAGCATATATATATTGCAAATTATATTTTTCTAGGGGAATTTGGTTAAATTCATGCACCTAGAAATATGTATTGATTTTATGCCCGCGGTCTGCCCAGTAATTATAATTGAAATTTATATATTATTTTTGTTTTTGTGGACTGTGTGGATTAAAGCCAATTGAAATATTTTGTGACCTATAGTCCAAAATGCGTTTCGCCCGGGCACGATAGTTGGGCTCATCATCTAGATGCTATCGTACCTTTCTGAGACGCAATATTTTTGGTCGATGTCTACCGACTCTAATAGAATTTGCAGCATATATATACTGCAAATTATATTTTTCTAGACGAATTTGGTTAAATTCATGCACCTAGAAATATGTATTGATTTTATGCTCGTGGTCTGGCCAGTAATTATGTTCGAAGAAAACACAAACAATATTTACATATTATTTTTGTTTTTCTTTTTGTGCACTGTGTGGATTAAAGCCAATTGAAATATTTTGTGACCTATAGTCCAAAATGCAGCATATATATACTGCAAATTATATTTTTCTAGGGGAATTTGGTTAAATGCATGCACCTAGAAATATGTATTGATTTTATGCCCGTGGTCTGGCCAGCAATTATATTCGAAGAAAACGCAAACAATATTTACATATTATTTTTGTTTTTGTTTTTGTGGACTGTGTAGATTAAAGCCAATCGAAATATTTTGTGATTTATAGTCCAAAATGCGTTTCGCCCGGGCACGATAGTTGGGCTCATCAGTTAGATGCTATCGTACCTTTCTAAGACGCAATATTTTTGGTCGATGCCTACCGACTCTAATAGAATTTGCAGCAATTTTTGGTCGATGTCTACGGACTCTAATAGAATTTGCAGCATATATATACTGCAAATTATATTTTTCTAGGGGAATTTGGTTAAATTCATGCACCTAGAAATATGTATAGATTTTATGACGGTGGTCTGGCCAGTAATTATATTCGAAGAAAACGCAAACAATATTTATATATTATTTTTGTTTTTGTGGACTGTGTGGATTAAAGCCAATTGAAATATTTTGTGACTTATAGTCCAAATTCGTTTCGCCCGGGCACGATAGTTGCGCTCATATTATTTTTATGGAAATATGTATTGATTTTATGCCCGTGGTCTGGCCAGTAATTAATTTCGAAGAAAACGCAAACAATATTTACATATTATTTTTGTTTTTGTTTTTGTGCACTGTGTGGATTAAAGCCAATTGAAATATTTTGTGACCTATAGTCCAAAATGCGTTTCGCCCGGGCAAGATAGTTGGGCTCATCAGTTAGATGCTATCGTACCTTTCTAAGACGCAATATTTTTGGTCGATGCCTACCGACTCTAGGGGAATTTGGTTAAATTCATGCACCTAGAAATATGTATTGATCTTATGCCCGTGGTCTGGGCAGTAATTATATTCGAAGAAAACGCAAACAATATTTACATATTATTTTTGTTTTTGTGGACTGTGTGGATTAAAGCCAATTGAAATATTTTGTGACCTATAGTCCAAAATGCATTTCGCCCAGGCACGATAGTTGGGCTCATCAGTTAGATGCTATTGTACCTTTCTAAGACGCAATATTTTTGGTCGATGTCTACCGACTCTAATAGAATTTGCAGCATATATATTCTGCAAATTATATTTTTCTAGGGGAATTTGGGTAGATTCATGCACCTAGAAATATGTATTGATTTTATGCCCGTGGTCTGGCCAGTAATTATATTCGAAGAAAACGCAAACAATATTTACATATTATTTTTGTTTTTGTTTTTGTTTTTGTGGACTGTGTGGATTAAAGCCAATTGAAATATTTTGTGACTTATAGTCCAAATTCGTTCCGCCCGGGCACGATAGTTGCGCTCATATTATTTTTATGGAAATATGTATTGATTTTATGCCCGTGGTCTGGCCAGTAATTATATTCGAAGAAAAAGCAAACAATATTTACATATTATTTTTGTTTTTGTTTTTGTGGACTGTGTGGATTAAAGCCAATTGAAATATTTTGTGACCTATAGTCCAAAATGCATTTCGCCCAGGCACGATAGTTGGGCTCATCAGTTAGATGCGATCGTACCTTTTTAAGACGCAATATTTTTGGACGATGTCTACCGACTCTAATAGAATTTGCAGCATATATATTCTGCAAATTATATTTTTCTAGGGGAATTTGGGTAGATTCATGCACCTAGAAATATGTATTGATTTTATGCCCGTGGTCTGGCCAGTAATTATATTCGAAGAAAACGCAAACAATATTTACATATTATTTTTGTTTTTGTTTTTGTTTTTGTTTTTGTGCACTGTGTGGATTAAAGGCAATTGAAATATTTTGTGACCTGTAGTCCAAAATGCGTTTCGCCCGGGCACGATAGTTGGGCTCATCAGTTAGATGCTATCGTACCTTTCTAAGACGCAATATTTTTGGTCGATGCCTACCGACTCTAATAGAATTTGCAGCATATATATATTGCAAATTATATTTTTCTAGGGGAATTTGGTTAAATTCATGCACCTAGAAATATGTATTGATTTTATGCCCGCGGTCTGCCCAGTAATTATAATTGAAATTTATATATTATTTTTGTTTTTGTGGACTGTGTGGATTAAAGCCAATTGAAATATTTTGTGACCTATAGTCCAAAATGCGTTTCGCCCGGGCACGATAGTTGGGCTCATCATCTAGATGCTATCGTACCTTTCTGAGACGCAATATTTTTGGTCGATGTCTACCGACTCTAATAGAATTTGCAGCATATATATACTGCAAATTATATTTTTCTAGACGAATTTGGTTAAATTCATGCACCTAGAAATATGTATTGATTTTATGCTCGTGGTCTGGCCAGTAATTATGTTCGAAGAAAACACAAACAATATTTACATATTATTTTTGTTTTTCTTTTTGTGCACTGTGTGGATTAAAGCCAATTGAAATATTTTGTGACCTATAGTCCAAAATGCAGCATATATATACTGCAAATTATATTTTTCTAGGGGAATTTGGTTAAATGCATGCACCTAGAAATATGTATTGATTTTATGCCCGTGGTCTGGCCAGCAATTATATTCGAAGAAAACGCAAACAATATTTACATATTATTTTTGCTTTTGTTTTTGTGGACTGTGTAGATTAAAGCCAATCGAAATATTTTGTGATTTATAGTCCAAAATGCGTTTCGCCCGGGCACGATAGTTGGGCTCATCAGTTAGATGCTATCGTACCTTTCTAAGACGCAATATTTTTGGTCGATGCTTACCGACTCTAATAGAATTTGCAGCAATTTTTGGTCGATGTCTACGGACTCTAATAGAATTTGCAGCATATATATACTGCAAATTATATTTTTCTAGGGGAATTTGGTTAAATTCATGCACCTAGAAATATGTATAGATTTTATGACGGTGGTCTGGCCAGTAATTATATTCGAAGAAAACGCAAACAATATTTATATATTATTTTTGTTTTTGTGGACTGTGTGGATTAAAGCCAATTGAAATATTTTGTGACTTATAGTCCAAATTCGTTTCGCCCGGGCACGATAGTTGCGCTCATATTATTTTTATGGAAATATGTATTGATTTTATGCCCGTGGTCTGGCCAGTAATTAATTTCGAAGAAAACGCAAACAATATTTACATATTATTTTTGTTTTTGTTTTTGTGCACTGTGTGGATTAAAGCCAATTGAAATATTTTGTGACCTATAGTCCAAAATGCGTTTCGCCCGGGCAAGATAGTTGGGCTCATCAGTTAGATGCTATCGTACCTTTCTAAGACGCAATATTTTTGGTCGATGCCTACCGACTCTAATAGAATTTGCAGCATATATATATTGCAAATTATATTTTTGTGGGGGAATTTGGTTAAATTCATGCACCTAGAAATATGTATTGATTTTATGCCCGTGGTCTGCCCAGTAATTATAATTGAAATTTACATATTATTTTTGTTTTTGTGGACTGTGTGGATTAAAGCCAATTGAAATATTTTGTGACCTATAGTCCAAAATGCGTTTCGGCCGGGCACGATAGTTGGGATCATCATCTAGATGCTATCGTACCTTTCTAAGACGCAATATTTTTGGTCGATGTCTACCGACTCTAATAGAATTTGCAGCATATATATACTGCAAATTATATTTTTCTAGACGAATTTGGTTAAATTCATGCACCTAGAAATATGTATTGATTTTATGCTCGTGGTCTGGCCAGTAATTATGTTCGAAGAAAACACAAACAATATTTACATATTATTTTTGTTTTTCTTTTTGTGGACTGTGTGGATTAAAGCCAATTGAAATATTTTGTGACCTATAGTCCAAAATGCAGCATATATATACTGCAAATTATATTTTTCTAGGGGAATTTGGTTAAACGCATGCACCTAGAAATATGTATTCATTTTATGCCCGTGGTCTGGCCAGTAATTATATTCGAAGAAAACGCAAACAATATTTACATATTATTTTTGTTTTTGTGGACTGTGTGGATTAAAGCCAATTGAAATATTTTGTGACCTATAGTCCAAAATGCGTTTCGCCCGGGCACGATAGTTGAGCTCATCAGTTAGATGCTTCGTACCTTTCTAAGAGGCAATATTTTTGGTCAATGTCTACCGACTCTAATAGAATTTGCAGCATATATATACTGCAAATTATATTTTTCTAGGGGAATTTGGTTAAATTCATGCACCTAGAAATATGTATTGATTTTATGCCCGTAGTCTGCCCAGTAATTATATTCGAAGAAAAAGCAAACAATATTTACATATTATTTTTGTTTTTGTGGACTGTGTTGATTAAAGCCAATTGAAATATTTTGTGACCTATAGTCCAAAATGCGTTTCGCCCGGGCAAGATAGTTGAGCTCATCAGTTAGATGCTTCGTACCTTTCTAAGACGCAATATTTTTGGTCGATGTCTACCAACTCTAATAGAATTTGCAGCATATATATACTGCAAATTATATTTTTCTATGGGAATTTGGTTAAATTCATGCACCTAGAAATATGTATTGATTTTATGCCCGTAGTCTGCCCAGTAATTATATTCGAAGAAAAAGCAAACAATATTTACATATTATTTTTGTTTTTGTTTTTGTGGACTTTGTGGATTAAAGCCAATTGAAATATTTTGTGACCTATAGTCCAAAATGCGTTCCGCCCGGGCACGATAGTTGGGCTCATCAGTTAGATGCTATCGTACCGTTCTAAGACGCAATATTTTTTGTCGATGTCTACCGACTCTAATAGAATTTGCGGCATATATATACTGCAAATTATATTTTTCTAGGGGAATTTGGTTAAATTCAAGCACCTAGAAATATGTATTGATTTTATGCCCGTGGCCTGGCCAGTAATTATATTCGAAGAAAACGCAAACAATATTTACATATTATTTTTGTTTTTGTTTTTGTGGACTGTGTGCATTAAAGCCAATTGAAATATTTTGTGACCTATAGTCCAAAATGCGTTTCGCCCAGTCACGATAGTTGGGCTCACCAGTTAGATGCTATCGTACCTTTCTAAGACGCAATATTTTTGGTCGATGTCTACCGACTGTAATAGAATTTGCAGCATATATATACTGCAAATTATATTTTTCTAGGGGAATTTGGTTAAATTCATGCACCTAAAAATATGTATTGATTTTATGCCGGTGGTCTGGCCAGTAATTATATTCGAAGAAAACGCAAACAATATTTACATATTATTTTTGTTTTTGTGTTTGTGGACTGTGTGGATTAAAGCCAATTGAAATATTTTATGACCTATAGTCCAAAATGCGTTTCGCCCGGACACGATAGTTGGGCTCATCAGTTAGAGCTATCGTACCTTTCTAAGACGCAATATTTTTGGTCGATGTCTACCGACTCTAATAGAATTTTCAGCATATATATACTGCAAATTATATTTTTCTAGGGGAATTTGGTTAAATTCATGCACCTGGAAATATGTATTGATTTTATATCCGTGGTCTGGCCATGAATTATATTCGAAGAAAACGCAAACAATATTTACATATTATTTTTGTTTTTGTGGACTGTGTGCATTAAAGCCAATTGAAATATTTTGTGACCTATTGTCCAAAATGCGTTTCGCCCGGGCGCGATAGTTGGACCCATCAGTTAGATGCTATTGTACCTCTCTAAGACGCAATGTTTTTGGTCGATGTCTACCGACTCTGATAGAATTTGCAGCATATATATACTGAAAATTATATTTTTCTATGGGAGTTTAGTTAAATTCATGCACCTAGAAATATGTATTGATTTTATGCCCGTGGTCTGGCCAGTAATTATATTCTAGTTATATGTACCCAACTATCGTGCCCGGGCGAAACGCATTTTGGACTATAGGTCACCAAATATTTCAATTGGCTTTAATCCACATAATATGTAAATATTGTTTGCGTTTTCTTCGAATATAATTACTGGCCAGGCCACGGGCATAAAATCAACACATATTTCTAGGTGCATGAATTTAACCAAATTCCCCTAGAAAAATATAATTTGCAGTATATATATGCTGCAAATTCTATTAGAGTCGGTAGACATTGACCAAAAATATTGCGTCTTAGAAATGTACGATAGAATCTAACTGATGAGCCCAAATATCATGCCCGGCAGAAACGCATTTTGGACTATAGGTCACCAAATATTTCACTTGGCGTTAATCCACATAATATGTAAATATTGTTTGCGTTTTCTTCGAATATAATTACTGACCAGACCACGGGCATAAAATCAATACATATTTCTAGGTGCATGAATTTAACCAAAGTCCCCTAGAAAAATTTAATTTGCAGTATATATATACTGCAAATACTATTAGAGTCGGTAGACATCGACCAAAAATATTGCGTCTTAGAAAGGTACGATAGCATGTAACTGATGAGCCCAACTATCATGTCCGGGCGAAACGCATTTTGGACTATAGGTCACAAATTATTTCAATTGGCTTTAATCCACACAGTCCACAAAAAAAAAACAAAAAAAATATGTAAATATTGTTTGCGTTTTCTTCGAATATAATTACTGGCCAGACCACGGGCATAAAATCAATACATATTTCTAGGTGCATGAATTTAACCAAATTCCCCTAGAAAAATATAATTTGCAGTATATATATGCTGCAAATTCTATTAGAGTCGGTAGACATCGACCAAAAATATTGCTTCTTAGAAAGGTACGATAGCATCTAACTGATGAGCCCAACTATCGTGCCCGGGCGAAACGCATTTTGGACTATAGGTCACAAAATATTTCAATTGGCTTTAATCCACACAGTCCACAAAAACAAAAATAATATGTAAATATTGTTTGCGTTTTCTTCCAATATAACTAAAACTGTATTAAATTCTCTATTTTTTTTCCCCGTGGGTAGGTGTAAAATCTTCAAAAGGCTGTATGAGGACCGAAAAACGCGTGCTCATAGGAGTGTGAGATTCTTAATGCACTAAAAACATCTCCTCCTCCCGGTTGCAACTAAGTTGAATCTTATCTAGCAATTTATTTTTAACGAATTTAATTAACGTGTTGCAGGTAACTATCCGGTGATAGTTCCTCCTTATACCGCGATTTTAAAGCGGATTCTCGTTTAGTGCACCAGATCGGAAGGCTTTGTCCTTGGCAGGCGGCGTACTAAATTCTTCTAATCGATAATTTCGATTATAGTACTATTGCAGTGTTGTAATAGCCGTTTTCTATGATTTCGGCCAAAGTTTTTTATTTCATCGCGAACCGTGGGAATCCCGAGATCTCTGTGGAGATCTTCGTTTCAAATGTACCAAGGTGCGCTTACAAATGATCTTATTAGTTTATTTTCAAATGTTTGTAAGTTATTTAAATTAGAATCTCGCGTACAACCCCAGAGTTGTATACCGTAAGTCCAGACAGGCTTAAGCACCTGCCTGTACAAAATCAGCTTATTTTAGATACTGAGCTTAGAGTGTTTCCCGAGCAACCAGTACATATCTCTGAGTTTATTATTTAACTCTTCGCATTTCTTTTTAACATGGGGTTTCCATTTTAATTTCGCGTCTAGAGTCATTCCGAGATATTTTGCTTCGTTTGCAAACGGAACTTGAACCGTATTAACAAATACCGGTAATCTATTAATTTTCTTATACGTAAAATCTACATGGACTGATTTTACTTCGTTGAGCGATATCCGCCATGTTTTTGTCCAATCATTGACATTATTCAGAGCTTTTTGTAATATTGTCGTAGAATCATTTATCGTTTGGCCCACTGCTAGTATTGCAGTGTCGTCAGCAAACGTGGCTACGATAGTGTCTTCTGTTTGAGATATATCACGTGTAAATAATAGGTACAATATTGGACCTAAAACACTTCCCTGTGGTACCCCACCCACTATTTCTTTGAGATCCGAGTAATCGTTTCCATATCTTACTCTAAAAATTCTATATTCTAGATATGCTTTTAGAAGCGTATAAAGTGCTTCAGGCAGTCTTAATTTAAAATTTAGGCCTTAGTGCCACACCTTATCAAAAGCTTGCGACATGTCTAGGAAGACCGCCGAACAAATTTTCTTTTCTTCAAAGTTTTCTCAATGACGTCAGTGATCCTGTGCACTTGGTCAATTGTCGAATGCCTGCTTCTAAATCCGAACTGATGTTCAGGTATTAGGCGCTTTTCTTCTATTATTGGCTACAGGCGCAGAAGTAATATTCTTTCAAAGACCTTAGATATTACGGGCAGAAGCGAAATAGGTCTATCAGATTTCTTATCATGTGATGGTTTTCCTGGTTTGAGAATCATTATAACTTCCGCAACCTTCCATTGGCTCGGAACGTAATTTAGCCTTAGAGTGGCATTTATTATATAAAGAAGATTAATTAACTTCGGCCGTAATTAGGTCATATCCCGGAGCTTTCTTATACTTAAGCTTTCTTATTTCTCTACTTAATTAGGCAAGGGTAATATTTCTTGTTATGTAGTTTTCGCTTGAGTTAGAACTTATATTTAAATTTTGGTTGAGTACTTGCCCATCAAAATTTTTAAATGTGTTCTCCAGCTAATCTGCGAAAACCTTTGCTTTCTCTTTGTCGCTTTTTGCACATTCGTTTTGATCATTCTTAATCGGAGGCGCTGAGAGCTTTGGTTTCTTCGTTACTTTAACAGCTTTCCAGAGTGAGTAGTTATATTCTTTTCCTGCTGTCAAGCTTTCAAGATAATTTCCAACTTCAGAATTTTTGAATTCTGCTATCGTCTTTTTTAATAAATTACACAAGCGATTTAATTGTACGTTCTGTTGAGGAGCTCGAGTTTGCTGCTATTTCGTACATGCTTTCCGTTTCTCTTTTACTAAATCTTTTATTTCATGCGGATATTTTAGGTTTTTAAAGCGCGGCATTTCTCTTTGGTACGGGGTGTTTTTCCATGCGGTTTGGTATACGATATTGACGAAGTTTTCTACTGCGTCTTCAAGTTCGAGAGGCGTTTGTAGTGAAATTCTCTATGAATTGAATACTTTTATCACTTATTTTGTTAGCGCTATAGCACTTTGGAATTATATGTCATAACTAAAAAACGTGAAGTTTTTTTCTTTTACCCACTCTCAGATTCTTAGTAGAAACGGTTAAATACAGGGTGGCGCACGAATCGTGCTACAAAAATAAAACGTGATAACTTTTTTTCAGTGTGAGTAATCGGCTTATTTTTTTTATTTTATAGGCTACTATTTAGATTTATCAAAATGAATGCTTGGGATACTGAAAAAAGGATTTGGATAGTGCAGCGATACCATTCTTTGCTTTCCGTCATTTCCGTCCAAAGGGAATTTAGGCTGGAGTTTGGCGGTACTCCCCCGAGTAAATGGACCATTATGAGGCTGGTGGACGTGTTTGCCGAATCTGTAAGCATCAAACGAAGACCGTATCATCGAGATCCCAATGTTCGGGTTCAGGATACCATCGTGGCTGTTGCACCGGCAATACAGGCAAATCCAAATGTTTCGACTCGAAAGAAATTGGAGTTGGCAGACGGTCATTACAACGGATAATTCATGATGACTTAAACTTGTTTCCGTACAAAGTCCAAATTACAAGAAAGTTAAACCCTTAGGATTTGCCTGTTCGCCTGGAATTTTGCCGAAAAATGATTGTAATGGCCGAAGAAGACAACATATTGATAAATTGTTTGTTCATGTCCGATGAGGCCCATTTTGAATTAAACGGCAATGTTAACAAGCAAAATTGCCGTATATGGAGTGAATCTAATCCAGAAATGCTCCATGAGACGGAACTGCACCCAGAACGAGTCAATGTGTGGTGCGCAGTTTCATCAAGGTGTATAGGTGGGCCATACTTCTTTGAAGAAAACACAAACTGTCAATGGGGACCGTTATTTATAGATGTTGGAGGAGTTTTTTACCCAGAACTTCACCGAAGACGTATCCCTTTCAGCAGGATTTGGTTTCAACAAGATGGAGCAAGTGCACACGTAGCCACACAAGCTATGGCGGAGCTCCAACGAAAATTCCCAAATAAATTGAAATTGAAATACATCGATTAAAATAAAAGTGCCACCCTTTATAAATTTAACGTCGTTTTATATACAAAATTTCTTTAATTTTTTTCTAATAAAAAAATTGGTATGGCAATTCTATGTATTTAATAATATAATCCTACAAATATAATTTCGGAAAAAAATCGACATCGGTTTTGAAATATTGGATTTTCAAAAAAAAATGATTTTTTCTATATAAAAATCGACAACTGTCGAGCAGTTTATGATAAAGTCCAAAATAAAAAAAAAATATGTAAAATGTAGAATATACCTAAAGTAGTCCTTGGAGCCGTTTTCGAAATAATTTAGACAGTTGGACAAATTTTATGGCAGGTACCGTTTGTTATGGAGCTTAAAAAACGATTTCAAAATCTATATGATATAAGCACCTAAAAGGCTTAAATACAAAGTTTGAGAAAAAGATGGGGGAATTGCGGGACCCACTTTCCTGGTATTGTAAAGTTTGATTTAAATCTCGAGTTAGATTTTTTTTTTTCAAATGTAAAACTTGCCCTATAGTTAGGCTAGGTTAGGTTGAAGTGGCTGTCAGCTTTGTAGCAGACACACTTAGACCAGAGTTGGTCCATTGTGATACCACATTAATCCTCAGATAAGCTTCCTATTAGTTGAACCATTTTGAGCTTCTTATGAAGCGTAAGAGACTACAGATGCCTATATTGTTTAGATCCGTGAGATCAACGAAGAAAGAGTCTTCAGAATGGAGCTTACATCTGAGGTATAGCGGGACATGTACACAGAAGATGAGGAACAGATTCTACCTCCTCCTTGTCCATGCAGCTTCTGCAAAGATCGTTTAAATAAACACCAAGCCTCTGCATGCTTGCTATGAGGCGGTGTCCGGTAATGACACCAATTACGGAGCTGATGCAGATCAAGTTTTGACCAGAATTGTTTTGTCGTCATACAGGTTGTTGCATTTCTCCATCTTCGGTTTGTCCTTTCTACAGCATCTTGTTTCACCATTAACTTATTACATAAATAGAGGTAGCGTCGTTCCATTTTTTTCAAGTTCATCGGCCGTACAATTCCCTGGAATATCCCTGTGCCCTGGCACCCAACATAGGTGAATATTGAACTGCTGCGCTATGTCCATGAGAGATGAACGGCAGTTGAGTGCTGTTATGGAGTTTGTAGAGGACGATTCGAGAGATTTAATAGCCGCCTGGCTATCCGAGAAAATGCGGATATCAGTAGTTGATATCACGTTTTCTTTCAGCCAAGAGAATGGCAACATCGTCCGCATAAGCCACCACTCTGTAGCTCTCCGCTTCCATCCATCAGCAGCTCATTTGCTACCAGATTCCAGAGAAGGGCAGATAGAACACCACATTACGGCGTACCTCTACTTACAAATCTTCTTGCAGAAAAACCGCCCAGTTTTGAATTTATAACCCTGCTGGTCAGCATTTGATTAATCAGTTCACCAAGCGATCCATCTTCTTTTAGAGTTGACAGTGCAGATGCGATCGCAGATGCGCCGATATTGTTAAAAGCGCCTTCTATGTCCAGGAAAGCGACCATAGCATACTCATTATGGTGGAGGTGGTATTCGATAGTTCGTACTAGATTATATAAGGCAGTATCTACCGATCTTCCTTTGCAGTACGCATATTGTGCTGTAGACAAAAGTCTCGTATCGATGCTATTACGTAAGTGGATATCAATCAATCTTTCTAGAGTTTTTAGAAGTAAAGATGATAGACTAATAGGTCTGATGTCTTTTGGAATAACTTCGGTGCATTTACCCGCCTTGGATATGAACACAACCTTAACATCTCTTCAAAGCAGAGGTATGTGAACCAGATCTAAGCAGCTGTCAGAATTGGAAGAATTATATCTGAGTTCCTCTGTAGCTCAGCTGGAATAATACCATCCGGTACTGCGGCTTTAAAAGGTTTGAAGCTATTAATTGCCTATATCAGTTTTTCCCTAGTATTTATACCTTGTGGGTAGTTAGACTTCTTAATCTCCGTATTGTCTGTGAAGCTAACATTTTGAGAGCTACCTGGAAAATGGGTATCCAGTAACAAGTTGAGCGATTTTTCCCAAGAGTTGGTCCATGACCCGTCAACATATTTTAAGCTACTGGGCATGGATGGATTTGTGGTAAGAATTTTTCTTAACCTTAATGCTTCTGAGGTTTCTTCTATTTTGCTCTTTCCTGAGCGGTTCAAGCCTTGAATCCCACCAGCGTGGCTTTCCTTTCACTCTTACCTGATTGATTTGGCAAGAGATGGCTAAGGATTTATTAGGGCTGAGGTTAAGTCATTGACTTTACTGTCAAGTTCAGCTGGGTTGGAAGGAGGATTTAATATCTCGGGTTTTCGCAGACCTTTAAGTTAGGTTAGGTTGAAGTGGTCGCCAGGAAAACAGCTGACACACTCAGACCTTAGACAGGTCCATTGTGATCCCACATGACGATAAATTTACTCTTTAATTAAACCAGTTGGAGCCTCGAATGAAGCGGTGAAGTCGGTGAATCTCTATGGGTCTAAGATCACTGGTGTCATCGAAATAGTATTCCCCCAGGTGTAATCTTCGTCCTTGGGAGAGAGCAGGATATGAGCACAGAAGATGGGAGATAGTTTCATCTTCCTCCTCGTCCAAGCAGCTTCTTCAAAAGTCATTGGAGAAAACGCCAATTCTTTTGGCGTATCTACCAATTAAACAGTATCCATTTACAACACCTATTACGGAGCCAAGATGTTTCCTCCTCAAAGAAAGTAAACCTTTTAAGCATCTTGGGTCTATTACTGGCCAGATTTGTCTGGTAGCCAGGCACGTAGTGATGTTTGACCATCTAAAATTTATTTGTTTTATAGAGTTTTGATGTAACAATAGTTTGCTTGTAGCGATAGGCATATGGATTCCTCCCATGTTCGATAGGATACGTATTTGGGTTCCTTTTCTGGCGAGGCCATCGGCTTTGCAGTTTCCCAAAAAATCACCATGCAACCAAATCAGGTGAATGTTAAACTGTTCTGCCATCTCCCTGAGAGATAAGCGACAGTTTCGGGCAGTTATAGAGTTTGTGGAAACAACGCGAAGCTATTTGAGGGCTGCTTGACTGTCAGAGAATATACGGATATCCGATATAGATATCACGTTTTCCCTTAGCCAGGATAACGCCTTTTTAATCGCCAGAATTTCCGTTTGGAACACGCTACAATTATCAAGGAGACGTAAGGAGAGACTAAGATTAAGATGAGTACATACCACCGTCCACTCCCTCTTCGGTTTTCGATTCGTCCGTATAAAAGTGGGCTGACTCATCTTTTAAGAACTTCTCATCCTCCCAATCTGATCTTGGTGGGATGGTAACTTGGAAGTTCTTGTTGAAGATAAGCTGGTGTGTGGTGTAGTCGGATCGTCCTAGTTTTGCTCCGACCTTGTTGAGAATATTAGAATGGCCCATCGAACTGCTAGTCCTTTGAGAGATGGCTTTGAGGCGAATAGCTGTGCTCGCAACTACTTGCTTGCTAAAAACGTCGAAGGTTGTTACACCTTTTTTTCTGTTTAGCCACTCGCGAACCGAAAAGAATACTATATCTTACAAGCAATTGTATTTTATCAAAAAAAGATTTACTTTTATTGAAAGAAAAAGCGACGAGAATAAAATTAAACCACGTTTATGTGAAACTTGATTTTAAGGTGACATTTGCCGATTGTATTTTATCAAACTACTCTCCATGCTGGATAACCTAATGGCTTCGACCTAACCGCCGAAATCATGTGGTCTACCCATGGGTATAAATCCTCATCCGAAATTCCAGCCACCACCTGAAGCCTAACCGCCCAGCGCGCAAGCCTCCCTTGCGGATCTTTCAGGTTATTCAACCAAATGAGTGAGTAATGATCGGTTATGGCAGTAAAACAGACACCTTCGAGATACGGCCTTGACTCTTCAATTGCCCACAAAACTCCTAAATATTCTTTTTCGGTAGTGGAATAACTTCTTTCACTGCAATTTAGCGACCTACTTAAATAGCAAATAACTTTTTCCCCTCTTCAAATTTTTGAGTTAGTACGGCGCCGATACCGTAATCTGAAGCATATGTTTGTACCACGAATGGAAGTGAAAAGTCGGGACAGGTCAATATGGGAGCCGTGATTAAAAATTCTTTAGATTTCCTCAATGCGTCTTCGCATTCCTCTGCCCAAACAAACGTTTTGCTCTTTTTAAACAAATCCGTTAACGACCTAACTACTGTTGAGAAATTCGGTACGAAGCGCTTGTACCATGAGACTGTTCCTACAAAGCTCCTTACTTCTTTAACATTTTTCGGTGCAGGTATCCTAACCATATTTTCGACCTCTTCCGGATCGACGTGTAATCCGTTTCGGTCCACAACATAACCTAAAAGTTTAGGGGATGGCCTACAGAAATTACATCTGTTCCTTCCTACTATTAACCCTGCTGTTTGCAATCTGCGATAAACTTCCTTTAAGATTTCAAGATGTTTCTCAAAGGTATCTGTGACGATGATAATATCATCCAGATAAACGAAAACAAAATGCTCCAACTCAGGTCCTAACACGCTATCAATAAACCTCCGCCAAGTGGCAGGAGCATTGTGAAGGTCAAAATGCATCCTTTTAAAATGAAAAAGTCCTCTACCCGGTACCGTAAAGGCAGTAAATTTGCGAGATTCCTCCGCCATTGGAATCTGCCAATAAGCTGACTTAATGCTTAGTGATGTTAAGAACTAAGCATTCCTAAGTTTATCCAATATTGCGGAAATTATTGGCAATGGATAAGCATCCCTTTCTTTAACTTGATTCAACTTCCTATAATCGACGCAAAACCTAAAGGTATCATACTTCTTCCTAATTAAAACTATCGGAGATGCCCAAGGGCGCTTTGATTTCTTAATCACTCCCTCATCTAACATTTCTTGAAGAGACTTATCTATATGTACCTGCATCGCAGGCGAAACAGGTTAATATCGTTGTTTGATTGGTTCTGCTGCCGTCCTAATAACATGTACTACCAATGTTGTCCGACCTAACGCTTCTGGCTTATCTTTGAACAAATGTTCAATTAAAACTCTTTTAAGTCTTGCTTTTGAGCTTCAACCAACTCAGACTCCTCTGTGATGGGCGAAGTGCCTATCGAAGCCACCATATCTTGGCTTGAAAAATTCCACATACGAGATCGAAGATCCGGGACAATGCCCGAGAGTGCCCAAAAATCCGCACCAAGGATCATCGCATGTGGTAAACTAGGAATTACAAGACATTCCAGCAAAACTGTTTTGTCCTCGACAACAATCGGTAGATTAATAACTCTTAACACTCCTACACCTGCACCACCTGGTAATAGTACCTGCCTAACATTACTACTATTTAACTCTAAACCTAAATCTTTTAAAATTTCCCAAATATCCCTACAGATAATTGTCCTAGAAGCTACTGAATCTAAAAGACCTAAAAACCTAAACCCATAAATATTTACTCCCAAGTAGAGACGACTGTCGCCCCCACTTGTTTCTAACGCAACGTGAACGCAAGTCTTACTGGATCTACCAGCTGGTCGTCAGCAGGCGACCTGTTTCATTCCGACGGCGCTGTTGCCCTGCTGGCCCAAGAGACCGTTGGACATTTCACGATCCTGAACAACGCCTGCAATTTCGTTTGGTTGTACCACTAGCCCCACGTTGGGCGCCAAATTGTTACACCTTTTTTTCTGTTTAGCCACTCGCTAACCAAAAGGAAAACTATATTTTACAAGCAATTGTATTTTAATAAAAAAAAGATTTACTTTTATTGAAAAAGAGCGCCAGAATAAAATTAAACCACGTTTATGTGAAACTTGATTTTAAGGTGACAATTGCCAATTGACAAATTAGAAATATCAATGCAAAGCGGCGTATTTAAAAAAGTGTAACACAGCAACAAAATCAGTGCTGCCACCCCGACTAGCTCGGTGAGGGGGTTCGCAATTTTGATTTATTGATCGATTAATGTTTTTTTAATGGATTAATTATTTAATTAATCAAACTTACTTCGATTGGTTTCCAAGAGCGTAACTATAAATAAATAAGGGGCGCCAGCAATTTTTTGAAATTAAAGGAAATTGCAAATCTCTGGAGTGAAAGGCGACGATGAAGAGGGAAATTATACCCAATGAATTTATCAAAGAACAGATAGGCGAATTATGTTTTTGAATTTTATTGCCTGGAAAACTTTGTAAACTTTAACCCAGGATGTTTTCGAAAGGAAATTATAATATATGTAGGCAGAAAAGAATTAATTTAGCAAAAAAAAAAAGAGATGGACCGTTAATGTCTGGTTCCCGAATAAGGCACAATTTTGCGAATAATTGAAGATAATTAATGATTAACATTTTAATCTTTTTATACGATAATACTACGTTTCCACCGACAACTAAACCGAGATTTAAGTAGATTTAGCTAAATCTCCTACAAATCTCGAGGTTTTAGCATACAAATTTTAATCTTCTCAGATGAAGATTTAAAATAAATCTCATTTAAATCTTCAATCGAACTACCCTATTTCCATATCGAAATGAACACATTCATCGGCAAAGTTAATTTTTCTCTTCGGTTGACACAGATGAAGCTGCCTGTCTCGCTTCTACAACATAAGAGAAAATGAAAAGATATATGCATTTTGAATAGTGCTGTCAATATTAATCTACTTTTGGAGCGGTGGAAACACTTTTTGAGATTAGTAAATATACAAGAGATTAAAGTTCGGTGGAGACGTAGTATAAGAAAACCCTACGCCAACACGATTTTTGTAACACACAATAATGTGAAAATATCTAGCAAACACTTCTTGCCATTCCAGTCTTTGTTGTTTTCAACCAACCTGGAGCAGCGGCCTTCGAATCGCGTCACATCTGGCCACTCAGCGCAAAGTTGCAGAGTAGTACCGACGTGTGGAAGTCTCGCCGTCCTGCTTACTCACAACGTTTTTTCCCTAATAAATGCAAGTCATCTTGGAACTCGCCGCACTTGAATTACTTCTAGATTACGTCAGTTCCAAGACTGTTTTCAACCTCGTACATCCTGTTCCTTGAAAACAAAATTTTAAAACCAGGAAAAATCAATGTAAACTTATTTTCTACAACTAAAAAAACTAAAACGCGAAACACGCCGGAAAAAAAGGAAAAACGAAAACTACAGTCAGAGTGAAAGTTAAAATGCAACTATGAACCAACCCAGTGTGAAAGGGCCTACATCTTATAAATCCTGCCTATCGCGTTTGACTGTTTAAGAAGGTGGGAACCAACGTTATGAGTCCATCTATACGGAAAAAGAAAGTTAATCAATCCATGAGTTATAATAAAATGTAAAATGAAAACATTAAAAATTAGGTCGGGCCGTTGGCTATTCTCCAACCGGAGTGACATCTACTTGTCGATAAAACATCAATAAGTTCTTTTTCGTAACTGCCAGATGGGTAACACTTCACACTTCGATTTGGCTAATTTCGCCACATTCTTCCATCTCGATTTCTTCCACAGTACTGAGAGGAAGAACCGATGGCTGATGGACCATGGCCGTCCCGCTTCCTCTCAGTAAGGTGGAAGAAGAGCTGCCAAAAAAAATTATTATTAGAAACAAACCACGAGGATTAAACTTGTCGCGACAAATTTTGCCGTGACAAGGTTAAGTAGTATGTACAGGGCAGCCGAGGGTGTAGAGCAGAGTTTTCTACTGATACATAAGCTGACTTACCTTTGGACCTTATTTAATTTGTCACAATATGTGACTGTCCAATGCAGTCCACCATACTGCTACCCCATAAGTAAGTATCGGTCTAACGACCGCTGTGTACAACCAATGGGTAATCTGAGGAGATAAGTCCCATTTATTTCCAATGGCTTTTTTGCAAGAGAAGAGTGCAACTGTTGCTTTTCTTGCTCTTTCTTGTATATTGGATTTCCAACCATCTTTTTGTCTAGTATGAGACCAAGATATTTGGCTGCATCTGAGAAAGTCAGTGGCGTACCATTTATTGATGGCTATATAAGTTGGGGAATTTTATATTTCCTAGTGAAGAGGACAAGTTCTGTCTTGGTCGGGTTAATATCCAGACTACATTTGGTTGCCCAAAATTTTAGTCTATTGAGAGCATTTTGCATTAAATCTACTAGAGTTGGAGCGTGCTTACAGCAATGGCAACATCATCGGCATATGCTATAACTTTATAACCCTCTGATTCCATGTCTATCAGCATTTCGTATACTTCCTTGTTCCATAGAAGTGGGCATAAAGCACCACCTTGTGGAGTCCCTCTGCTGACATACATTCTTTCTGAGTATTCCCCAGGGCTGAATTGAGTACTCTACTGCCGAGCATGAGACTAATCAGCTCTGTCAATGAGGCGGATACCTTAAGGTTTCTCAGCGCTGTGATTATTGCACCTTACTACCGTTGTTGAAAGCACCCTCAAAATCTAGGAATGCTACCAGAGTGTACCCTTTATGGTGCAATGAATATTCTACGTTTTGTACCAGCTTGTTTAAGGCAATTTCAACCGATTTTACCTTACGAGTGTTGAGCAGTAGAAATGAGATTGGGGTCTATTGTACTGCGCAAATGAATTTCAATCAATCTTTCTAGAGCTTTTAAAAAAATGAAGGTAAACTGATCGGTCTGAGGTCCTTCGGATTTACATGGGTAATTTTGTCTACTTTGCGGATAAATATGACCTTAACTTCTCTCCAGAGTAAGGCGATGTACGTGAGATGAAGGCACCCATTTATAATAACCTCCAGGATAGGTATGACTATATCTGAGGTTATCTGGAGTTCGGCAGGTATTATGCCGTCTGGTCCCGCCGAATTATAAGTATCGAAGCTTTTAAAGTAGCGTTTCGTTTGTAATCAGACCAAAATTGTTATTGTTTTTATAGCCTGTCCTTCATTGTTCAGTGCTTGTGAGCTACAGTGATAGCGATTCTTCGCTTGAGTTGGTCCATACCCCGCTAGCTGTTTTTTAAAGAGCTGGGCATTTTTCCGAAGGATTTTTCTTAGTCTAGAAGCTTCAGAAGTGTACTCAATGCTGTCACAGAAGTTTCTCCATGAAGTTCTTTTTCTCTTCATCAGCTGTTTTTTTGTAGATTTCATGGGACTCTTTGTACGAGTTGTAATGAAGCATTACAAACTTCACCACCTAACGCCCACCGCATCCCCTGAGCGGCAATATTGAACAAACAAACCGAATTGCGGTAATATATTACAAAACACTATTGTAACCCTTTTTCCCCCTTGCTGACACCCCCGCCCCGCATACTCAGCTGATATTCCTGTAACTACTTACCCGCACCGTAGAATACCAGCCTAAACAAAATAAAACATCATCCGACATACATATCTACCATACCTACCATTTCCAAACAAGACGCCCCTCCCCGCCTACGTTCTTGCAATAATAGAAATACCTACCCGTTCACAACATGCTCCTATAGCATGTCCACTCCTTGCATTATCATCAACGACTGATAAGCACAGAGTGCTTACCAGCGAACAACCTATAGCCACCAAACAAAAAACACAACGTGGTGAATAACGAATTATGCATGTCTATTGAATGGTGAAATCTCCACTGATGATAGCATCGTGCCGACGAACCAGGAACCTCGGTGGTGAATTCTAAGTACGTTATAAATAAATAGAACACCCCCGGCACCTTCGCGATGCAAATAAGACATTAACCTTAGAATGTTAATAGGAGAATTTAAAGGAGAATTTCTTTGCCGCATCACCCGCTAACCGATCAAAATTATACAACTAGTAAAATAGTAAAACAAACCATAATTAAAGTTTATTAAACTTTACTACCATTCAGCTCACACTTAGTCCGACAGGAAAGTAGGAAAAGTAGAGCCCATACAAGCCACAAACAGGATCGAGGAACTGTGCCAGTGGCAGTTCACATTGGACAATAGCCAAAGACAGTGTAAAGCCGCCAGTATCCGAGGTCAGCCAATAAAAAAAGGTAAAAATAAATAAATAAAATAATAGGTTTCCCCCCACCAGTGGTAAGTAGCCTTGTATAATACAATTGATAACCGTAGGTAGCCGGTGTAAACCGTTGCGAGCCTTCGCAAGACGTTGATAGCGGTTGTAAGACGTTGGTGAAACCCGTTGAGAGCCGTCGAAAGACGTTGCGTGGGTAAAGTCAACCTTGTTCGCCTTATATTGTTACGACTGACACGTCCTGAGTCCACGTCTTGCGATGGCTTTCTACGGTTTTCACCGGCTATCGACGTCTTACGACTGCTCTCAACGGTTTCAACCGGCTATCAACGGTGTTCACCGGCCATCAACGTCTTGTGACGGCTCTCAACGGTTTTCACCGGCTATCAACGTCTAGCGACGGCAATCAACGGTTTCCACCGGCTATCAACGGTTTTCACCGGCTATCAACGTCTAGCGACGGCACTCAACGGTTTTCACCGGCTATCAACGCCTTACGACGGTTCTCAACAGTTTTCACCGGCAATCTGCGGTTTTCAATTGTACTGTACAAGGCTCCTTACCACTGGTGGGGGGAAACCTATTATTTTACTTATTTATTTTTACCTATTTTATTGGCTGACCTCGGATACTGGCGGCTTTGCACTGTCTTTGGCTATAGTTCAACGTGAACTGCCACTGGCACAGTTCCTCGATCCTTTTTGTGGCTTGTATGGGCTCTTCTTTTCCTACTTTCCTGTCGGACTAAGTATGAGCTGAATGGTAGTAAAGTTTAATAAACCATACAATGTTCTGTCGGCGCCACGTCACCAATTATGGTTTGTTTTACTATTTTACTAATTGTATAATTTTGATGGGTTAGCGGGTGATGCGGCAAAGAAATTCTCCTTTAAATTCTCCTATTAACATTCCAAGGTTAATGTCTTATTTGCATCGTGGTAATACGAAGGTGGCCGGGGGTGTTCTATTTATTAATAACGTACTTAGAATTCACCATCGAGGTCCCTGGTTCGTCGTCACGATGCTATCATCAGTGGAGATTTCACCATTTAATAGACATGCAAATAGATTGTTGCTATAGATTGTTCGCTGATAAGCACTCAGTGCTTATCAGTCGTTGATAATTATGCAAGGACTGGACAGGTATTCTATTATTGCAGGACGTAGGCAGGGAGGGGCGTCTTGTATGGAAATGGTAGGAATGGTAGATATGTATGTCGGATGATGTTTTTTTTGTTTAGGCTGGTATACTACGTTGCGGGTATGTAGTTATGGGAATATCAGGTGCGGATGCGGGGGGGGGTGTCCGGAAGGGGGAAAAAGGGTTACAATAGTGTTTTGTAATATATTGCCGCCATTCGGTTTGTTTGTTCATTATTTTATTGCAGCTAAGGGGATGCGTTGGGGGTTAGGTGGTGAAGTTTGTAATGCTTCATTACAACACACTCCTTTTTCGGATACGAGAACCTTTTCGTCTGAATCTAGGCTACTTTTCGTCGCTTCTGAAATCGAATTAATAGACTTTATCATATATTTTTTTTAAAGCAAAAAAAATAAATATTTTATTCTAGGGAAAAAAAATAAATCACCAAAATTAAAAATTAATTAAAAAAAAAAATAAATAAATCGCTTTTAGCGAAGTTTAAAAAAAAAATGGGAATTTATGGCGAATAAGTAACACATATCCCGTTGTGGTCAATTGTTGAGAAGGGTGCCCTCACCTTTTTACATGCATGTTTTCTTATTCCTGGTGTCCAGTGCAGTCTTTGTGGCTTATAAAATTTCACATGTTTTTTACGGTTGTGTTTTATACGGTGAGCGGTGACATTCGTGATTTGGGAAGCTTCTCTAGACACTGTGCTTATTTTTCTCCCCAGTAGTTTCTAACAGGTTTCTTTTGAGTGTTCTTAAGAGACTTACCTCTTATCTGGCATAACCGCTCCATATGTTTGCTTACAAAACGGACTGGTACGAAATATTTTAGCAAATCGTTTTAGAATTTTCCCAAGCCTTAAATTCATCCCATTCTAAAGCAGTACCCCTAAAAATTTCCGAGAGGGTACGTTACATTTCGTTAGGGAGAATTTCACAGAACTCCTTCAGTTCCTTGACCCTTTTGGTAAATTCCACGGCGCTGCCAGATGCATCAAACTTTAGGCCCGATTTTTTTACTTCGTTCATCACTTCCGCTTCACGGCTAGGCGGGACTTTATCCGTTGGATCCAATGGACGTGGGTTGTGGTGGCATCATTGTTTGCACAGTACCTGACACATTCGAGACGATTGGGTAACGGTTTTGATGAGCGTCCAATCCCTGGGGGTAATAAAATTCCCTGAATTCTGGAAATCGGGTTGGTCGGTCAAATTCCGTTGTGGCTGGGTTCGCATATGGCGGAATCGAGTACGCTGTTGTTCCGGCATTGTGGTTCGGTACGCTGGGTACTGGATAGGAAAATTCCTTGGACGGTTATTGTTCGGGCATTTTGTTTTCCTTGGCCCTCATTTCGCAGTCTATAGTTTTCGCCGCGTTTGGGGTCCTTAAACTTGAGTCGGAGTATTCTCGCTCGATGACTAGCCTGCGCACTTCCTCACAGAGGTTCTGTGTGGATTTGTGAGCCCGTGTCTCATTTATGTAGGCACTGAAACAAGGACGGAGTGCATTCAAAGTACCTTAGTATCCAACCCTAAGCATGTCATACGTTCAACAAGCTCGGATTTGGTAAGTAGGTAAATCGGCCCTATGCTGTCGAATATGTCGAAGTTCTCTTCGGTAACGGACATTTTATTTTCCATCTTTTTCGACTAGTATACTTTTTTGTACCTCTTGGGATATTCGGTTTATTGGATCTGGTTCCGATAGATCAATTTTCCGGTGCGGATTCGGTGTACCTCGTGGGATTTTTGGTTTATTCAAGTTCGGATAGATCTCGTTTGCGATGAGATTTCGGTGTACCTCGTCGGATCGATTCTGATAGATCTATTTTTCGGTTCGGATTTGGTGTACCTCGCGGGATTTTCGGTTTATTCAATCGGGTTCGGATAGATCTAGTTTTCGGTGAGGTTTCGGTGTACCTCGTGAGATTAGTTTGGCTAGATCTATTTTTCGGTGGGGTTTCGGTGTACCACGGGGATTTTCGGTTTATTCAATCGGGTTCGGATAGATCTAGTTTTCGGTGAATTTTCGGTGTACCTCGTAGGATTCGCCTACTCGTAGTTCTATTTTGCGGAGCGGTTTCGGTGAACCTTTGGAAGGGCCAGAAATTGTCGGAGACTTCGGTACGGTTGAATGCTTTTAAAGGACTTTCGGATAAATCGGATAATTACGGTCGGTATTGCCTTTAAATGATTCCAGTTCGGTTAAGAGTTCCGTTTATCCTTCTAACAGGTCCCTGCTCGGGCGCCAATCTGAGTTTTGTCTTGATTTTTTAGCTCTATTTAAAAGTTTTTCATTTTCCACCAACGGGGTGTTTGTTTTCACCTTCTGTGAATAAGAGGACAGGATATGTCCATTAATCTATTTAGGGCGAGGGTTAAGACCTTGACTTTTTCATCAAGGTCGCTGTAATTTTTGGGTATCGTGATAAGGGAGGGACTAATTGGTTCATCGAATGCTTCCCTATATAGTTCCCAGTTAACTTTCCGATAATTCCGGAATGTTGGTTTTTTTATTAACTTTTTCATCTAAGCAGAAGTGGATGTGTCTATGATCAGAGAACTAAAGTTCCATTGATACTTTTTAATCCTGAATCTATTGATGAATTACATTAGAGACGAGAGTAATGTCTAAGACCTCCTGTCGGTTCTTGGCGATGAACGTCGGTTCATTCCCAATGTTGCTTACAATTAGGTTAGTACTGAGTATAAAATCAAAAGTGACACACCTCTTTCATTTATATTTGTACTGCGTTTGCGTCACCCCCGATTATTATGCAAATTGTTTGCCCTTCAGCCACCGAAATAAGCGCCCTCAGCTTGTCGCCAGGAAGTTGGCCAAGGTGGTCATGGCCAAGGTATTCAAGTTCACACCATTTCTTGTTTTCACTCTTGCCACTGTCAGATCTCGATCGCTGAAATACCTTCAAGTATTATCCTATATTTGCTCCAATCGGTTTTTCGATAGCTTCGAAATTCCAAGGATTGAATTGAATATATCTGTGATCAAAGAACGAGTGTGCTTTCGATACTTTCCAATTCAAAATCATGTAATGAATATTATGTGAGACAAGAGTTATATCTAGAACTTCCTGTCGGTTTCGAGTAACAAATGTGGGTTCATTTCCTACAATACTTACTAGAAAGTTAGTACTTAAAATAAAATCAAAGAGACTCACCTCTGTCATTTATATCAGTACTTCCCCATACTGTGTGGTGAGCGTTGGCCACTCTACCAATAATGAGGCTTATTTTCTGCCCTTCTGCATTCGCGATGAGCCTCTCCAGTGTATTACCGGGTAGCGGGCCAAGGTGGTGATGACCCAGGTATGCTGAAACGAGCCAGTAAATTCCTTTGGGAATTTCCAGTCTGGCTGCGGTGATAACTATATCGCTGAAATCGCGTAGTAAACATACATAAATGCTTCTTTTAACTAATATGCAAGATCTAGGGTCACCTTTGTCCGAAGCATACAGTAGGTAGTATCCAGGAGTCCTTAGTCATTTAACTATGGATTTTACTACCCAAGGTTCCTGGATCAGGATGATAACCTTGATGGAGTGTTGGAGGTTAATCTGGCTTAACTGCAGCATTTTGCTACAATTAGGTAGACCACCCTCAACCTCGGTATTTTCCAGCCCTTCCAAATCAAAATATAAGCCGGATAGTTCCTCCTCAGTCAGAAGAACATGGTGTAGGCAGTCTTCACTCTCCATTACGATCAAACTGTCGACTTTTGTAGAAGCCTGCACTGTGACATTTATGGTGACCGAGTCAAACCCATACCTTATCAGACCCTTAGCTTGTGCCAGGGGGCTGAGAGAATCCTTATTGATTATGACCATCGCACTTTTATAAAGACCCCTCACCTCCTCTAGCTTGGCAATTTCCAATCATGGGTAGGTAATTCCGGGTTGCTTACCTTAATTATTTGCATTATATCATCTAAGCAGAAGGGTTCGACTGGTATCCATATGCGAGCTCTTGGTCTGCACCGAATGTCTTCCCTAGCTACGACCTAAAGCTTCGCACCTGGGCAGATTTCACCCATCCTGCTGACAACAAGTCTATATAAGGACGCACGACCTCTGGTCATCACAAGCGATGAGTTTGACATGCCCTTGATGCCAACCCCCATCAGTGGTGAGCGGTGGTAGTCCCGGGGTTTACCTCATTATACTGAAGAAGCATGTCAAGAGCTTCAATTTTACCACCTGCCATTGATCATTCGAGGTCGAGTCAGCGAGATAGATAGATAGATAGATAGATACAAATTTTTATAGCAATACATTTTAATTTACATTTACATAATTATATAAACAAAAAAATATTTTAGCATGGCATTTGGCGTCTGGACAACTAACAACTAGTTCCTTCGATAAAATGTCACTTCCAAATATGTCTTCTAATTTCCCTGAGAATGGGACATCTTCCAATAAAGTGAATAATATCTTCTCTTTAGCCTACTGTACGTTTTTCTGAATATGGAGTCAGAAGCTTCAGCTATATATTCAGCTCCACATCTTTCATCAACCCTTGATATGACGTCATAAAAGAGGGCCTTACTGTTTGATAAAACTTCTATATTTAAATTAAAATGTGTATGATATCCTTCTGCAAGACATAACCACTCTCTGTACCAGCTATTACGATCTTGTATAACTTTAATACCTACTTTTCTATCGAGCCGCGATTGATCCATTTTGAAGACGTTTAGCGGATTATTTACGCTTGGAGCCTTAATGTTTTTATAAATAGAGACGAGATTCCAGTTTCAAGAATAATAACGTAGCTTGGCGTGTTCTGATGTAAGTGAAAAATTCTCTGTACATAAAATGTTAGCAGTTTTTCAACCGTGTTGAACTTTCTACATCCTCATACTTGCGCACCATACAATAGTATACTCCCAGCTACTGCCTCAAACACCTTGAATTTACTGCTGTGGGATATATTTTTATTGTTAAATATTCTTTTCCAAGATATATTGATAGCATTTTTCGCCTTTTGCAGTTTCTCCTTAAAATGTTTCTCCATATTTAAGTTTCTTGTTATATTAATGCCTGTATTCGTTTACGCATTCTATGTTTTCTCCATTGTAATTCCATTTTTCATTTACCGCATTACGCCCACCACCCCTTTTAAATATCATCACCTTTGATTTTTCGATGTTAACTATGATGTTCCATAGCTTACAGTAATACTATGCTTTGTTTATCATGAGCTGTAGTGTTTCTGGGGAATACGCAAACATGACTACATCATCTGCAAACAACAGTGCTTTAATATGCACTCCAGCGAACTGAACTCCACCAGGAAGGTAATCTACAAGGTCATCTATGAAGAGCGCAAACAAGGTGGGGCTTAGTGTACAACCTTGCTTCACTCCTGTTGTTGTTGCGAACCAATCAGAGAGTTCTGTTCCCGTCCATACTGCAGCCTTTGTTCCTTTGTAGAGATCTTCAAGAACGCTTCCAAACTTCAGTGTTAAACCCAGACTATATAGTTTGTACAGCAATGCACCTCGATCGATTGTGTCAAAAGCCGTTTTAAATTCGATGAATAATACAAAAAGTTTTTTACCTTGATTCAAAAAGTTGTCCGCTAGGCTGTTGAGTATGAAGATGTTGTCATTAGTAGAGTATCCTGCTCAAAAACAGCTTGGAATTCTTTTAGCAGCTTTTGTGATTTTATCCAATTAGGAAGTCGATTATGCAAAATCGTTGTAAACATCTTATAAGTAGCGTTTCTAAGCGATCCTTTTTTGTGTATTGGGAATATAATGGCATCAGGAAATTCTTCTGGAGAGAAATCCCCCTCTAGTATTCAATTTGAAAGTCTTAAAAGGTTATCTTTTAGTGTGACCGTTCCATATTTATAGCACTCAACTGGAATACCATTCGCACCGGCAGCTTTTCCATCTTTAAGGGTCACGAGAGTTTCCTCTAACTCGGCCATAGAGAAAACAGAATCAAGATCGTTGGTAAAACCAGGTATCGCAAAGTGCCACTTAGTTGATGTTGGTTCCAGATTTAGCAGATTCTTGAAATGGGAGAGTAATACGTCCGCGTTTAATTTTGTGTGGATAGCATATTGTTTCCCATTCAACTCCCATGCCAATTTCCAAAAGTCAGTAGCGTTTTTACAGGATGCCAATCTTCTTGCTTGCAGTTCCGCATAAATCTTTTTTTTTTGATTATACAAAGCTTTTTAAATTTTCTGTTGGCCTCAATGTAGAAATCCTTAAAAAGTCCTTGGGTAGAATTGCGAAAAATTCTCAGCCATGCAAATGATGTCTTGCGAGGTTTTTGACATTCTTCATCAAACTATGGTTCTTTTCCTGTTTGGTACCTTTTTAAGTTGTATACTTGTTGAGGGTAGGAAGCCTTTACAATCTGTGCCAGCAAGGGAAAGTTTACAGTTTGGTGAGCTTGTAGTCGTAGGCGTTGCATTTGTCCAGTTGAGTTTGGGAAGTAGCCGCATACCTGAAACTTCATCTGCGATTGACCAAAAAGTTGAATTGTAACAACTACCGGAAGATGGTCTGAAAATGGAACTTCCTTAATCTCAAAATCTTTTACAAATGGTTCCCAATCTTCTCCTATGATAGCATAATCAATCACTGATGTGCCTTGACCCCCAACAAACGTAAAATGTCCTGATGCATCGCCCACAGTGGTTCTGTTAAGAATCCGCAGACCAAAAGAATCACAAAGATCTAGTAGCAATTTTGTTCCTCTTGCATTACAATACGTATCTTTTGATTGTCTACCACATCCTCTCATCTCATTCATCTCCCCTGGTTCAATACCAACTCCTGCATTCAACTCACCAATTATCATCACATCCGTAGGGGTAATAAAGTTGGATATCTCCAATAATTTCTCGAACTCATCGTTCCAATTATTACAATTTAAATACATTGGCAGTATCAAAAGATGTTTGTTGTTAATTTTTAATTCTGCGAACGAAATATCATTGTATGTTCGAAACGCGCATTTGACACTTAATTTTTTCTTGAATCCAAAAAAGCACCCTCGGCTGGCTCTTCCTCGGGAGTGATTTCGCGTCGCAGGAATCCACTTAAAGGTATAATCTAATATTTTGTTTTCAATACTTGTTAAATTATCTTCCGTTGTGAAGGTTTCATATAAAAAAATTAAATCAAAGTTGTTGACAAACTTATAAAAGTCAATAAATAGAGATTTATTACTTAAACCTGATACATTGTACGACAAAATCTTAAAATATTCAGTCTTTCCGTTTAATACATTTATTACTTTATTACTGGTGGATTGGCAGACGGCACTTTTACTAAACACTACTCTTTCTATTCCTACCGGTAACACTGGTCTCTGGGTGCTGAACTGCATTACCGGCATTTTTGGATTGTGAAGTTTCTGACATCTGAGTGCTGACACTGCAATCTGTCATAATCTTGTTGAACATGAGTAATCCGTCAACATCGTTGCATTTAATGGTGTTGTTATGATCCAGATAAAATGTTTTATTTTCTATAATAAGTGTTTGTCCACGAATTAATACCTTAATGTTTTTGTTCTTGGCATTAATGTTTACTTCTATTTGTGATAGGTGTTAACGTTTTTCTCTGGCCGTTTTGGTATAATCCCGGTGCATAGTGATCCCTGTGCCGCGAAATTTAAAGGCCGACTTGAGCATACGCGGGACATAATCACTTTTCTGCATTTCAACGATGATATTTGTAATTTAGTTGTTTGTGGATCGAATGATCTTTGTTTTCGTTATCGCTGCTGGGTTATTTTCTTGTAGAAGATCCAGACAGACACTTTTAGCTTTCTCCATTCCATCATGATCATCATCTTGCGTTGGAATATGCAATACCAAATTGTTTTCGTTGGCTTTCTTCTCAAGCAAATCAATTTGTCGCTGAAGTGCATAGCATTTGTTCTCAACATGTTGCAGCTTAAATTGAAGTGTCTCATTAGCACGCTCCAGTGAATCCATTTTTAACTTGACTTGCACTAAGTCAGATTTTGTTGGAAGATTCTTGAGTCGGTCATCAAGCAATGCTGCCAGTGAGGATTCGAGAGTTTTTAAATCTACCAGTTGCATATTACTGATGTTAGAATCATTGTTCAAAGCTGAGAGTGGTTCCGGCGAAAGGGCAGAGCACGGTCTTTTTGACACTTGCCTTTGTGTTTGTGTGTGTTGTTCTTACTGTTCTCGTAGAACTGTTGGATATTGTTGTTGCTTATGTTGCAAGTAAACGATTTTTTGGGTATCGTAATATTTTTATACGGCGGAGTTCTTTGTATGCCATTCATTTTATATGACGATTTTAATACTAAGTAAAATTTCAGCTCACCTTATAGTAAATTACTTCCGTGCGATTTATTTGTTAATTTCACTTGACAAAAGACTTTTTAGTATTAAATAATTGGATCCATCAGAGCTTAAATACAATGTCAACCAGACTTTACGAACCAGGGTTGCCATCCCCATCGAGTCATCGATATTACTCCTGTCGATGACTGCAACTACAATTTTCCCTTTCAGTACGTTGCTAAATGATTAAGATGGGCCCCAAGGGTGTTTCTGGTGCTGGGGCCGTTTGGGTACTGGGGTGGTTCCCTGCAGAGACCTTTGTCGTTTCAACGTGGAGTCACCGCTTATCTGAGCATCAGCTAAAATGCCCTTGGCCCATTTTATCTTGGCGTTCAGCTCTGGTTGTCCCTCGACCTCCGGATTGTCACTAAAGGTCTTGAGATTCCTTAGAGCGGAACGCCTAATCCTATATCTTTCTTTCGACGGCCTTACGCGGATATCTTGCGACGCATTCGTGATAGAATCCGCTCCAAAGATAGAAAGATCATTATTCACAACCCTAGCATCCGTGAAGAGGGCCCTCCTCGGTGCGTAGCTTGGAGAGGTTTACTCTGATTAGTAGTGGAAGGATCATTATTTACAACCCCGCCACTACTAAACTAAGGTATTACTACCTTTCCACTACTTCTTTCGTCGCTATTTTATTTTAATCAGCCAGATCCAGCCCAATAAGGAAAATTTACGGTGGGCTGGGAAGGGTAAGGTTAAGGTTAGGATGACAGACAGCTTTTTCGCCGTACTGCCAAGAAGGGAGTGAAGGTTGTGGAGATTAACGTCGGACAGCTAATAGCCTAACCATCGTCGAGGGGAGTAAATCGTTGGACAGTTATACACCGTCCCAACGGTGGGAGAGGATATGAGGGGGGACATGGAACGGAAAGAGGTAAAGGAAGATTTGAGCCCCCTTCGGTTTCAGGGCTCATCTAGAGAAGTTTTCTTGAGACTCTTTGGCCTTACTCAGCTTCTACAACTCGACAAATTTGACACTCGCCTAAAAGTGCCCTATAGTACTTTATTTTGCAAGGAAAAAGGAAATACATAGAAGAAATTTCTGGTACTGAGACCAATTCCTGACTAAATAAGCACATATTATTCTCACAAATCAGAAGGTAGGTTGGTGTGGGAGCAACCGTATATTTACAAATCGAAGACAACTCTTTATATACTATATTGATTATTGAAGTCATGAGCACGATGAATATGGGTATACATCTAAAATGTAATAGAACAAAACTGATCCCAGTGGAACTCCAAACGTAGTTCGAAGAAAGTCAGTTGTTTTCCAAGTATGTAATTTTCAAAAAAAAAAATATTTTATTTTCAAAAATTAATGTTGATATATATAATTTATATATATATAATATAACATATCTATATAATATAAAATATATTAATATTATTATGATTTCAATACTTTGTAAAAAGTGGCTTCTAGATTTTTTTCAATAGCTACTTATTTTTCTTTCAATAGCCACTTAGAATCAGTATAAATATCATTTATTTTATACTTAAAAAATGGCAGGAATGTATTACATTATTTATTTTTGTTTGTACCTACGTACATAGCTGTGAAAAAATATTTTCAATTCAATTTCAATTCAATTCTTTCTTTATTTTTCAAATCATAAAATACAATTTTATATATAAGAAATAATTACAAAGCATGGCAAATACAATAAAAAAATTTAAAATATATTAAGACAGTTTGATTTAACAAAGTTGTGCTCATTTAAAGCCAATTATAATTTATGTTTATACACATATATTTAATTTCGGATTAATAAATAAACAAACTGTGACTTTTAGTTTAGTCAAAACAAAGATAAATTAATTTTGGTTAAATTTTTAAGATATATTTAAAGCTTAGAACCTTTTTGAATATACAAAGTTAGAAAGAAAGAAAAAATAATTAATCTGGAGTTTTAGTTTAGTCAAAACAAAAACATATAAAGAAGTGAAAAAGGTCTCTTAGTTTAGCTAAAACGAAAATATTCTGCGACATGCGCTTTTTAAAATACTTATTCAAATAGTAGTGTTGACTTTATTCTTCAAACCATGTTCAAATACTCATATCGATATTTTTTGCGTGCGTAACATATCCTACAAGAGTCTTCCAACCACGGCCACCATTCAAAATATTTATACATTCTTCTAAAGAAAGGAAACTTGCGGAAAAATTAAGTCTACGGATCTCTAGTAAAATTGGACAAAACGCTATAAAATGTAAGATATTTTCATTCGTACCAAGGTTGCAAAGAGAACAGATAGGATTTAAGTCAGATCTATATGGTCTACAATTCAGATCCAGCATTTCAGTTCTGGCTTTGAAAATTAGGCTCATTTCTGAAACTGAAAACTCGTTTCTAAAATAGTTATCCTCGCCTAGAGTAAAACTTAATTGCCTATAAACACTGCTTGAAGCTGAATGAGAACCACGTTCTATACATTTCTGGAAATGTGTCTCATCTATACAAGCTATGCAGTCGTATAAAGACAATTTTAATTCTTCATTATTATCAGTTCGTAATGAGATCGGAAAGTCGTGTGTAACAGCTAGATCTTACCAATTTTTTACTGGACTGTAAACTTTATTAAAACAAATATTAAGGATCCGTTTTTGGAGGTTTTGGTCTGATCTATTCATTACCTTTACAATGTAATCCGCATTTGCCATTAAGTTTTTCAGAAATATTTGAGGTAAGCCAGACATGGATGGCATAATTTGGGGTGTTCTTAGGTAGCCGGAAGATTCTATTAAAAAAATATCTTTGAACATTTTCTAGTTCTTCTAGCTGTTCGTACCCATATACTTCGCTTCCATAGCAGAGGCAGCTATTCCCTGTAGCATTGAACACTTTGAATTTTGAAACTGAGTCTACAAAAATATTGCTGTTTAAAGCAACTTTAGCAGCTTTTATTTTTTCTTTAGCATGAGCGTGCGTATTTAAGTTATATGTTAGTATATATCCCAGATATTTAAATTTATCCACGACTTCTATAATATCGTTCCCTAGAGTCCAGTTGCGGCCATAATCTATAGATCTGTTGTGTGATCTGAAGATCATAATTTTCGGCTTCGAGCTGTTGATTTTGAGATCCCAACTATCACAGTATTGTTTTAGCTTATTTATTTGAAGTTGTAAAGTAAGCGGGCTATCTGACAGGATAACAAGATCGTCTCCATAAAGAAGAACCTAGCCACTGTGTTTAACACAAAAATTTGAAAAAAAAAATTATATTATATTATTTTATATATATCATTTTTAAAACCTGCTCTACCGAATCAATTTTTGTTTCATTAAAGAAATCAGTAGCTTTTTTATGAACCCAAATGTATTTCTAAAAAAAATATATAACAAAAAGTAAGTGGTTTGTTATCGAAAATTAATTATTTTTGTCAAAATGTCACAGAAAACAAATAATTTTACACATTTTGTGTGATGATGCATAAAAGAGATCCGTTCAACTCATTTTCTAAAAGTCTTGGGAAAATGTAAAATTATTCTTGATATCCGTATGTACTGATATAGTTGCATACTATACGGCAAGTTTTGCATTTGATAACAAAATCGAACTTGAGATTTTAATCAAACTTGGATTTACGATGATGGCAAATACCAATCATCCAGTCCCAGTGCCCAGTACTGAAGAGGTTAAGAAAGCCATCAACAAGCTTAAGAACAACAAATCCGCCGGCTCGGGTGGCCTACCTGCGGAACTCTTCAAGTATGGAGGAGATGTCCTGGAAGGGTGCATGCACCAACCAAGTGTGGGAGCAGGAAAGCTACCCGACGACTGGTCAAATAGCTCCATATGTCCAATCTACAAAAACGCGATAGTATGTCCTGCAAAGACTACAGAGGCATATCCCTGCTTAATGTTACCTACAAGATCCTATCCAACGTAACGGGTTATCCATTTTGCGGTTTCAAAAGTAAACGTAAATGAAACACATATAAGATATTTTTGTTCATGATATTTCTTTCTTATTATAAAGTTTGATCGTTGACATTATGTGTGAAACACTACATCATTTAAATGACCACCACGCGAATTGTTGCAAGCACCGATTCTTTTGAGGTAATTTTCGACCACTTTTTGACACATATTGGGCGGTATGTCCGCCAGAATTTGACGAATGTTGGTTTTCAAGTGCTCAAGAGTTAAAGGTTTATCTTCATAAACACGGTCTTTCGCGTAGCCCCACAAAAAAATTCCAGCGATGTCAAATCGCATGATCTTGGTGGCCAGTTGATATCGTCACGACGAGAAATTACGCGGCCAGGAAATGTCTTTTCCTATAAAGCCATAGTCGCTCGAGTTGTGTGGCATGTAGCACCTCTTGTTGAAACCACATATTCTCCAAGTCGTATTCTTCAATAGAAGGCAAAAAAAAGTCGGTTATGTTGTGATCATAACGCTCCGAATTAACGGTGACATTCGTTCCATCGTCGTTTTCTCAGAAGTAAGGTTCAATTACACCTCCGGACCAAAGAGCGCCCCAAACAGTGACTTTTTGTGGGTGTAATGGCCTATTTTCAATAACTTGAAGATTTTCAGAACCCCAAATACGACCATTTTGTTTATTAACATACCCACCGAGTGAGAAATGTGCTCCGTCGCTGAAGAAAATTTTGTTCGAAAAATCGACGTCCACCGCATGTTGCTCAAGCACCCATTCGACGAATCTACGACGTTGTGAATGGTCAGCTGGCTTCAGTTGTTGTGTGAGCTGGACTTTATATTTATTTAGGTGTAGATCCAAATGCAAAATACGCCTTAATGTGCCGTAAGACAGTTCTAATTCCTGAGAACGACACATTCGTGTCTTCGGCAACACTTTCACTTACAGCAGCCACATTTTCAGTGGTACGAGCGAAACGATGATGCACAGGCCTTACAATATCTGTAACCAATCCAGTCTCTTCAAATTGCTTCACAATTTTGCCAATTGCTTGCGTAGTTGGACGATAAAGCACGATATATCGGTGTGCAGAATCACCATTTTTGTAGTAATATATAATTTTGAAGTCTTAATAATTTGTATGCGTTGTGCGATAGCTAAGCGATCCATTTTCGTAAATGTCAGACTTTCAGCTGAAAAAAAAACAAAAATTGGTTTAACAACTTGGATTGACAGATGTCGAATTCAAGCCCTATACTTTTGAAACCGCGAAATGGATAACCCTTTACTATGTGAGCGTCTAAGACATTTCTGCAACACTATAATCGGCACGTACCATGTAGATCAGCTTCAGGCCAGGCAGATCAACGATAGATCAAAACTTCACACTGAATATTGTTTTAATGGATTAATTATTTAATTAATCAAACTTACTGCGATTGGTTTCCAAGAGCGTACCTATTAAATAAATAAGGGGAGCCAGCAAGTTTTTGAAATTAAAAAAAATTGCAAACCTGTGGAGCGGAATGCGACGATGAAGATGGTAATTATACCCAATGAATTTAACAAAGAACAGATAGGCGAAATATGTTTTTGAATTTTATTGTCTGGGAAACTTTGTAAACAGGATTAAAACCCAGGATCCGAAACGAAATTGCAATATATGTAGGCAGAAAAGAATTAATTTAGCAAAAAAACAAGAGATGTACCGTTAAGGTCTGGTTCCCGAGTAAGGCACAACAGGATTAAAACCCAGGATCCGAAACGAAATTTCAATATATGTAGGCAGAAGAGAATTAATTTAACAGAAAAACAAGGGATGTACCGAATAATTGAAGATAATTAATGATCAATATTTTAATCTTTTTATATGATAAGAAAACCCTACAGACAATCACGATTTTTGTAACACATAATGTTGTGAAAATAACTAAACATATAGATATCTATCAATCGGATATATATATATACCTATATAATTATTTTCTGTTAAAGGTTTTGTACTTAGCTTTTTTGTATTTCCTCAAAAATGTTCCTATTCTGACTCAAATTTTCCCCTTCCTCTCCTTTTCCTTCTATTTTGTTTTTCCTTTGGCTATCCAAAATTGCTCGACACGAATTCTTTTTAAATCTTCCTGATTTTTCCTTGTCTTTTTTTGGAGCAGCGGCCTTCCATTCGCGTCACCACTGGCCACTCAGCGCAAAGTTGCAGAGAAGTACCGACGTGTGGAAGTCTCGCCGTCCTGCTTACTCACAGCCTTTTCTCCCTAATAAATGCAAGTCATCTTTGAACTCGCCCCACTTGATTCACTTCCAGATTACGTCAGTTCCAAGAATGTATTCAGCCTCGGACATCCTGTTCAACGAAAACTACAGTCAGAGCGAAAGTTAAAATGCAACTATGAACCAACCCAGTGTGAAAGGGCCTAAATCTTATAAATCCTGCCTATCGGGTTTGACTGTTTAAGAAGGTGGGAACCAACGTTACGAGTCCATCTATACAGAAAAAGAAAGTTAATCAATTCATAAGTTATAATAAAATGTAAATGAAAACATTAAAAATTAGATCGGGCCGTTGGCCATTCTAAAACCATTGATAAAACATCAATACGTTCTTTTTCGTAACTGCCAGATGGGTAACACTTTACATTTCGATTTGGCTAAATTCGCCACATTCATCCATCTTGATTTCTATCACAGTACTGGGAGGAAGAAAGAAGATGGCTGCTGGACCATGGCCGTCCCGCTTCCTCTCAGTAAGGTGGAAGACGAGCTGTCAAAAATATTATTACGAGTATTAAATACAAACCACGAGGATTAAACTTGTCGCGACAAATTTTGCCGTGACACAGGCGGATGAGTTTTGTGGGGATGTTAAAACCAGACATGGCTCTGTATAGCTCGTCTCTATAAATACTATCGTGCGCGGCCTTAAAATCGATAAAGAGATGGTGGGTATCGATTTGGAGCTCTTGGGTAGTTTCCAGGATCTGCCGTAGCGTGAACATTTGATCGATTGTGGACTTTCCTGGCCTGAAGCCAGTGCGGCTAGGGTCCAATCAGGTTGCTGACAAATGGAGAAAGGATCTTGTACGCGATATTCAAGAGACTTATACCTCTATAGTTGGCGCAGTTTAGAGGGTCTCCTTTTTTGTGGATCGGGCATACGATGCTGAGGTTCCATTCATCAGGCATACTTTCTTCTGACCAAACTTTAGAGATGAGTTGGTGTATGCACTGTACCAGGTCATCTCCGGCTGCTTTAAAGAGTTCGGCGGGTATTCCGTCGGGGCCAGCAGCTTTGCTGTTCTTAAGTTTGGATATTGCTATCCTCACTTCATTTTGTTCAGGTGGACAGAAGTTTTGTGTATCATCGTCCATGTTGAATGGTTCATTCTGCCTGGCAGCTGGATTTTGGTCTTCATCGCCGATTAGCAGTCTGCAGAAATGGTCCTTCCATATACTCAGCACCGACTGGGTTTTTTTGCCTTGACACGTTCTTTTTACCTGTTCGTAAGACTTCCGCACATTGTTCCTGGAGTAGCATCTCTCAATATCTTCGATCGCGCGCTTTTCATGCTCTCTCTTTGTCTTCTGGAGAAGCCATTGTTCTTCCCGTCTTTTCTGCTCGTAGAGCTCGCGAGTAGCTCTCGTCCTTCTTTGCAGCGCCGCATTAAATACTTTTTGTTTAGCCGCATATGCCTGCCTGCATTCTTCATCGAAGCAGCGGTTTCGTGGTTGAGGTCCGGTGAAACCTAGCACATCAGTTGCGGCACGTATGATAGCTTGTTGACAGCGCTGCCACTGGTCTTCGGCACTTGATTCTGTCGGCAATGGATTTCTTGAGAGGTTACGGGATATTGGATCGGCATAGGTTCTGGCGGTCTCTTGCTATTACAGTTTTCCGACGTCCTACTTCCTCGCAGTACTACTCCGTTGTTGGGACTTTCGGGTTATTCGCATTCTTATCTTGGCTGCAACAAGGTAGTGATCCGAGTCGATGTTAGCTGCTCGGAAGGTGCGAACATCCAGAATACTGGGGGCGTGCCTTGCATCGATCGCAACATGATCAATCTGATTGACGGTTATTTGATCTGGATGCCGCCAAGTCCCTTTGTGTATGTCGAGATGAGGAAATCGTGTGCTTGCAATGGTGACGTTACGTGCCGCCGCAAAGTCAATTAGCCTAAGTCCGCTTTCAGACACTGTGTCGTGTAGGCTATGTTTTCCGACAGTCCTACCAAAGATTTCCTCTTTACCTATTTTAGCGTTAAAATCGCCTAGTACGATCTTAACGTCATATTTAGGACACTGCTCATAGGTTTTGTCGAGGAGCTCGTAGAAGTCATCCTTGGTGGCGTCATCTTTGTCTTCTGTGGGGGCGTGAGCGCATATTACAATGTTGGGGAATTTAGCCTTGATACGGATTTTCACAAGTCGCTCACTCACGTGTCGAAAGCCCAAGACTTCTTGCCTAAGTCTGCCGCTTATGACGAATCCGCACACAAATAGACGCTGTGGTCTTCTTTCACAATCACCGTAGTATACGTCACAGTTTTTCATCTTCCTTTTGCCCGGCCCATCCCATCGCACTTCCAGGATGGCAGTAATTCCTGCTCTGTAGCAGTCTAGGGCCTCCGCTAGTTGTTCGGCTGCACTTGGTCTGTTAAGAGTTCTAACATTCCACGTGCAGATGCGAAGGTCCTTGTCCTTAATGCATTTTGCCGGGTCGTCAACAGTTAATCCGTCCTTTTCCGAGGCTATTGGTCGCTTCGCAACTTATCTTTTTTTACATGGCGGGGTTGTTAACCCCACGCACAACCCCCAACCTGGAGGACCAGGTCTTTTGTTGGACTCCTTGGACAAAAGGAGCCGGAAAGTCCGGAGTCAGTAACCTGCTTCAAGGATATGAGCGCTGCCGTTGGCCCATTAAGGTCTCATCCGCCACCATCTCTATTTCAATGCCCTGACTTGCATTGAATTGTCCCAATGACCTTATCTCCAAACAAGGCGAAGTAGCTCATTAGGGCATCTGCTTTGTTGACTGTTGAAGCCGCCGTTGGTCCAAATATTTGGGGTCACCCTCCGTACTTCCTCTTTCTGAGCAGCTCATGCAAGACTTCTACGAGTAGATCAGAACAGTCATTAAAACAGAGCATTATAGTGTTGCTTTCTTTTCTGTGTTCAACACTCGCGCTTATATGTTTAGCAGGAATGTCCGGATGGACAAGCCAGTACCCGGTGGTTACCGCAAGGAGGCAAAATAAGCACAATTGATGTGTACGAGATAGTTACAACACTGGGCATCGCCTGGTTGACGCCGATCAGGGCCTGCCCTATTCATACACACCCAACCACCTTTATTTAGTTTCACTCCCAGATATTTATACTCATCTGATATATCTAATTGGTTTCCATTGAAATACCAACTACGTGTGTTTTGGTTCCGGATAGATCTAGAAAACAACATCACATTTGATTTATCCGTGTTAATAACGCGCCCCCATTTGATGCAATAATCGGCTAAACGGTTAATCACCAATTGGAGATTTGCGGGTGAGCCTGTCAGTAGCACTGTGTCATCAGCGTATAAAAGTGCATTAATTATCTTTTCAGCAATTCTTATTCCTCCAGGTAGGTGCGTTACTACATCGTTGATAAATAGTGAGAACAGAAGAGCGCTTAAAAGACATCCTTGCTTCACACCAGTATAAGTTTCAAACCATTGTGAGTATTGCGAACCGTCCCAAACAGCTG
The DNA here is from genome assembly GCA_910595825.1 of Philhelius pedissequus. Lineage (NCBI taxonomy): Eukaryota > Metazoa > Arthropoda > Insecta > Diptera > Syrphidae > Philhelius > Philhelius pedissequus. Next base: position 158,541,857 of record OU343161.1, read on the forward strand.
CTTTCGAATCTGCATACATCTCCTACAAAACATGACTGAACTTTGTAGATATACCCAGTTGCGAGAGTTTGTAAAAAAGTGCATTTCGATTTATAAGATCAAGCGCTGACTTAAAGACGACGAATAATGAGTATACTTTTTTGTTTCGTGCTTGATATGCTCTTACAATGGATGTCAGTGTAAAAATATGGTCCACAGTTGAGTATCCTTTCTGAACCCAGCTTGAAATTCCGAAAGAATGTTGCTGGACTCTACCCATATTTCTAGCCTATTAGCAAGTATACCACAAAACAGTTTAGCCAGCACGTTCATGAAAGAGATTCCGCGGTAATTTTCAACATTATTCAAATCTCGTTTTTAATGGATTGGGAATATTATTGACGTTTTGTACGAGGAAGGGACATCTTCATTCAGATAAACTTTATTAAAGAATGTTTTAACTTGACATATAAAAGCTGGAGTACCATTTTTGAAAAATTCGTATGGAATTCCGTCTTCACCAGGTGATTAACAGTTCTTCGAATTAGTGATTACAGCTTGTACTTCATCCAATGTTATTTCACTATCTAGGATTTCGTCGCTACAAAGTGGCTCCGCATACGCAAAGAGTAGTCCAGATTTGCCATAGAGAAGCTTTTTGAAGTGGATCGCAAGAACTTCAGCAGAAACTCCTGAACCTATGACAAAATTTGTTCCATTGTTTTCTTTAGTCAGCTTCCAAGAATCTTTCGAGTCATTTGTCTGACCAAGTTTTTGAGCTTGTTTGTTGTCGAATTCCGCTTTCTTTTTTATTCATAAATGTTTGTAAAAAGAATTTGTTTCAATGTACCAATTTCTCACATCTTGATAGATGAGGTTGGAGTTCCCAATCGCATTTAAAAGAACAAATTATTTTCTTCGGGCATTCATACCATCATTATCAAACCACTTATTCTTGAATTTCTTACACTTGTTTGAAACGATTTTTGTTGAAGAACTTCTTATACAAGAAATAAGTTGATTGGACTGTACTTCAGCTAACTGAGATAACTCGCCCAGACACAAAAAATTGTTGTTCAGCATGTTTTGATATACTAATAGATCATCTTGCATCCATTTTAATCAAGGCAATAGTTTAAGGTTTCTTTGTTCTGATGACGCAATATTTGACCATTCTACAGTAAATGGTAAGTGATCGGAAAAGGTTTTACACTGTACTTCGAATTTGGATACTAAATCATTCCAATCATTGTTTACCGCACAATAGTCAATGACAGATTTACCTTGTCCTCCAATAAAAGTGAAATGCCCTTCAGTGTCTCCATTGGTGCATCCGTTTAAAATAGTAAAATCGTACATCTGAAACAAATCAAGTAAGCTCTTACCATTTTGTCTTTCGAATTTCTCACTTCGTTGTTTATAGTAGGATTGCTGGAGTTTCGGACTGTGCTAGTTTGATTATTGCAGGTTCTTGCATTAAAGTCACCGATTACTAATACATTTTTGTTTTCCAGGTGTAACATAACATTGTTAAGTCGTTCTTAGTCATTGGCACATTTATAACAATTTATGTAGAATGGGACAATAAACATATCATCTCTATTTAAGTTTTATAACGCTGGAACCTTCAATTACTTCAAAGTCGTATAATTTTAATAGCGATGTTCTTATTCCATACAGTGTTCCACCACTTGCGCGTCCTTTTGTAAAAGTTCGAACAGCAGCATTTGAGACAGTCTTATAACCATTCAAATATTTCGTGAATTTGTTTAAATTTTCAAAGCTAACATGAGTTTCATACAAACAAAATATATCAAAATCCTTGACATAATTGAAAAAATTCACATATAGTAATTTGTTACTAAGACCTGACACGTTATAAGATAAAATATTACAAGTAAATAAAGATATTGAGCTGACAGCATCACATTCTCAATTTTGTGCTAGCGTACTAGAATTTTGATAAAGTGGCATCACTGGTACAAGAACATTAACATCTTTTGTATTGCAGAATATTATTGTTGTTTAAATAAAATACTTTATCGGATATCACAAAAGAGTTGTTTTTAAATTGTATTTTTTCTGATGGGCTTTTCGATTTGATGATTTTTCGGTAGTTCAGAAGGATACGGCGTTTGTGTTGCGCTTGTTTTGTGAGATCACGTTGAATAAAAGTACCTGTGCCTGTTAGTTTAAAAAAAATTCCGAAGCATTTTCATGACGTTTTCCTTAGATCCAGTGTTGATTTTCACTTTAATCATATTATTATTTTCACTCAACTTTTTCGAATTTGACAAATAGTGTTATCACGCAGAAGTGTTATCACGCCCTTCGTAGCTAACTCAGCGGTTGGTTCAGTATGAAGAGATTTATCGATGATTGCTCTAATTTTATGTAGGTCGGATGCAGATATACTCATAGACGTAGACATCTTTGATTGGATTTTATTAATTTTCGGTGTTCTGTTCATAACTGACGTTTTAAAATTATGATTTTCTTCTGGAGAGGTTTCGTTTAATTTCATTTTGTTGTCAGTCGTGAGATAAGTTGGGTAGTATCCAAAGTTATTAAAAGGACAAATATGACTATTTTTACCTTAGATATTTGCACTTTCTCGATTATTGAATGGAAAAAAACGTTATTAAAAACCTTTTCTTAATTAATTTGTAATATATTTGAAATTTTTACTATATAAATAAAATAAATTACGGAGCGTTAATAAAATTGAGCAAAGCACTTTCAAAGCAGAGTTATATAGGGTGATGTTTTTGCTACTTGGTTTTTGACGTTTATATTTTTGACAGATCACACATGACAAATTCCACGAACATTTGACATTTCGATTCAGTATTGTTTGCCATTTCATCATGAATAGACTTACGCCTGAACAACGTTTGCAAATTATTGAAATTTATTATCAAAATTCGTGCTCTGTGAAAAATGTCGAAATTATGAAATTATCGCAAAATTGTCTTCAGCGACGAGGCTCATTTTTGGCTAAATGGATACGCGAATAAGCAGAATTGACGTATTTGGAGTGAAGAGCAGCCAGAGGCAATTCAGCAGCTACCAATGCATCCCGAAAAATGCACTGTTTGGTGCGGTTTATGGGCAGGCGGCATCATTGGGCCGTACTTCTTCAAGGACGATGAAGGCCGCAGGGTTACGGTCAATGGAGAAAGGTACCGTTCGATGATAACAGATTTTTTTTTACCGAAAATGCAAGAATTGAACTCGGTCGACATGTGGTTCCAACAGGACGGTGCCACATGCCACACTGCACGCGAAACCATGCATCAATTGATAGGCGAATTTGTTGAGTAGTTGATCTCACGTTTTGGCGCAGTCAATTGGCCACCAAGATCATGTGATTTGACCCCGTTAGACTATTTTTTGTGGGGCTATGTTAAGTCTATTGTCTATGGGGACAAGCCAAACACGATTGCTGCCTTGGAAGCCAACATTGAACGCGTCATTGGTGAGATTCCGGCCGAAATGTGTGAAAAAGTTTGCCAAAATTGGACCTTCAGAATGGACCACCTGAAGCGTGGCCGGGGGCAACATTTAAGTGAAATTATTTTTAAAAAGTAAATGGCAGAAATTGATTTATCGATCCAAATATAAATTTCATTCACTTTTTACAAGTTTCTGTGTTTTTTTGAATTTTCAAAAACCAAGCTCTTAAAAAATCACCGTTTATGTATATATATAGATGTATATATCATTTTTAAAAACTGCTCTACCGAATCAATTTTTGTTTCATTAAAGAAATCAGTAGCTTTTTTACGAACCCAAATTTATTTCTTAAAAAAGATATAACAAAAAATAAGTTGTTTGCTATCGAAAATTAATTATTTTTGTCAAAATGTCACAGAAAACAAATAATTTTACACAGTTTGTGTGATGATGCATAAAAGTGATCCGTTCAATTCATTTTCTAAAAATTTTTATTTAAAAATGTAAAATTATTCTTGATATCCGTGGGTACTGATATAGTTGCATTTAATAGGGCAAGTTTTGTGCTTGGTAAAAAAATCGAACTCGAGATTTTAATCAAACTTGAATTTATGACGATGGCAAACACCAATCATCCAGTCCCAGCGCCCAGTACTGAAGAGGTTAAGAAAGCCATCTTGTGCATAGTATGCGCGAGGTATTCGTGCATTTTATTTTTTTTTGTTTTCCTGCATGAGAGTGGGTGAATGAAAAAACCTTCGCGTTTTCTAATTATGACATATAATTTGAAAGTGTTATAGCGGTAACAAGGCTTTGGCCATAATAAGTGATAAAGGTATTCATTTCAAAGAGAATATACAGTTTTAGTAAATTTAGACATATTTGTAATTACAAACATAGTTTTTTAATTCATGAGTGATACAAATTTGCAAATTTTGGCCTATTTTCCTCTAGCTCTAGCGGCCAAACAGGTTAACCAAAAAAAAATGATTGAGGGACGAATTTTGTAGGAAATTTAGTGTTCTTTATTTTTGTAGCAAATGATTGAAGCCAAAAATGCACAATTTTTGAGTTTTTGGCAAACACTTGAAAAAGGTCGATAAAATTGTTGTTCTATGCGATTGGTTTTTTGGAAGATGGTAACGGGGACCGAGGGGTGTGGTTGTCTAATTTTTTTTTTTTTCATCTACTAGTAATACCTAACAACAAATCCAAAATTTGGGACTATCCGACTTTTTTAGGGTGACTATCTTCGTTTTAGATTTCCGTTTACTTAACTAATTCAGTTATCGCGACAAGAAGTGACGAAATTAATATGAAACTAATACTAAACCGATTAAAATTGTAATTTTCAGGCTGTTTGCTTATTAAAAAAATCAAATGAGCCCTTAGCCGAATGTTAGTGGGATAAAAAATCTGTCATTTAAAGTGACTAAGTAACATTCAGATCAACTTGGCGAGCTTCATATTGATGACGTCGTCTGACGGTCTTTCCACCTCCTTACTGGAGGTTGACGGCTTGTTCTATTATCTTGAAAGGTTGAAGATTTATCTGTAAAAAATTCATTCGGTGTAAAATGAATTTTTTTTAACCATCCCTCAAAATGTAAAATGACTTTGCAAAAAAAAAATGTTTACCACTTTAACCCGCCGTGACACATAGCTCCATCGAGACGCGGCGGCCGACGGACGGATGTATTATATATTAGTGGAAAACTATCAATGCTTTTAATTTCGGCCAGTGTAATGATGACTTTTTCTAATTAACGCTACCTCCCATAATATTAAATCTCTTGGACAGAATCCAAAAAAAAGAGCTTTAAAATTGATAGAGCAATAACTAAAACAATATCACCTCTTGAACACCGTCGAAATGTTACATGCCTTTCATTGTATTATCGTTACTTTTATAGACAACGCTCTAATGAAATAGCTAGTTGTATTCCTCCCCTTAAAATATTCAACCGTAATACTCGCGCTTCTAGGAATGCCCATCAGTTTACCATTGACACAACTTTGGATATACTGGCAAGTATAGTGAATCTTTACTGAGCCGCACCACACGAATGTGTGTAAACTTTATCCAAGCCTATTTTCCCTCCCATTATGATGTTTAAACATTCAAAGCTAATGTGCATCGGTATCTCCTTTTAAGTAGTTTCCCATTTTCCTAATCGCTCGCGCTGGGCTTAAACATTTTAATGGTATTCATAACCCCTTGAGTGCGCGCTTAATATAAACAAACACAATTCCGCTATCACAACCACATATATATTTATGTGGACGTCTTTTCTCATTCTACAAAGCAGAAATTATAGTTTACCCTTGTAATGAGTGTATCTATAATCTTACTGTGTACACGTTTGCAGAAATCTATTAAGATTAAATCTTCTACAGCAATTAAGTCCGATACAAATCTTAAAAATGTATCTTTTTACTTTGCAATACCGAGAGCTCACAGCAATTTTTGGGTGTGATTGATAACAAAAAATAATTAGTATAATTAGATGCTACTTAACTAATTATTTACAGATGTGGGCGTCTTGCATTCTCAAGTGGGTGCAATAGTGAGTTATACTGCATCAGCAATGCAGTTTTTTTCCTTGCAAAGTCTAGATAATTGTTTTAACAACTACCACAACTTCAAAATGTAAAGCTGAGCTCCCTGATTGCAAATATTGTGGTCCAAGACGTTTTGCTGGCGGCTTTATGCCTGCAAGAAGCGCTTACTTTGAGCCTCGTCTTGCAGGCAGAGAGCCGCTAGAAAAACGTGTTGGACCACCATTTGCAATCAGGGAGCTCACCTTTACATTTTGAAGTTATGCTAAAGTTGTTATTACAATTATCTAGACTATAGAAAAAGATTCATATTTGATGCACTATTGCTCCCACTTGAGAATGCAAGACGCCCACTATTGTAAATAACTACTTTCGTGCTATATAATCATACTAATTTTTTTTTTATCAATCGTCAAAAAATTGCTGTGGGCTCTTAGTCTACATGCTCTGTCCAACAAACATAGTCAGTACATGCCTTATTGGATAGCTTTTTGGAATATACTGGTGCCTGTTGCTGCAATTTCCACTGAAAATAACCACTCAGTTACATACAAATTATTTTTGTAATCTAGTTGAAACCAGCGTACATTCCACCGTGACCTACATACTGCACATCCAACTCTCGTTATGTGCTTTTAAAAGAAACAAATGCATCAGAGTTACCACTGCCACGTTTGTTGTAATTTGGTATGCCAACTACTAAAACCCTGTAAGAGCTTTAAAATGGTACGAAATTGTTGACATCTATTACAGTCAGAGTTAGAGACAAGCGTCATATCTTCCCTGTGCAGACTATTTTTGTTTCACAGATTATAGGTTAATGCAATTTTAGTTTCTTTTCTTTGATATTAACGGAGAAGAAACATAATAAATCATATATAATCCAGCAATGAAAAAAAGATGAAGAAATGTTATCGAATAATATTTAATAAACAAATGTTCAACTAATATCTTTTATTACTTACAGACCCTGGCAGCGGAAGAGCTCTCCTTGTTAGGTGTGCAATTAGCTTCACATTTTCTTTTTCATTCTGGATTTAGGACGAAAAAAACTTTGAGAGGTCCTGTTATTGAATGGTGAGTTTAACAATGAGAATATTTATTTGGATCATGAACATAAAGTAAGCTTAATTACTCAGAAGTGGAGAAATTACAGATCATATCACACTCCAATGTCGTTCAGTGCCTTAAATAGCTGAGCATTAAGGTTCTTAAAATAGCATTTCGAAATGGAAAATTTCTTATTTTTTTAACTGATCTGGTTTGATATGTTAATTTATTATAGATATATTCCTTAATATTAATGCGCCGAAACCATTTTTAACCCCTTTGCATTTGTGTACGTTATAGGTGCCAAAATTTAGTACATAAAATTTAAATAATACGAAATGTCGGTGTTTGGCATTATTTCGCTTTGTGAACGTGAAAATAATGGCAAATACTAACATTTTTAAAATAAAGTGAAATTTGTTTAATGAAAAGTAATTCGTTGGTATGCTTTTTGGGTTGTTTATTCCATTCACACAACTCCGTTGCTCCGCTTAGGTTCTGTTCAGATGCCAGACACGCCCAATGTAAACAGTTTTATAAATAACTGTTTTTTTGTTTTTTTTTTGACATGTTTCGAAAACATTCCATCTTCAAGCTTACGCTTCAATTAGATGATCAACGTTCGACCTCTAAAATCATCACAAAATCCATTTTTATGGTTTTCAATGTTTTTTTTTTATTTTATTATATCATAAGCTGTTTCTATGCTTATAGCTGCAACCGTCTTTGATTGATACAGGTTTTATTTCCTATTTTATCCTCATCATCCTTTGCCTATTAATTCTAATTTTTAGAGCCAATGTCTATCCCTACCACTAAAATACTTAAAATGGTATTCAGCATATTTCATATAAAAATGCATTTTTCATACACTTCATTTAAAATATGCGCCCTCATCACAATTTCCAATATCTGCCATCAAGACACATCGATAATCAAAATGTCGCTATTGCACTTGTCGCCCAATAAATTAGAGTTCACTGGATCATTCGGCCATTTATCAGGATGTAGCATACCCAAGATATAACGGGTGTTTTTTTTAGACGTGTGGTTTTCAAGAAGAAATAAAACGCATACATTTTAATGTTATCCCCAAGAATTTAGCTTTATTATAAAGACAAGGGATTGCCATTATGTTTTAAAAATGATTTCGGACAAGTGGCCGTCGCGACTGGCTCGAATAAATTCCAGCCGAGATGCCCAAATTTCGACCACTTTTTGCAGCAATTGGGGCCGTTTGTCAGCTATAACACGACGAATATTCTCTTCCAAGACGTCAATCGTCTCGGGCTTATTTGCGTAGACAAGCGACTTAACATACCTTTAACCTTAGCCTTACATTAACTTTTTATCTGAAAAGAGCCTTTAAATTACCGATTACCACTTCGGCATACAAGAAAAAACTGGTATAAAAAGTGGAACCAGCTAACTATGGAACGGGGAATAACCTTTGAACTAAATACATGAAATGTCAAAGAAGGCAGAGGGATGTTGTACAAAATCATTGCGGCTGTGGATGAAGGTTTAAAGCAAATATGCATGGAAAAGACGAGACAACCTGTGTATAGAGAAATGTATTCGTCGCTGAACTATCTACTCGAAGAAAAGTCATATTTTTGCGACCAATATAAAACGGAAGTTATTTCTACTATTTTTCGTGCAAGAGGGTGAGATGTTGAGACTGAATTTCGTGCCACATAAAGAAGATCTTCCACTCTTCTGTAAGATCTGTAATGCGGATACAAGAGAAAATATAATCGATTTTCTGGGAAAATGTGCGATATTTAGAGAAATTAGAAGGGTGTATTGGAATACAAACTATCTCTGTATCTAAAAACGAGGTAAGGGATCTCTTAAACGGAAAAGACTGGCTAAAATTCTTCGAATTCTGCAAGGAGCTGCTAAGTTATCGCAGCTGAATTATAAATGAACTTTTTTAAAAGACTACTGTTAATTTATTTTCGTTTTATACTTATAAAATTATGTTCACTCAAACTTTTATTCAAACTTTGTCACTCAGGCAGACGGCTTTAAGTCATTTTCTAATGAATATAAGATTTTTAACAAAAAAATATAAAATGTGTGAAATAGCAAACGTGCGACGCGCTTGATACGAGTTGGATTCTGTAACTCCACTAACCAAGATACTTCCGCAAAATCTTCCATAAAGTGGATGGGCATATCTTCAATTGATGCGCGCGATGGCTGATGGGTTCAGTTGGGTCTTCTTCGATACTCTGTTCCACAGCAGCAATATCATGAGGATGAGCATTATCCACTAGAGTTAAAGTAGTGTGGAACCGATCCATGGTTGCTCGAATTATTTTGGTAAATTTGCACGATTTGAAAACGTTGTTTAGGAGTTAGTCTATTCATTATGAAAAGACAAACCAAACTGAGCATAAATGAAGTGAAAGCTGTTAAAAAGACCAACTCCGAAAAAAGTATTGCCAGATTGAAAACCACACGTCTAAAAAACACCCAAAACCAAAGACAATATGATCATTTCCATTTGACTTCGTTAGAGCCTTGCTTCCGACCCATGTGTTGTGCATACATATCTATAGCCGTACCTACAGTCCAGATCAGATACAAAAATAGACAACAATTTATTAATTGGAGTAGGTTTTACGTCGCATGTAGTGGATCAATACATAATTATGGAATCTTACAGAAAAATTAAATTTATATATTACTCCTCTTCCATTTATAATCCACTGAACTTGGAGGGTGAAAAGCCAAACATTGTTTTACATAAACAAGCCTTAATGTGAGTTTTATAACGTGCTGTTTATTTATAAAATTGCTAACAAACGTGTCTGCCTGACAAATGAACAAACTCTAACGGACGTATTATTGATTTGATACAAAACTAGCTTTAAAGTAGATCAAATAGATCTAGTATTTGTTTCAAGCTTTACACAAATCGGTATTACTCAAAAATAATTGACATCTAAAACTGGAAATCTTATTTCTAGTTTTACTTAAAACAAGAAATTCATAAAACCAGAAATATATGATTTTAAGGACCGCAAAACTAGTTTTGACGCAATTTCCTATTATTTATCACAAAATAAAAAAATACTCACGATATAATTCACCAAAATATAGTCACATAAAATCTATAATTAATAATTGCTTTTCGACGATATGTTTTCTGATGACGACTAAAAGAACGAGTACAGACGCAAATACACATTGCAGTGGCATGAACTGGAAGAGAGGGAGGATTGGTTTTATCAACTCTAGGTCTAGAGGATGAAATAGCGTACCTTTGAGTGTGTTTTTTTTGCCAAAACTGCATTTGTAAAATGTTTTCCTAACGCTAGCTACAAAACTAAACTGTTCGAAAATGAAAAATGATAACGACTTTGCTGTGACATATTCAAAAACGCTAAAGCCTGCATTTTATTAGGATATAATGGCCAATACGCAAAGGGTTTTCTTAGAATATTAAAGGAATTGATTGACTTTTAATTTCTATTCTTAAATTAAAAATAACTACACACATATATTACAAAAAATAGTTTTATAGCCTAAACAAGAAACTCGTTTGAAAACTTAAACTAGTTATATTTTCAGAAATGAGGAGGGCAAGTTGGTCAATTTTAATAAAAAAATAAATTTAGAAAAATCGAAAAACAAATGTTAAAATTAAACACTCGCATTTTGTGGCTTTTTCACTTGTCCTTGTTGCACCATACCTAGACAATATTACATTTACAACATTTATTTTGCATCAAACTGTATACAACTGTATCCAGTCGAACAATAAAATATCTGCTTATGCCAAAAAGATATGTATGTAATAGACCTTACAACAACAGTTGGGCCATATTTTTAAATTTTTATACAAAACAATATTTACAATAGGATACTTAGTTGCTATTATTGGTATAAAAAAAAACAATTTAGTAATGCGTTTTTAAAATATATAACAAGCTTGAAATATGTCTTAAACAATGAATACGAAAGATATAAACCATTGTTCTAGTAACTATTGTTATAGTTAGTAATATCCATTCAAATTAAACTTTAAATACATTAATAAAAAGTATTAATCTAGGTTTAAGAGAGAATGCCAAATTACAAGTATATGTAATTAAATTAATTTTCAAATTAATCCCATGTGTATCCTTGCATTTATCGTACAGACATTTTGAATTTAATATGATATTTATAACGGGTTTGTCTCTCCAGCAAAATGTTCCTTTTCCAAACAGTGTTCGTAATGCTATTTTAAAACTAATGCAAGATTTTTAATAAATAAGGGGCGACATTGTATATATCTAACAGGAGTAGTGATCATAATACGCGCATAAAACAAGAATTTCCGAAATGTCGACTAAATTAATATTTTATGCAGGTTCGACATATTATCCCTTCACTTAAGAAATTCATCAGCTATACGGAGGTGGTTTGCTAGTAATGCCTTATTGAATCCCCCTGGGAGACTGGCGGAATATATTCTTATTGCCCCATCGCCGGAAGTACGAACAGTTTTTGTGAAATTGGTTGTAATCTTTTGTCATTTTGCAATTGATGATGATCCATTACCAAACATAGAGGGGACAAGTCTATGCGAACAAATTTTAATTTGTATTTTAAAACTCCTCAAATGTGAAGTTGCAGATCATGGAAAACATTTACCTCATTACTTTAGTTTGTTTAACATGTACGCTGGACTCGGAAAGAAAGAAAAAATACACTTGTTAAGAGTAAGTAGCAATGATATCAGAGTTTTTAAAAATATTATTTTCTTTATTTTAACAGAATAATTTTAAGATACAACTTAATAATTTGGTAATTTGAAAATTTGCATTTAATGCAAAAATCTATGCGAACAGCTTTTCTAACATTTATTAATTCCAAAGTGCCACATGGAAATACTACAATATTATATCTCACGAAAAAGTTGCCACATAAACCGTTTGTTTTGTTCAAATTGTATTTAATAATCGAATTTGATAGTTTTGTTCGAAATTCGAAACATTTCTTGAATTAAACAAAATTGGTGACAGAGTTATCTTTTAAAAACCCTATTTGATAAGTAGATAAGAGATTTACAAGATATGTAGTAATTATTAAAATTATTTCACACATTATTTAATTTACTATTTGTGTTATGTTACTGTTTGATCTATTGAAAATATTATTACGTGGCAATTGTGTTCTTATAATATTCTGACTTAAACTAAACGGTGATTTTTTAAGAGCTTGGTTTTTGAAAATTCAAAAAAACACAGAAACTTGTAAAAAGTGAATAAAATTTTTATTTAGATCGATAAATCAATTTCTGCCATTTACTTTTTAAAAATAATTTCACTTAAATGTTGCCCGCGGCTACGCTTCAGGTGGTCCATTCTGAAGGTCCAATTTTGGCAAACTTTTTCACACATTTCGGCCGGAATCTCACCAATGACGCGTTCAATGTTGGCCTTCAAGGCAGCAATCGTGTTTGGCTTGTCCCCATAGACAATAGACTTAACATAGCCCTACAAAAAATAGTCTAACGGGGTCAAATCACATGATCTTGGTGGCCAATTGACTGCGCCAAAACGTGAGATCAACTGCTCACCAAATTCGCCTCTCAATTGATGCATGGTTTCGCGTGCAGTGTGGCTTGTGGCACCGTCCTGTTGGAACCACATGTCGACCGAGTTCAATTCTTGCATTTTCGGCAATAAAAAATCTGTTATCATCGAACGGTGCCTTTCTCCATTGACCGTAACCCTGCGGCCTTCATCGTCCTTGAAGAAGTACGGCCCAATGATGCCGCCTGCCCATAAACCGCACCAAACAGTGCATTTTTCGGGATGCATTGGTAGCTGCTGAATTGCCTCTGGCTGCTCTTCACTCCAAATACGGCAATTCTGCTTATTCACGTATCCATTTAGCCAAAAATGAGCCTCGTCGCTGAAGACAATTTTGCCGTACGTAGCTTGCGAAACACATTTTTCACAGAGCACGAATTTTGATAATAAATTTCAATAATTTGCAAACGTTGTTCAGGCGTAAGTCTATTCATGATGAAATGGCAAACAATACTGAATCGAAATGTCAAATGTTCGTGGAATTTGTCATGTGTGATCTGTCAAAAATATAAACGTCAAAAACCAAGTAGCAAAAAAATCACCCGTTATTATCCAATCGACAAAGCACTGAAGCAGCAGAAATAGATCCATTAATTATCCCTATGACTTAAAGGAGACGAATGATTAATTAGTGGCATCTATGAGAGTAAGGTGGCTTGGAAGAAAACGTGCACAGTATCTTAAAATCTTTTTTGATACAAAATACTTTAAGAACATAAGGACCACAATTTCCAGAAGCAAATCTTTTTATAAAACCTAGTGTATTATCAGATTTTTTAATTATGAGATCGAAGAATGTAGCCTGTATTCGGATACTACTCCAAGATAATAATTAAAACTAAGCAAATAACACAAAGATGATGTGCACTCTTATAGATATATCTACGAAACAACAAAACTAAAAACAATACGAACGTATGTGCATACGTAGGCATTCTTTCAATTTTATATTTTGAGAACTGTGATTTTATTTAATTTAAGTACAAATATATGCGTTTCGCCCAGGTACTACAGTTGGGTTCAACAGTTAGATGCTGTAGTACCATTATAAGTCGCAATATTATTGGTCGATGGCTACCGACACAAATAAAATTACAGCTTTCAAATACTGCGAATTTTATTATTCGAAGGGAATTCGGTTGAAAGTTGAATTCAGATACCTAGAAAATAATATCCGTGGTCTGGCATGTTTAATTATATATAAGAAAAAACAAAAATAAAAACAATACAAAAGTGTGTACATACGTAGGTATTGTTTCATTTCTTTATTTCGTGGCCTGTGATTTTATTTCATTTAAGCTTTTTGCAACCTTAAGTCCAAATTTAATGCGTTTCACCCAGGTACTACAGTTGGGCTCATCAGTTAGATGCTGTAGTACCGTTCTAAGACGCAATATTATTAGTCGATGGGTACCGACACAGTTAAGATTTACAGCTTTTTCAAACACTGCGAATTATGATAGGTTTTCCCTTAACGGCGGGCCGATTTTAAAATTGAATAAAAGAAGTTGTATATGAGCTATAAATATCAATAAGGTTTTATCTTTATTTGAGAGCCCTATCAATGATATTATGTGTGAAATATAAAATCGTTCAAATGGCCGCCCCGCGGCTTCGCTGCATGGCCCGCATTCGAAAGGTCCAGTTCTCGATGACTTTAGCGCATAAATCAGGCTGATTTTGACCGATGGCATCGATTATGTTGTCTTTGAGGCCCCCAATTGTTTTCGGCTTATTTGCATAGACATGTTACTTAAGAAAGCCCCACAAGAAAAAGTCTTAAGGGCTCAAATCATACGATCTTGGTGGCCAATTCACGTCATCTCGGCGCGACATAACCATGTCATGTAACCGCTCGTGGAGAATATCGATTGTGTCTTGCGCTGTGTAGCACGCAGCGCCATCCTGTTGAAACCATATGTCTGCGGTATCCATATCATCCAAATCAGGGGGTCAATTCCCGATCTGTGAAGATGTGAAGTGATAAATTTTATCATGCTTTCACGTCTAATTCGATTCTCGATTCGTGAAAAAGTGAAGTCAAATGCCAAACATTTTTCATATGATAATTTTTTTTATCACAGTCAATTGTTTTGTGAAGAAAATGTTTCTTATCGAATATTAAGAAGAAAAACAGGATTTGGCACATGACAAGTAAGCAACAATTTTATTTATACACAAATTTATTTTGGTAGTAAGTTATATTTGTGTTAATTCGAGTAAATAACAAAATTGTTAAATCAACAGATTCACAACAGCCGACGCGAAGGTGCGCATTCCCGCGACAGATCGTTGGAAACTACCCATTGCAAAAAAATGCAGAGCACTTTACCATATTTAAATGGCTTTGAAGCGCCTTTATAAGTTGAGTGTTTTTCAAGAATGCTCTCAATTCACGTATTAAATCCATGCATAAATGTTTTGGGAATCTATAAAGTTCAATAAAGTACTCCTAGTTGTAACTTCGAATAGATTCTGCCTATCTCGGGAAAGCCTCAATATCCTCACATGAAAAAATAATAAATCTTACTCAAAACAGAGATACTATTAAATATAATATAAAACCCACAATTGTTCAGTACGACGTCTTTTATTGATTTATTAAACGAATTATTATTCCGGACATTATTCTTAAGCAAATTTAGAAACTGAAATGAAATATTTACCTTCCCCAACAAAAAATCTAATCAGAAATGACAGAATTTATCATTTAGTACTTTTTAGTACAAACTTTATCACAATGAGTTCTAGAATCGCATTAGGCGTGTGCGTGAAGTTGGAAAATGATAAACCTCTTTGAAAACTCAAATGATATTTTTTTTTCCACTTCAAAACTTCACAGATCGGGAATTGACCCTCAGGCCACAAGAAGTTGGTGATGATCGACCTATACGGATCGATAAGGCCTTCAGCCCAAAATCTACACCAAACAGTAACTTTATTTGGATGCATTGGTACCTCGTGGATTGGTGTCGTCCAAAATCCGGCAATTGTGTTTATTCACGCACGTACTTTCAGTTGTATTGCATATATAGCTGCAGTTTTGATTCACCTGTTCCGCAAATTTACAAACGAATCTAAGCGAATCCAATAATTTGTGGATAGTTTGAGGTATATATTTGGCAAAATACACTTCACTTCAACTGAATAAGCACAAACATTTTTTAGGGTATGTTGTCCATTTTTTCCTAACTTCGAGCGTTAATGTATCACTTGATGATGCTTATTGTTTGTTTATGATGTTGAGAAAACAAATCAGAAAGAATTATTTAAAAAGTACCGTTATTTTTTTTCTTGCTCTCTTGCAAAGCGCTCCATATGGAAAAATGCACTTTTTTTTTGCGTCAACTGAATAGACACAAGCTCATTTTCTTTATTGTTTATGAAAGTTTTGAGGTGTTTGGCACATTAAATCAATAGTTGAAGTGTTCTTAGTGAAGTTTAGTGGTTTAAGTGAAATTAAAAAAAAAATGGGTAGATCAAAAGCTTTAAATAGTGTTGAAAGAGCCACAATCGATTTGTTAAAAGAACAAGGTCTAACCGGGCGTGCTATAGCTACCAAAATCGATCGAAGTTTTAGCGTTGTGTATTCCTACCTAAGAAACAAAAGTTCATATGGAAAAAAACATGAAAGGAGGTAAAAAAACGGCAACAACAGAAGTCGATCGAAGAGCAATCTTAAGATGTGCTTTGAATTCGAGTGACTGCGGCAAAAATTAAACAAAAAGCCGGTGTAACTGCAAGCATTTCAACAGTCCGCAGAGTAATAAACAGCGCAAATCACTTAAAACGATTGAAACTGCAAAAGAAACCACCACTAAACGTGCAACGAAAAAGTATGCGGTTAGAATTTTCTAGACTCCAAATGAGTCCCTCAAACTATAACAACTAAGCAATATAAAAACGTTCTATTATGTGTATGGTATTATCCATTTATTTATACCTTATTATTTTTTATTTGTACGAATTTTTGCGTATATATCAGAATACTATAGTTACCTATTTTTTTCTGTACAAAATAGCGAAAATGAAATTTTTAGATTCGTGTAAGGATTTCATTGAAAATAATCCCCAGCTAATTCGAAACCGCAGTGAGTGCATGAGATGAGTCACTTTTGATTAAAAATCGATTCAGCTAGTAAAAGTGAGGGAGTGAGGAAATGAAATGAAATGTCAGATTACTCGCCTGAGACTTCAGCAGTGACTGGCGAATCATCTCACTTCACTCGCCGAAATAGCTGAATCTCGGTGATGGTATGACTTGATAATATTCATGAATTCCGTTGGAAACTGGGTGGCGCTCGTTTGAACCTAGATGAGAAAAGAACCAACTTGAAGTTGGCTCGTAGCAGTCCATGTATAGTATGTCAATGATGGATTTAATTGTTTCCTCAGAGAATTGTTACTTCTCCACCGTCCACAATTTATTTACAACGGGCTTTCAACAAGAAAACTATGAGTGCGTGCAGTGGTTATGTCATGCAAATAATTTTGTGAAATGATGGTAGCGCTCAGTTAAATAAAATTATTATGATTAAAAAACCGATATAAAAATTTAAGCTCGATTTCGTGCGACAGTGTGGGACATCTTTTGATTTTGTGGGTCATTTGTGGGACAATTTTCAAGGTGGGTCAGATCAAGCAAATGTGGGAATGTCCCACGTAATGTGGGACGAATGGTCACTTTACCGTAAGCTAGGTCATGCTACAGGTGCTTTGCTGTTATAGCTATACCTATATTCAAGTTATTGTATGTTTTTTTTTTAAATAATTTAAAGTTGTTAGGTATGTAGGTATCATACAAAAAATTTTAATAAAATATAATGTACCTATAGGTATATTAAAACATAATTTAAAATAAAAACAAAATGAATAAATATTTAGTGTAGGTAGGTAGATAGGTACATATGTATATTAGAATTTATTCGAAAATCAACTTAAACAAAATAATTTAACTTTTTACTTGGGATATATTTAGGTAGGTACATTTGGTATGTATGTCTGTATTTAGGTACAATTGGGTAAAGTAGGTATAATCCAAACAAATCCGACTTAAGATTTTCATAATAGAATCTGAAGCGATTTTCTTCAAACTTGGTAGGTACCACATATACTTACTTATGTACATAGTTCATCATTATGATGACCCAATCGAATCGGATAGTTTGAAGAAAAAAAATAATTGACAATTTAATTTGGTTTTAGGTACATACATAGGTTTGAATGATGAAATAAATTATTTTTTTAACGATATTTTGCAATGCGGTTGTCATTGCAAGTTTTATTGTGAATTATATATTGAGTTGGGTGAAATTATAATATATGTATAGGTAGGTACCTACATAGGTATAAAAGTGCAAAGTCTAACTTTTGATTTACCAGTATTCAAAAAAAAAATTAGACCAGCATTCAAAAGTTAAATCATTTGTTTAAATTATTTCGGCATATTCATAATAGCTGATAAACCTAGGTTTTACTAAACTACAGTTTAATATAATTTTGGCTCAATGAATACAGACCGATTTTACTTACAATTTTTAGTTTTATATTTTTATAAGCTTATTAACTTATTATACTACACAAATACCTTCAAATATTTTGGAATGATAAACTTAAAAAAATAGAATCAACGTCCAAAAATTCAACTAAACCTAGGTTTAATTGCCTGATTGAATACAATTTAAAATAAAAATACAGTAAGGTAGTATATACTTATTTACATTTTGTATTCTTCAAAGAATACGTCCTCCGCATCCATTAACATATTGTGCAAAATACTTGCCAATGTTAAACGTGATCTTTGATCAACTTTATCACCAAATTTTTATACCGGGATTTTCTAACGATACAAGTCGTTCAACCTATATAAAAGAGCTTAGATACTTATCATAATATCGACTCTGCGGAATTGTTGTAGTTATGTATGTATGTTCTACATTTTGGTCAGCCAAAAATGAAACATAAAATGTTATATAACTTTTAAAGTAGGTAACGTAATAAACATATGATAACATTTTTTGTTTTATTTTTCGCAAACAAAGTAAATACATACAAAAAATAACCATAGAACAATTTTTCTTAGGATTTTCGACATTCTCCATTATTTAATTTTCTACATTTTTGAAAAAAAAAATTAATATATTGATAGGCAATCTTCAAAATAGTTTTTAAAACACATTTGCTTATTTTATCAAAGAACTTAGTGCTTTTATTGATCAAAATATTATTCTTATTATACCTACTATTTTTGTTTAATTTGTTGTTTATATGTACATATATTTATATATTGTAGGTACCTACCTAATCTTATTAGATTTAAAATAGGTAGGTAGGTACCAATTAAATGTTGGTAAATGCATGCAATATTTTTATATGTAGGCATGTATGCAGGTATTCCTTTTTGATTTATTTAAATTACATTTTCAATTCAATTTAAAGCATGAAGTAGGTATTTTGTATTTTTTTCATTAATTTTTTTTTATGGAAATGCTTCAAAAAATTTAAAATAGTTTTGCATATTCAAATTGTCGAACAAATTTTTTTTTCATTTGTTACATAGGTACATACATACATACATACAAATATTTGTCCATCTATGTATGCAAGTATTATCTTCCTAAGAAAAATAGTTAAAATCCACAATAGGTATCGTATGCATTTGTTGGTAGGTAGGTACCTATGTATGTAACTAGGTATTCCTCAATTCATTATTGGCTTTAAACTCAATGGCTTAACTAGAATACCTACCATCTAACAGCTTTAATTGTTACCTACATCAAAGGTGTTAGCAACAATAGCAACTTTGTACGATGGTGCATTTTATTATTATAAGAATGCATTTTTTTTACACACTGTAGGTACATTATACCTATATTTTCAGCTGAAAAAAAAATTATGCAGGTACCTACCTACATACATACCTATTTAAAAGTTTATTAAATCAAGCTATGTTTATGTGGTACTTGTACCTACATACAATATATTATTTGAGAAATGTGTACCTACCTACCTACATATATTAAATTTTGGAATTTATTGTCATTTGTATACCTCATTCAATTTTTGCTTGCGATTATAGTTTATAAGTACTATAAGGCAAGTTATGCATTCGTAAAAAAAATTCTAACAATCAACCGTGACATTACGATCATAGTGAAACCTAAAAAAGTGATCGGCAAAAAAAAACTGTTCGTCTGTCTGTCTGTCATTCTGCCCGTTTGTATGTATAACGAGCTGCAGCCTAAACGGCGTAAGCGATTACCTTCAAATTTGGTATGTGTGATTATTTTGGCATTCCTCAGAGGGGAAATTGAAATTTTATTTTTAGACCTAAAAATAACGGTACCTGCCATATAACCTTGAAGGAAAATCTTATTTTTCTTTTTTTTTTGAAAAATCAATATTTTTAAAACTAATCAAAAAAATAATTTTAAATTGTATAGTCTGATGTATATTAATAAACTCTAAAAAAAACTGCATTCCAAAATTTAAAAAAAAATGTTTTCAAAAAACTAAAAATAAAAAACCGGATTTCATCAAAATCTGTCCTATAATTTTCGAGATACTTTTTTATAAGCTTCATCTAAAGGTGTTCTTGGTTATTTCGAGAAACCGATTAAAGTGATGGTTTTGGCAGTTTTTATAAGTTTAAAAAAACGATTCTTACCCACCTATCCAGCATTCACTTTCATTTAAACATATGTAAGTACATATTACCCTCCTAATTTTCATAATTTAAATCCATTTCAATATACATTTGTAGGTAGGTAACTATGTAACCATTCCTTGAATCATGCATTCGACTATTCATTACACTAAGAATCAAGGTAAATTTACCTACGAGTATATCGCCTTTGAAAATGCATAGGATAACTAGACTTCCTACCTATAACTACCTACTAACAGCGTCAGTGATTAGCTACATTAAAGTTGTTAGCTACATGAGCAAGTTCGTACGATGCAGTCGTGTATTTTATTTTAAACTGGATATACATATGTATGTATGTATAATATTTATAAATTTGAATAATAATTTTCTTGTGATACCTAACATATATTTCTTGTAATAAATGCAAAGTACAAGTAGAAGATGAACTCAAAAGGATGTATATTTATTTATTATAAAGAACAGCCGATTTTAAATTTACCAGGCTGAACTTCAAATAAATATATAGGTACACCTTTCTTATTATTAAATATGATTATAAACTTTTTTCTGCACATCACGCACTAACTTTAACTTCACTAATCAATTTAAAAATAAATATAAATTCACACATAAATGTAGGTACTTTATGTGCACGGCAAAAAAACCCACAGAATACAATTCACTTTATTTTTATTTAGATACGACCATGCTGCACAGCTCGGCGCGGCCGACGCGGCAGGTTGTCGTACAACATTTTTTTCTTGTAAAAGTGTAAATCGTTTTGAACACTTTTTACACTTTACCTTAGCACAAATTTAAATGTACATATGTATTTTTGTGATCTACTCGCAAATACATCTGAATGTTTTTTTTCCTTATTAAAATGTATATAGGTAGATAATGTAGGTTGAATGTTTTATTTTTTCATTTTTGTGTTTTTATTTGTTGAAATCGAAAAGGCTATATGTATTTATTATAAAAAAACAGCTGATTTGAAATATACAGGCTGCACTTTTAATAAATTCATACACCTTTCTTGTTTAAATAAAATATAATCTTCATAACTATCAAAAGGTACATACCTATCTAAAACACACATCACAATTTTTTTCACCGAACATCACTAACTTCAACTATTGAATATAATGTATTAATGCTTCAACTTCACAAACAACTTTATCATTAATTTTTTTTTCTTTTGCTTCATATAATTAACTTTTATTTTATTATATCACTCTTTGATTTTATAAGCAAATTATTGTAGGTACCTATTTAAATATCGAAATGTGGTACCTACCTACCTACAATACCACAACACTTTATAACACAAAAATTAAAAAAAAATTACCGAATGTGCACGAAATCAAATAAATCTTTTTTTTACTCACAACCGACGGCAAATCAACACCACGTACCTACAATGCAGAAAATCTGGGTTAAAATGACAACAAATTGAAATATACTAAATAAACAAAAGTAGGTCCAACGGGATATCTACAAATTGAAATTGGAATATTCTTCCTACATGGATATTTCCTTCAGTTTATAATAAATGAGAGGAAAGATAAATGCAAAAAGTATATTTTATTTTATTCTGCTTTACCTTTATGAATTCTTCTCCCTCAATAGCTATTTGTCTTACATTATTTTTTATTTGTCAATCCTTCAAATTCTCCCTCTCTGAGAGTCTGCACAATCTGCAAGTTCGTATCTTTGAGCGATTTCCCCAGAGGGCGCCTCAAAAGTTCCGCTTCATGATAGTACTATGTAATATATATAAACGGTGATTTTTTAAGAGCTTGTTTTTTGAAAATTCAAAAAAACACAGAAACTTGTAAAAAGTGAATGAAATTTTTATTTGGATCGATAAATCAATTTCTGCCATTTACTTTTTAAAAATAATTTCACTTAAATGTTGCCCGCGGCTACGGTTCAGGTAGTCCATTCTGAAGGTCTAATTTTGGGAAACTTTTTCACACATTTCGGCCGGAATCTCACCAATGACGCGTTCAATGTTGGCGTCCAAGGCAGCAATCGTGTTTGGCTTGTCCCCATAGACAATAGACTTAACATAGCCCCACAAAAAATAGTCTAACGGGGTCAAATCACATGATCTTGGTGGCCAATTGACTGCGCCAAAACGTGAGATCAACTGCTCACCAAATTCGCCTCTCAATTGATGCATGGTTTCGCGTGCAGTGTGGCATGTGGCACCGTTCTGTTGGAACCACATGTCGACCGAGTTCAATTCTTGCATTTTCGGCAAAAAAAAATCTGTTATCATCGAACGGTACCTTTCTCCATTGACCGTAACCCTGCGGCCTTCATCGTCCTTGAAGAAGTACGGCCCAATGATGCCGCCTGCCCATAAACCGCACCAAACAGTGCATTTTTCGGGATGCATTGGTAGCTGCTGAATTGCCTCTGGCTGCTCTTCACTCCAAATACGGCAATTCTGCTTATTCACGTATCCATTTAGCCAAAAATGAGCCTCGTCGCTGAAGACAATTTTGCCGGACGTAGCTTGCGAAACACATTTTTCACGAGCACGAATTTTGATAATAAATTTCAATAATTTGCAAACGTTGTTCAGGCGTAAGTCTATTCATGATGAAATGGCAAACAATACTGAATCGAAATGTCAAATGTTTGTGGAATTTGTCATGTGTTACAATGGATTTTTGTTGGGTTTGGTGCAAGAAATTATCTTACACAGCGTTGGTGTGATTTTTTGTTTTGGCTCATATGAACTCTTTTCTTGTACAAATGGTTAATAAGCAGATTTGTATGGATTTTTGTTGGGTTTTTGTGCATGAATTTACCTTGCAAACCTGCACGAACGTAAACTTGATGGGATTTTTTTTATTTTTACTCTGTTCACATTATGTTGTTTCTCGTGTAATTATATAAATGGTCTTTCGTGCGAGCAGATGCAATGACTTAATTTGAATTATTGGAAGGTAATAATTATTGCGTTCAAATAACTTACAAATACATACATAGCCATAGGTAGCTGGTTAGACGAACATAAATTTGAAGAATGAAAGTATGTGTATCCATAATTGTTTTTTGTATTATGGTTTGACAATGCGCCCCCAAATCTTGACGCACTGTGAATTTGCACATCCTGCACATATGGTGGGTCCGGCCCTGTTTATCCTTATACATTATATCTAATCATCATCATTTTTTATGTGTCCTTATTAATTGCTGGGTTTCTTGAATGTGTTGTGTGGCTTTACTTTTCAATAAGAATTGTGCGCACCAATGTGCACTTATCATCCTTATTAATTTATCGATGGTTGTATCTAATAAGTGCAATGAGAGGTAATCTGTAGTCGAAGTTAATAGGAATAATATGCGCACGATGTTAAACATTTTTTGTAGATATAGTACTGGATTACAGGTGTGTCATATCTGAGTTTAGATTTTTGTTTGAAGGTTCGAATGTTGATGGTATTTGTGTTTCTGAGACGTGGTTTTCATCTGATGTTAGCAATGCTGTGTGTAACTTGAATGGTTTTAGGTGTTTTAGATCTGATAGAATTGGGCGTGTTGGGGGAGGGGCTGATGTTTATGTGCGTTCTGAGTTAAGCTGAAGGTTATTACGAGAGTCTACTAATTGCTGTGAACTAGAGTACCTTCTCATTGAAATCAATCGCAAAGAGAATAAAATCCTGCTTGGCTCTGTGTACAGGCCGAATCGCTACATCAACATTACACCGCTATTTACTGTAATTGATGAATTGTCACATATGTCGCTGTTTGTTATTATTGTTGGTGATTTGAACATTAATATTTTGGCGGAATCGTCTCTTGCGGAAAGTATGACAACTTAACCTTATGTCGGTAAATACATCTACTTCTACTCATCTTACGAAACAAAATACTACACTTCTTGATTAATTTTTGGTAAGGTATACTCATAAAATTCTGAACTAGAATCAAATGTCTGCTCCTGGTTTTTCCCGTCACGATCTTATCCATTTAACTTACCAATGTGAACCTAACATGGTTAACACCGAAAAATCCTCTAGAGACTTTAAGCGTATTAACATGGTTTTACTAAAAGAGGATTTAAAATCTGTAGAATGGTATCGCGTATATGAAATGTCATCCGATGATCAAGTTGACTTTATTCAGTCCTCCTTGAGTAATGTTTTTAATTATCATGATCCACTTGTAACAACAAAGCCTTATACAACTAATCTCTCTTGGTTTACTAACAAAGTAAAAGATTTGATCTGCAAGCGTAACCTTGCCTACTAAAACTGGAAGCGCTTTCGTTTAGATGTGTTGCTCCATTCATATCGAGCTCTACGAAACAAGGTCATATATGAAATACGTGAAGCTAAGAAACGTTTTTATGCAAACAAGACTTGAGCCCTCTCGCGCAAAAAGCAAGCTTTGGAAAAACCTTTAGGAGATTGGAGTGGGAAAACAATTAAACAGTGATCTTGCAAATGTTGACTCCAATGATTTAAATAAAGCGTTTACCTCACTTCCCCCACTGGCAGCATTGAACCTGCACAAACAGTGCATTCATTATTCAACACATTATCTGAGATGTTGGTTTTGATGAAATTCATCCGGTATTCATAAAAGCTATTCTTCCAATTATTTCGAAATATATAACGCACTTGTTTAATACAATTTTCATGTCAGGTACCTTTCCCAGTGCATGGAAACACACACAAATAATTCCTGTACTTAAAAGCGGAAACGAATTCAGACCTATTGCCATTTCACCATACATATCAAATGCCCTGGAACGGTTATGAGCAACCAAATACCAAGGTTTCTTAAAATCAATAATTTACTTTGCCCAAATCAGTCTAGTTTTTGAGCCAAACATAGTTGTACGACAGCATTCATCAAAGTAGTGGAGGAAATCAGGGTATCTGTGGATAGTAATCAAGTGACTTACCTTACATTGTTCGACTTTTCCAAAGCTTTTGATACGTTAAACCATGATATTCTATGTAGAAAACTAATAACACAGTTCAGGTTTCCCTGTCTTCTACTAATCTTATCTCTTCATATTTAAGTAATAGATTTCAAACAGCTGTTGTTAACAATTCAGTATCCAACTTCCTTGCTTTGAGCCACGGTGTTCCACAGGTATCGGTATTGGGTCCATTGTTTTTCTTGATGTACATTAATGACCTCCCTTCGTGCTCACTGAGTTGTGCAATTGATATGTATGCAGATGATGTTCAGCTCCGGAAAAGTTGCTTGTTGCGACTTGTCGAAAATGGCGCTTGGAGATGAATGAGGATCTTGATAGAATTGCGCGCTGGTCACGATTAAATTCAAAAAATTGAATCCGTCTGAATGTATTGTTATCTCATGAAATGCTGTAGATACATCGTATTTTCCTAAAGTTTATCTGAACAATACAGCCATAGAATATGTTGAATCAGCCAAAAACCTTGGATTACTCTTTAACAAAACCCTTATCTTATCTTAACCCATATTACGGTAATAGTCGGTAGATTATATGGAGGTCTTCGTATGCTTTGGGCTACGCAGAAAATCACACCTATCAATACAAGAAAAATCCTTGTCAATACGTTATTGATCCCAATTGTATTATACGGTTGTGTGTTAGCGAAAAAACTGTGGTTATGTTAACAAACGTAAGTTAAATGTTGCTTATAATAGTATAGCACGCTATATCTATGGCCGAAGAAGGTTTGACCATATTTCATCCTTCTCTAAGTCAATACATGGACTTATTTGAAAATATCCTTAAACAAAGGACTTTAACCTTACTAGATAATGTAATGCAAACACATCAACCATCATACCTTTATAACAAGATTTGTTTCCCGCGTTCCAATAGAAGTTGTGATCTTGTACCAATTATACATACATCTCTAGTCTCTGAGCGTATCTTCTTTATATATGCGAGCAGATTATGGAATTCTCTTCCCCGACCTATTAGATTGGTGAGCTCCTGGACCATTTTCAAAGTAAGCCTCAGGCAATTTTTAGAGACATTTTCTTTATGATGGTTTTTTTCTTCTTTTTATATATAACTTTGATTATAATTTTTTTCTTTTTAATTTTTTATTTTGTAAATATTTCTCTTTTTTCTTTTTGTTTCTTGCTTTTATTTTTAAATAATACTAAACGCAAATCAAAACATGTATTAGAACTATATATTTTAATTCAATGGAATTTTGTTGTTATTGCTGATTTTTTTTTCTTGGTAATACTATACAAATCATTAATCGCTGTAACCTGTACAAATTAAGAAGATCCTGTATCTTACTGTGTAAGACTAAATACAAAAAACTTACATCTTTTTTCTCATGCACCGGTTGATGGTAGGTTGATGGTAATGTGAGTGTAATTATCCTATTTTGGGAAAAAACTTTGCTGTTCTTTGCATCCCTTCCTTGACTTGCTGAATAGTTTTTTGCTACCGCCGCTACCGAATTTATTTATTTATTTTCGCCAATCAAGCTACATAGCTTTAAGTAGACTAATTTAAAACTAAATAACTTATTTATACAATCAAACTAAAATATGTACATATTTACAATAATCTCAATACATCCTTCTTAATAACAACCCTACTTTTATTAAAATCAACAACATTTTCAAATTCATTAAAAGCATTACAAGAATTAGAAATTGGATTATGTTTTGCATAACTTGTACTATGATACGGAACATATAAAAGATTACCATCTCTTGGTCGCAAGCTACGAGTAGGTGCATAAATATTATACAATGACAATAATACCGGACAATTTATATTAGAACTGAGAACATCGAAAGCAAAAAGCGCAGAATATAGTTTTCTTCTATGGACTAGAGGTTTTAAATCAATTAAAGCTCATCTTTTTTCATTAGACGGAATTTCCTCATTTCTGAAAGTCTTCCGTAATGCAAATTTGGTAAATTTTTTCTGGATTTTTTCAATCCGAAGGTTACTTGATTGAGTATAGGGATTCCATATAACGCAACCATATTCCAGAAGTGGTCTGACAATGGATAAATATAACGTTTTGAAAGTATATAGATCTTCAAAAGATTTTAAATTTATAATTATAAAACCCAACATAGAATTAACTCTAGAAATAACATTATCGACTTGGAGAGAAAAACTCATTTTTGAGTCAAAGATAACTCCAAGGTCTTTTTGACTTGTTAATTTTTGTAAATATTGATTATCAATTTGCAATTGTAACATAAAGGATTAACTATTCTAGAAAAAGTGACAACACTGCACTCATTATTGTTGAAATACAATCCATTCAATCAATCAACAACATTTTTAAGATCAACCTGAATTTTACTTGAGTCTAATGGAGACCTTATGCAGCTAAAAATGTTTAAGTCATCAGCATACAAAAGACAATTTGAAAAAAGAAATATAATATAGGAAGATCATTAATGAACAGAATAAAAAGGAGGGGTACAATACGGCTTCCTTATGGTACACCAGAAAAATTATCAATTCCATTGGAAATAACATTACGAATTTTCAAAAATTGTTTTCGACCAACTAAATAACTATTAATCCATTTGAGAAGAATAGGGTGAAATCCAAAGAGTTCAAGTTTTTTCATAAGAACATTGTGCTGTACTCTATCGAAAGCTTTTGAAAAATCAGTGTAGATAACGTCAACTTGCAAACAGCTTTCCAAGCTTTGAAGACATTAATTGGTGAACAGAGATAAATCTGTTGTTGTTGATCTACCACTCATAAATCCATGCTGGTGTACCGAAATATGATTTCGAACCAAACTATAAAGTTTCATTTTCGCTATCGCTTCAAATACCTTGGGAACTAGTTGGAGTTTAGCTATTGGTCTATAATTTTCTACCAAACTCTTAGATCCAGATTTATGCATTGGAGAATCTTTCCGGGTGCTACAGAAAAACTATTGTCTAGAGATGATAAAGCCGTCAGTACATCGTCAAAAGATAAACAAATACTATCCTCATCAATAAAGGGTTATCCATTTTGCGGTTTCAAAAGTATAGGGCTGGAATTCGACGTCTGTCAAACTAAGTTGGTAAACCAATTTTTTTTTTCAGTTGAAAGTCTGAAATTTACGAAAATGGATAGCTTATCTATCGCACAACGCACAAAAATTGTTAAAACCTACTACAAAAATGGTTATTCTGCCACATCCACATATCGTGCCTTAAGAGGAGATTATGGTTTACATAATCGTCCAACTACGCAAGCAATTGGCAAAATTGTGAAAAAATTTGAAGAGACTGGATTGGTAACAGAAGGCCTGTGCATCATTGTTTCGCTCGTACTACTGAAAATATCGCTGCCGTAAGTGAAAGTGTTGCCGAAGACCCGAATGTGTCGATTCCTCATCGTTATCAGGAATTAGGACTCTCTTACGGCACATTATGGCGTATTTTGCGGATCTACACCTACATCCATATAAAGTCTAGCTCACGTAACAACTGAAGCCACCTGACCATTCACAACGCATGGGTGCTTGAACAACAGGCGGTGGACGGCGATTTTTCGAACAAAATTTTCTTCAGCGACGAAGCACATTTCTCACTCGGTGGGTATTTTAATAAACCAAATTGTCGTATTTGGAGTTCTGAGAATCCTCAAGTAATTGAAGAGAGGCCATTAGATCCACAAAAGTCACTGTTTGGGGTGATCTTTGGACCTTACTTCTTCGAAAACGACGATGGAACGACTGTCACCGGAGCGTTATGGTGATATGACCGGTCGGTTGACTTTTTTTTGCCTGCTATTGAAGAATACGACTTGGAGAATATGTTTTTCAACAAGACGGTGCCACATGCTACACAACTCGAGCAAATATGGCTTTATTGCAAGAGACATTTCCTGGCCGCGTAATTTCTCGTCGTGGCGTTATCAACTGGCCACCAAGATTATGCGAATTGACACCGCTGGACTTTTTTTTCTGGGGCTACGCGAAAGACCGTGCTTATGCAGATAAACAACTCTTGAGCACTTGAAAACCAACATTCGTCAAATTGTCAAATGTTTGATCAGAATTAATATTCAACTCAATAAAATTAGATTGTTACAAATCTCATTAAATACTCCTTTGTAAGTTACGTTAGATGGAATCCCATGCGATTTACGTTTTGTATTCAAAAATGACCAAAAACATTTGGAATTACTTTCAATTTTTGACTCAAGAGACCAAATATAATGCTTGTAAGTAAACTCTCTCAGGTACTCATATTCTTTCCTAGCTTGATAAAATTTATCACGCAAAGAAACCGAAATCTTACTTTTTTATGGAGCTTATTCATAGCATTTTTCAGTCTTGATAAACTTTTAATGAACCATACAGGTCTCTTTGAATTCTTCAAATATTTTATTGGAACGAAAGTTAAGATCGCCGAATCTAAAATGTTTCTAGTATAAATTTGTTGTCAATCACATAATTCAAAATAATTATTCATAGATACAAAATCAGCATTCTTAAATCATGTTACCTTATTACATTACAAGAAAATTGGGATTCTATTAAAACAGAAAAGTTAAAAGTAATTTGAAGTGCCTTGTGATGAACACTATTTTGAAGTAAGTTAAAATTAGCTTCATCCAAGCTAGCTAGCTAGCTAACAAAAAATATATATAATTCGTGGAATTGTTTCTTATGCGATTGCTATAAATACACTTTTTTGTTGTATAATTACACTAATCTTCGTATTTTCGTCTGGGCGTTTCAGTCCATGTAGTAAGTAAACACATATTGTGTTCTTGGATTGCCACATGAGTTTGATTCTTAAGAATTTTCCATAGACTTTTCTATATAGATACCGAACTCATAGGTACTTTGCCCTGCAGACAAAATGAAGCATTTTCCTTCTTGGAGATTTTCTTGAACTTTTTTCGGATCGATCGTTGATTTTATTCTTCTGGGCGAAATTGTTTTGATGTTAAGGAAATAAAATAT
The DNA here is from genome assembly GCA_910595825.1 of Philhelius pedissequus. Taxonomy (NCBI): domain Eukaryota; kingdom Metazoa; phylum Arthropoda; class Insecta; order Diptera; family Syrphidae; genus Philhelius; species Philhelius pedissequus. The sequence goes on from OU343161.1 coordinate 158,572,072, forward strand.
TAATACATAGTTACTGCTGCTTGTCACAGTGGCGGATGAGAGGAATGACATTTTATTTCGAAAGTTTTCGAACAAATTTTCGATGAGATGAGAGTTATGACTTAAGAGTAGTCGCGACGACTCATAAGTCTTATGAGCGGGAGCGCTTCGCAAATATCGGCCTAGGTGTGCTGCACCATCAACAAAAAGAAAAACCTGCATTAGGTTGGATCTGATCATGTGGGCTCAGTGGCGTGATGCGCAGTGCGTTGGCTACTAAGCGGCTGGTCATGGTTCAATACACGATGAAGGACCAAGAAGTTTTTCAATTAAAATGAAAAAGTAGACCAGCACCACTAAAGCAAAGGAATCTGATGATCGACCTTGGCAAGTCGTGAAATAGCTATAATTCTAGCCAAACATAATTGAGAAAAAACTTGGTGGTGGCACACTCAAGTTGTTTTTGGGCATTCAAAGTCATTAAAATGAAAAAGAAAATAATAATTTACTTGTAAGTTTTAGTTTTTAGTTTTTAGTTTTAGTTTAGTTTGTTTCATCAATCAGATTACAATCTTTATAGACTAGATAATTAATAACATAATTGTTGGGGGCTATATACTTATAAAATTAAATAAATTAAATAGATATTACAATGATTGATATTTTTTATTTACAATTATTCATACAATTAATAAATACAAATTTATGAAGTTTATTAGGAAGTGATGGTTTGAATATTATTGAACAAATATTTTTTAAAAGTATCTCTCGAAAAATCAAGATTAAAATCAATCCTATTGCAAATTAAATTAACCTCTCTTGTGCAACGCGTGATGGGTTCATTACGGCGATAATGTGTATGATGAAACTGCTTATAAAATTGAAACCGGTAGCGTGTAGTTCTAGAGGGTGTGTTGACACAATTAACTAGTGTTAATAAAGGAGGACAATTGATATGAAATGTTACTATGTCTCTTATAAACATAACTGAAAAATAGGCCCGACGATCATTAAGGGAAAGCATACCAAATAATAAACATCTGCTATGATAAGAAGGCCGTGCAATCCTCCAATTAAGCTTATAAAAAGCATATCTTGTAAAATTCTTCTGAACTTTTTCAATTCTGTTAATTGAATTATTATAATAAGGGTTCCAAACAATGCTACAATATTCAAGAACTGACCTTACCAGATAATTGTAAATAAATTTTACAGTATATGAATCTGAGAACTCTTTGGTGTTTCTTTTTAGAAAACCAAGCATTTGATTTGCTTTGTTTATAATAAAATCATAATGTGGTAAAAAAGAAAGGTTTGTGTCTAGTATAACTCCTAAATCTTTCTTCCTAGTAACGCGTTCTAAATTTGTCTGATTGATATTATAATCAAGCACTATGGGATTAGAATTTCGAAATCATGACAAAACTTGATATTTCAAAACATTTAACAAAAGGTAATTTTTCTTGCACCAGTTATCGAGCTTCGACAGGTCTTTAAAAAGAAGAAAACAGTCCGTTTTACTAGTAATCTTACGGTAAAGTTTGAGGTCATCCGCAAACAAAAGGCAGTTTGAATTTTGAAAAACATCCGCTATATCATTTACAAATAACAAGAACAATACCGGACCCAAATGGCTTCCTTGCGGAACACCTGCTGGGACCGAGACAAATTTTGAGAGCGAACTATCAACTTTTACTATTTGAACTCTACCAGTTAAATATGATTCTATCCATTTTAATAAGGAAGAGTGAATGCCAAGAGAAGATAGTTTATTTAATAAGATTTGGTGGTTGACTCTGTCAAATGCCTTTGCAAAATCTGTAAAAATAATATCTGTTTGAAAACCATTTTTCATATTTGTTATGATATAGTTGCTTATTAATGATAAGTTTGTTGCCGTTGATTTCCCTACTACAAACCCATGTTGAGAAACTGAAATATGTTTCTGAAAGAAATCAGTTAGCCTTTTGCATACTAGCTTTTCAAATACTTTCGGAATACAAGAAATTTTGCAAATGGGTCTATAATTAGTTATATCCTGTTTTGAGCCAGATTTAAAAAGGAAATATACCTTCCTGCAGTAAATTTCTTTCAAATAACAAAATTCTTTGACCAGGCCTAAAGTAAAAACCACCTCCACGGTGTGGTGCGGAAAAGGGTTTTATATGAATAAAAAAAGACAACCAATTCTCCATTAAATTCAAAATGGTGACTAAAAGTCCAGTGGTGTTTTACGAAAATCGATTTTTAGATTACTAATGATCCCCCCAACAAACTATTAGAGAAAATTGTACGAGTCAATATTTTTTTTTTTAATTTAACTATATACCTGTAAGACCTAAGGCCTTTTAAATGCAAACTGAATTGTACGGCACTAGTTTGGTATAGTGGATTTGAGAACCAGGCATTGACGGTCTCATTTTAACCCATGGGCGGCATCCAATTAAAATTGGAGGTGTAGAAAAGAATGCGCCTAGCGTAGAGATCGAAACCACACGTCCTAGTTAGCAATCAAGGACTTTATCCACTACGCCACTGCCACCCAGATTTTATTGTCCGAGAAGGGGATCAAAATCCACTAAACAGTTTTCATTAATATTAAGACTAAAGTTGTAGAAAATTAAATTTGCTACAAATTTTACCTTCACTTTTTTGTCAGAAATCGAAAATGGCGAAGTTATTAGCCAAAATAAAATGTTCATTAAATTCAAAAGCGGTTGAAGTTGCAGCGCGTTTTCCCCGGAAACCGAAATTAAGACTACTAATGACACCCCCCAACGAATTGTGAAAGAAAATTGTACGAATTAATTTTTTCGGTTTCAAATGTTTAATCCGACTGGAATATTGTGCTTAATAAGTATGCATAACTGATTGATATTTCTTTCATCTATTTAGTGTATGCAAAAGTGTTGTTCAATGAAATTTTAAAAGTTACATACAAAATCGAAATTGATTGTAATGCACAATATTAATGGTTCAAAATATGGGCAATGATTTATGAGCTATCACGCTTAATACCGTTTATTAAAAAACTCTTGAAGAAAAATAAGTTAAAAACAATTCAAACAAATTTACGCCAAAATTACACAACTTAAACACTCGGCAACAGGTGTTGGATGTACTAAAGAACCTTAAACTTTGAGCCACTTTGCGCCATTGTTATTATTATATTATAGCTTTTATTCTCATATTATTATGTTTAATATTACGGTTTTTATTAATATTATTATTTTTAGCTTAACGTTCCAACATTATTTATGCAAGTTGCTCTTGACGAAGGTCCTGTTCCGCAAATTAAATACCAATATGCAGAGCTAAATAAATTACATCAAGTTGTTTCTCATTTAGTAAGATGTAGTGATATTTCTGATAGATGTCAGAGTTCAAACCAAAGTGCGAAGCCAATGCCAAATATTTACAAAGATACAAGCATGGAGTATGAAGAACTAGTTCCGCTTTCACAGGAAGGGTCTGATCTTCTCTTCATCCGAACTAGGTAAGTATTACAACAGAAGTGCTTCCTTTTTCTACAAATAAATATTTGTTTTTGCTTTTGAAATGCAACAGTTAAAAATGGCCACATTCAGATTATATAGTTGACTTGAAAGTAAGGAAATTTTCTGGAACTGCTTAAAAGTATCAGAGTATTTCGAATCCGTGCTTCCCAAATACACCCGGATTAGAAATTCAAACCTTAAGAACTACCCGGCTAGTGTCGGATATCTCATATCACATGAAGTGCATGCGTTAATTTTTCTTAATGAATTGTATATGCAGTCAAGGAATTTTATAATTATAATGTCAGGGATTCTGAAGGAACCCTGACCTTGTATCGACTAATAAGAAAATTGTATAACATAACAAAAGACTCATTTTTATCAAAAAAAATATTGATGTTTATCCTTGCAAGATCAAATAACGGTAAATGTTTGAAGTAAGCCTCAAAGTATGATATTGATAAAATGTGAAAAATTATTGCTTTCAACGCCAGTTGACTACGTTGTATAAATTCATAATATAATATTATGGGAGTGGCCGTAGCGCGATAGTTGTGTGTTCGCCTATCAACCTCATGGTCACAGGTTCGATCCCTGTCGTAGTCTATGTCCTCTTATTTTTCCATTACAAACCAATTTTAAATTAAATGTCAGTTGCTGGCTTATTCATTACATGATGTTTAGGATAGATCTAACAACATGCGATTGAGTAAGAGTAGTATACCGATGAATATGACAATGAATGAAAAAAATAATGCAAATTATAAGGGACATAGATAAATAAGATACGGAAATTTCTCCGCATTAGTACAGCCTCCAGCCCTGGCGATACAATCTGAGACAACAACCACCTGCAGTCTCAGAATATCGCGCCACACATCTTTCCTATCTTTCTTTCTCTTCCTAACCTAACGCCTGCGCTGTGTTTAAACATTTAAAGGGTAGAATAATCCCTTGCGCGCGTGTAGATTATAACAAAAAAAGTAACAATAAAGAAACATCCCAATTTCTAGAGGCGATGGCAGTTTTTCCGAAATTTTCAAAATAAATGCCCGACTGGCAATGGAGCGGTAATACTGACCAATAGACACCATAACTCCAGACAACGTCTCCGGCGTTAACTAAGGAACTGGAAAGCGACGAAATTCAAGATGATGATCCAAGCCCACCTGCAAAAAAGAAAAGGAGCAATCCTTTCAGTAGATGTAGTACACTAGCTATATTCATACCGTTCTTACTACCCATAGTCATATGCAGTCAGCTCATTGTATCACCGTTCAATTCTCAACCGGGAATTTATTTTGAAAATCTTGGAACGTCTGCCATCGCCTCCAGCAATTTTTGATATTATTATGATGTGAACACGTATTGGACGGGGTATCTGCCAATTAGAAATTGTACCAAGAAGATTATCAACATCTGTCACTTATTGCCTAACAAAAACGAGACCTGGGAACTATATCCCACGTTATTCTACTCAATGAAGAATTAAAAAAGGGAAATGATCTACTCTCAGTAACTAGCAACCGGAGAGTTCGCCGCGGAGCATTTAATTTCGTGGGCAATATAGCTAATGTCTTATTTGGAGTTCTGGACTCGGATAAAATGTCAGAATCAATTATTAAAATACACCAGGACGAGGGCCACCTCCTACATCTGATTCAAAACTAAACATCAATCATTGACGCCACTATAAAAATAATGGAGCATACAGAGCAACATCCCGCTTCCAGAAAATTATGAGGAGCTCCTACAGTTTGCTACGCTCATTGATGGCATTAGACAAAAGTATCATGAGGATCAACTGCGCCAGCCTTTCAACTCATTAGCCTTACAGTTAATCCTAGCCTCGTCACAAGTGCAAAGTACTCAGGCCGCTTTGATAGATGTAATGATTGACACATATCACGGTAAGATAAATCCGCAACTACATCACCTTCTCAACTTCGACAAGAATGTCTTCGTATTAAAGCAAGTCTACCTTTATCACTGAGGCTTCCAGTCGCACTACCTGACGTACTTAAACTGTATCACCTCATGGGCATTCTTGGCAGGGCACTAATAGATCATATAATTTTCAAGCTTACTCTACCGCTAATTAGTCTTGATGATTTTGAGTTATTCAAGATCATGCCAGTGCTTGTGGATGGTGCATTTTTATACTATAAAGCCGTCACAAAGTATATTATGGCCACTTTACACCGCGACGGAATTCCAGCAATGCTTCTCCCTGACTACACAAAGACATATCTGCAATCAAAATCATCCAGTTTATAGACGAGGATCTATGGAATCAAAACGACACTACTAAATATATAAGATTTTCTAGAACTAGAAGGCACTACTATAGTAAAACTCTTACAAAGAAATAATATCCTTATACTACCGAGTTACATTAATTGCAACAAGTGGAAAGATGATTTTGAAAAATTAAGCAACTTAATGAATCACATGACCAGTAAAAGTGTCATTTTAATTGGGGATTTCAATGCCAGATTAAGTAAGATGCAAATACACACCGCACAACATATAAACAATACTCTTATCTCAACAACCAACCGAATGTCTAAAGATGATATCTGCAATGGTTTAGATCTTTTGGAAATGCTGCAAATGTATGAAAGTATAGTTTTGAATGGTTGCACTTATGGAGATACAGAGGGCCACTACACTTTCGTTGGATGACAAGGGAAATCTGTTATCGACTATTGCACAGCAAATAAGGATTGGTTGAACTTGTTTACAAAATTAGTACTTGAGTATAAAACCCATTCAGATCATATGGCTCTCGTATTCGAACGGAACAGCGAAAATACATTACAACATCAAAACCTAAAGCTACTACCAAGACTTAAATGAAGAATGAAATTTTGAATACCTACCAAAATAATCTAGATATACATAGCTATGAGTACTTATCAGTTACTGAATCTATTGAGTTGTTTTCAAAAGAAATAATATCGTGTATAAGAAATTTTTCACCAGCTCAACCGGCTGGTTGTAGTACAAAATTCAAAAATAAGTGGTTTGATAAAGAATGTATGAATGCCAGAGAAAAATCATTTTATTTTACAAGCACTACGACTGTTATACCGAAGAACTAAGAAAATGGTATGTTGACTCAAATACCAAGTACAAGCAATTATGTCGCAAAAAACTGAATTTGAAAAAAGTCAAGCTAATTCGTTTAGTTTGGCCAGTAATTCAAAAGACTTCTGTAATTTAGCAAAAGAAATAAATGTATCCAACTTTGTAATTGGTAGTCACATGTCCGTAGATCATCTTTTATACCACTTCAAAAACATGCCCTCCCGTAAGTCGGATTTATCACTTGCTGATGCAGAACCAATGGTTCTAGAAGAAACTTTGGACTCTGAAGTACGCGTAAATGAAAAAAAAATCGTACTACAAAAAGCAAAAGATGGAAAAGTACCGGGCGAAGACGGAGTTCCATATGAGTACTTCAAAAATCCAAACCAGCTTTCATTAATAAGCTAAAGCAGCTTTTCAACAAAATCCTTTCAAGCGGCTTTATTCCATCTTCATTCAAAAAATCTGTTATTTTCCCTATTCATAAGAAAGGTGATACAAACAACGTCGAGAATTATCGGGGAATATCATTTATGACCGTTATGGCCAAAATATTTTGTGGTGTTCTAGTGAACAGAATAGAAAAGTGGGTTGATAATAACAACATTTTAACTGATTTACAAGCCGGTTTTACGGAAAATTATTGTACTGGGGATCAGATGATTGTTTTAGCGTCAATTGTCAAAGCATTCCAAGCCATAAAAAAGAAGATTTACGCCTCTGTTAATTTTAAGGCAGCTTTCGACCTTGTGAATAGAAGTGCACTTATGTATAAACTCTCTCAACTCGGAATCTCTACAAAACTTTTAAATGTATTAAAGAATATGCGATAGATCTACGTTCTCAAGGGTTTGATACTAACGCTGGTGTTAAACAAGGATGCCCTCCTCTGAGTGCTTTGTTGTTTGCATTGCTTATTAACGATATTGGCAAATATCTTCCTGGTGGGATTCGGATAGCTGAAACTACAGGCAATGTTCTTCTGTATGCAGACGTTCTGGTGATTCTCTCAGAGTCACCAGAAAATTTGCAGCTTATGATAAATCGATTATCAACATACTGCAGCACATTGGGACTAACAATAAATGCTGAAAAATCCAAAATCATGGTATTCACAAGATCTTCTCACAGTTTGGTTAGAGAAAGATGGATCTTCAATGATCATCGTCTCGAAGTCACTAAAGATTACAACTATTTAGGCATCAAGTTGAACAAAACGATGGATTTCATAAACCACCTAATTGAAAAATCGAAGTCTTCACAAAGCTTGATGAATATGGCATGGAGGAATATTTTCTCAAACAAAAAATGTATTGTTGTCAGCTAAATACAATATATTCGAATGTGTTGTTAAAACACTGCTCTGCTATGCGGCACAAGTTTGGGGAGAGGATGAATTTGAAGTTGTAGAAAAGCTCCAAAGAAATTTCATAACAAACTTCTTAATCTACCAAATGGAACACCTAACTACGCAATGTAATTGCAAAAAGGAATTGCTAAACTATTTACTTACATCGTTAAGCAGCAGGCAGCCTACATCTATAAAGTTGCTTCACATTCTGATGATCGCTCGACTAGGAAAATGCTCTTTTATGAAATGCGGAATAAGGACTGGTGGATTGTAAAGCGGAAAAATATTGGCGATAACTTAGGAGAAGGTATTCAATTTGATTTGAATAACTTAGTTCAACTAAAGAAACAGCCTTATAACGTTATTCAAAAATACGAGTACTTTCTTCGAGAAAAATTAGTAGCAGAAGCTATGCAGTCTGAGAGCAGAATAATTTACTCACAACTCAATCATAACCTCATGAGCAATAATTACTTCCAAGACGCATTCAGCTATAAGGAAATAACGCTAATATTCAAATCCAGATGTGAACTTTTAATCCTAAATGGCAGTCCATACAACGGAAACTTCCAGCAATTCTGTACCCTCTGCAACATTAAAGCAAAAGAAGATTGCTTCCATTTTATAAGCATTTGTCCAGTATTAAAACACCAAAGACTAAATTTCTTCGGAAAAAACAGCCTTACGATGCAAGAAACAATAGATTTATTAAATGGTGTAAATTGGAAATTATTATATGGTTTTCAATTTCATAGTATCGCAATCTTTTAATGACTGAATTCATTTAAATCAATTCATTTAAATATTATTAAACAAAAAATTAAACGTTTTATATACTTTGCCAACTGACCTGACGGCTATGTCAAAGCTTGAAATTCGTTATGTTTATTCAATTGGAATGAAAAATTGTAAAATAAATGAATTACTTACTTACTTACTTAGACGAGGATCAAAAATAAATGCTTGCGAATTCCACTATCTAAGCCATCGCCAACAGGCTCCACCATGCCAGGTAACTATTACCAACGAAGGGCCCCACTGGATTCAACTTCGCAATACCAATGAATGGATTTACGTCTTAAAAAGGCAAACCACGTTAAATATTGTCTGCAATTGGACGGTCGTACAAACCGGGTTAAAACGATCAGGGAAAGTTACACTTCAGCCCAACTGTGAATGATCCAATAAATTTAAGTGGGCATTCAACCTACCCATCATTATCAAGGATGTCTTTTTCACCGACAACAAATCTTACGGATATGACCATACCGGAAAGATTGAATAGAATAGCTTATCAGCCTCTCAAATACAAAACGTATATGCGGGAACTGGAATCACTCAAACAGAAGCTACATAACCTCACGGCAACATATCACACTAATGAAATCAACCACTTCGCTATGGCTTACCTTGGATGTGTGTTCTCACTTATGGTAGTAACTTTTTTTCTGTAGAAGCTTTGCCGCAAACACTTCAGGGTGAAAACGAAAAACAACAGTAACCAGATTATCGGAAACCAAGACCCCAAAAACATTGAATTTGAAATATAGTCATAAGTTTGAACGCAGTTCAATTCGGGGAGTATGTATAGCTACATTGTATATTTTTTATATGTGCATATAATATCATGTATAAATTCACAACATGTAACCAACAAACAGCTTCACTGTATGTTTTATTCTATTTTAAACAGCTTCACTATTCACTTTTGGTTTACTTTTGGTTTCAAGTCACCAAATTATTCGCATAACTAAATACATTTCTCAGCTGAATTTTACATTTAATTTCCAACGGCTTCAATAATAAATCATCATCAAATTACAGGTAAGCCTGTCTGGCGAAATATAAATTTGTGACTTGCAAATAATTATTTTGTTAATTAAGCATATTTTAGGTATAAATAGTATTGTAAGAAATAAAATAGTTGTCATTCACCACTCAACCGCTTTAGCTTATTGATTGGTCTTTCAGATAACTTATACTATTGCTTTCCCCAACCCGCGGTAAGAAGCAATAAGTTTAAATTAAAGTTTCTACACGATAAATTCTACTTGGAGATATTCTGGTGTAGCGCCTGAACTATCTCTTGTCGTCAGATTGAATCACTTTGGCCGACAAAGAACGACAAGATCTTACATTTGAAAATTCGTTTTTAAGACCTCTTCACCAAGGGGATATTTCCTTATATGGCCTTCTGAGGCCAGTGTCTGTAGATATTTTGTGGCTATATACAGTGCTGAGGCGGTCCCGTATATGACCGTGTTGAGTTGACACAGTTGTAATTCTCTGATGGCTGTTTTCGTCACAAAATTAATTGAAACTGGCGACCTTGTTGGTCGACGAGTATCTGTCCATACATTTTTTCGATGTCGGCAGTAAATACGTATCGATGAAGCGTAAAACGAAGAAAGGTTGTAAAGAGTTCATCCTGATTGGTCGATAGTAAATCGTTTAGGGAGACATTGGCTGTAGTTTCTGCTGAAACATCGAAGACTACTCGCAACTTTGTTCACGTGCTATCCGGTTTGAGAACACAATGATGGGGTAGGAAATACTGATGTCCATGAATTTCCTTAATATGGATCTCTTCCATGTGTCCAAGCTGGACACTGCTGTTTTTTCTTTGGATCCTTTCTCCAGGGAGTAGAATCTTTGAAGAGAAAGACTCTTTGAATGCATATTTATCTGCTTTAAAAGGAAGTTGGACTACGAACTGTCCTTCCAGATTTGGAAGGTTGTGTTCTCTGGTACTTCTTCTTCTACCTTCCAGAATTTTTCAATATTTTCCTGTATCTGGTCCTTGTTCGAGATACCACAAATGGATGCCTGTGGAACCGTGCCTTTCAATTTGCCTTGAACTATCCATCCGAGATACGTGGTTTGTAAGATTGGCAATCTTGTTCCTAACTGGATCTTTCCTTCCGTGATGAATTGATGGTACATGATGCATTTCTTAGACAGCTTTTCTGTTATGAAGTTGAGCTATGATCCCGAATTGATCAGCCCTCGGCAGTCCATCAGGTTTCCTTTACTGTCTTCAATGTTTTTTAGGGCAGCGCTGAGAAGGACATAACATTTATCTTTTGGAACCACTGCTGCAGCGGAGGTGATTGGATGGGTCACTGTTGAAACGGATGGTTTTGGTTCCTCTTTTCCTTCTTAGACAGAGTTATGTTTGGTAGATTAATAACTGTCTTAGGTATACTGGCTGCTGGTTGCGCTGCATAGATAGTCGGTTCAGTCAAAAATGCGGCTTCGTCCAATTTGGCTGTTAACTGAATGATGTAATTCTGGACGTCATCTTAAAGCTGACAGTACTCCGCTAGGTTGTATCCTAGATAACTTGGGTTTTCAGATAGCTCGTACACTAGCCGATGGGCTTCTTCTACTTCCTCCCAATACTTGTGCAATGTGGTAAGTTTTACATTGCAGTTGGTTTGAGTCCATGTTTCCGGCCTCACATTTGTCAAATTTAACAACAACCGCTGTAATGATTTGACCGTTGTGTTTTTTCTCCGTAGCACTCGGACAACTTCCAAGTATTGTTCTACGATGTTGACGTCAGGTTTTTGTATTTTGGGCTTGGTGCCTGTGCGCTCTTTTGTGCCACAGACTGCTCCTACGGAATCGTCTACTTCCTCGCTTGAAGAGTCTGTTTAATTTCGTTGTAAGGCTCTTAGTTTTTTCATATGTATTTGCTTGCACATATGGGATGTCTGGCTTAACGAAACTCGTGACGTTTGCGTGGTTAGTGTGGAATTCTAACCACAGCGTTTCCAACGCCTGCTACCTTTTTTGCTGGTACTCTGCTGTTTTCCGGTCGGGACCGTCCTTTCTGATGTTCGTCTTAAGCCTCAGTAGATCGTCTGAAATGGTCTTGTGCCTAGCCACGATGGTGAATACCGCCAATTCGTCCATTGAAGCGATGAAATCAGTGGTTTCGATGTTGGAAATAAATGGAAATTCAGACATATGATTATTGTTTGATGTACCAGTGCTTAAAAGCCCTGCTAACGCTTTGTGCGGCTAAAAAATGGAGGTTTGTTTCTAAACCGGCGTAGAGGCCCTGTGTATTGCACGACGCGGTGGCTTATGGTTGATCTAATGTTACAAAAAATCACGTTGCGGTCACCAAATGTACGATCTTGTCGAACTTTGTCGTCCAAAGTGATTCAGTCTGACGACAAGATCGTACATACGTATTGTAGGAAATCAAACGCTTCGTAGACAAGATTCGTATCGTCTGCCAAAGCAGATAGTCTGCCACTACATAACCAGTGCAGGGCAATCCTAACGATCTACCATAAAATACCAAAGCTTATTTGCAATTAAAGGGTTCAGTGATAACTGATAAGCATATAATTTGCAAATAATATTGAAACGATTAACAAAGAAATCATTCACAGGAAATCCAAATCATTTTGTAATATAATAAGCACAAACATGTGTGATGAAAACATAAATAATTGCAACTCGCTATAATAATTTAATTAGAATTGCCCGCTCAATCCGAGTAAAATCTATTATATACCGTTTTCAAACGTCGCGTCGAGAACAAATTCGTCGATCTATAGTGTCGACACGGTTTTTTGGTCGTATGAAATGAAAATGTGTTGACATAGCAGTTCGATTTCTGAAGATGAGATCGAAAAAGGAACGAATTAGTTTACCTGCACAGTTTCTGTGTTTTTTTGTTTTTGGTTGTTGTTGTCGTTGTCTGCTCATGTTGATAATTGACGGTTATCCTTTTTGCATTCTTCTTTTATATATTATAAAAGTGCTTAAATACTTCTTGAAAATAATATGGCGTACAAACATTTTCACTTCACTAATATATTTTTCTATGTAAATTTGAAAGCTTTACTATTTGCCAGTTTTTGACATAAAAATATACAACGGCGTATGCACGTGGGAATGCCAATAAAACAACGAACTACTTTGTCGACATTGTAGATCGATGTGGCGTGTAAAAATGGTAATTAACATGTAATTATGTGCTAATGTTATACTAAACAGCAAACCATGTAGGTATGCACCCTTAAACCGATCATAAAAATTAAAGGCCAAACATGGATGCGTTTATGAATGTTAATTTCAATTCCACGCCATTCAAAGTAGCCGCCATCCATTTGGCTAGGCAGATAAATAGATAGATATCTTTATTGATTATAATTAAAATCAGTTACATAAGGTGTGTTTTGGTGAGAATATAGCACAGTGAAGTAAAACAAATTCAAAAAAACAATCCACAGCAAATGTATTTCTACTTGCTTAGGTATTTAAGGGTTGGTGCATCTGCTTGTTGCTCGTTTGGCATAAAGATTTGTTCGATTCTTGAGCATTTCTAATCTATTAATTTTGGTCCAAGGCAAACCTCACACTTTTTTTTAAGTTAGATTAAAAAAAATGTAGTCTCAAAGTGGCTGATCACATTAGGCGATTTCGTTCAGTGCAGAGCACTGAAAAAAGCTCGAACACATAGATTATAATCTAAACTTGTTCCAAACAGGGCGAGCTCTGAACACTGATATGTTTTTAAATACACTTGAACCACACAAATCCGAATACATTTTCATTTTAACCATAAAAAGCAATATAACACAAAACTACCCTTTTTAGTACACAGATACAGAAAATCAACAAGCCATCAACTTCTTCCGCATTTAATTGTATCTGATTATTTTCTTCACATTTTCATTCTTGACATACATGACATTTGGTACATTCAGAAATTTACTCAAATGCTTAGTGGATTATGTCCGACCAGAACGATTGCGATCTCCACATGTTCAGTACGAAAAAAGAAACACACATTTGGAGCTCTGAATGATCTGAGTTAAAAAGGAACACAAACGATTTTTTTGACAACTCAGGCTCTGCTCTGAGCTATGCCTATTGGCGTTAAACTATGAGGACTTTGTACGATCTTACATTCGTACAAAAGAGAAGGGCAGACTGCCTGTTTCTTTTTCACGCATGTAAGATCGTAAAAAATCGTCATAGTTAAACTCTAGTATGCACAGGTACAAAGGGATTAAAAATGACAAACGTTGGAAGTACCTTGTCGATGTTTGATGATTCGAACATAAAAACAACCACCCGACAAAAGTGTTGTTTGATTTTCATAACTTTTTGAACTTGGATGCTTTTCAAAACATACAACTTATGTGAACAGATATTGGTCACGCCATTTTTAATTTTCACATCTTGTGCAGTAAATTGTAGTAAAAAATCTGCATACTTTAACGCCAATATGGTCAGTCACTTTGAAACTACATTTTTTAATAAACACGAAGATAAAGAAAACTGTAAAGTTAGTCTTAGACTAAAATTGATAGGTTAAAAATGCTCAAGAATCTAACAAATCTATATGCCAAACCAACAACAAGCAGATGCACCAATCTTTAAACACCTAAACAAGTAGAAAGATATTTGCTGTAAATCGTTTTCTTGAGTTTGTTTTACTTAACTGTACTACTATATTCTCAACAAAACACACCTTTTGTTATATAAGCGGCTGTAATGTATGATCTGCCTTTTTCAGTTTATGTTTAATATATAGCCTCGTGGCGGACAGTTAGTACATAGTATTAGTGGAACTGCTCTTGCTTCTGACGTAGTGTCACCTAAAAAGTACCTTACAAACTTAAATAAAATACAATACAATACGCTCTCACTTATGGAGCCAGAGCTTAATAAACAATAATAAGTACTTTTTCATTTGATAATAGAGCTAGAGATCTAGATAGTTGGTATATGATATACATGTATCCATATTTACATTTTTATTTCAAATATTATTATCATTTGAAAAACTCTTAAGCACATAAATTACACAATACACTATCATTTGGTGATTGAGCGAGAGCTCTGTACGGTTAATATATAGGGAAGTGCCTTGCGTAATTATAACCGCACCCTGCGTTTTATAGCAAATTGAAAATGAAAGTGACTGTTCAATAACTCAGTAAGAAAACTATTTATTTGCTCTAAATTAAATTTTTATTTTTTATTAAAGTGGACTGTAATAATAACGCACTGCTCTGCTCAAAATAATACTCGAATATGATTTTAACCTCCATTTCGTTGCTTCTTATATATTACCAGGGAGCAACGTAAATTGTCTTTGCCGCTGGTGAATAAATTTCGGTGGCGACCGTAGGTCCCGCTACTCCAGACACTCTGCTTCGGTGGCGACCGCAGGTCCCGCTACTCCAGACACTCTGTTTCTATAGTCTGGTTTGTTTATGGTAGTTGCTCTTGTGCTCGTGCCCCGCCCAAGACATCTTTTATTACTCGAAAGATGTTGTATATACGAACATTTAATCGTATTTTTCGCTCCCAACCACCGTTAGGCAAACGATGATCCTTTTTATTTCTGGTGCTCGTATTGTTGCTTGCTGCCGATGAAGGCTGATTTTTTGTTTACTTCTTCTGGGTCCGCAAATGCAATTGTTGTTGTGATTTGCGGATCGAGAAGTAGATGCTGCTCTGTATGAAGTCTACTTCTTCTGGGTCCGCAAATGTAATTGTTGTTGTGATTTGCGGATCGAGAAGTAGACGTAGCTCTGATGGTGTTTGCTACTTTTCGGTCGCAACTAAGGTTACTTATGAGGCTACTCTGCGTTACTGTTCTTGGATATTTTAATTTTGATTTTGGTGGTTTTGCTCCTTGTCCTAGATAGTGACACCTTACTATTTTTTTGAAAGGCATCAGTAAGCAAGTAAATAGAGACGAAAAAAATTTCTGTTATTTTCTTATCTGGTGTTTGGATATTAAAAACAGATTTTTTTATATTGCAAAAGTGTAACCGCATTTTATTTTTATTTTTTTTTATTTGTAAGTACATCTTCTAAGACAAATTAGTAAGGCAGCTTCCTGCCACCAAGCTAAACATAATTTTTGGCGTACTGTTGACAAGGTTATTTAATATGGAATCGTCTATAGAGTTCCATTCTTCCATAATTGCCTCCCGTAGCTCAGCAGCATTGGGAAATTGCCTATTATGGGCATACATTTTCCGACAGATTTTCAAAGGGTTTACAGTCTCGCGAACGTGCCGGCACTCCATCAAATTTATATTATGGAATTCAAACCACTCCAAACTATGACGAATAACGTGAATTGTGGCCTTATCTTGCTGAAAGGCATGTCGAACTCGACGAAATCGTCTTAGGTATGGTACCAAATTGTCCTGAAGCACATGGCTGTACTGTTCATCCTTATAGTGGTGAAAGCAAGTACAATCTTACCACGGTCGCAGAAAGCCCCCAAACCATACATCTGCCACCGCCAAAGTTACTCTTGAAAAAACCGTTTTTTCCTTTCTCAGATCGTGCGAATATTCGTTAAAACCATCTGACCCATCAAGATTAAACCTCTTTTCGTCACTGAAAATAATAAAAACGAAAATTTACTAGAATGTGCCATGTGGAATTACAATAGTTAAGTGTAAACTAATAGAATATTACTTATGGTTTTCCAGTTCAGGTCCATATTTTAACTTGCAAATTCTAATCTTTTTGTTTGTGGGCTGTTAGATTTTGTTGGGCATCCCTGCAAATTCGTGATCATGCATACCAACTATTACATAGTTAATTTTTCTTTACTTATCTTTTGTCCTGTTATACTGACTTGACTTTTCTTCATTCTGAATTCGTACTTTAAATTTAACTAACTTGTCTTTTTGCGTTGCTGAATAAATCTTTAAATATTTAAAACATCCTTCCGGTTTTATTATTAAAAAATATCTTTGGTTAAATAAATTGTTTTTGGTTATCGGCTATACAGGTTATGGGCCCAGAACGACACATGGTGCCTTCAAGTAGAGCTCTTACTCACCAAAAACGATACGTGGGAGTATGTGTCCGGTGAAAAACCTAAACCACGTGAACCTACGGAAGACGATGAATCTAAGGTAAGGAAGACTTTGATAGACTGGCAAAATAGAGACAAAAAAGCAAAAGCAGACCTCATTTTGTCGATCAGTCCGTCCGAACTCAAACAAGTCCGTGGTTGTGAAACTTCTCATGATATCTGGAAGAAACTTGAATCCATTTATGCGTCGTCCGGTCCAGGCCGAAAAGCCACATTACTCAAGCAACTCACACTTCAAAAAATGAAGGAAGGAGATGAGATCCGTGACCACGTATACAAATTTTTTGATGCCGTCGATAAGCTCCAGGCAATGAATGTCAAAATTCACAAGGATTTACTGAGCATGATGGTTTTGTACAGCTTACCTGAATCGTTCGATAATTTTCGATGCGCTATCGAGACTCAAGTTGCCCTTGCTGATGCTGAAAGGCTTAAAGTTAAAATTCTTGAAGAAGCCGAAGCTCGTAAGCAAAAATCAAAAGAGTCTGAAAGTGGAGCAATGGTTGCAAGAAGAACTTTTGCTTCAAAACAGCCATTCAAAGGAAATCCAGTTAGCAAGAAAAAGTCTCCACTTCGATGCAGTAAGTGCAACAAGCTTGTGCACAAAGCGGCTGATTGTCGTGTCAAACGTCACAACGTGCCGAATGCGTGAAGGATTCCTTCTATATAATGTCAGATGCTTCTGAACATGTCATGTGTACGGATACCATCGATTTAAAACGAAGCTGGTGTTTAGATAGTGGGTGCACTTCCCACCTGTGTCGTGAAGAGGAACATTTAGAATCTCTGTCACCTACCGATCGAGAAAAATTATACTTGGCTAGCAATCAATCTACTGTGGTGAAAGCTAAGGGAACTGTAAGACTCCAGGCAGCAGTTGGATTCGAATCAATGTCAGTACATTTTGATAATAATTTGCTAGTTCCCCATCTGGGTACAAATCTTCTTTCAGTGTCTAAAATTACTGACAAGAACTGCGAAGTAGACTTCAGGCGTAATATGGCGGTGGTACCAGACAACGCTGGTCAGATAAAGCTTTTTGCTGATAGAGTTGGCGATTTATACTACCCTAGGCAATCTTCAGAATATGCAGGTGCTGCTGAGTCGACCAACCAGAATGTAAAATCTGACATCCATGTGTGGTATGAACGCATAAATATGGTCAGAAACAAAAGTGCCGCAGGATTTGTTCTGAAGCCAAGCGATCAATTATCTTCGTATGCCATTTGTTTAAAGGGAAAGTTAGTCGCTAAGCCATTTTCAGTTAGAGCTTCCAAAAGTGTTGAGCCGTTAACCATTGTCCATTCGGATATCAGTGGCCCTATGAGGACTAAGTCTAATGGTGGAGGAAAGTACTTCGTCACCTTCATAGATGATTACTCGCGCTGGTGTGAAGTTTACATTATTCAAAATAAAAGCGATGTCTATGAAACCTTCTTCAATTATAAAAATTACGTTGAAAAACAAACCGGTCGTAAAATTAAGGCACTGTAGACAGGTAATGGCAAGGAATATTGTTCGAACGTTTTTACGAGTACCTGAAGTCACAAGGCATCCGCAGAAGGCTCTCAACGCCTTACACTCCTCAGCAAAACGGGGTCAGTGAACGAAAGAACCGAACCTTGGTCGTGATGGACCGATGTATGCAAAGTGGACTTTCTCCTTCGTTTTGGGCTGAAGCAATTGGTTGAGCAAACTATTTGAGAAATCGTTGTCCGGCGAAATCAATTGATGGTAAGACACCATTCGAGCTGTGGGTGAGACATATTCCAAATTTGAAACAGCTTCAGATATTCGTTTCCAGAGCTTTTGTGAAAATTAAGAACCAAATAAAGATAAATTTGGAGCCCGTTCGGTTGAGGGTATATTCGTTGGGTACTCAGATGAAGCCAAAGCTTACTGAATTTGGATGCCGTCAGCGAGAAATATTTCTATATCGAGAGATGTAACCGTTGTTGACAATTCCAGAAAAATTTGTGATGATGTAGACATCATCTCATCTGAAACCAAGTATGGCCGTGACGAAACTCTGGAGCTACAATTTCTTGGTGAATCTGATAACACTGAGAATTCATAGTGAACAGTTTGATCAACGGTGTAAATCCGATCAGAGCAGTGATGTTGAAAATGAAGCCGAGAACATTGTAGACGATGATATTGTAGCTTATGCATTCAATGCTGAATTAAGTCTTAAGGAAGCCCTCCAAGGTGATGACTGTGCTGAGTGGAAGAACGCCATTGTAGACGAAGTAAAAAGTTTGATTAAAAATGATACCTGGAAATTGGTTCATGAAAAGGCGGAACGGAGCAAAGTCGGATGTCGCTTCGTGCTAATAAACGAGCGCAATCAAGATGGAGTTGTAACCAGGAGAAAGGCTTGCCTTGTAGCCCAAGGTTTTACCCAACAACAAGGTATATACTACGCAAAAACGTTCTCTCCTGTAGCCCGCCTGGAATCTATACATTTTATGCTCGCTCTTGCTGCCAAGTTCCAACTCAAAGTTCATCAAGTCGACAGCACCTCAGCGTATTTAAATGGAACGTTAAATGAGGAAATATATATGAAGCCACCACCGTTTTTGGAAGACGTTCTGGAAGGAATTCTTCAAAGTAAGACAACAAACCATTGTTTAGAAAGCAAAAACAATGCTTCAATCTTTTCGTGAAGGAAAACAGGTGTGTTACCTGAAAAAGGCCCTCTATGGCTTAAAACAGGCCGGGCATCAATGGAATGAAAGATTTGACCATAAATTACAGCAAATTGGTCTAAAGGCTGCAAAATCCGATCCATGCGTTTATGTTG